>JACCHV010002772.1:0-1256437 GCA_018907245.1 Eupristina koningsbergeri | reverse complement strand
TATATTTATTTATGTATTTAAATTTTTATTTATTTAATTAATTATATATTTATTTACTTATTTATTTATTTATTTATATATTTATTTACTTATTTATTTATTTATTTATATATTTATTTACTTATTTATTTATTTATTTATATATTAAATTATTGTTTCTATTATAAATATATATACATATATTCATTTATTTACTTGTACATTGTATTTGTGTTTTTTTATATGTACAATTGCATTTATTATATTTATATACTGTTGCAAGTAAATGCATAAGAATATTATATTTTTTATTTACACGTTGATCATTATTGTGCTGTATCAATCAAAATAAAAATCAATTAGTATTATATTTAACTTATAGTACATGATACTTAAAATGTAAAACTTTTTATATAAAATATTGCATTGAAAGAGCAATATTGAAAAAATAATTTATTGTTAATGTAATAATTGTAAAATTGCATAGTTATTAAGAATAATAATATGTATTAATAAATGATATTTGCTTAAAAAGTTTAAATATCCAAAGATTAATGTTTTACTGTCATTATAATTGTTATTAAATATGAAATTATTTTACTATTAAAATATATATAATTAAATGAAATAAATACAAGGCTTTAATTCTTTGCAACATCCTTTTATTATCATTAAACTACAAAAAAAGGATTTTCATCCATGTTAAAGAAATACAATTATCTTATACATTCTAAAAACTTTTATTTGACATAAAAAATAACATAAAAAATACACTTACAAAATCTAACAATTAAGCAAAATCCAATATCTTTCGACACAAAAGATTTCCATAAAGTTGTCCTATAAAATAATTTCTTTGAAAGATTGGAACTTGGTATTGAACACAATAATAATAACACATTTTTTAAATATTCACTAATATATAAAACATATCTTTAAAAATAGAAATAAGTTTATTCACAGGTAATTAACATTTTATTGAACTAAATATGTTTTTTTAAACCACCACAAATAAATAAAACATTTTAAAATATTAAATCATTTTAATAATAATAAATTTTATCACTATTAAGTTAAAATTGTATTAAAAAAAATATTTTTTTTAACACAAAAATATAAATGTATTTTTAAAAAAAATAATAAGTTTATTTGCTGCTAATTTATACTTTTATTAAAGTTTTTGATATATTAGTAAGCGAACGCGTATTCTTGTTGAAAGAACTTTTCTTACTGTTCAAAAACTTTAAGAAATTTGAAGTAAACACATGTGCCAGATTATCAGTGCCGGCTCACGAAAAAGGACACATGGGGTTATAGAAAGTGTAGGGTTCTGTATTTTCTTGATACTTGTACATGGGTATTTGTTTCCAGTCTTCCCATTTACAGTTGGACCCCCCTGGTTCCAATCTAAAGTAATGAAAATTATGATTTTTTTTAGTGTTTTAATACAAAATATTAACAAAATAAAGCATTTTATAATAAGCAGAGTTATTAATAATATTCGTTTATTTCAATGTTTTATTAAATATATTAATAAATAATTATGAATAAACTTAACAACGTCGCTTTTAACTTTTTGATTTTGGCTGTACTAAATACAGTCAACTGATTGTAATTATCATTTTTCATGTACGTTGGTCTTTATATATTTAAAATATAACCGATTTTTTTTTATGAAATACACTTTTGTTTTCATTATTCTTTAATATGTAAGAATTTTTACATTTTTTAAAATTTTTTCACAAATATTATTCATAAATTCAAATTGAGTTTTATTCATCTTTTCATGATTACGTACACAAATTTAAAATCTATGTATTCTTATGTATATACATCTACATTGATATGCGACGTTGTCATATTTAACTACTTATACTCTAAAGTATTAAAAATTATTTTATTTCTGGTATTAATAACTTTTTTAATAAATAATCAAAAATTATAAAATTTTAAACAAATATTAGTGAGATATTTTTTTATAATTATAAAAAATTACTTTTTTATGACAGTTTTTTATATATTTTTGTTAAATAATAATGCTTTAAAATCGCTTTAAAGCATCTACCTCCATAAGAATATATGTTAATTAAATGTTGCTATAACTTTTTTATTAATCAGGCAATTGTTTTAAAATTTCACATGTTCTTATAATAACTAATTATACTAAATTACAAAGTTTCATGAACAATTCATCGTTTTCGTTATATTATGATATACCCTTAAGAGCAGAGGGGTTCAACTTTAAATAGGAAGACTAGAAACAAACGCTTTTGTGTTTTCTGTATTACTTTTTATTTATATTATTATTTGTGTCACGAAAAATAACACCATGCACTTTACACAGCAGTGCAAGTCCAATAAAAAACGGCTGAGCTTCCGAGGAGTAGGGAGAGTAAGAACCAGGGGGGGTCAACTTTAAATGGGAGAACTGGCGACAAACGTGTCCATAGTTAAGACTTCAAATTTTAGGCGCCCTGTTCCTTACTATTGCCCTGATGCCTTTTTTCATGAGCTGTTACTGGTGAAACGAAACACGTGATGATATTGTTCTCTATCATAATGTATGCTGTATTCAAAACTTTTTTTCTGAGAATCTTTGTTCTGAAATTGTTTCGATTTTAATTTTATTGATTAATGATAATTTATATAAAGTAATCCTTGATCAGTAAGTCTATATAAAAAAAAAATTTATTTTAAATTCATGTGCTTCAAATACAAATAAGAAATTTAAATTAATAAAAAGGAACCAAGGAGGAAACAAATTTTGTGGATAAAAAGAAGATGAATACAAATTTTAGGTATGTATGTTGATAGATTTAATTTCAATAACATTTTAACAATTATATTAGTAAGTACATTTTATATGTAATAAATATTTACTTTCACATAAAAATTATAGTTTATCAATACAATATTTTTTACCTTACTGTTATTAATAAAAAATATTTATTATTTTATAATGATGTACATTTTATAATTATAAATTATTTTCTTTTTCTTATATTGTTCTAATATTAACAATAAGTCTTTTATTTTACATAATAAACATCTTTATAATTTAATTTTAATTATATAAAATGTACGCATGTTTTTTCAATAATGATATTTGCACACTGTTCTTACAATAATATAATGTTACACAAATATATGTTTACAAATAAAGACTTAAAACTATTATTATACATACTATATTTTAATAGAGTTCATAAAAATATATATATTACAAATTATTAAATAATATTTAATTACTACATTATAAAATAAATTAAAATTCAATATAATATGTATAATTTATATGGGCTGATGTGTAGACATAAAATATGTGATTCTGTTGGGGCAGTTTTCCGTGCAGTGCCTTTGCACTCCGCGAAAAAGGGAAAGTCACGGAAACTGCCGAAATTTGTAAATACGAGTAGGGAGGGGGGCAGGCCCGGAAACGATTTTGACCTGCGTGGGGTCTGACGCGGGGGAGAAATTCAATTCTTCTTGCGACGTCGCGCTTAATGCACTTGTAGTGCATTTTCCTCGATTCTTCGCCGTGTTTCTCGCTGTAATTTCGCGCTCTCGTTTGTGAGAGCTTCTATCGTGCGTATCTTGCGTTTTGCGTGTGTGTATCTTCTATCGTGCGTATCTTGCGTTTTGCGTACGTGTATTGTGTGTGTGGTGTCTCGTGTGAGACGTCTGGTGGAACCAGAAACCAGGGACCAATTGCTCCCCTATTCTCCACGGCGGCGCCCGACGATCCACGCCAGGGTGGGTGCTGACGAGCACCAGGACCGCCCCGCATCTCTCAGCGCGTCTTCCGACGCCCCCGCTGCTCTGCTGCTCGAGCGTGAGCCGCCGCTTGCGAGCGCCTGTGTGCGCGACTTCCCCGAGTGCGTGTGCACTATTTGTAAGTTTTGTAATTTTGTTTCTCGACGCACCAAGGCTTTTCCCCCTGACGCAGGGGGTTTTTATGCCGCGTCCAATAAATTCTTATAATTGTTGTACCGCGATTGTTGTGTTTTATTCAAATTATTCAAGCCTGCAGCGATAATTTCCCTTCCCTCACTCCTTAACAATTAATTCATTTAAGTTGCATGTTATTAGTAAATTCATAAACAGATTCTATTTCTAATTTACTTAATAAAACTATATATATAATACTAATTATAATAAAATAATAATTTAAATATCATTTATTATTAAATTTTTTTAATTTTTTATAATGACCCTGGGATTTTTTATTGAAATCAGAAGAACACTTGTAAAAAAGAAAAGGTAATGTTACGCTCAAAATTTTATCAAAATTATTATGTGTATTGCAAGCTATATTTATTTTTTAAATTATCACAACAAAATATTTTAAATTCATTATATACATCTAATTTACTACCATTCTTTTTCAAATATTCATATAAGTGTACATGTAATTTGTGTAAAAATTTATACATATTTTCACTGGGATATTTTAAATGTTGCTCTTTAGACAGCATTTCTTTACATACAATTAAATTATGGTCATGTATCAAAGATTTTGCAAGTAAACAATTGTCACATTCAATGCAACTTCCTTTTTTAATTTGTATTTTCTTTAATATATAACCAGCAACATAGACTAAAACTTCTTTGTTTTTCTTATTTGCAAAATCATTTGTTACATGATCATAGTTTTCATTTTCACTTACATTCGTACATTCACTCTGTAAATCAATATAATCACATACTTTATCATAGAATTGACTATTTCCAAGTTCATCGTCATCGCTGCTTTCATTGTTTGTAGCATTTGTGAGTAATGATTGCCAGTTATATAATAATTGACAAAGGTCAACCTCACAATTGCTATTATTAGTTAAAATAAAATCCAAATTATTAATCATACTTGTTTTCAATGCAGCAGTGAACTGATGACAAGTAGGATTAGTATTCATCACTCCATGCTATCTCACTTGTCAAAATAAGTTTTCTAGTGCATCTTGATTCAATGCTCTTAAATATAAAAAGCCTAAATCATATTCATCTTTTAAATCATTCCATATAGATTTTACCGATTTTATTGTAATTACCCAACCCTTTAAAAAAGAAAAATTATTAGTTTTATCCTCATTTGTTACTAAATTAATTATTCTCCACGAACTTATTTTGCCAAGCACATCATCCCAAAATTGTAAATGAGGTAAACTTGCAGTTAAATCTGTTTTAAAAACTGCTCTAGTGCCGGTGCCAGAAGCACTAGAGCTATTTAGTGAATCAAATAAAGAATCTATTAATCCTAAAAATTCGGCAGTTTGCCGTGCCTCTGAAGGCAATTCAGAAGATTTGTAAAAAAAATGAATAGCTAAAGCCATTAAATTGCTTAGCTGTCTAGCTGCAATGTTCACCTTCATTTTTATATATGTATCTTTAAAATTAAAGGCATTTGCATTTAAATTACGAATTTGAAAATCTTCCAATTCACTTAATTCAAATGCTTTTATTATATATTTCATATAAGCTTCTTTATGAGCTATATATAAGACCTCATTTTGTCCATTAAGTATTTCATATTCTTGGAAAATAATTTTATTATTTATTAAACAATTTCGCGTGTTTTTCAAAAAATGGGGAACATCAAAAATTATGTAAATTGGTATATTGTTTACAATAAAATAATTAATATCTGGGATGCCTACATATTCGTCACATAACTGTTTAAAGACTGAAACTTGTGTTTTCCCTTGATCGCACACGGTACACACAACTTTCAAGCCTATGGAGTATAAAATATTTAATAATTGAATAATAATACGTTTTAAATTTTCCGCACTAATTGTACTGAACGAAAAATAGTACGCTAATACTTGCTTCCATTTTTTTGTTAAGTCTCTTAACATAAAAACTAAAGCTTTATTAGCTATTTTTTCTGTTCGGCCCAATTCGCCGAAATCTTCAAAATCTATTAATTTTTTTTTACTATTTAAAAAATATAATGAAGATTTAATATATATTTCATCAAATTGCAAAGAGCATAATTTTTCATGTTCTTCCATTTGTTGAACTTTTAATTTTAATAATTCGATAATCCATTTATTTATATCGGTTTCAAATTTTATCGTGGCTAGAATTGATTTTAAAGTTGTTTTAGACGGTAAATCAAAATGAAGCCTTAAATATTTATAAACTTTAGGGTACAATTTAAAAAATATTAATGCAAATACCTTATCACTAATACTAAATCTTTTACCGGTTTTTTTTAAATAACGATTTCTTAATTAACTATTAATAAAAGTTATGGATACGGTATTTAATTTTTTTTCTAAATCTATAAAAATTCCCTTTTTGTACAATTTTTTTAATTCCTCAATTTCTTCGTTTTTTTTTTTTAATTTATTGCGTATTTTGGATACGTATTTTTGTGTCGCGCGGTGAACAGTGTGCGTTTGTTTTGTTATTTTTAAATTTGTTTTTTTTATTTTAATTACATATGATTTTTTATTTTTATTATTTATATTAATATTTGTAATGTTTTTCAGAGCTCTTACGGATCTAAATTCTGAGGCTTCATTGACGATGTGGACATCCCTCAATGGCATTTTTTCTTCATTTTCACCGATTGTCGTGTTGTTATCAGTGGCGATTTCTTCATCCAGTATGAAATTATCATCCGTTTCTGGAGTCTCCGGAGCTGCAGCAAGTAAATTATTTGAATTTTGAAGATAATCTGTTGATCCTGCTGCTGTCAATGCAGTTGCATGTAAATAATTTTCTTCATTATTAAATAAATTTTTTTTTGGAATAGCATTCCAGATTAAAAAAATTTTGTCTTCATTTCCATAGTCGTTTGGTGCAAAAAGATCCTCACATACATGAAATGATGTGTTCCTTGTAATCTGTTGTAATGTTTCAATTCTACATGACTTTATCCATTTCTTTCGAATTTCTTCATTGGATGGCAAAATATGAAACCTTTTATTTTTGTACATGAGATCAGTAATATTAATATAATATCCATTCAAACAACCCACAACTTCGCCATTGTATTTTTTTCGTCCCACAGACATTTTTAATTACAAAATTATTACAAAAATTAATAATAAATTCCAAAAAAGAATTATTATTAAAAATATTACAATTTATTTATATTAAAATTGTAAATTACCAAGCACGTAAATGTACACTTTTGTTCACAAAATAACTTTGTAATTTTTGCAGCTTGTAAGTTAATATTCACTATACAAGCTCTCGAAAGTTACTGTCAACAAAAATGCAACTTCCTCACAGTAGCATTTTCCATAGCTTATAATAAATTTTACTTGCGCATTCTAAAATTAAAATAAAATTCGCGAAGGTTGACTTTATACAATCTGTACAAATACAAAGTTTAGAAAGTTTGTAGAAAGATTGTATTTTTCAAAAACAAAAGTTAGGTGAGTAATTTATAATTTTCAAAATTTAAAATACAAGCTTGGGTAAAGTAATAAAAGTATTAGTTTGCTATTTAAAATTTCTCATTCTTACTTATTTCGTTCAACATATTTATTGTCTTCTTAAGTATTTAGTATTTTTACTTTAAATAGTAAGTTTCTATGTCATTTTGGTATGCATTTATTGCTTGACCTGTAGGGGGTTTATGACACCTACCTGTGAATGAATTTTCCACAGTTAAGAGGATTTAAATATATTATATTAAGAAGTAGTGTAGAGAGAAAAAACGAGAAAGATAGAGAGAGACAGAGAGAGAGAGAAAGAAAGGGTGGGAGGGAAAAATAGAGAGATAGTCAGGTAATAAGACACTTAATTTAAAAACTTAAAATGTATAAATTATTAATACATATGTATAATTAAAATATTATAAGTAAACTTTATTATTATTCATTATATGTATTATCTATTATATTTTATTTTATTATTAATTCATTATTAAAATTCTACATTGATATTTATATTTGCAAACATTATTTCTTTCCAATATTGCAGGTATATCTTTAAACTGTCTTACTACCTGACTATCTCTCTATTTTTCCCTCCCACCCTTTCTCTCTTTCTCTCTCTCTCTCTCTATCTTTCTCGCTTTCTCTCTTCCACACTACTTCATAATACAATATATTAAAATCCTCTTAACTGTGGAAAATTCATTCACAGGTAGGTGTCATAAACCCCATGCAGGTCAAACAATAAATTTGACTAGTAAGTTATGAAATTTGGTTATGCTTTAAAATCTATTTAAAAAAAATGTTAGGTACAGATATACGAAGACTGGGTAAACGTCGTGGCATTTTAAATTTCGCGCTTAAAGTATTTTTAAATGCTACGACGTTTACTCAGTCTTCTTATATCTGTACGTAACATTTTTTTTTTTTTTAAATAGATTTTAAAGCGCAAAAAAAATTTTTTTTTAAGTGCCACTAGCTCATCAGAGGCGCTGGTAGTTATTCATATGTGTGAGAGAAAAAAAAGATAAAGATTTTGTCGCCAATGATTAACATACAATTTGACCTTCTCTTAATCTCTGTTCTGTGGTAAGAACTAAGAAATTATAATATATAGTAATAGAAGTGAAATCCGCGATAATTAACTCCTCATTTATTCTTTTCCCATCTCCTCATCAAATTACGCACTCGGCCAGTTTCGGTCATATTTATCCTCGCATTTAACAATCTGAAATATTTAAACGAAATGTAAGATACAGGATTTATTACATAACAATTATATTTTTTAAAACCGTTGAAAAAATTAAAATCGTAAGATAAATTGAGCTGGAAATAACTTTGTAAATTTGTGCATAATTTCATTAACATTAGTATTACTCAAAAACTAATAATCCGATCCAGCTAAAATTTTGTAAAATAAAATTTAATTTAATTTTGTAAAATAATATTTTAATTTTTCAAAACTATAGTTCTAAATATTAAAAAATAAAAAAATTATAAATTTTTTAATTAATTTAAAAATTTTCCGGTTTTTGGAAAATTTCTTGGCTTCTAGTTTTTCGATCGGTATATATAAAAATGCATTTTATTCATAATTTTATTAGCTACTAATCAACCAATAATATTATAGTCTTAAAATTAGAACTTTTCATTTTATAACAAAAAAGGTAAAAAAAATGCATTTTTTCATTAAAATTGTTAATAAAATAAACCCCTGAATATCGTGAGTAACATATTAGAAAATAACAATTTACTGATGTTTTTTACGAATTTTGATATGTATTACTAGCTGTTAATTTTCATGACCTTAAAAATATTCTATCGCCTGGTCTAACTTATGAATAATACTTTTACATTAGTAGTTTTTTATAATTATAAATGTAATAAAATAGTATTATTTATTATACACAAAATTTATGCAAAAAGAATTTTGAAATATAATTACAAAAGTATTATTGAGAATATTGTACATATACGTAGTCATATTTTATATTGATATTTAACATATTTTTCAATGAAAAATTTATATAAATATATATTTTATTACAAGTATTTAAAAATGATACAAATCAGTCTTTTAATATTGATGGTTGGAGCAAGGTTCATAGACAAGTAAAAAACCAAGGCGAAAAATTTATTGCTTTATTTGTAACCAAAATAAAAACTTATAATTGGTCACAGTGGCTTAATAAAAGTATTATTTTGTCCTTTTTCTTGTCTTTAAAATGAATGTTTCCAACCTTCAAAATTAAAAGATTGATTTGAATAATTAAAAAATACTTATAATAAAATATTGTAACAATACAAATATTTGTATCATTTAGCAATAATTTAAATACAATATATATATTTATATGTACATTTATTTATATTGTATTAAAAATTATTTGTTTAAAAAAATTATGCATACGTATAGCATAACTATATTTATGTATGAAAAAAATAAAGAAATTTTAGCCTTTGACATGTACTTTTCTTTTATATATATATATATATATTATTACTGTAACATATCAATTAAATGAAACAAAACAACATTATGGGTAAATTTAGAAAAAAATTATTAAGGTTGTGATAAAATCAAGGAGTGACAAACTTAATACCAATTGAAATAAATTGTTAATTCGATTATTGTAAAGAGATAATGAGCTCATGAGCATTGGGCATGAAGTTAATAAAGGCTATAAAATAATTATTAAATGATAATGTACTAAAATTTGAGTACATTATACATCAAGTATAAGACTTCATATATTAATTCTTGTACTTAGAGATTAATATTATAAATTAAATTATTGTTAAAATAAAAATTACTGAATCAGCTGGTTATTAAATATAATAATATTCATATATTCTTCGGACGTTTGGCCGTTTTTGATTATGGGGATATACGGGGCTACGTAAAGTGTAAGGCGTTATTTTTTGTGACACAAATAATATAAGTAGCATAGCAGCGTTTGTTTCCAGTCTTTCCATTTGGAGTTGACCCTTAGTTTCAAACGAATGTAACAATCACAAAACAGAAACTTAGAGAAGATGAATAAACGTAACGTATCTGATGAAATATCTTCTTTCTCTCTCGTACGAACGACCTCTAATGAACTCATGGCTGCACTTGACACATTTTTAGAAGTGTTTTAAATTCTTTAAAAAAAAAAAAAAAAAAAAAAACTCGCCAAAAATATACGATGTATGGATGAATATTTTCCTGAAAAAGGTCTTTAATTAGCACTTTTTAAAAATAGATTTTAAAGCACTATAAGATTTTTTAACAGAATCACAAACTCATAATAATCACTATTGTACCTAGAAGTGCGAGAGAAAAAATAGATATTTCACCCACCATGAATTGAAACTCATAATACTATAATATAAAAATTAAAAAAGAAATACAATTTTTAAATATAAAATATTTGCATAATCATAAATTATAACAACTAAAAATCTAATTGCATCGGGTAAATAGTTTTGTTAAGTTTTGACTAAGAATTTTTATGTTACAAAATTAATTTTTATTCCCTACAATTTCATAAAATATTATAATTAGACTTTAATATTTTGAATATTATTGTTCGAATAACTTTCAATAAAAATATGCATTTAAAAAAATTCATTTTTTTAAAAATGAGAAATAAAGCCGAATTCAGTTAAGCTTCTTTAGATCCAATCATACCATCCTACAATTAAATCCAAATTCCTATATGCAGTCATTTTTTAAAATGTTGAACTAAAATTAGATTAATCAGAATCATCTAAATGGGTAAAATCATTTTAAAAATTTCATCCTGTATCTAGTAGTTTATTGTAACATGCTAAACTTGAAAATTCATTCTTCCAATTTTTATAACACTAATTCATTTATTTTTATAATATAAAGCATTTACTATTATTAACTTTTTGTTAAAAAAAGATGTATATATTAAACACTAAATCAAATAATAATAATATTATTACTAGCTTACAGAAAAGAAACTTCCTGATCTCTTAACATCGGAGAGTATATTTACCTCCTATTTAAGTTTAAGGACGAATGCATAAGCCTAAGTAGAAGGCTAAGTACAATATAATATAATATAACATAAGACTAAGTATAATATGAAATTAATTCCCTATTTTACATAATATTCACTAAAAATCTTTAAATTTGATTATTTACGAAATTAAATAATTATTAAATGCGCTCTTACCATCTGAGGTCCAATTGTTGCTTGGGTACACTTATGATTACTTTTTCATTTTTTATTTATTAAAATTGATTATAATTATTTTTCAAATTGATGCCTAGACTATTATTTTTTGCATATTTGCAATTTTTAATTTTTAAAATTTTTTAAAATAATATATTAAAAATCCAATCATAAATAAAATTCAACATAATAATAATAATAATATTATATATCTATGATTATATATAATGATATAATTAATAATCCAATAATAATGTAAAAATATAAAATAATCCTAAAATAGAATTATTTTAGATTTCAGAATTTGTTTAAAGTAACAAAATGTAACTTTGAAATACATTATTTGTAAGCATCAATAGTACATTAAAAATATCAAAACTTTATAATAATTTTTGACGTAAATAATCGACAAAATTTTTAAATACGTGAAAACACATAATAGAAAAATCAATTGTTTGTATTTTACAATTTATATTAATACTTTTTTATTTGTTTAACTTTCCTTTACCAATATTTAATTTTTATAAAAGAATTCAATTTAATCATCTAGATAATTAATTTTTTAAATATTTTTACAAAAGAAATATTAAATGCAATCTTCGTTTATATATTAGATGGTTTCAACGTTTTAAATATCTGACGAAATACTATCCTAGTAATTAATTATATTTTGATTAGGCACATATAAATATTGTTATATAATGCGAAAATATTTGCATATTAACATTTTACAAGGAATTATTTACACATAGTCATAAAATTTTATTTATTTTTATTTAAAATTAAGGAAATTATTTTTGCTTTAAAATTTTTTATTATTTATATTCAAGAAAAATTTTTCAGTTATCAAAATTAATATTTGATAAATTTTTTGACAAAAAATGATTGGAATTTATCAGTTTTATGAATAATATGTAAAAAATTTAAATAAAAATAAACCCTATATTTCATATATTAAAAGCAATGCCATCACATAATTTAAAAATGTTTAAGAATATTAATATAATTAAAATCTATTAATAGATAACTGTATATTTTTCTACAATATATAAAGAACAAAACCTTATTAAATTAAAGCTTTGAATCAATTTTTGATAAATTCTAATATTTACCTTAAACTAATTATTATACATTAAATTAGCTCATTTTCTTATAAAAATTTAAAGAATTATCAAAAATTTATTACCATAACAGTATATACTAAAATATTTTATATTAAATTGAATTAAAAATAATATAATATGTATTCAGAATATCTGAAAAGATATTAACTATTCAAAATTAAAAAATTAATAATGAGTATAAATACTTTGAAAATTCTTGTATATTAAAATCACAAAACTTTCTTTAACTAAGTTCAAATCCAGCACCAGATTGAATTGCATATAATAATTTTTCTCTCAATGTCTTTTCATCTGGAAATTGTGGTAGTTTTAATAAATTCATACATGTGCTAGATGTTGGTAATCGGTCAACACTGCCAGCAAGTTGAATACAAAATGGTGGATCTAGTTCCTATATAAAAAAATGTATTATTAACAATTTTATTTATATTAAAATAAGATAATAAGCTGTAGTCTAAAAATATTCATGAAGTAATATAAACTGTGTTTGATATTTTAAGCATATAATACCAGAAAATATAATTTTATACAATAAAGAATATATGTGTATTAATTTTAATAAAAATTATACTAAAAGTTTTAAAGATATTATTTTTTTTTTAACAATTTTTTATATAGTAAATGTATACAGCATTGCTTATATTTTTATAAAATAAATTTAATATTTGATCTACAGGTTTTGTAAATTTTTTTAATATTAAATACACATTTTTAAAATAAAACAAATTTGTAATTGAATTTTAACGAAAATCAATATTTTCATTTACAATCATTGCATAATACACTCACATCATTATATTAATATAATAAATTCGGATATAGTAAGTAAATAAAAAATATAAAATTCTACTGTATAAGTTCGTTAATAATTTTGTTTTATTTACACATATTACAAGAATTTCTATTCAAATCACAATATTTTTATTGCCGTACCATTTTATAAAAATAGATTAATTTTGTAAACGAAATATCACTATATATTTATTATAAAAAAAAAAAAATTAATAAACAACGATTTGTTCAAAAAAATATTTACGTTGTTAATTTATTTTATAAATTTCAATATTTCAACCATTTGTGACAATTATATAAATTCTATATTTAAATAAATTTAAATAACATTCAAATAAATCTTTTTTAACTATTATAATATACAAGTTGGTCTTCACAAAAATGAAAAAAAAAAAATCAATAAATATAAGTGATTTGTATAAGTTTCCAGATTTTATTCCTCAATAAGGTCTTTTATATCTTTTTTAAACGCCTGTCATTCTATGTAAATTCGGCTTGTTATATAGTTTCGATGTTTTTTTTTTTTCTATTTTAAGAGAAAAAAAATAGATTTCTATGCATTGTACACTTTTAAAATATTCAGTTTAATCATAAATGATAACTAAAGTATGAGTTGTTAGTTTGTAACTTACAAAAAAAGTGAATGTTTTTACAAAAAATTAGAAGTTATACGAAATGAAATTTCTAGCGTTGTAATCCTACATGTATATATATATATATATTATTTTATATCCTTAAAACCCATAAGTCTAGAGATTCTGTCTATTTAAAATTGATTAAGATTTCGTAAAATGCAATGTCTGTTTCTTTTCCTAAACAGAAAGACTGTCAAAACTTACAAAAAACTGGTTTTTACATTGACCTAGAGACGATGAAATAAACCTATCAAAGACATTATTGAGAAATTTACTCCAACTTAGATCAAACACATATATATTATTTTTAATGTTTAAAAAAAACCAACATGTATATTATAAAATTTTCCGAGAAATCATAAGCACTAAATGATATTATAGTAAAAGTCTCACTTTGAGATCAATGTTTACTTTGCGAAATTTTCCATGTATACTTTATTTTGTAAATAATGTATTTTTATTATGATTTTGGAGTTGATCATTAATAACTCAACTTTCGTTCAAATATTTTTTAAACTTTTAGTCATACATGTAATACATAAATAATCGATACCACTTTTTCATAAGTATAAAATGAATATTATATGCGTACTGTGTACTGTTACGATGTAAAACTAAAAAACACACATTTATAAATAGAGCCACTACATTTACAGTTTTTTCCATTCAAATATATGTTTTTATTTGATTTAAAAATGTATATTAATTTTTTGTATATTTCTCGTGTAAACATCAATTAATTTATCAATAAATTGATACACTATTATTAATGACGTTATTCTTACTTTTTTTTTAATCATAAATTAGACTATACTCATTTCGAACCCTTTTATGTAAACTACTAGAATAAATTAAATTTAACTAAAACTAATATTAAATCGTTACGATTTGTTATATATTTATAATAATAATTACTATAATAATTTATATTTTATATTTTATTATTATTAATAGTAAATTCTGCAAAAAAAAAAAATTAAATCCAAATTGGTTAAATATTTAAAAAAAAATTATTTTTTCTATTAAAATTTCTAATCAATAGTAGTCATTACTTTATTGAATAAAATAACAATAATATTATTTATAAAAGTGATTTTTCTTAACTATAATAATTTAAGTAATAGATTTAATACCTTAAAGCCAAGAAGAGGAGGTCTGCTACAGCTAGTCACAAATTTTAACAGTTGACTCTTCTGTTGATCATTAAATTCATTAACAACTTTCCAAAAAGTAATGATCGTTGGATGATCCAGAGCATATCCACCCGTATAATTTGTATGTTGTTTGAGATCACCTACGTCTACGGGTATTTGTGCTCCCGAAATTAATACTTGTAATTCCTTGTTATTAAACATCTGTAACCAGTCCAATGGTATTACATTACCTATTCCTTGTTTAAACGCATGGCATTGTGCTCTTATTTGCTTATTAAGCTTGTAGTCGGCCATTAAATGTATATATTCTATTCGGTTGTGATTAGTAACTGTTATATTAGCACCACCAGATTTCAATTCATCAACACGCCTCTCACCTAAATAAATATCAAAAAGATCAATTTTTGAATATTTGCTAATATTATATAATTTATTGATATTTAAATTAAACGAATTGATAAGTAAAAAATAACTTTTTAAAGACGAAAATAATAAATGAATAAAAGATTTATTTTTTAGTAGCAATGAATATTAAAACATATAATAAATAAAAAAAACTCGAAATTAAATTAAAGGATATATTTTAAGAATAATTTTTAATTATTAAATTTTTTGATGATTTTAAAGCAACGTTTCAAATTTATATAAAAATTTGAAATTTTTTGTGATTCTAAATATCAGTCGTAGCAGTTTCAACATATTTTCGTTAAAATAAATCACCTAATAGTTAAACTTATATAATTACCTAGTTCATCAGATAAAATTGTGAAGTCAAGGCCAAGATCTATTACATCGCCCTTATAACTTTTGAGATAAAGTAAATTACGGTACATGATGGGATCGAGGGAAGCAAGATGATGAATATCTACATCAGATTGAGTACCAACAATTTTTGATAGGAAAAATTCGGCAAATGGCAATTCAGCAAGTAAATTCTCGTATAACGCTTTACCCAATATTCTTCCTGTTTAAAAAGTATCTTTTGCAAAATTCATTATAATATATTTTTAAAATTATAAAAAGCTTCAACATAAAACATAACTAATGCTATATTTATATTCCGTATTTGATTTTTAAAAATATAACATCTTACATGTCTTCTTTTAATTGTATAAATTATTGATTTATATGTTATATTAATTTTTATTAATAATATACAAATATTAAAATTAATTTAATTCTGATTTACTATAATAAATCTGAAATTTTTTATAATTAATACAAAAATTAATCATAAAAAATTAATATGTAAATATGTTTAAATTTTACATACATAAAAATAGTACAAATTTTAAATTGAATATATATAAAAATCTTAAAAATATATAAAATAAAAAGATATTGATAATAGGATTAAAAATATAATAAAAAAACAAGCAAATACAAGAAAAAAGTATTAAAACCGTACCTATAAAGAAGTAATGTTTTGGGAAGTTATCTACGAGTAAATGAACTGTTGGATTTGGATATAGCATGTTATCCTTAGTAAGCTTAAAAAAGCCTCTATTTGGATCGAAACTTGTCTTCAATAATTCTGATAAAAACTCTCGAAAAAGTCCACCTCCGTCTACACCAGCCTCTTCGAGACCTACCGCATTCACCAACTGTACTCGCATCTTCAATCGCATCTCAGGTTCGTTTTCCAGCGACAATTTATCAAAAGCATCTTCATATAAATAATTTCGCCTGACAGAAATATGAATAGAAGGTCCTTGCATAAAGTGGGTCAGTTCTCCTTGTTGTTCACATTTGTCACGATTAATCAACGACTGGAAGACAATAACACGATCATTGAATGGAACAACGAATGGAATCTCTCGAAGTAATGTTAATGTTCGGAGCTCTGTTGTAGATAGAGGAGGGCCATCGTCAATTTCTTCACGAGTAAAGACGCGTAGACCTTGGAAAGGAAGGTAGTTGCGTAATTGACGTCGACGGAGATTGAAGTCCTGAGGTTTATTCATTGGAATTACAATATTTGAAGCTATCCAGTGTCCATCTGGACAAAATTGCCGCCTTAGATCACGAGTATGCAATTGACGCAGCAAACTCACGGTCACCTTAAATATATATTATGATTCGTTTTCATTTTGAGATTTATTTATTTTTTTTAAATAACAGATAAAATGGTATAAAAATTGATCTTTAATGCTTATTAATAAATTATATTATTTGTAAAATATTGAATAAATATTTAAAATTAAAATTATTTTGATCATGAAATATCTATAAATATAAATCATTATAAGTTTTTGAGATTGACGTTATAATAATTTCTAAACCATATCAATGTGGCTTTTATTATTCAATTTTTCTGAAAGATTTTTAAACGTTACTTTAAAATATTCGAAACATGTGATTGGTAGGTGCACATAATTTTTTTTAAATTCAATTTAAAGTTTTTAATCTAATTTTTTAATATTTCTATATAAACTATTATATATTCATTAATTTAATTGGTTGACGATTCCTTGTTTTTAATGTTTTTGTTTTAATTATATTACTTGGAAAATTACTTGTCTCTCAAAAATATCTCTAAAATAATCAATTTCTTTTGTTACCTACAAAACAAAATTATTTTAAAATTAATAACACGAATAAATAAAAATATAAAAGTTGAAGTTATTAATAAGTGTAATTATATTTATATGCTTTTATTAATTTAAGTGCAAATTATCAATAAGAAGTGGTCTGTCTCCAAATACCTACCATAAATCTGCACGACACATTTATCAAGATAGGTAAATACCTATAATACTAAGCTTTTTAATAATAAATATTTTTATTTAAAAAATATTTATTTATTAAAAAGAAATAAGAACGTAAAAAGAAGGATAAAAAGGGAAAGGGGAGGTAATGTTTATTACAAAGATTTAGTAAAAACTGACATAATTAATATGATAGGAAAAAGAAAATGATAATTGGAGAAAAAATGATGTACTAAAATATATTAAGAACAAGAAGAAGTAAATAAAATAATTTAAAAAATCAATTAAAAGAGAAAATAAAATTGAAATGCAGAAAAACGATAGCAAAATCTAACCCAATAAATAAATAAAAAATACAGTAAATAAGAATAAATAAATACATTCTATTTAACGTTACTCAGTTATCAGTAACAATTATTCAGGAATTCTACTCATCATCCTTTTCTTAAATACTCAATTTAATAATAGTATTAACAATTTAAAAGCAAATAAATAATTCTAAAATATTTTTATTTTATACAATTTTAAAATAGTTTCATATAATGTATTTGTATAATCTTATTTTAATTTCAAGTATTATTAAAATTTTGAAAATTTAAATATTAAACTGGGTAAATATAATTATTATTAATTTATCATTAAAATGTATTTGTACGATAGGAATAAATTATATAATGATATTCTGGATAATTATTTATGATTTTATTGTTATTTTAAAACGAAAATTGAACAATATAGATTTTGATTAATAATAGTATTCAAAATCATATTTTATAGTCAAAAATGGGAACTATGTATACATATTTTATATAGGTATAAATCAAAAAAATCAATAATAAAAACTAATAATAAAAAACACAAAACCAATGAATAAAGCAAATTTTTTGTTACCTTAAATAAGTGCGACCATATTTGAGTATTCTGAGGAGTGGAAGATATTGAGGTTGAAGGCCCCAAGACAGCATTTTTGTAATCATCTCTGACTGATGGTCTAATATCTGGAAATGCTAATTCGACTAATCCTAAGCAAACTCCTTTTAAATGAGAGCTGAGTATTACTAAATCATATGTTGTAAATGGCATAGCCTGTTGTCCTCTATCCATATTGTTTATTAATGAAAGTTCTATGCCAGAGGCTTCAATAAAAAATTCTGTATCATGGAGTGTGGCTATTAATAAACTAAATAGGGAGCAGAAAACAGCTAAAAGAGGAACAATTCTCGCGGTGTCATCTGTTGAAAGCGCCATTCCTCTTGAAATTATATGTAGATAAGGCATTGATCCACCAAACAGCGACGTTTGACTAACCGTTAATAGATTACTCCATAGTTGTCTGAGGAAAGTTGGCTTAAACGCGAGCATGTACAGTAGTTTATATTTATGAATTGCATTTTTATTAGTAATGAGGAGATTGTGGCATAGCTGACATATAGGATGCATAATTACAAGGTCATCACTTTGATCTATAAAAAGAAGAATACCTTGAACACGACATTCCTCATTTAACATTTCAATACAACAATGCACCGCATTTGCTTCACTACTATCTGACATTTCTGAATCACTGTCGCTATCCGAGTCATCATGATGCTTATTGTTTAAGCTATGTTGATCAGGTAGTAGATTAATTGTAGAACTCAATGATGCTAATACTTGCAGATAGTTTATAAGGCTAGTCTTAGATTTACCTATTGACAATAAATATAATATTATTATATTTGTCGCAAATAAAGAATTGAAACATTTTGATATACTTAAATTATTTTAAACTGATAATTATTAACATTCAATATAGTATTAATATGTTTATTTTACATTTTCAATCATTAAATACATTACTTTTTTAAATTCTTTAATATTCTCTATATTGAAGTAAATAAAAATATTATCAAACAATTAATAAAAAATATTTATACATTAAATAAATAATGTATTAAATTATAACGTGATTCAATAGAAATTAATTTAATCTATATTTTTGTAAAAATTATTTGCAACAAAATATACTATAATTTTTTTTTAATCTATTTAATATTCAATTTGATTAAATGTAATTAATATTTATATATATATTAAGGCAAAAATAAAATAATTAAAAAAATAAAAAATAATATATATAGATAGAAGTCCTGTTATGTATATTTCTATGATAAAAAATAAATAATTCTCATAAAAATTTATTTTACTTAAAATTAGCTTACAATATCCAGGAGGTTCTAGTTGAAGAACAAAATACAACAACGCAATGGTAGGTTGAGGCTCACAGCGATTGATCCAACTAATTAATTTATCATAAGGAAATTTTTTAAATTTAATGAGAGCAGGAATGATAAAAGCTGATATTGAATCTGTCAATTTTTGAAACAAAATGCTTTTACAGAATTCATGTAAAATTAAAAAACAGAACTCATTGGCATTATCTATTTGATTTACAATACTTAGAGGTCGAATTATCATTTCAAGAAACCATTGAGTCATTGGAGTTGCTGGTATTAGTAGCGAATCTAATTCAGATGATATTTTTGCTTCAATTAACTTTTTGACCTGTTCAAAATACATATTCTTAACTAAGTAAACAAATATTTTTTTTAAGTGAAAATAAAATTGATTTTTGTTAATCCTTTCAGTATCTTTCAGTGTTGTAAAAACTTCCAGAATTCTTAGAGGTATAGCTATTGATTGCATTGGTTTTGTTAATACAGTTTCAAGACTATATTGCATACAAATTTTAAGTATCCATCTGGAAAATATTAAATAATATAACAATCAATTTAAATATTGCACACTATACATAAATGCATTATCAATTATAAGATGAATTGATTTTACCTTATTCGCCATAACCATTCAGAGCTTGAAGCAAACTGTAATTTAATTTCTTCTGCCAACTTAAGAATATGTTGAAGTAGCCAAATCAACCGGGTCCCATCACATTTATAAGTATAAAAAAATAACAACCTTTTTATAAAAGGGATCAAATTGGTCAAGCTTATTTGATTTACATCATTTATTTGTTGCATTTTATCAAAATGACATCTTTCTTGCCTTTTAATTGCTTGTCTTACAATAAAACTACGTACAGGTGCTTGAATTTTCACAGCAGCATTATGTTTGTTACGTTGCTGCTCACGTTTAAAACGTTCCAGATGAACATGTTGAAGAAGAGCATTTTTTTCATCCCTTCGACTAGCACCAGATAAATTTTGTTGAGGCTTTCGCCTGTAATCTCCTTCAAAACTATACATAATCACTGAAGTTTTCCGTACCCACAAAAGTACGCTACATTGAAATCAAAATAAATTGAAAATTTTACAATGTATATGATAAATGTTTATTATAAAATTGTGATGTTTGAAGCATATTCTTATGCTAAAATTTCTGATTAACATTGAAATCGTTTTATTTTATGGTCTACTAATATGATTTATACAATTAAAAGATTATATAATTATTTGGTAAAGGTTTATTATAACACTATAGATCATATAAAATTACAAAATAAATTATAACTTTTTATATTAATTTAAAAATATAAAATAGCGTAAAAAAGTAAAACTTTAAATAGAATTTTATATTTCAATTTATTTTGAACGACCTTTTTTTCTTGTATTTCAAATACAGGTGATCATTATAAATAATATAAATAAATAATAGAATAATAAAAATATCAGTTAATGTCAAAGTTATACAGGAGTATAGAATATATTTTTTCAAATTTCTATTCAGATGATGTTAAAAAAAGCAAGAAATAATAACCGATTAAGATTATTTATGCGTCGAAATAATCATTGTATAGTCCTATACAGTATTTATTAGCCTGTTGAGAATACATATATATGCATGTGTGTGTGCATGTGTATAGATTTATATATATATACATTTGTTTGATAAAATGGCAATCTTTTAATCACAAATTGATTTTAATAAAGTTATTTTACCGGAAATAAGGTTAAGATGTACATAAACGAAAAATCGATTACAATGTTGCCATAAAGTTATAAAATTTTAATGTAAACATAACATACTCAAAATATTCAGATATATTAGTAATATTTAAATTTTCATAATTAAAAAAATTAGTTATTAAAATTATATTTCATAATAATAATTATTAAAATTAATTAGATAATTTAGATGAAATTTCAAAAATTTATAAAAAAAATAATTGAGCATTATTTTGTTATCGTGTTTCTTTTCAAAACATATAATATATAAATTAAATTTTATATTTTGAAAAATTGGTAGTTAAAGAAAAATATAGATAATAGATGTTAGACAAAATACTGAGATAAATTTGACATATAATATATATCAAATCTATATATAATTTCATCAAAAAAACGGAATGTTTATTATATCACTAAAATAATTTATATTTCAATTACGTTTATATAAATAAAATACGATTAAATAGTATACGACGTTTTTATTAATGTTATCAAATATTTTCGGAATTCGTATTCAGTGATATTTTAAATATTTTTAAATATAATTAAGTTTTGTTCTATTCCGTCTCAATATGTCGTAGGCTTATAAATAAATATTTAGTAAATTTTCTATACAAACATTATCATTTATTCATTTAATATAATCGTACAGTTATGAAATTACAATTTAGACGTTTAACTTAAAGAATCAATAAGAGCAAATATATAAAATACAATTATTGCAAAACGAATTCAATTATTTATCGATAAATATAATTTATATTTGCGTTACGAGTTTTGCAGCGATTGTTGATTATTGAGTATTTTTAATACCCTAAAGGACGATGTGAGTAAATTCTATTTTAGCAGCAGGTTGTCACCACTCCAGATTTCTTCTTTCTCTTGTTAATAACTTGATTTTAAAGTATACCAAGTCTAAAAGTAAAAATTATCTTTTTGTGCTTAAATCCGCTTATTATATCGTCTGTATTTTATTCTCTAGATGCTATTTTATAATTATTAATATTAATTCATAAGTCGATGAACTTAATTTACGAAACTTTCTTATTTTTATTTCCTTATTTTCATTAAATTACCTTTTACATATTAGTAATAAATTGTTGACAACTTTTTCTATTTTAATCGCGTATCTTATTTCGTCAGCTTCCGCTAATAATTTGTCAGTATTGTAATATTTCTAATTGGACGTCTTTGCTATCGTTTATAACAACTCTTAATATCAATATTTTTAGTGTAGTATTAGTGTAAATTGCTTATGTTCGTCGATAATATAGTTTTTTCTTATCGAACGCATCTTTTATATTTTGGGTTTTTTTCTTATCTAAGTTTTCTTTTATTTTAAATTTCATGTACATGATTTTAGAAATTTCTTTTGACACTTTATTATACATGGTTTTTTTAGTTTCTTTTTTTTTATATATACATATATTTATTTTAAATTTTGGCTCAAAATTTGTTAAATAATCGTAATTTAAGAATTTTTTTATTTTTTATAGATATATAATATCCTTAAAAGGAATTTGTTTAAAGCATTATTTATGATATTATTTTATAGAAATAGATATTAGGATAGAGATTTAAGATATTTTTAGATAAAGTTTTTGTTTTATATACGTATATAGAATAATATTACAACAAATAAAATACAATAGTAATATAAAGTAATAATATAGTAGTCCAATGATATAATAATACGTATAATGATATTATAATATATGGTTAAATGTATAATCGATACAATTATGTAAAGTAATTAGTCTTGTACCTAAGTAAATTAATGTTTGTCCCAAATCTATTATTCACTAAATTTATTATATATGTATTTAATTCAACCACTCGAGATTATATAAATGCTACGCATAAGTTTTCAGTACTTCTTCTTCCTTTTCCTTTTCATTGTTTATAATCAGCCATCAAATGGCCTTTGCTTCTTCGGGTGATTCTCAGGCCCACCTTTATTGATTATTGTCATTGTTGTCTTTCAGTGCGATTCTTTTTTGTCGTATTATATTTTTTATACATATTTGGAGCGATTTAGTAATAATACTGATATGTTTTTTGAGCCAAAATATGTTAAAAGCAATTTAAATTAACTCTACTGTTATCTTTCGTGAAGTAAAAAATATTTAGTAATATGATTATTTGATCTAAATTTAATGCATGTACGTTTATCGCACCACAATCATAAGTGGCAGTTTCCATATAAATTTTTTTTTTTTCAAGGTTTTCACTTTTTTTATGTGAACTTGACAAGGTTTGATATTCAACTAAAGTTTTATATATTAATTTCATAGTTATAATTTGTGTAACGATGAATTTAATATTATTTTAAATTCCAATCACTACAAATATTATCCACTATTTTTCACTTCTTAATAATTCACTCAGAGGGGATTCCGTTAAAACTTTCAATAAATTTTAAATATAAAATATTAACAAACACTACCAACGAATCTTTAATAATAAATTTATATTAACAAATTCAGAATGATAATAAAGAAAATATCAGTTCATTAAATTTAAATAATATAAATTCTTACCTTATTTAGATGATTGTTTTAATAAAAATATATAATTTATTTATTGATAGAATAATTCTTTCTCCTGAATATAATATTTAATTCTCCTTTAATTATTTATTAAATTCCTTTTAAATATTACTTATTTCTTTTCTTCTATGATTTAATTTAATTATTATTTTACAAAATTATCTTCAATAATATCTAATCAATATTTCTTGATCAATACCAACACATTTTGAAATTTATTTATCGTTATTATAAATAAATTTCCCAACACTACACTTCTAATAATTATTTATATATATTCTGATAATTTGATATTATCAAATATCTTCTCATACTAATCACTGATAATTTATAATAAACAATATTAATAATAATTAACAAATTGAATATTTATAATAATATAAGAAATATCAATAATAATATTAGATCTTTATATTACAAAAGACAGTTGTATAATAAATCATGAGATTTTTCTATAAGTGAAAAATCCCATTTTTTCCATCACTACTTCATTAATTTCATCAATTATAAATTTTCCTTTATGACTTTACGCCAAATAGAAAATTCATAATTGGTTAATTAACACATATAGTCCTTCTTCCTTTCGACTTCAAAATCCCCTACTGTGATTGGCTAATCAATCACATTATTAAATTAAAATCGAAAACAAGAAAACTATTTCTCTGCCGATAATTATATAATCTGCAATTATCGGCAATATCACGGCGGCATACTTCTGCAATTTTTCAACACTCACACTACCTCATACATGCATTAATCATATAAACGTATTTACAATACATTTTCGCGCCTATTGTTGTCTCTCTCTATTTCATAAGTATCAACGCTTCTTATATCATCAAGACATCCGTTTATGTTCAAGTGATATGGAGCCGGTGAGCCTCATGTTGACAGGTTGTCAACAATAAATTGTGAAAATATAACCAATACTAATAATAACAAAATTATCATTCTTAGCACCTTTAAGTGTTTAAATAAAATTCATTTTATTATTACCAATAATACTTATTAAATATATATACATTTTAATAATAAAATCACTAAAATACATTTATTTATTTTTCTAGGTTAGTGCAATATTTAAAGAAAAAATATTTATTAATAATGAATATACATGCATTACATTTGTTATTTTGTTTTTTTATTTTATTAGTTATTCATGGTGTTTTTTTTTCGTTATGTTTTTTTTTAAGTTGGCACTTAATGTTCGTCTTGACGGAATTGTATATTTAAAATAATATAATATAATATTTAATACCTTTATATATTAACGACAGTGCTCCCAAGTGCTGTAAGTATTTTTATGTTGAATTCGTAGATGTTATAGAGGATTTCCTCATGAATAATGATATTGAATACTTGCTTAATAAAGATAAATACCATAAATATCATAAGAACTCCAGCATAAATAGATCCAAATTTCATAAATTGGTTCTAAAATTTGCGGATAGTTCTCTGTTAATTCTTTTATTTAGGCTTTCATTAGTAGCTTCATGAAGTTTAATGATTTTCTTAACGTACTTTCTTCTATTATAATTCTTGCTATTTAATTTAATACGAAAGTGTGTTTTACAGCAAACATAATTATCCAATATATATTTTTTAAATCATACTTCGAAAAATTCCATTAGATACTAGCTGTCCGGAATTCGCATAATGCTATATTAGTCTATTGAGGGGTTGAAATATTGGGAGTTCTACATTATTGATTTCGGGTAATTTCTTATACCAATGATTGTTTAATTTGAACACGGTAGGCAGAAGTTTACTACATTCTCTTTGTGTCCCTCTCGTTGTTAAATTGCGAGATTTTTGGGTTAAGAAAAAAGATTAGTTCTGGTACATAACTCGTTATTGATTATAATAAGCGTCATTTTCATTCCTGTATTTCATTAGTATTGACATACACTGAATGATGTGTGCTACCTTTCCTGCAAATATTGCCATATATCGAGGAGTAACATCGGTAATCGAAGAATGGGTAAAAGATATTGAAAAAAACGTAGAAAAATGTAAATAGAGGCAGAAAAAGTGGGAAAAAGAGAGAAGAAAAAGAGGTAAGCAGATATAAGTAAGGCAAAGAAATTAGCAGATTAGAAAAAAAGAAAAAAGTAGAAGAAATAAAACGAAAAATTCGAGGTTAAGAAACTGGTAAGGAAGGAAAAGTATGGAAACAAACAGAAGAGGGGGAAAACAAAGAGAATAGACGGAGAAGAATAAGAGGAGCCACCAAACGAGGGAAACTAAAAGATCGAAGCAGAAAGGAAAGATTAAAGAGCGCACCTGAGATATTTAAGAGGAATTTAAAAAACGCAAAAGGGACACCCGAGAAATAGGGAGTAGGTGAAAGTAGGAACTCGAGGAATTGTTAGAAAATGAGAGAGCAGGGAAAGTGAAATGCAACTAAAAGGGAAAGAAGAAAAAGAAAGAAAGAAAGGAGAGGGAACAGAAGAGAGATAGAGAGAGAGAAGGCAGGGGAAGAAATGGGAATAAAGATGTAAGGAGTTCGGAAAACAGATAAAGAAAGATAAAGAAAGAAAAAAGCTAGAGATAACGGAAGACAGGTTATGTTGAATGAAAAATGCAATAAAGGATGAACTATGCAAAAGGAAAGAGCGGAGATGAAGAAGAGAGATGCATAGATGGAAAGGACAAAACAGACGGAGGAAGCAGTGCCGACAGCAAGGGAAGTAGGTCAATGAGATTGAGCTGGAGGTGCAAGCCAAGCGCTCTTCATGGTGACAAAAAGAGAGTTAAATAATATGCGAAGATGGGTAAGAGAAAGAGAAAGAAGAGACAGGGAGGAAAATGTGGTAGTCAGAGGTGACAGAATAGAAGAGGTGACAAGGATGGGGGTACAAAGAGTGGCAGAGACACTATTGACAGAAAAGTGGGAATTGGAGAGAGTGTGGATAAGTGCAAGGGTAGTGATTATAAAAATGACAAATGATGAGAGGAGGCACGAAGTGATAAGGGAAACGAAGAAGCTGAGTGGAACGAGGCTGTATATGAAGAAGAATGTCTACTACGAGGAGAGGAAAAAGGTGAAAGAAATCAAAGTATGAGTTGGGAGAGTGAGGGCAAGAGGCATTTATGCGAATGCAGGCTACAGAAGAGATATAGCTGTGGAAAATGGATAAGGTGAGAAGAGGAAGAGGGGAAAAAATGCTGATGGAGAGGGAGGTAAAGGAAATTTTAAAAAGAGAAGGAAGGAGAAAGGTAAAAATGTACAGAGAGAGAAGGAACAGAAGAATAACGAATAAAAGAAGACATGTGAAACGAGAAATAGAGTAAGCAACGAGCAGGAGAGGGGTAAAGGAAGGCACAGCATAATGCTAGTGTCAAGTGGGCATAAACAAATGATATAGAGACTATAAAAAGTGTTGACCTTATTGGATGTAAACGGGACTTCCGTCTCCAGGCCGAAAGGCTGAGACGTAAACATTACTTATACTTATACTTATACTTTATGTAATTAAGTAATATTGATAAATAAATAATACTCCCATATATTCTAATTTTTATGATTACATAAGAAAATTTATCAGCTTCTATTAATAATCTCGTTAAACTGTTCTTAATTATTTTCTGTGCTAGAAGGTACCTTTGCAATACAATATCCATCTATATGTATATTATAATGCAATTTTCATGCTCTGAGATAGATAAGAGAGTTTAGTTTTAAAATAAAATACGTACGTTGGGTAGTATGTGTTCAATCAATATATTGTCGAATTTATAGAATGCGAATTTTAAGATCTGGTCACAAATTTCTCAGGATATGTTTTGATTATACACTTTATTTCCATTTTTGGTAAGAGATACGCGTGAGTCTCCATAGTAGTATGAATTTAGATTTACTTTAATTTGACATTGTATAACAAAAAATGTTCCCAATTCAAGTTTCAGTATAATATTTATATATAATTTCTCTTTCGTGAGATATATGTCGTTAAAATTACACTTTTGCATCTTTTTGTAATGAGATAGTCGTTAAATTCAGGTTATTTTTCTTGTAACACTGTCCAATTAATGATGTATAAATTTGAATAAAGTCCAATAGAATTTAAACTAAATATATTTTCGCCAAATATAATTTAAATTAATTATGTTCTAATTATCTCAATTTTGTAGGACAAAGTTTATCATATTGTACTGTTTAAGATTTATTTTTCTAAATTTGTAATTCAACATTATTGTTTTCATATGTATTAGTAATTTTATATGATCCAATATATTCAGGATCAAAGGTTCGTTTATTGCCTTATTGCTTTCTATTAACAAAAGTATGTTATTTTCTATTTGAAAATCGAATTCATTTAATTTTCTATTATAGTATATTTTAGATATTAATTTTGATTGTTCTAAGTTTTCCTTAAATAATTTGTGTATTTTGTATATACGTTTTTTTAAATCAAAAATATATTTATGGTAAGTGTTAGAAAAGTTTCTAAATCGACTCTATTAATTGGTGTTAGAGCAATTTTCCCGAATATACAATAATAAGGTGTTAACGTAATTTCTTCATGTGTGCTAGTATTGTAAGAAAATCCAGTATTTTGTAACCATTCCTTACAAATATTTTCGGTTTTAACAAAACATTTCAAATTTTCTTTAAGAGTATGGTGCATTCCTTAGATTGAGCCATTACTTTGAAGTCTGTAAACTGAAGTCGTACAATGTTTCATTTTATATAATTTCATTGAATTTTGTATCAATGATAATGCTAAATTCGTACCTTGATCAGTTAAAATTAATTTCAGTGAATCGTAAACATTAATTAGATCATTAAATATAGCTGTAACAATTTCCTTTGAATTCATCTTCTATAAAGGGCTTAATATAATATACTTTGTTAATAATCATTGAATTGTTAATATATATTTATCGCTAAATTATTTAAAGATATACCCTCCAAATTTATAGTATGTCAAAAATATCCTTTTTGGGTATGGGTAGAGAAATAAAAAAATTACAACTTGTTAGTTGTAACGCCCTCATTTCGATAATGCAGTTATTGTCCTTATCAAGGTTTTATTGTCTATGGAATTATTTATTTTAACACATATTAAGCTTGCGACGTCACAATATTCGATGCATTTGTAGTATCTACAAATTTTTTTTTCATCGTTCTGAAACTCGTTTAAATTTTGCATTATATTCTTCAATGGTTTTTGCAAAATACAATCATGTACGTAAATAAAGACTTCTTTACTTGTTAAATCTCAAAAAATATTGTCCATTTGTCTTTGAAAAATTTTAGGTGAATTTTTTAAACCGCAAGACATTCTATTAAAATGAAAATGACCATATCGTTATGGTCATTTTCATTTAGGGTCTTATGAGTATTTGATGTAAACCTTCAACGAAATTATAGCTATAACCAATTTCCTCTTTGACAATACTTATTTCTCTTTTAACGGCAATTCTTACCAGCAAATTTTTGGTGCCCCAATGGGCTATTTTGCCTATTTTTGCAGATATGGTAATGGATGACCTGGAGAAAGAGTGTCTTAACACTCTAAAAAACCACCACACCTATTCTCCTGTTTTCTACTACAGATATGTAGATGATACCGTTTTTTGTATAGAAAACAGTAAAGTCGATTTAATTTTAAAAATATTCAACGATTATGATCCTCATCTACAGTTTACACATGAAGTAGAAAGATCAAACCATTTAAATTTTCTCGACATTACCATACAAAAAACCAATAACAAAATTTTGACAAATTGGTATCAAAAACCGATGTTTTCCAATAGAATAATTAATTTCCTTTCACATCACTCTATTAGCCAAAAGAGAAATATTGTATATAACCTTGTAGACAGGGCAGTGTTATTATCTGACATAAGTTACCACAGGGACAATTTAAAAAAAGTGCGTAACATTCTATATAATAACAACTATCCTGTTTACTTTTATGACAAACATATTAAAAATAGACTGAGAAAAATTAAGTATAATAATTCCCTCAAAATAACAACTCAAAAAAAACTTTTAACAACATAATTTCAATTCCATATATAAATAAATTTTATGAAAAAATCTGCAATGCATTAAAAACTTATAACATCAATACTGTGTCCATAATTAACAATAAATTGAATAATATTATAAAATTAAGGAAAGACAAACAAACAAAATGGGAAACAACCGGCGTCGTTTACAAAATAATGTTTAAAAACTGTAAAGCTACCTACATAAGCGAAACAAAACGTAATTTAAAAAAACGTATTTGCGAGCACAAAAAAGTTCAAAATACCAACTCTATTATACAATTGCAATCGCAAAATAATGAACATAACATAGATTGGGACAATGTTATAATTTTGGACAGAGAAAATAATTATAAAAAATACAAATCTCGGAAATGCTACATATACAATTAAATATTACCACTGTAACCAAACATAAAGATATGAAAATGTTAAACGGTCTCTATAAGCATCTGACGTTAATGATAACGCGGTACTCTGCTGAGACATAATCCTCGACACATTGTTACTTTGATGTATTCGAACTTGACAACACAAGTCGTACTAAAATTCTATATTCGAATATAGTAAGGTAATAACAAACTTTATATTTTATAAATTAATGTAATATAATAGTTTTTTATAAATGGTTGTAAATTTATCAATAAAACAAAGGCTTGAGGAAGACAACGAAAGTTGCTCAAAACGTTGCCAAAAAAAACATCAATTAAAAAAGTGTTTTATTCACAACCACACCCATAACTAACCTTACACATTCAAGAATAGATTTTTAGTATTATTTTTTTTTTTTATAAAAATAGATAGTAATAAAAATCATTATAATATAATTGTTCGAGATTGATTGATTAATATAGATGTAATAATAAATTGAAAAGGGTCTGACCCTCGGAGAAAAAAAGTCAGCATCCGGGCTCGGACGTCGTGGCCACCCTGAGAGGGATGAGTAAGCTCGTCCTTCCGTCGAGCTTTTTACGTTTAAAAGGGCGTCCTGACAACCACGATTGATCAAAGTTGCCCTAGGGCATATGGATATGGTTGAAGTAGTGAAAATAAGAGAAAAACAATGTTTAAGGCTTTAAGTGGTCAGATCGATGAGAGAAATAGTCGGGCTCCTTCTGCAGTGACCTCTTGATCCTTAGTGAGTGCTACTGGCCGCTTCAGGCCCTTTTATACGATTGGTAAAGCTCCGCAGCTACAATCAGAGACGTCAGCATCCGACGAAAAAACCGAGTCGTTCAACTGGCGCGAATTGGTGCGTCTGGGCCTACATTGACGCGTGGATGTGTATGCACGAGCGTATGCTCCTTGCGCGCGTCAAAATAAATAAATAAGAAATTAGGTTACAATAAATTTACAATAAATTGTAATAATTTATACATTTATTTCTTTATTGCGAGGATGATCTGAACTCAAAAGTCTCCACTCGTTTGAAACGGGTTTTTATGCTGTGTACAGGCGGAATTAAATAAACGAATATTTCTAAAACTCAATTAATAGTAAATTTATTGAAACGCCTTACTTGTTCTCCCTTAATAATTCTTTTCTCCATTAATAATATTAAGTAATTTTGAATAAATACTACATATTTATTTTGTATACATTAAAGGCTTTTTTTTTTTTAAATAAATTGATACTTATATAATTGTCTTAACATTATATTGAATATGTATTTTATAATGTTATTACTCTGTATATTAGGAAATATAACTATTTTGTAACTATATTTTTAAGAAAATATTCTTATAATAGCACAATTTTATATATATAATTTAAATTTGTAAAAACGACAAAAAATATCTTTTAATATAAATACGTTATACATTAAAATTTATTTTACTGACTTTTATAGCAAACAAATACAAATACATTTGTAAATTAGTATTGTCTCTAACCTAATTCATAATTTTTAAGTAACATATTTTTATATAATAAATAGATAAAATCATTAAACCGTTTAATGTAAGAAATTTGGTTTTTTTTTCTAATGATAAGGATTGTATATAATTAATAATAAGATATTTATAAATCTCCATTTTGTTACAATAAATTTTTTAATTTATGAATTATCAAGGAATAAACTAAATATTTCAAATAAATTGTAGAAATTTATGAACCAGTAATTATATTTTATTCATCTCAATATTTGAGGTTACATATTATTTGAAATTAATTTCATGTTTTTTTTTGTATAGAGTAATCAAACATTGTATTAAAAATATAAAGAATATGTCATTTGCTGGTAAGGTTGTTTTAATCACAGGTGCTAGCTCTGGAATTGGTGCTGCTACTGCTTTACATCTTTCTCAGTTAGGTGCGTTACTTTCTCTTCATGGACGGAATATTCAAAATTTACAAAAAATTGCAGGTCAATGCAAAGAACATAAGCCTCTTATTGTTATTGGTGAAATGACGAATGAAATTGATGTAAAAAATATTCTTGATAATACTTTACAAAAATATGGTAAACTTGATGTTTTAGTAAATAATGTAGGTATTTTAGAATCTGGTAGTATTGAGAATACAAGTTTGGAGCAATATGATAGGTAAAGATTTTAATATAATAAAAACTGTAGTAATATAAGTAAATATATATTAATTAAATAATTAAATTATTAAAAATTATTTATATAATTTGTTATAGATAATTATATATTTTATTTTTGTATCTTAATTTTCAGAATCTTTAATATTAATGTAAGATCTATTTACTACTTAACTATGTTAGCTGTACCTTATTTAATAAAGACTAAGGGAAACATTGTTAATGTGTCAAGTGTAACAGGAATTAGGGCATTTCCAGGAGCTTTATCATATTGCATGAGTAAAGCAGCTATTGATCAATTCACTAGGTGTATTGCATTGGAATTAGCAAACAAACAGGTATCTAACTTCAAACATGAAATAAATATAAAAGTAAAATGATAATTTAGATTGATAATTGATTTAAATACAATTGATTGAACTAAATTTAATTTAAAAATTATAAAATAATAAATATATATTTAACTTAAGTTAATTGATATTTACGCAGAAATATTTAAAGTAAAACACCATAAATAATAACTATTACATTTTAGAGTAAAATATTGTTAATTATAATAATTTAATTAATAAACTTTTTATGATTAGAAAATTAATTTTTTAAGGTGCGAGTAAATGCTGTTAATCCAGGTGTAATTGTTACAAATTTACATAGAGCTAGTGGCATGAATGAAGAAGAACTAAAAGCATTCTTTGAGCATAGTAAAAGTACTCATGCACTTGGACGTACTGGATCTCCAAATGAAGTAGCCAAAACAATTGCATTTTTAGCTTGCAATGATGCTAGTTTTATCACTGGTCAAACTGTAGGAGTTGACGGTGGACGAGGTATTATGTGTCCACGATAAAAAGAAGAAAAACATGATTTAAAATAAAATTATACATTTTGTCAAAGCAATTAAATATTTTCAATGAACCATATTTAATAAAATAATATATGTAATTTTATGTGCAATGCCTTTAATAAATCTTTTTAATAAGCAAACATTTTTATAATTTTCTAATTTTTTTTTTATGTTTTTCGTAATAAGATAATCGTATTTTTTAGTAGATTATGATGGATCAAAATGTATGCGACTTTATTTTCTATGTTTAGGTTATGTTTATGATACGTATAATAAATTTGAAAACATGCGTTCGAATATTTCTGTTCATTTTTAGTTTAGGTAAATTATTTTTTAATTGAAAATTTATTTATTTAATTGATTATATTTATGTATATAAAATATAATGAAAAAAATGAGTAAAATAGAAAAATTTGAACATATAATATTAAACATTCTGACACCAGATAGTAAGTCAATTTATTCATTTCATTTATTGAATTTTATATATTTATAATTTTTATATTTATTTTTCCTTAGACCAAACTGAAATATTATGCAGTGAGAAAGAATTATTCAATGGTCAATATGAAACAGTACTTACCAATGAATTTATTTCATTGGCTGTTATTCCTTTAATAAATGAAAATATTGAAGAAAATATTAATATAAATGAGCATAATTATAAAAATTGGTTTTGTACTGGTATAGCTGCACTCTTATATTTTATTCAAAATAATTGGACAGGACCTTTAAAAAATGAAAAAGTTAATTATTTATTATTATTAAGAACAAAAGCATTTACATTTTTATCTTTACATGATCAATATAATGAAAATGTTGTAAAGCCCGAATTACTTTACTTAGCCAGAATAATTTTACGAAATAATGAATTGCATAAATTTTTATCGAGTTCTGTATGGTGGCTATTTAGGGTAAATTATATACATCAACTAATTTTAGAGGAATTATCGGAAACTTTATTTCATGAATCTGAGAATTTATTAAAGATAATATCTAAATCTAATTTAATGAATAATACTTATCTTAAAATATTATTTAATGTAGAAGTTTCACAATTTTATTTTTATTATACAAGAATTCAATGCTCAGAAAATTATTTAGAAGATGCTAGAGTATTAGCAAAATTAAATTTACATCTTGAAGGTGCATTGGGTAAACGTACAAAATATCAGGAAAAAAATAAAGCTCAACTATATTTAAAAGCTGTAGTGGACAAAGAACTTTTTGAATATAGAACTTGTGAATTGCATCTTCTACCCAAAGTAGTGAATTTATATGATGATTTACGTTTTGAGAAAGTAAAATTTTCAGAAGAAATAGAAAATGTTAAACTAGGAAGTATTGAAGAAATAATTATTATGTCAAAATTGTAACTTTACTGATATTATTCTAAAAAATTTTTGTAAGAAATAAATAAATATTTTAAATTTAGTTTTCAGTGTAAATTATCCCAACCAAAGGACCAATTAAGAGACGAAGAAATCATGCCTTATTTAAATGTAATATTTTTTGTAATTGTAAAAGTTTATCTTTTATTATTTTCTAATGAATTAAAGTATTTTTATTATTTTCAGTGTATTATAGATAATACAAGTAATTGGCCTTTAAAAATTTCAGCATTATTTCAACGATGTATTTTAGAATCTAATGATAAAAGAACTATAAATCGTTCTTTATCTCAACTAGAATCTTTAATTGAACATATAAACAATTCAAAAACACCTATTTTATATAGATTGGATTTATTTTTTGCAACTGGTATGAATCCAATATGGGTTTTTAAACAATATTTAGCAAATTTAATGAAAAATATTGGTCTGATAAAAGAAGCATTAAATCTGTACTTGAATTTATCTTTATGGGATGATGTTATTGTTTGTTACACAATGTTAGAAATGAGACATAAGGTATAATTAAATTATAAATATTTTTTTAAAAATAATGTATATTGTTGTAAGGATTTTTGGACATATATGATGATTAAAAATGATAGATATGATGCAATTGTAAAATTAATAAAATATCATGTGTAGCTAGTATCTAATGTTATATATTTAAGCCTCAAGAAACACATCAGTCTATTGAATTGCGGGTCTAATTTTTTATTACATTTATAAGTTTTATTTATTATACCTATGCCAGGACCTTTATAACAAAATATATAAACAAAGTTACATGTTTCATAAAACCATATTTGATTTAAAAATAATTTTTAAATAATATTAAATTGCAGTATTAATGAATTAAATTTATTTTTAATTATTAATTTATTGAAATGCTAATACTAATAAATGTACTGATAACATTTTTTATTTCTGATAAATTTTTTTATATTATATAATATGAAATAATATCCAATTGTATTATATGATATAAATTCTAAAAAAAATTTATATTTTAAATACATATATTATAAAATTAATAATTATTAAATGATGAAAAGGCTACTGAAATTATACACCAAGAATTAGCAAAAAAGCCCACTGTTAAATTGTGGTGTTTGTTAGGCGATATAATGGAAAAAGTTGAACATTATCAAACAGCATGGAAATTGTCAGGAGAAAAAAGTAGTCGTGTACAGCGTCATTGGGGTTTTTATTATTACTCAAAACAAAATGCAAGTTCTAAATAATTTTTTTAATTATGATATAATTTATATTATAAAAATATTTTTAATCAATAGAATGTTTTTTTTTTTTTCTATTAGTATAAAGAAGCAATACCACATTTGAAACTTTCCATAGAATTGAATAATCTTCAAGAAAATGTTTTAATAAGACTAGGCTTTGCTGCTTTGCAAATTGAAGATTGGAAACTTGCAGCTTCAACTTATAGAAAATACTGTGCTTTGGAACAATCGGTTTGTATATCAAAATTTTTATCATCAAATATTAAAAAAAAAATTTCTAATAATATTAAATTTACTTAGAGTTTTGAAATATGGAATAACTTAGCAAAAGCTTATATAAAATTGGATGATAAAGAAAGAGCTTGGCATTGTTTACAAGATGCTATTAAATGTAACTTTGATAAATGGGAAGTTTGGGATAACATGATGACTGTTAGCACAGATCTAGGTCGATTTTCAGATGTAAGTAAAATATATTTTTAGACAAAATAAAAAATTTTCTTTATGTATTGTTTATTAGGAAAATGGAAACAATAGCACAAAAATTAATTCAAATAAATATAAAATAAAAGAGTGAATACGGGAAAGGATGCTGAATTTTGTAACAAATAAAACTCATTAATTTTTGCGAGACTAACAAAATAAACAAGTAATTAATTTATTGGCGCTGCATAAAAAACCCCTACTAGTCAGGGGGGAAAACCCTCGATGCCCCGATCAAAGATATACAAAATACTTCCAATAGTTGTGCAATGTACGCGCGGATTAGCGCTGCTCGCAGGTGCACTCTCGATAATCGGCGGCTCCAAGCTCGGAGAAACCGCGGTGAAGGCGTCCGAGACGCAGAGGAACAGCGTTGCAGATCGGTATCAGTTGATACGCACTCAGGAGTCGATCGCCGGGAGCTACTAAGATCAAGAGCGGGATCGAGAAGTCACAGCACTCTAGATCCACCAAAGGAGATCAATTGAGAACACTCGCAATTTCCCATACACATACGCACATAAGAAACACGCGCGCTATCGCAAATACAAAGAATAAAATACAAAATATAAATTTAAATGAAGACGTGAAATAGAGATTATATGCGCTCATTAGCACACGAAATCTCTTCAAGGAGTCAGGAAGCTCTCCCGTCTCGGACCCCGCGAAGATCAATTTTTTTCCGGGTCCCGCGTACCCTACTCTAATTGCAGTTTTTCGCCTAATTTCCCTTGTTCGGCAGTCAAGACGGAAAACGTACCGAAAGATGATATATGTTATATGAATAATATAACATATATGTGTATAATGAAATTTTCATTACAATAACAATAATCGATTTAAATTGCTGTTTTCTTTCCATTAATTTAATAGACTATTAATTTATAATAAGTTTAGAAAAGTTCTTTAAGTATTATTAAAAAAAGAAATAAATTTTTTTAAAAAGTATTCAAAAAAACTTGTATTATATCTGTAACGAGACGACTCCGTTTGTCCTCCACGGGTGAAGGACAAGTCGAGTGCTCATCGAAAAGAAATATAAATTGTTAATTCGCCGGGATAAGTGGCAGCCGGTCTGCCCAGGATTTGGATCGATGGCAAGTGGGAATAGTAAAAAAAACTACAAAATAATTTATTTAAATAGAATTACCACTGAGGCGGCAAGTCGATGTATTGTCTTCTCTATAACAAAATAAAATACAATACTATTAATTGATAACCCGACTATACAAATTTAAATTATAATCACGGTAACGACCTCGACGATAAACGTTAGTTTTATTTTATTAAATTTTCGACATTTATCATATAACTCAATATTGTCTTCATATAACTCCCGACAATATTTAGCTCGTAGAAGCGTCAAATCGGGTGCGCCCGCTACGGAGGTCGCCGGCAATAACAAACGCCGAATGTAAACATGCACGTCAGTTATTAAAATCTCGAGTAATTATTCAATATAATTACTTTACAAAAATTTCCACGCAGAATGAGATTTCGAATAACCGTTTTTTTTTAAAAAAAGAAAAACCTTTATATATATATATATTTTGTCTACAAAAAAAAAATTAATTAAATTTTATTCAACCAATTCAGCCTTTTCGCGAAGAATTGAATGAATCGCGAGACGAAAGAATCGTGTACCCGAACGATACGGGAGGAAAAAGGGAACAGTTCATTAAGGGTGGATACGCCCTTTATATCGAAGGAAGCTCCTTAGAGCTAAGGTGCGGACCCTTGAGGCTTCTGGTAATTGCAGCGGGTGCAATCACCAGAAGTTGTAGACGGTTTTGACGCAGAAGGGAAAGAAATTTAAAATCGCAAGCGAGTTTCAATTTCTTTTAAAGGAGATGAAATAGCACGTAAAAGTGACTATTTTGGATTTTTCGCTAGCATTGAATAGTGACTAGCAGGAGTGGAAAGAATTAGAATATTGCTATTGAATAGTGAACAATAGGTAAAAGCGGAAGGGAAGGTTTAGATCAGGAAGAGGCCAAAGACGGTCTGCTCCGAGGCGAGTGCTCTCGTGTAACACATAACCTTGGTCCGGCGGTGCGAGATCGGCGCCCACAAGAAATACGAAGCCGATTGGTTAATAACGGCCGACGGGGGTTCAGGCGCGTGCCGGTACACGCGCAAACCGGGGCCCCGCCGAGGGGGGTGAACGCGGCCCGTGCTTAGCAATGAGCGTGTCTCGTTGCATGTCATTCAACTTGATTATGTGTAAGCTTCGACTTTTCGGTTTGTGCGAGCCAACGAGCGATGATGTTTTCGCTAATTCGAAAAATGAAAGCTGGGTAACTGCGGTTCAGATGACCGGCGGTCAACCCCGACGGTCGGGGAGGATGCGTTTCAGCGCGGGGAACGATAGTTTCAGTTTGGGCATAGCCATCGTCCTGTTTCTTTTATTTCTGAATTAACGGCTTACTCTTTTAACAAATTAATTCAGAATTGGTTTATTTCTAACTCCAATCTGTCAAACATTATAAAATTGCAAATGTGCAATATTATTTTAGTGTTTTCTTACATATTTTGTACAAAAAACATATTTAAAGTACATATATATATATATATATATATATATTTTGTTTTTATTTAGAAATACGTGAAAACTTTATTAGACTTAGTATATAATAAATTTTAAATGTAATAATAGTGTCTATTTTTTATTTATATTTATATTTTTATATATATAATGCTATTTGCATATAAATAATAATTATAATATTAATTATTATAATATATCCAATAATGTATTTAATTACTTTTAATTTAAATAAATACATTAAATTAAATATTTTATATTATATTTATTAATTTGATCAAAAATAATTTTACATTGTTTTAAAAAATAGTATTATATTAATTTGCATGTAATTGTAAATATTATTTGAAGCTACTTTAAAATCATAGAACTAAGATTTAGAGAATGTGAAGTTCCATGTATAACAGAAGATACAAACACGAAATATCTTCTTTCCTATTTATGGATCATTACCATTACCCATATTAGTCTCGTAATAAAATTCAAAATTTTTTTAAATTCTTTAAAATTCATTTAAAATATTACTAGCTATAGATATATATGTATGAGAAAAAGACTGCATAAGTCTTTTGACATTATATTAATCATAATCACAGAACATTACAGAATGGTGAGTCCCATATTAAATATTAAATCGAAGAAACAATCAAGGCAGATGAAATATTTTTTTTTTCTCTTACACACATTTGGTGACACTAGATGAGTACCAAGCCCAATTAAACAAATTTTTTTAGTGCTATAAAAGCTATTTAAAAAAATATGTATAGATATATGGAATACGGGTACATGAAAAGCCATATTAAAATAATCAGATGTTATACTTAACTTCAATAAAACTACAAAACATTTTTAATCTTCATATAATTATAATATAATGTTTAATATTTTTGTAATTAAATTAAGTAAACCTACTAGATTATTAGTATCGACTCATTAAAAAGAACATAGGGCAGGGGAATTCTTTTAATGTTATCTATTATATTTCTTTATATTTCAATAATTTTAAAGCAAAATTTTCTTAATTGAATATAAATATATGTAACAAAATTTCGTATAATTAATAAAAAATTAAAATATCAAATATTGAAAGTGCAAGGCGCTAATTTTTATAGCTCTGATTTTACTCTGTTCATTTATTGCCATTTTTCCTATTTAAGTTTGGACTCACCTGACCATAGAATTACTATATTTTCTATTTTTTTATTAACATACATTAATAAAAATCATTAAAATGATATGATGTTAGTTTTGTTTATATTTCTACATGATTTAATATTATAATAATATTCAAATTTTGTTTATTTATACAATTTTAATTGTAGCATAAAAAATCCCCCATATTAAATATATCTACAGCTATCATTTTTATTAAAGGACTAAGTCATTATAAAAATTTTTAAGCTGTATTACAAGACTAATAATAGCATTTAAATTTAATTAAAATATTATAAAAAAAACAATTTTTTAATTCGTCGCTCATCCACTATACTATTTGTCAAGAAATTTGTTATGAATACTTGATCGTCTTATTGTATTTTGATCGAGTTCTCTGTTTAAGCTTTCCACGTTTTTTCAAAGTATCCTATGCATAGCTAATTTTTATAAACGTATTAATTCAGGTCTACATAGAAATAGAGAAAAATATAATACACGGTTATTCTTTTTAACTTTATTTATTTACAGGTACTTACAGACCTACACACTACACTTACGACTATTAAATTACATTTCAAAGAATTTTCGCAAATAGTGCGAGCATAACAATGTAGTATTGATTTTGTGAGATGTGATAACGACTTAACGCATGTACTCGCTTAATGCTACGTCAATGTGCGCAGACTAATGTGTCGCATATATGCAGACCTTATTATTTTTTCTTCATCCAATTTGAATGATTATACGGAACTGCACGGGCTCGTTACGTTATAGTCCGTGCCTCTTAACTCCACTTTACTCGCTATTAATTAAAATCGTTTAGTTTGTTAATTAATAGATCGGGTTAGTTTGAGTCATACTTCATTTACACATGGTTATACTTCATTTTTATATATTTTTGTGTACGAGGCTTAGCACTTAGCTAGTTGCCGATGTACATTCGATGAGACGCTGTGGCATACTAATTTTTTTTTCTCATTATTCTAACATTGTTAATTCCTGTAATTTCATCTTTTTTACGTAAATGAAATAATGATAGATTACAAAACAAGGATTACTCTAAGAACTGGTGTTTGCTGTAGTTTCCGCCTAAACACTTCTCGACCGTCACAAATAGAAATATTTGTGAATTCGATATTTACTTTTTATGCCAGCTATTTGATGTGTAGAAAACTTAAGTACAATGTTCATAATATTTGTATTATGCTAAACATATATACAATTACACTGTATTTAGCGAATTTAATATTAAAATACGTTATGTTTACTCTCTACAAAATAATGATTTTTAGTAAATTTTGAAATATATCAATTTTTTTAAGAGTTACAAGATTTTTTAACTGTTTTCGTGTCTCTATTAATTGTTAAAAATTATACAGTAATTTATGAATTTAAAATTTAATTTTGAAATACGGTCAACACTATTAGATAGGAATAATTAAACTACTCTTGTAATAATTATTTAATAAAAAAGAAAAAAATACAATTATTGTTTTGTTGAATTTTATTAGGTAATCCGTTGTTATCATCGTATTATAGATATAAAGGGAGCTCATGTAGACATTCAAATATTGCATATTTTATCGAAAGCTATAATTAATGATATGAAAAGTTCAGATGGAAAATCAGCAAAAAGTTACTTGACCAACGCTTTAGAACTTTTTGGTCGATTAACTGCATTAGTTTCAACTGATTCAGATATATGGAGTTTATATGCTGAGCTAACTTTATTAAAAAATAATGATGTAGAATATCAAAAAGCCGCCCAATATTTTTATCGAGCACATCAAATAGCTATTTCGAATCCCAGGTAAATTGGCAATTTATATTTTAATTATATAATACTACTATTAATTGAAAAATTCTACCTTGTGATTTTCATATAACATATTTAAAAGATCAATATATAAATATTAAATAAAAATATATGATATCCGTTTAATATTCATATAATATTTCCTCTTTTAATTCTATCTAGATTTAATTGTAAATATTTTTAATATAAAAAATTTAATATTTTTTTTATTTTAATTTGAAATTATTTAACTTTTATTGGTTTGCTATATTACTTATGCAATTTTTACACATATAGAATAATATTTAAATTAAATTTTCCCTTAATTCTTACCTGTCGAGGTTCTCTTCCCGCTGATGTCCTCTGCCTCTTGTACCTGTAAAGGGAAACTCTTCGAAACGGTAAAGAACATTCAAAACCAAAAGAGACTCTTGAGAATTTCGATGTGAAAAATAAGAAAATGTTTATTGAATAAACTCTACCGCCTCGGCACATTTGCCTACACATAGGGCATAACTTCGGGCCGTCCGAAGTTCTTGTTACGAGCAAATCTTGTTACAGTTGTCTAAAGAATTTTATCAATTATCTGAGTTTGACGAAATCGAAGTTTTGGGTGTCATACTTTAATGTGGCTAGGTCTTGATTTTCTTCGAATTAATCTCTCGATGAATTTTTCCTATTTATTTCTATTGAAGAGCGATTGGAGTTCTAAAAATTATCTTATGAATGCTGTACTGTAAGTATCTATATTATCGGTAATATTATTGAGTTTTTTCTATTTTTTATAATCAAAATGTTTCAAAAAATGTTGAGACATAATATGGCATAAAGAATATTTGCACACATTTGTGATGCGCAAAAAATTGTATAAAGGTACTAGGACACAGGTGAATATCGGAATTATGATGTTACTTCAAGAAAACAATATCCCTTCTATGAGATGGCAAAATTATTGTCACATCCTGATCTTGATGGTATTGTTCGAGTGGTGACCGCCAAAACAGCGACAGGTATGGCTAAACGGTCATTAAAAACATTATCCCCCTTACCTGTGAAGGAAGATAGTGTAAATGAAAATAGTTGAGAAATTGCGTTTGTTAATTAAGGTTTAGTACGAGAAATTACAAGCGAATCAAATATAATATTAAACTAATTAATTCAAGGCGGCCGCAATGTTGTGCAAAACATTATTCTTAGCGAAGGGAAAATATTATTTTATGATTTTTTATAAATAAGCCTGTTAACTTACTTATCTAAACTTGTGCGGATTAAAGTTATTCTGGCGTGCAAAAGCTTTCCAACCTTGGATTTTTTCTATTATAGTAAAATCAACAGAAATAAAACTGTGTAGTGGGAGAGGGAGTGACTAGCACAGCATGTGTATGCTAAAATGTTTATATACAGTCATAAATTGTACTTTTACTTATGAAAATCAATTTCTGTAACATCTATCAGAATAAATCAATAACACATTTATCAAATAAAACACTTGTTCATCTGGGTTTTTTTATTAACGAACCCCTCAATAGTATTATACATAAATGTATAAAAAAAAATTATATTTCAAATTTTACCTTTTGATGATCTGAAATTATCTGTTTGAAATATATATAAAAACCACAAAAAATTGTGAAATTGTGAAATTTTCAATTTTATAAATTATAAATATTTTGATTTTTATTTTTATTCATTTATAATTAATAATTAGAATGAGAAAAAGGGTTTACAATAGTGCAATAATAATATTCAAAAAGAATAAAAAAAACTTTCAGAACCTGGATCCGAATCTAGACCCATTTGACTATTTGACTCTTAACATATCCAGTAGACAACGGGCCATTTACGTACAATACTTTAAAAAATTTGCTTATCTACTATGTTTCTTTTATTTTTAATTAATATTTTTAACCAGTTAATTGTTAACAACAACAAAACATATTATATATTATCTCAAATGTTGTATTTTATTAATTGGAAAAGAGAAAAAATTATTAAAAAAAATTAATAATAATATTAAGAAAATTTTAATTTTGTTATTTTCAATAAATATCTAGAAAATAAATTATTAAAGCTAATTTTATAAGTATTGTATTAAAAAAAATTCAGCCCTGTGGGATTCAAACCTCGAACTATCGGTGCGACATGATTGTTTATAACCTCGCAGCTACGAGACCGTTTGTATATTCTTTAATTGAATTACATTTACATTAACGTTTGGCTTCTTTCTTTATTTTTGGATATTGTATCTAATTATTTATCAATTTAATCTATATGATTTAGTTATTAAATTAATTATTTGTTATGCTTTATTTTTCTTTTATTTGTAAAAGGCAGAGAAGAAAATTATTTCGTGTTCGATTTTTCTCAACTAATTATTTTTTTCGATTTTAAATAATTTCAGATTTACTGCATTTTCATTTTAATTTAACTTACCATATTATCTCGGTTATTAAGCAATAAAAAAAGTATTTTCATTTTCGGTTCGTTACAGTAATATTTATGTTAATCGAACAAATGGAAGAAAAATAAAATTTTGTAATATAAAATCTTACGCCTGTCTTTTTATGTTCTTTGTATTGTTCTTCGTCGATGGTTTTACTAGATTTTTCTTTATTCTTCAGAGTACTTTTCACATCATATAATTCACTATATTTGCTACGTAATATTTTATACAAATTCATACATGAAATTTAATTTTATTTAGATTCTATATCTTTGGGTGCCATATAATGTTTGAATTATGCTTTCCCCTAGTTCGAAGTCCTCTTCCTGCTGATGTCCTCTGCCACTTGTACCTATAAAGGGAAAGTCGGGGAACTCCTCGAAGAGATAAAGAAAATTCAAAACCAAAAGTGTAAAATTTGCTTATCGCGTAACACGGATAGTTCAATAGGGAAAGGGTAACCAAATGATTAACCACACTTAATTAAAGTATTAACGACGACAGGCCTCGCTTTATTCAAATAATATACAAATATCTCAAGACGGAGTATATACGAATTCGGGGACAACTTTCTAACTGAACTCCTTGCCTTCGGGGGCGTCATCCTGACCCTCGAAGCCTGACCGACGATTATTTGCGTTGCAGCTGCTTTCTTTTGCCTGCTCGGTTAACCGATAATTTATGACGTCGAGCTCATCGTCAAATCCTCGTCGGCCGAGGATTTTCATTTTCTTACAAAAGAGACTTGAAAATTCAGATGTGAAAAAAAAGAAAACGTTTATTGAATAAACTCCACTGCCTCATCACGTTTACCTACACGTACCTTCTTGGTGTTTTCTCCGAATCACAATAGAAGAAAAAGAGAGCAGAAATATGTATAAAGAAATGAAATAGCACAAGCATGCACGCAAAACGTAAAAAGACAGAGAGTTAACTATGATTGATTTACCTATCATTATTTATTCGCAAACCACCGGTGAAAATCGGAACCAAATTAAGCGAGAAGAGTTTTCTTTTTATTTTTCAAAAACACACCGAACCAATGCTTTTTCTCCCGCTTGCTACAGAACTAACTCGTGAATCCTCGTGCCACCACGGATTTTTCCGTTAACCTCACTCAGAGCCCTATTTCTCTCTCTGCTTTTGCATATTTTTGTGACCGCGCGTTACAATACATAAAAAAAAAAATGATTAAATCATATCTTAATAAATACATCACAATATTTTCTTTTCTATTTTTCTTTTTAGTTTTAATCGTATTCAATTTCGCATGTTTTATATCTTTTCAATAATTTTTACAAATTTCTAGTATAATAGTTTTATTGTGTCACGTATGTAATATTGAAATCGCATACGTGACGAATAAGTTGTACTTAGGTCAGTAAACGAAGACAAAACATTAGGAAATTGACAATGAGGGAATCGAACTGAGTCGCGAATAACGTGAAACCCGCGAGTAATAAGAACTTCTGTAATCGCCAAATTGTAATAATTCAAGATCGAAGACGATGATGAATATGCAGGGTCAATCGAAAGAAAACACCGGAGAAAGCTGACAGAACTATAATCAAGCAGAAACACTCGGTGGGAGAATTTGCGGATTTTGCAATTCTCCATACACCGCAGGTAATGAGTCAAATCGAAAGAAACGTATAACGAAATCATTCACAATTCGTACTTCGGTTCGGAGATCGGTTCTAATCTGACTACTACATTGCGGTTCGGGAACTATTATTATTTTTTTTATATACAATCGGGACTTTTTTTACCCGAACCATTGTAAAACACGTTATTTCGCTCTTTCACTCTCTCGCTCTTTAACAGAGATAATAATAAAAAAGGAGAATTTTAATTAACGTTTTCTTTATTAATAATTCCGAACCTTACAAAGGTCGAAACGTTTGTTTGTTTTTAATATGTGGATTCTGATGATGAATTTACTATTACTTTGTTACGTATATTAACTAGAAAAATACAAGTAAATTATTCATAATAATAATTAATAATAATCGAATACATCAGAAACAATTTTATGCATAAATTTTCATTCTTATATATTAATTAAATAAAATATTTTATATTTTCTGTTACAGAGCATTTAAAACAATCCAGAATACAGACAAAATTCTGCATATTTCTATAAAGTTGATAGAGTTATATCGTAAATCTTTAATAAATTGCTCGTTTGCATCAAAAAAAATCGTTCTTAATAAAACAAAACTCTGTCTACAGTCAGTTGTAAAAAAAACGAAAGATCTACAGTGGGATGATCAAATGGATATTCTTGAAAAATTAAAAACAGTTGAGGAACACTTGAAAATTATAGTAGAAGAAATGGATAAATTGAATAATGCAGACAATTAAAATATATTTTATTAGTATGTACATTCATGAAATTAATAAATATTTTAAAAAGAAAGATATGATTCATTTTGTTACACTTCATTTGTTTTTTAATGGTTTTTAAATAATTTTATAATGTGTATGTTTGTGGTTCATCAAAATAAATTTAAAATATTTAATATAAAGAAGTGTTTTAGACGGTTTTTTGATTTTTCAGAACGTATTTTTTAATTAAAAAAAAAAGTTGAGAGATACGTATGAGCAGTGGAAGAGAAAAAGTCCAAATGATATTAAAATTCAATAAAACTAATTTTGTATCAAATTTTTAAAATATTATAATAAATTAAAAGTTATAACAATCATTACGATCTAAAAATCGAAATAAAAAAATAAACAATACAATTAAAAATAAAATAAATAATTTTACTTTTCCGTTATAGCGGTGAGTACATTTTTGATACTTCTGAAAACGACTGGGTTTTTAGTGATCGACTTTTTCACGCACTTTGAATATTTGATTCGTGATCACCCTTTTGATAATCTGTATTCAGTATCAGAATTTGGTTTTGTTCGATTGATAGTTTAAAAATTTCAATTTTTATTACACATGGAATTATATATCTAAATAAAAATTAATAACAATTATAATATTATTATCACAATATTTTAATCTAACTACAAAAATTGTATTAAATAAATAATTCAACATAAAGTATAAAGTTTAAAATTTAATTTTTTTTTCAAAATGGATAATGTAAATAATGCTTTATTTAACTTAAACTTACGTTATGAATTAATAAATAATGTATTATATTGATATAATAAAAATAAAAAATATTAGATATTTTAATATGCTAAAATTGGGATATCATTCTTTAACCAGTGCAAAGAATTGTTTTAGATAACAAGAAAACTTTAATATCGCTTAATATGGCTTGAATATAATTTTAATCAACATATTCGACAATTTATTTACAGATTTTAATATAAAAATACTACAAAATAATATGTATATAAAAGAAAATATATGCAAAGAACAGTTAACAATATAATGAATAAAAATAATAAATATGCGACATGGATGACTCGTGGTTCATGGTGTAGACTTTCAAAAGTTAAAACAATTTTATGAGCCTACAATACTGTTTGTTTAATTTAAAAACTGCGATTGAATGTTCGCGATAATTCTCGTAATTGTATAACACAAGGAAAGGGTGTCACAGAAAAAAATTAATATTCACCACCTTATTCTTTTAATTAATTTCACACAAATATAGTTAATAATAATATTACAAATTATTAATTCGAATCGAGAAGCGCAACAATCTCAGCGAATTTCGCACGCAATGTTCACGATACAACTGCAATATTTCGTGAATCTGAAAATTGTTCGAGTTTTGAGAAAGGAAGTCTAACGATAAAACGGCCTTGAGCGTTTCTGGTGGTAGTTAATGAAAAATATTGATTACAGTATTCTTCCTCTGGTGTAAGCGGTTTGCGAACAGAAATATCTTCAATCTCCCAAAATCGAACTAGAGCTTGTTCTAGCGATGGTTTAACGATAGTGTGAAACGCAGTGAGATTAGAAGAATCATGCACATGATTTAAAGGAAAAGCTACTCTTGTTAATATCCAGCCAAATACCGTAGTTTGAGCAACCGGCGAATCCGCTTTACCACGAATGAATCCTTGTTGCAAAATAAGTGCATAGAGATCCGCACCTAAAATCATATCCACTTTTCCTGGTGTGTGAAAATCAGGATCTGCCAATTGCAATTTTTGAGTGTGTGGCCAATCTCTTTTCACTAAATTTGATGCAGGGAGTAGACACGTCAATTTAGGGAGCACAATAGCGGAACATTGGCATTGAAACTTTGAATCCCTATGCGATTTAATAGTAACGACTACCTCACTACGCGCTCTTGATGTTGCCTGACCACTCACGCCAAATATATCGATGGAAATTGAGCGACGATAAACGGAAAGTTGTTTTGCAAGTCGCTCTGAAATAAAAGATCTTTGTGCACCTGGATCAATTAAGGCTCGAACAGAAATTGAATGACCGTAATGGTCACAGATGAGGATTCTTGCAGTGGCAAGCAAGATAGTACGCCTATTGGTCGCTAAATGTGCATTGCATGAAATAGTTTGATCCACTACCTCATCTGAATTACTCTCAGGAGAATTAACCTCATTCGTCGAAGGATTTAAAGCAACAGGTTTCTTGTCAAAGTGTAACTTAGTATGATGCTTATGTTTGCACACCAAGCAACGATTAAGTGATTTACAATCAGATAGTAAATGCGATTTTCCTAAGCAATTTAAACATAAACTTGCCTTTTTGCAAAACGAGAAACGATCTTGAGCAGTCATATTTTTAAATTTACCACACGAATGTATTGAGTGTTTTCCTTGGCAAATATAGCACGCAAGTTCAACTTTCTTTGAATTAGATGGGATCTCAGCCGCACCAAGTGTGTTAGCTGATATTGAATCAGTTCGTTGAGATTTAGACTTAGAGGTTTTATTTCGAGAAGAATTAGCAGTGTTGCGTGCTTGATCAAGTGATTGCAAGCGGCGATCGAGGAAAGTGACCAGATCAGAATAATCATGAAATCCTTGGTTATTTTCCTGCTATATTTCCCATGTTTCACGTGTATGATGGTCTAGCTTTTTGACGATACAATGAACAAACCAATGATTGTAGGCTTCAATTGGACAACCAAGGTCATGAAGTCCTCGAACGGTGACTTCAAATATATCAATCAGAGTCTCTAAATCAGAAATATTTCGCTCACGCACAATAGGCAATTCGATCAAAGCTTCCAGATGATTAGCTAAACGTTTTCTAGAGTTATCATACCGTTTTGTAAGCTTTTCCCACGCTACATGGAAATTTGAGTCAACTAACTCAATACCCCGCAGACGTTCAGCAGCCTTTCCTTCAATAGTGCTGAGCAAATATTGCAATTTATCTACATCGGAGTACTCGTTTTTATTTTTGATCAACGACGTAAAATGCTGTTTATAAGACTCTCAGTCCTTTTGATCACCGGAAAATGTAGGTAAAGCAATACGCGGAACTTTGACGTGTTCCAGAACGCCTGAAGAATTTTTATTCGGCTCACACAAATTAATCGCGGCTGCGGGTAATATTTCCGCTCGCAATGCATCGATACTACTATTGATCTCAGCGAGTGCTTGAATGTACGACTCTTCCGCCTGATAATAATAATTCTTTTTAAAGTAGTCATGATCTTGTCGTTTGTTCGATGACAAAATTAACTCGTTATTCCGAGAATATAAATCATTGTAATATCGTTCAAGTAATTTGAGTCGCGCTTCAAAATAAGGAATAGTGCGATCTGCTGCTGCCTTTTTATTGAACGTATTTTTTAAAAAATTAACAATGAACTTTACTGTTTGGAGTTGCACAACTAAAAGATCAGACATTTTTTTTTGAAAATATTATATATGAGACGAAGATAGAAAAAATTTAACGATAATAGGTTACGCGAAAGATATTAATTAATTAATGTCAGAAGATACGTAAATAAGCACTTTACAATAAAAAATAGAAATATATAACACAATGGCAATAACGGTACTCAAAATACGGACGGATGAGCGAATTATAAAAAAGATCGCATATAATCAAAAAGAATCAAAAAATTTGAAAAAATATCGAAATTTGCTGACTGCGCAATATATTGGTGTGATAACCTCTAAAGATGATGAAGATCAACTGCTCTGCTTTGCTGATTGATTAGGATTCAGAAGCGCGTCGAATTTCCGCTTTCTCACACGTGGTCTGGTTCAGCGCCGAAGGCTTATGAAGCACAGGATACCAGCTGTGTTGAGTTAAAGAAGTTCGTCGATAGATTGCAAAGTCTTGATGATCTTCGTTTTCACAAAATCACTTGTATCATACAAAAAGAGAACTCGAAGAAACCACGCTCTGTTACCAAAAATTGTTCGTTTAATTTAAAAACTGCGATTGAATGTTCGCGATAATTCTCGTAATTGTATAACACAAGGAAAGGGTGTCACAGAAAAAAATTAATATTCACCACCTTATTCTTTTAATTAATTTCACACAAATATAGATAATAGTAATATTACAAATTATTAATTCGAATCGAGAAGCGCAACAATCTCAGCGAATTTCGCACGCAATGTTTACGATAGAACCGGTCGATATTACGCGTGTTGATCGTACGACAGACAAAAGGCTTCTGGCGTCGAAAGAATTTTCAAGAAATTAAGGCACACACTGGAATGTCTAAAAAGTACGAAAGAAAGAGAAAAAAAACAACAAATTCACCCTTTAAGACATTATATTGAAAGAAAATTTCTCGAGTTCGCGCGGAGGTCGCGAATGTAAACATAAAGGTTGTGATCTCTCTCTTCGTAGTCAGACATTCCAGAGAGCTCATCGAATACATTGAACAAATACATTTAAATATATATATAAACTATAATATTTACGTAACGTTCATTCATATATGACAGATATATTCGCATACATATGTAAACAATATAAAAAAGTTCATTTATTTATTACAAATCCTCTTACTGTTCTCACTCACAGCCTCACACACACCTACAAGTACTCCACTTATAGCTAGCTGAGTACTATGGCAGTTCGGAGGGTAACAGAAACACGACCTTTATGCTATTCCGAAAATTATCATATCTAAGACTTTACCAAGAAGATGGGAGTCTCTCCTTTATATTAAACAGCGGATCCACGCATTTAATACCTGGGAAAGTTGTACTGTTCGTATTGAACGGCAAACCTGCACATCTGATACTCAAGTAAAAGAGAATGAGAGGAGCCAAAAATACAACATTCAGTTATAATCCGCGGATCCGCAAACCAACACCATCATGTATAAAACTTGAATATAATAATAAATTAATTTGTAGATATATTTAGATAATATCATTTTTATACAATAATTTTTAGACAAAAATAGTTGAAAAAGCGATGTTCTTTTTGAATGATTCAACGAATATCAAAATAAAGAGTACGTTGACATATTTTCTTCCGTATGTATAGCCCTTGGGCCTTTCCCCACCTTGAGAATTTTTCCCACTGTTTGGATAGGTGACAAAAATTAATTATCGCTCGTTATTGAACCAACCATACTCGGTGCAGAGATTTACTGTGTTTTCCAAGTAATTTTCTAATAGATTTTCATCACATGAAGAATATTACCTTTTCAGGTTTTTAAAAATTTTATTTTGTGACCATAATTTTTCTTTTTTTTGTTTATATTTCCGATTTATTACAAACAATTTGCTACAAAATTTTGCTGACAATTTTTGGATAGTAAGTTTATGACGTGACAACATCTGTTTTTGATATTAAAATTTAGATCAGCTTGTCAAATTCAGTTAGAAAGCCATAACTGGGCTCGAGAGGGTCGTGTGAATTGAATAATTATTTGGGGTCGTTGAGGAGACAGTTCAAGTGCCGAATGCAAACGTAGCCATTCGCTATGCAACAATGGACGCGGTTGCGAAGTAGGCGTGGCGGAAGCTGGGCCACATTACGCCACATTTTTCGGAGCACCAATTCCTAGTGATAACGGGGTCATCATAAAATATATAATGTACAATATATATTATTTTATTACAAGTTAATACATCTAAATATAACGATAATTGGTATTGCAATAAATTTAATAGTAATTATTTTTAACAATAAATACGTGTTAAATCTATTGTTAAATAAATAGAATAATTTACAAAATACTCCAAAAATACAATATTTTTTTATATTTATAGTATACGCCTTTTTTTCTAAAATAAATGCAAAATAAGAAAGTATTTTTGTATACTTTACTAATTAAATTTTTTATTATAATCCAAATATTATATATAATAACTTTTATATTCTTGTATGTAAAAATTTAGAAATGAAAAGAAAAGAGCAATACTCATACGCATCTTGTAATCCAGTTGACGAGAATATTCGTGCGTAAGTTTCGTATACAAGTTCATAAATATAGTGCTTCTTTATGTACGGCACGTTTATTAATTATTAATAACCATCTGTTTATTGATATTTACAATAATTCTGTAGTATTGTTTCTAACATATATTAGTTTTTAAATAATCTTCTAATTCATATGTTCGGAATTCTTTTCGAATTTACGGCAAAAGTAAATTCGAGTGAAGTCTCTTGCAAGTTTAATCTCAGTTGATGAATCGACCGAAACCTATAAATCATTATAGAAAACATTAAGTGACTTCCCGGAAAAGCTGATTCACCGCCTAATCGTGAGATTTATGATAGGAAAAGTTAAACGGAGAGGAGGGTTCTATGCGAAGAATACAGGAGGATGCGGCACTCTTATTTCGGCTACAGCTACGATCGGCGATGATTTTTCAACAACAATCAACGGCAAATTATAGCGACAAGAATCGATTTGGTATGGTGTTTCACTAAGCTTAAAAACTACCAATAAAATACTTTGCGAGGATTCGCGTTTGTGCGAATATTGTGGTTATTGTGTTAAGGTGTATTGTACGTAAACCCGATTCCTTGTGTTAATGGGGAGGTAAGCTGCGGAGATCGACGGCTAGCGGAGTCGTCACGGAAGGACGCAGAAATCTATGGCGTCACTGAGCAGCTAAGTCGCCTTCAGTGGTGGCGACTTGTTCTTTTTTGGTTCTTTTGGAAGAAGCGATTTGCAGAAAGCGGTGCAGTCTACGTGGTGGCTGCGAATTTACAAGGAATCGCGACAGGCTTTTCCCCTCAAATGAGGTTTTTTAACCAGATATTTGTAAATACATATTATTTAAAAAAACTTACAAATTTAACTCTTGGTCGTTTATTTTGGCCTCACCCTTAACTATTCCAAAGGTAAATTCATTACAGACTCTATATAAATCTTTAAAATTCTAACCTGGTAACCCAGGTATATTTCGAAGATTTTTTATTAAAATATTGTGGATTAAACATGATTGAAAACTACTAAATGGTAAAATAGATTGCTACTTACAAATATAATTTATTAAGTTATATATTTATTAATACAGTAAATAAATAAATACCTAAATGGATAAATAAGTAAATAATATCTGTATAAACTAGATCAATTATTCGACTTACTGAGGATCACTGAAGAGATCTGATAAATATTTTGCAGAATAACATTTATCAGAAAAGGTTAAGTGAATATTCACCCACACTTCTTATATCTTTAATTGGCTTTTTCTTTAAATAGGTTTTAAAGCATTTATAGAATTTTTGTAACAATATTATAGACTCACAAGCTTACAATAATTACTAGAATACCTTAAGTACAGAAGATATAGAAGATATTTCATCTTCCATTAAAATATATAAAATAATTAAAATTACAAAGATGTTATATAAAAATTACTTTTAAATCTATATGTATACTCGTTGTATAGTTAATACTTGTTTCTTAATATTTCTTACAAATTGAAAATATATACACATTTTGAACACAGATCTAAATGAATTTCATAGAGTCTTCTTCAAAGAATATTTTAGAATGCTACATGCGTTTTAGAAATAATACCATAAACATTAGGTTACTAGTATTGGCTTACAAAAAGGAACATATGAAATAATCTTATTTTATTAAATTTTTTTAACTTTTTACTAATATGAAAAAAATTAAATGAACTAAATAAAAAAAAGAATTAGTTTTTAAATTATGTGAAAAATATGTGGAATATAATTATAAAAACATTATAAATTTTAAAAATCTTACATTATCAATGTACAGTGCGCTGATGTTTTTTATGAATCAAACCAGAGGAGTCCAAGCTTAAATGGAAAAAGTGGCAACAAATAATCGGAGCACATTCCGAGCTATAAAAATTAGCGCCCTACACTTTCAATATTTAATATTTTAATTTTTCATTAATTATATGAAATTTTTTACATATATTTATATTCAATTAAGAAACTTTTCCTTTAAAATTATTAAAATATAAAGAAATATAACAGATAATATTAAAAAAATTCGCCTGCCCTATGTTCTTTTTAATAAGTCGATACTTATAATCCAGTAGGTGTACTTAATTGAGTTACAACAAATTTTAATTTTCATATGATAAAATTTTATATTTAATCAAAAAAATATTAAACATTATATTATAATGATTTTTATCATTGCTTATTTTTATATAAATATAAATTATAATTATATGAAGATTAAAAATGTTTTGTAGTTTTATTGAAGTTAAGTATAACTTCTGAATATTTTAATATGGCTTTTCACGTACCCTTAATCCATATATTGATACATATTATTTTAAATAGCTTTTATAGAAGAGCCACGATGTATTTTGTAAAACAAGTTGATTGTTGCTGTAGAATGACACTATCTTGGGAGATTATATAAGTCTTTTAATAAATTTACTATTTGCATATTTCATGAAGTATTAAAACATTATTAATAATCATTCCTTTTATTTTTTCCTAACTTCTTTATTTTAAATGTTGCCTCATGAATTAGCCTACATTTTGGACAAGATCATTTGCTTAGGTTTTGTCACCTTAATTTAGTTTATTTCCAGAATATTTTTTGGCTTTATAGTATATTAAATTATACTTGTATGTTCTTCTCCTCGTGTACTTCTTAAGAGTGAAATTAGTTTATATCAGAATCCACCAGGTTCTATCAAAATTGTTTAATATTGCATTCAAAATTTATCTATTTACTTTTGTTCAAGAGAGAAAGAGAGAGAGAGAGATAATGTTAGGAAAGAAAGAGAAAACTATATAGAGTGGACGAAAAGCAATAACGTTCGGTGCGTCTTTCACAATAAACGATACAAAATATAAAGAGAAAGAGAATTGCGCGCGCTATCCTCGTCAGCAATTATATATTCAATATGCAAACTTAACCTCTTAAAACGTAAATAAATAAACTGCCGACATTTAAAAATTAAGCATCTAGTTATTTGCGAAAAAGAGAATAAATATAGTCACAAAAACACGTTCGTGGCTATACGATGGCTGAGATCGAAAGCGCGAGCGTGTTTACAAATGGAAATAGCGGCAGTGGAGATCTTTTACAGCAGGCTTTTCAGCAAGTTGTTGATGAGGATGATCAAAATAATGAATTTGTTGCTTTTCTTCAAAACAACGTTGGTAACTCTCAAGTTATTCAGTTAACTGCAGAGCAAGCTACAGCATTAGGAATAACTATTAAAGTAGATGATCAAAATTCTGAAAGCAGTATTATAGATGATTACGCAGGATTAGAGAAAACTCAACCAGATTTAACTCAAGAAGAATCGCAACTGATTATTAATGGATTAACTGAAGGTGTATTATTAAAACATAATGAAGATGGAACTTGTACAACTTTTCATGATTGGTCTCTTCAGCAGCAAAAGTATGAATTTCTTGTTATTAATATTTTTTTTTGAGGCATTGGAATTTTAATTTTATCATTAGATATTTTTATTTAGTTTTTGCTTAATTTACCATGAATACTGACATAAATTAAATTGACTTGTCTGTTATAATAATTTTATTATAAAAATTATGATATAAATAATTAAAAATTTTAATATGTATAATTAATAATTTTTTTCAATTTTTATTGATTTAATACATTTTTATATAACTATGCATCAATATTTGTCACATAAAACATTTTATAAGAATATAATATTAATATTTTATGAATGATAATGTTTATGTTTATCTTAAAAATATTTTTTAATAAATTGAATAATGTATACAGAATTAAAACTTAAAAATAATTTTTTTAGTAAACACAAGAATTATCAACAAAAATCATTTGATTCCAGTTTAACACTAGAAACTGTAGAAAATTTTAAACAAAAACAACAAACCACAATTGCAGAAGAAACAAATAATATTCAAATTCAAAAAAATATACTTGATAGTGTACAAACGCAAGAAGATAAAAAAAATATTGATACTCAATATGATGAAAATATTTTACAAAATGCAATCCAGTTTAGTATATCTGCGGAGAATAAACAAACTAACAGTAATGCTCCAGTACCCCAAGCACAAATATTACAGAGGTTTCCTGTAATATTGCCCTCTTCTCAATTTATTATCAAACCAGCACAAACAATTCTTACTCCTGTTAAGAATATTCGAATATTACCTAATATGTCTAAATCAACTACAATACAAACTTCTCAGAATTCTTTACTTCTACCTAAAACATCACTGATAAATACAATATCACCACAATTAATTAAGAGTATGCCTATTGGAACACAATTTCTTAGTACAAATAATATATCCACACAAATATTAAATAATTCAAAACTGTTAGCTAAAACTTATGATAGTAATACTCAAGTAATTAAAGAAACTTTAGGTACAGTGTCAAATATTAATAATTTACCTGCATTAACACAAAATTTGGTAAGTTTACAAACAATTTTTTTCATTTCAAATGTAAATTATAAAAATAAAGTTGAAAGATACTTTTTATAACAAATAAAAAGGTCAAGAAATTTTTTTGTTAATGGTTTTCACAAAAAAAAGTTTTTAGTGACTTATAAAATTTAAATTCAATTTTATTCTCCATATCAAAATATATTTATGAAATTATATGAGTACTAAATGATGTATCGATGACAAAAATATTTTATTTTATATATATTTACTATTTATCATTATATAAATTTTTTTTACTTCAGAAATACAAATCTTAATTTTTTTATTTATTTAAGATGTAGAATTAAATCTAATTTTCAATGAGTGAAGTTGGAGTTGCTCGAGGGTATAGCGTGTTGTTTTTTATAATAAAATAAAAATAAAAATTTTTTGTCAGCTAAATTAAATTGCTATAAAACTAATTTTATATAAAAGTTCAACAAAGATTTTATTGTGTTCAATAACATTTATTTATAGATTCAACAGTCTGATGAGAAATCTACACCAAATCAAATTCAACAGAAAGGAAATCTCCAACAATTTTTCACTCCTACTTTAAAAGCAACTTCGAAATCCCATATCTCTACAAAAACAACTTCTTTATTAAATAATAATACAATTAAACAAAATTCAGTAACTTCAACAATAAAATCTATACAATTTCCTACGCAAGTACTTAAAACCGCATATGTAAAAAATCCAATAGTATCATTGACAACAGTAAAAAATAGTAGTACACCAGTTATATTTAGATCTACTTCATTAATTAAAAGTGATGATCAAATGTCAACTTGTACTACAACTCCGATAATTAGAACACAGCCTAATACTTCAGTGTCAATTCTTAAACCTCAAGCTAAAACTATGAACAGTATTTTATCTAAACAGAACCTTGCAAATACATTTTTAACACAAAAAAATTCTATTGTTAAACAAACGGAATTGTCAGAATCAATTAAACCTTTAGTTACTGCTAAATTGAAACAAGGTATGAATTCTATAATGAAGAGCATAAGAAAGAAGACTGTATCTCAAAAGCCATTTAATTTGAAGCAAGAACCAATAAACCTTAGGAAACCATTAGGATCGAGTGAGAATCCAATACAAATTGTACAACAAGGCCATACTTTCCATAGGTAATTTAAAAATTTAAATTATTATTAATGCCATATTTTGTAAATATGTAAACATTTTTTTTTTTTTTATTTTAAAAAAATTACAAATATTAAACGTAATGAATATGTATACATACATATATTGAAATGTTTTGATTAAAAAAAATTTCAATAATTTAATAATCTTAATTCAAAATAAATTTAATAATTCAAAATTTAACAATAATCGAATTGTTACCAAATTATGTATAATAATTTTAAAAATTTATTTTAAGAATAACAAAAATAATGTAAAAATAATTTTTTTTATAGTACTGTAAAATACATACATGGTAAGAATAAAAATAAAAATAATGTGAATAAATGCACTATAAATTATAAATGATAGTATACTTTCAATTGTTATTTTAAAATAAAACAATTCTGCATATGAAAACGGAAAAATTTAAAGATAAACACGAAGCACCAATTACTGAATACTATGAAGTTGTTTTTGTTTGTAAAACAAGACAAAATATTAATGTTAAACACTGTTTTTATAGTATGCAACGTTTGACACAGAACCAGTTGAAGCAAATAGCTCAGGTTCTTCACCAGCGTAGTCAAGATTCTTCAAATTCTAACGAAAAAGTCGTATACAGGTATGAAAATATGTTGCATGTAGGTAATAATATAAAAACAAACACGCATAAATATAAATGAAGTAATTACTAATTTCATAGACTCATTTTTCCTGACGAAATGGACTTGAGAACGAAAAGTCCGACTTCATTGCTTAAAAATCGTGGAGGAAAACGTGGCAGACCAAAGAAAAATGCTATAAGAACTGTTCTTACCAATAAATCCGCCCCTGAAGAAGATCAAGATGAAGGAAAGGTAATGTTTGTTAATATTAAAAATAAAACATAAATATGTGTGTGTGTATGGTACAAAATGACCATAAAAAAAAAAAAAATTATATTATTAAAAAATCCTTGAATATTATCCATAAGAAACTATTTAGATTATATATTATTGAAAATATGACCAAAAAATCTTAGTTAAGAAATTCTTGTAAATTTTTTGGATAAGTTTTAATGTTATTTATACATTAATCTAAATAATAATAAAAATATACATATATTTATATCTATTTAAAAAATATTTAAATATAATTTGAAAATATTTTAAGTAATTAAAAACTCATACAATCAATTTTTACTAATTGAAGAAACTCAAAATTTAAGCTGTGTCTACATAAATTATTTATTTTTTTGATATATAACACGCCATAAAAATTATAATTATAATAAATTTATAAAGAAACTTATTTGTTGTAAAATATAAAGCTAATGTGTTTATTGCTCATTTTCTTATTTTTTATATTTGAATAATATAAAATTATTTTGGATAGTAAATATATTGTATATCTTAATGTAATAAAAATAAAGTAGTTTTAGCATATTATATTAATTGTTAACAGTAGATGATCTGTATAAAAAGTAAAAATAATAAACAAAGATATAATAATAAGATATGTACATGAAAATTTTAAATATAATCCTTTTACATGTATTTATATAATAATAAAATACCATTAAGTAGTAAATTTTATTATATAATATATTTTCATAATTTAATACAGAATTCAATGGTTTTTATGTAAAAGAGAGATTTATATAAACAAATAAATTTTTTAACAAATGGAAATTAATGTTGGAAATTTTTTATGTTCAATATAAATAATAATGGGTTTAATTGCAATTATTAATTCAAATTTAGATTTATTTAAATGATAATATATTAAAATGAGTATATAAATAAGTTTAAAAATTCCAAAAATTTTAATAAAGTAATTTCTTACAGTATTAATGTTATTATCAGCATTTTTAATACGTAGATGATTAAAAAATTGATTTACAGGACGAATGTAAGATCGTAGCACGCACAAGATCGGGTAGACTCTCTCGGCCACCTAGGCATATGGTGCGTGATTACAAGCATCTACATCACTTAGACTTTATTCATCCAGATTTAGATGATTCTGATGGTGGTTATAGTGATTATACTTCAAGCTGTAGTGGTATCAATGGGAATAAAATAGAAGATGAAGAGAATGTTCAAAAATCGGAATTGCTATCGGGTTTAGAAATGCCCAAGCGCAAGATATCCGATCACTTCCGATGTCCCACTTGCAGTAAAATCTATCTAGGTAGGACAAGGATGGCTAGACATTTTGAAATGCATCCAGATCACGGGAGTCCTGATCAACTTTTACCACCAACCATTGAAGCTGATATAAAACATGTATAATGCTTAACCTTTTTTAATTCTGAAAATTAATAATAGTAAGATAAATTAATCACATAAAAGATAAAAATATTATGTGAAAATAGTGCATATTAACACATAAATATGTATATATATATATATATATAAAGAAGAAAAAAATTGAATATAAAAGTTTAAAGAAATTTACATACATTAACATCATTTTATTAAAATATCAATACAATCCAATAAAATACAATACAGATATTAATATGTCTATTGTATTGAAATTTTGTTTAAAATATTTATCAAAAATACTTTTTTTTTTTTTACATATATCATAGTTTAATATTGAATTTAATGAACATTTGTATTTAATTTCTTATAATTAAAAACTTTTTGTGAAATTAATATCAAATTATAAAACTATTATTTAAAATTTAAAAAAATCATAAATTTAATTATATTTTCATTACATAAAGTTTATGTTCTATAATTGTATTAATAATTAAGTGATTGATTACTATTAAATTTAAAAACATGGTTTACATTAAAATAAAATTATACAATTAAAAAACCGTAAATATAACGATAACAGTAAACAATAAATATAACTAATTAAAATACCAAATAATAATGAAAATAATATGATAAATAAAACATATACAAATAATAAGTAATTTAAACAGACACCATCTCAAGATCCCCTAAAGCGAAAGGGCAAAAAGCGTGGCCCTTGGGCTTATGTTACTCCTGAGGCAAAATCAGAAAGGCGTAAGGTGAAGTTGCAAGAAGCCATATCTGTGTGTGAGGATACGGAAATTGCTAAAATCGCTGGTAAGCCTGTGGTAAATTCTCTATCGCTTTTTGATTTACTCGTTCTCAAATCGGAAAATAACGTTCGAACGTTTCTTGCGGAGATCAAGAAACTTGTTCAGCGCGTTCGTGAGAAAACTAGAACGATACTAACAGTAGCCAATAATGAAGATAAACTCAATGATGATGTAATAGATTTAAATGAGGAACTTCTTTGTGATGTGCTAGCCCTTAATTCTGGATTTTATAAAATTAATGAAACGCTAAACGTAGAAGAAACAGATATGTTAAGAGGGGACTCTAATGAGAATTTTGAAATGGAAATCATCACTGAACCACCTCTTAAAGTACAAAAAACAGAAATTGTTTTGGAAGAAGGTAAGAATAATATTTTAGAACGTTTTTTAAAATTAAATCGATAATGTAGCGTGAAATTAAATAATAAAAGTGTATTTTAATTTAATTATCTAAGTAACAAGCTGAATATAATTGTTAAAATTTTTAATGAATAATCAAAATGTATTAATTTTATTTGTATTAATTATTAATGATTTAATAATAAACTTTTCACACTTATTGTACTCAATAATTTTTTTAATGTATTTCAAAAGCATAGGTTTATTGTATTAATTATATATAAATTAACTTTTTACAAACACATTTTAAAAAATTAATTTTTTAATACAATATTTATATTTATATGTGTAAACATATTTATAATAAGCTTATTATTAAAATATGGTGTAAAAGGTAAAGAAAATATAGAGGAAAGATTATCTAGTGGTTTTTCTGAAAGTTCAGATCTAAGCGTCTCAGATTTTCTAAATGAACGAAGAAGTGATCCAACATCTATTAATTGCCCAGAAGTCTTAAGTGCTCTAACTCTCATGCCAAGAAACAACAGTTCGAGTCCAATAAACGATGTTTCTAATGTTCTAAATACAGGAGTTGAAGTTCAAACTATAGATAATCCTGGTTTCCAAAAACTGAGTATGAGCGTTTCATCAAATACAAATTCTAATTTTATCAAAGATAATACATTTGCAAAATTAGGAGAAAATTTAGACTCTAATTGTTCTGATGTTTTTACAAAATTAAATGGTAATTATGACCAAACAAAAGAGGATAGCTTACAGCAAACATTTATAAAATTGGAACCAACAGAGGAGGGATTTATAAAATTGGGTAATAAAATAGTTTTAATTATTAAAAATATGCTAAAATCAAAGCCTAATTTTTATTATTTTTTTTCTTTTTAAAGTATTATGTTAATAAAATATTAAATTTAATAGTATATTTTGTTTTTGGGATTATTGTACAGTTGTGGTGAATAAAAAATAAAGATTTAATTAAAAAATTTTCTTACATGTTCCAATATCAGTTATACACACTAGTATATAATTAATAATAAATAAATTAGTCTTTGAAGTAAGACAATTAAATTAATATTATTTATTTCTCATTTTAAAATACAAATCTTGTATATATAATCTATTACATAATATATATGAATTAATACAATACCTATTTATTTATTTATTTATCTTTAATTAGAAAATGGTGTACTTCGAGCTTTTCATCAGGAATTTGAAGACTTCAAAAAAATACAAAATAATGTATTTCATTATGTAACAAGTGAAACTTCTAATATCAATATCAATAAAGGATTTCGAAAATTAATCCCAAAAGTATCACCTATAACTATTTCTAATGACAATGAATTAAAGATAATAAATGACAATGTTTCTGAAATTGATAATTCAGTTCGTATAACAGATATTGACACTGATAATACAGATTCAAATATTTTTGGAACATCTGATAATTTGGATATTGCAAAAATGAGCTATGATCATATTACACATCTTGACATTCTCAATAACACTGAAGTTATAGAAAAAAATCTTATAGATGATAAGCTTGTACAACAACTTGTTGATAATTCTAATATTGTAGATGATTTAGTATCTGAAAGACTGAAGAGTATGATGCCTGAAAATTTTTTAGATAACAATTTATTACATGGAAATGGACATTTGGATTCAGAGCTAGATTTTAAAGAATTAAGTGAAGAATTTAATAGAAATACTAGAAGTTGATAAAAAGGACTTGAAAAACTTTTTTTATTTGAGAGGTAAAGTTATTGGGGAAAAAAGTTTTATACAGTTATTAAAACTTTTATGGTGAATTTATAAAAACTATAAATTTTTGAAAATAAAATGTTATAAAATGGTTTATACAATTTATATTTTTAAATGAACGATATGAAAGTAGTATAGCAATAATATTTGTAAATGCAAGTTTTTTAATTTTAATTTTGTTTAAATAAGAATTTATATTATTTTGCTGTTTTTTTCAAAAAAATATATTTTATGGTTATTTTATCAATAACTAATATTTACATAAAGTATAAATTTCATAAATTAGTATTATTGTTATTTTAATAAAAAATTAAATTTAAATTTTTTTATTACAATATATTTACTCAAAATGACAATTTTTTTTTAATACAATATATTCAAGACTCATTGACATTACCTCTAAAAGAATAATTTTCATATAATGTATAGTGTACAAAGAAATAATATTTTTTAATTAAATCACAAGTAAAAAAAATGATTTTCATCAAATATTTAATCTTATCTTACAGAATTTGTATTTTACTATTAAATATATAAATTTATGACCTCAATTCATGTTTTGAAGGATATATTTTTAATGTAAATTAACAGATTTAAAATTTTTAAATGTTAACAATCATATGTTTTTTGTAAAAAAACGTTCTGGTATATTTAAAGGTTGATTAAAATGTAGAATAAGCTCGATTAAGAACTCTTTAAAAATGAGTCGTTTTCTAGTCTATATTAAAATTTTTTCAAAATAGTAACAAATTAAAATTGAATACTTTCGTATTTTTGCTCAATAATTAGTATTTTGGAATACTAATATAAGAAAGTCAAATGTATAAGTTATTATTGTAAATATATAACTCATGTACATTCATAAGTGTAAAAGCAAACAAGAATGTATGAGTGAAAGTAATGTGTTATTAATGTGCATAATTTTTTGTTGCAATATAAGTGAAATGAAATTCAATTAAAGGTAGATTGTAAATACCACCGTGTTGAATATTACGTAAATTTTCAAATAAAAATAGAACATCTACGACAAAACGACAAATAGTAACACCAAAAAAAATAAAAATCAATTTTTCCCTATCTTTCATTTTCTTGAATGTATAGTAAAAATGAGAAAACAAATTTTATGTAATGTAAATTACGTAGTAAATTAAAATAAGTAACAAAGATGAATTAAAATATTTAAATTTAATATATTCAATTACGAATTTTACTTATCGTTTACTGTAAATTTAATATACAATAAAAAATTGAAAAATCTATTCTTTATATTAATGCATATAAAAATTATTGTATCTTTTAAATATAAATTAAAGCATGTAATATAATTTAACTTTTAGAAACATGATCGTCTAATTTTATAATTAAATACTGTAATATTAAATATATATTTCAAAAAAACTGTTTAATATTTAAATGAAAATAAAATAAAATTAAATAATTTAAAATAAAATGTCATAATTTATTTTTACTAAATATAAAATTTAAATATAAAATATACCTCATCTTAATTTAGTTTCAATTAGCATTGATTCAAAATTCATTGCTATATTTTTGGGTATTTGCGTTTGATGTAACCATGTAGCAAAATATACGATTTTCCGAAAATGCCTGTGATCATGTGCTACATTTTCTAAAACAACTCGTTTCACTAAAGCCTCTTTTTTAAATATTTGGTATATATTTTCTGTTGTAGAAACTAAATGAATAAATTAAAAAATATTTCAGTAATAAGAAATATATAATCAATATATTTTTTAATATCAAATAAAAGTACGAATTTTCATATGAAATTTCATATTTTAAAACAAATATTTTTTAAATTAAATTTTTCAAAAAATTAAGAAATATATATATTACATTACTATTAATAATAATTCTAAATTAAGTCAATGAAATAGCATAATAAAAATTATTAAAATATTTTAGTGTAATTTTGCACCAATAACAATTATAGTAGAAAATAATATAAATAATTCATAAATATTAATATTTGATTAATATAAATTATAAAAAATTTATGAAAACTAGTATCATTCAATAATCACTTACTAAATTTTTGTATTGGCCATGTTTGAAATAAATAATCTTCTTTATTAAGTAATTTTGAAACTGCCTTTACATGATTTGTCAACAATCTTAGATTATCTACAATTTTATCCTAAAATATATAATTATAGTTAGAAACATTAAATTAAAGTACTTTTTAAATATGAATTAAATTATTTACAGCTTCATCACACATTTTTTCTAATTCTTTGCATGGTTGTTTTAACTCTTCATAATAAAATATATCAATTTTTAATCTAATAATGTTTTTAAGTAAAATAACACCATTTAAATGAATAGAATTCCATTGTTGAATGTTGAAATGTATATCCGCTACAATATCACGAACAATTCTTAGATTGCCTATAAGATTTCTTCCTGAAGACAGTGAAATTATGTTGAGTATGTACTCCACAGTAATAATATGCACAACTTAAAATATTTATCATTATATTAATTATTAATGATATATTCTATAATCCATGAGTTTAATTGACATCTTAACATTTATAAAATATTTGTTAAAGCCCATAGTAATTTTTTTTTAATAATAATCATAAATGAATGCAATTATAAAAAATTATATAAAAAAAAAATATAAAAATATATGTTAAAACGATGCAAATAATTTTGAGACTTTTACTTTATATAAATAATATATTTATTGACAAAAATAATAAACAATTGTTTTTTACCATTAACATATATAGATTTAGGGGATTTTTTATATAAATTTTGCATTACAAACTTCTTTCTGAGTATCAAAAAAACTGATTTTAAAAAATTCAATTCTTATATTATATTTTAACCAAATATATTTAAAAAGATATCGATTAAATGAAAGATTCTAATACAGAACAGTAAATAAGAGAATGTTAAGTTCAATGCTTTACACACAGAACAGAGATTAAGAGAAGTTCAAATTGTATGTTAATCATTGGCGACAAAATCTTTATCTTTCTTCTCTCTCAAACATATGAATAACAACCAACGCCTCTTGTGAGCTAATGGCACTTAAAAAAAAATTTTTTTGCGCTTTAAAATCTATTTAAAAAAAATGTTACATATAGATATACGAAGACTGGGTAAGCATCGTAGCATTTAAAAATACTTTAAGCGCGAAATTTAAAATGACACGACGTTTACCCAGTCTTCGTATATCTGTACCTAACTTTTTTTTTAAATAGATTTTAAAGCATAACCAAATTTCATAACTTACTAGTCAAATTTATTGTTTGACCTGCATGGGGTTTATGACACCTACCTGTGAATGAATTTTCCACACTTAAGAGGATTTTAATATATTGTATTATGAAGTAATGTGGGAGGGAGAAAGCGAGAAAGATAGAGAGAGAGAGAGAGAAAGGGTGGGAGAGAAAAATAAAGAGATAGTCAGGTAGTAAGACAGTTTAAAGATATACCTGCAATATTGGAAAGAAATAATGTTTGCAAATATAAATATCAATGTAGAATTTTAATAATGAATTAATAATAAAATAAAATATAATAGATAATACATATAATGAATAATAATAAAGTTTACTTATAATATTTTAATTATACATATGTATTAATAATTTATACATTTTAAGTTTTTAAATTAAGTATCATTTTAACATTAATTTGTATGCGAATAAAATGCAATGATTTGTAGCTTAGTATATATAATTATTTAGGCATGTGGAATGGAAAAATTACAAGAAATTACAAGGAATACATCATTTCATGTATGCGAGGATCATTTTGTACCAGCTGATTATAGAAATGAAGCAAAAATTTTTTTAAATTGGAATGCTGTTCCGCAAAAAAATTTATTTAATAATCAAAAAAATTATTTACATTCAACTGCATTGACAGCAGCAGGATTGACAGATTCTCTTCAAAATTCTAATAATTCTATGACGTCACTTGCTGCAGCTCCGGAGAATCCAAAAACGGATTATAATTTTATATTGCATGAACAAATCGCCACTGATAATAGCACGACGATCGGTGAAAATGAAGAAAAAACGCCATTCAGGGATGACCACATCATCAATGAAGCCTCAGAAGTTAGATCCGTAAGAACTGCCGGCTATATATTAAAGAAAATACAAATTAAAAAAGGAAGTTGAATTGAATGTGACGATTATTTATTTGTAAAATCTTTTACACATGACCATAATTTAATTGTATATAAAGAAATGCTGCCTAAACAGCAACATTTAAAATATCCCAGTGAAAATATGTATAAATTTTTACACGAAATACATGTACACTTATATGAATATTTGAAAAAGAATAGTAGTCAATTAGATGTATATAATAAATTTAAAATATTTTGTTGTAATAATTTAAAAAATAAATATAATTTTTGTAATACACCTAATAATTTTGATAAAATTTTGAGCGTAACATTACCTTTTCTGTTTTATAAGTATTCTGCTGATTTCAATAAAAAACTTGATATCAATAAAAAATCCCAGGGTCACTATAAAAAAATTAAAAAATTTAATAATAAATGATATTTAAATTATTATTTTATTATAATTAGTATTATATATATAGCTTTATTAAGTAAATTAGAAATACAATCACATATTTTATGTCTACACACCAGCCCAAATAAATTATACATATTATATTGAATTTTAATTTATTTTATGATGTAGTAATTAAATATTATTTAATAATTTGTAATATATATATTTTTATGAAATCTATTAAAATATAGTATATATAATAATAGTTTTAAGTCTTTATTTGTAAATATATATTTGTGTAACATTATATTATTGTAAGAACAGTGTGCAAATATCATTATTGAAAAAACATGCGTACATTTTATATAATTAAAATTAAATTATAAAGATGTTTATTATGAAAAATAAAAGACTTATTGTTAATATTAGAACAATATAAGAAAAAGAAAATAATTTATAATTATAAAATGTACATCATTATAAAATATTATACTATGACTATAAAATATGTAAACCAATAATATGGTTATTATAAAATAATAAATATTTTTTATTAATAACAGTAAGGTAAAAAATATTGTATTAATAAACTATAATTTTTATGTGAAAGTAAATATTTATTACATATAAAATGTACTTACTAATATAATTGTTAAAATGTTATTAAAATTAAATCTATCAACATACATACCTAAAATTTGTATTCATCTTCTTTTTATCCACAAAATCTGTTTTCTCCTTGGTTCTTTTTTATTAATTTAAATTTCTTATTTGTATTTGAAGCACATGAATTTAAAATCAATTTTTTTTTTATATAGACTCACTGATCAAGGATTACTTTATATAAATTATCATTAATCAATAAAATTAAAATCGAAACAATTTCAGAGCAAAGATTCTCAGAAAAAAAGTTTTGAATACAGCATATATTGTGATAGAGAACAATATCATCACGTATTTCGTTTCACCAGTATCGGCTCATGAAAAAAGACATCAGGGCAATAGTAAGGAACAGGGCGCCTAAAATTTGAAGTCTTAACTATGGACACGTTTGTCGCCAGTTCTCCCATTTAAAGTTGACCCCCGGTGGCTTTACATAAGAAACAAACATGGTGGTTAAAATATCTTTTCTCTCTCTCGCACTTCCGAAGCGATTTTAGTGCTCCGGGTGGACACATGGGAAATTAAAAAAAATTTTTATAAGCACTTCGAAACCTATTTAAAAAAAAAAAGATATATACAGCTATATGAACTACGAGTAAAAAAAAGAGACATCTGAAATATTTCAAGCTTTGAAAATAATTTAGTATAACTGAAAAATATTTTTATTCATTATTTTATAATGATTTCAATTTCTTATTGAAATGTAAATGATAATCATAAAATTATTAATAAAAATGTTTTTCAGTTATGCTAAATTATTTTCAAAGCTTGAAATATTTCAGGTGTCTCTTTTTTTTACTCGTAGTTCATATAGCTGTATATATCTTTTTTTTTAAATAGGTTTCGAAGTTCTTATAAAAAATTTATTTTTTTATAGAGCAAGAAGATAATTCAGCCGCCATGAATAAACTTGAAATTTATAAATTAAAAATAATATTAAATAAAAGTAGAAAAAAAATTTTAAGAAATTATTTTCAATACAATATAAATATATATATTGTCTTTAAAATATTATAAAATAATATAAATCTTTATGTGCTTAGAATTTTTAAAAGCGATGTATAAGTACAGTAAATTCGCCTGATCTATCAATTGTATACGAAAAGATTTACATACAATAGTGAAAGTATAAACTAATACTTTTATTATTCTATCTGTGCCGTTTTCAGATTTTGAACTTCGGCGCAGGTAAAGCAATAAATGTATTACCTACTACTTTTACTAGTGCATGAAGAATTTCTCTTAATCTTAATATTAAAAACAGAGATGAAAATGTTTTTTGTAGACAATTTTACCAATTTTAATAAATTATTTGAGGAAAAAAAAAATTTATATATTACTAAAAGTTTAACAAAAAAATTCGATTCATTTTTTTAAATAATTCTAATACATTCAATATAATGTTTTAGCTTTATTCTCAAAGAATCTTTAAAAATTTTATTCAGGAAAACCAAAATGAAATTGCAGTAAAATTTGTTTCCCGTAGAAATGAAAATGTTCGTCAAACATCTGTGTGACCAATTGCACGAAACACCAAACACGTGCGAAAAGTTTTGTGTTACTAAGATTTTGTTTGAAAATTTCTTTATATGCATCTTTTCCATTTCTTAAAATACTATGATTATGATACCAGCAAAACGGGAGATGGAGGTACCTGCTGTGCTTATTATGATACCAGCAATAAGGGGTAAATAACAATGAGAAATTTTAAATAAATAAGTAATATTTTAAAACCAAATTATTCTAATAATTATATCTATTTCTTTCTATTATTAATTGTTCTATTATTTACTGAAAAAAAGTATTAAATATTTAACTTGCAAATGACGCGAACAATATTAATTTGAAATAGTACCATGCAAATAAATATTTATGCAAATATATATACTTTTGAATTGTAAATAGAAATGTGGAGAAAATTTATATGTGAATATTTGTATTTTAAATTAATATTTCATTAATATATTTTATAAATAATAATTATAAAATGTTTAATTATTGGTATATTTAACAGTTGATGAAAATAATTAAAGCTTAAAAATTAGGATAATCTTTCATTTTAACTTGGATGTTTTGCTAAAAATTTTAATTGAATACAAATACAATAATAATAAATAAATTTTAAAGATATTATTTTCAAACTATGATTAATATATTTTAGTATAATATATCCAGTATAATATTGTAAAAAATTTCAATTTGACAAATTTAAATACATGCATAACGTATTTCAATGTACATATGAAAATGCTGAATGTCATTCAAATCTTTATTTTTAACTTAGAAATTGTTATGGTTATTCTTTTTCAAATTAAATTTGTAAAAATAAATGAATTCATTATATTTAACTATTTTAATGTAATTATTACTATGTACTCATATATAATAATTAATTTTACTATTATTTTTAATCAATATAAAATCTAATCCACTGATATTCTTTGATTACTTGTATTATGAATTGAATATTTAAAAACGTATTATTAACTTCATGATATTAAAAATTTTTTTATTAGTTTAATTTATTAATAATAAGTTAAAATCCAAGATATTAAATAAAAATAGAATTTTCTAATATATCATTTATTATTAATGGCTTTAAAAGCAAATTATATTTTACTGAAAATTATAATTTAAATTGATTTTTTATAATCAACAATAACTTATAGCATCAAATGCTATATATTTTTATTAAATTTTCACAGAAATATATAATATTATTGTATAAAATATTTAATGAATATAAAAATTAATTTATCGGGTATGAAAATTTAATCAATGTGTATGAAATGTATATATGAGGATTAAATATGTTTTATATATTAATTTTTAATAATATTAAATTTTACTTTCCAATATACTTTATATTTATTTACTTTTTATTTTATCTTTAATTTATGTATTCAAATTCATTATTATATTACTCTTTTTTATTTTTTAATTGATTTACTTTATTTATAATATTAAACGATAGTTTCATATTTTTAAATAATTTTTATTTACATATTTACTTTTCATATAGGAAAATGTTTCAAATAAAAATGCACGAAATTTTTTGGATAAATATTTAATTCGTTGAAAAAATAACATTACGCGAATAATAATAAATGATAAAGAGTGGTTCTTATTGTATTATATATATATTACTATTATTACTATTATTATTATATAATTATGAATAAATATACAATATTAATAGTATAATAAAGAAATAAATATAATTCTAAAATAATGTTTTAGAATATATATATATATATATATAATAACAATGTAAATACAAAAAAAATTGGCAGATAAATCAAAACATTGCATTATATTTGTAAAGAAATAAAGTCTGAAAAATATATTTGAAATAATCGAAGCAAAGTTGTTGTAATGCTCAAAAGCATTGTGGTCAAAAGCATAGTTGCAACGTTTAAAACCGAAAAGTATATAAGAAAAAGCCAAAATTCTATGTAATGATCTCCAGTCCTCAAGAATTAGCCCATGTTTTGAAGAAATACAATACTATTAGAGATTATTAGAGAGTTAACCAATAAGGTGTTTATTTAAATTTTTTAAAAACTGTGTGTTACTGACTCTAGCGCTTTATGTAACTTCTTATTCGAGGAGTAGATTAGGGGTAACAAAAGTGAGGAGTGGGGTGAGTTACGAGTTATGCTGGAAAAATAGTGCCGCCTCTAGTGGACCACATTCAACTAACTTGGTATTCGAGATAGGACACAATGGGACATAAATGAGTGAGGGTATGTATATGATGTATATGATGACGTATACTCTTAAGAAAAAATTGTATAAACCAAATGATTAACTACAACACACACACATCCATGTCCATATGTTGTACACGGCATCTATAAATATCCAGTTTAATTCGGTTTTTATGAATAAATAAGAATCGCTATGATTAATCACAGGGGCATCAATAAATTTATATATATATATATATAATATTAAAATTTCTATTTATTGTTTGTATTTAATTTATATTATAAAAATAAAACAAAAACGGAAATATCAAATGTATATATTATCTAAATAAATTATCTTTAAATACATACATTTGTTAGTGCATATTTATTTTATAAACTCATTATTTATATATCTGTATGTGTATTAACATTAGAATACAAAACAAAAGTCAGAAAAATTTAGTTTTGCATGAAAAAAAAGATTTTCTTTGATTTTTATCTTTATTGCATCAAATCAAATGATATTAAATTGGATGCATGTGAATAACAATGACTTGTAATGATATGTTACGTCCAATCACAACGATGCCTGTTTAAACGCCCACACTTAAGTGCACTAGCGCGAGAATAAGCAAACCAGCGAGAGTAAATTTTACCCAACGAAGTTGAATTTTTGTCATGCAAGAAATAAAGATCTATAGTCTTTATTTATAATTCGAACGAGTAAGAAAAATAAAATTTGTTGGAAATTTTATAAAATTAATTTATTTAAACTTACTTTTTAGGTGTTTTGATTTCGCACGTATCGATCTCAGCCGTACGGGTTGTCGTGGTGATATAAATCTAGCGGTGTTATAATAATTAGTCAAGAAACTGATTTATAATTTAAAATGAATTACTATAAAACTCGAGACGTACAACCTTGTATCCCGAAAGTCCTCTAATGTTGGCGATAAGGGATGTATGTATCCCTTCTCTTGCTTCCGTGATTCATTTGTTTTTTTAATAGGGCAGAGTCGTACATGTATACAATCATAAATAAATAATACAATAGAAATAACAAATAACAATAGATGTACATAGTCATTGGTCAACTGATGTGATGTGATATAGTTTGCAACAATATCTTGTTTGTAATTGATGTAAGTGTTTTCGGTTGTTTGACGGTCATTATTGTGTTATGTGTGAGTCAGTTTTTTTTCGACGCTACAGTATCTTATCATTGTGTTTGTGTACAGAGTGATTACTATATTGTCTCCTTAAAGGTGCTTATTTTCGAATCTTAATATTTATTTATTTCTTTTATTCTATTTAAAATCACTAATGAGATATAGATTAATAAGCGGCGGTGAATATCTTATCGTTGTATATTCTTAAAAATACATAATTTTAGAATCTTGGTACAAAATATTTACTCCACTTTTATTTTATGTGAATTCGTCGTTTATTTATTTATGAAAAAGAATGTAAATTATCAGGAGACGATGCAGCCGTCACAGATACAATAAAGTTTAAAACATTTTAGATGATATATTTCTTAGTTATATTCCTAATGAAATATAAAGATTCTTCGCTTATATTTTAATATGTATTCTTTAATTTTCTATTGATAAAATTATAATTTTATAATTACATCAAAACACTTCTTATTATAATAAGAATAATATAATTTAGAGTTTTTAATTAGCAAAGATAGCAATTGTGAGGCTGATGATTGTGAATTATTATACAACTTGCAATAGATTTTTTCTATAATTATAATATATTGTAATAAATATATATCTAGAGATAATAATAAAGTTCGTTTTTTTATTTAGTATTTTTTTTGGTTTTATCTATATTATTAATAATTGTTAGACCTAATATAGATAGATTTTAATTGGATGAGATTGATTAGGATTAATTTCTTATATACTTGTAATTTATTATAATAGATTTTCTAAAAATAAATCTGGTATATTAACTGTATTAATAAATTGAAAATGTTACAGAACAGCGAAAATGATGAGGAGAATGATAGTTAGCTCTATAATAAAATATGTAATTATATTGATCTCCAGAATGAATGCGTGGATATAAATGTAAATGAAAATGATGAAAATGTGAAAAATTATTCTGAAAAATAGGATGATAATCAAACTTTAGCATATGTAGCAGGATAGTTATTAATGAGAATGAAAATTGAAAAAGGATAATGTATTGAATGTAACCACACTTTATTTGCAAAATTTTTGTCATATGACCATAATTTGATTGTATTAAAAGAAATATTGCGTGATGATCAATATTTAAAATATCCAGTAAAAAATTTACACGAATTATATGTTCAATTGTTTAAATTTTTACAAAGAAAACAAGTAAATTTGATATATATGATAATTTTTAAATATTTTGTTTGGATATATTACAAAATAAATATGCTTTTGGTCGATTCCGATGTCGGGTGGTGTAGAGTAAACATGCTACAGCGGGATAAAATTATAAGAGTAAAAAGGAAAATGAAATGAAAGGGAGGCAAATAGAGCAGAGATGAAAGAGGAGAAATAGTTGAAAAGTACGGGGTAAAGTGGGGTAGTGTACGCAGTCGAAAGAAGTGTAAAGAAACAAAAAAGTGGTAAGAAAGAGACAAACCATAGATAAAGAAACGGAAAGAGATCAACGCAGTCGAGTGGAAATTTGATGCTGACAAAAGCGGAGCGCTAGTGGCGACACCCAGTAGAAAAAGTGCAAGGTAGAGTGGTGAACACACATCAAAAGAGGAGAGAAAAAATGAGAAAAAGGGTGGAAACTGAATTTCTTCAAAATGTTTAAGATAATGAGTAGAAAAATCAGGGGATATTAGGGGGATAGAAGGAGAATAAATAAGAGAAGATCACGGTGTTGGTAAAAAAAGTAAATTTTGAGATAAAGTAAATGGAAAGGAGGGAGGAAGGAGGATGATTCGGGAGAAGGCCTTAAAAAGAGATGCAGGATCTACAGGAAAAGCTAAAAAAGGAAAGGGAGGAGATGAAGAGAACCAGGAAGAAAATAAAGAATTGGATAAGGAAAGAAAATGAAATTAAGGGAAATGGAAGAAGATGTAATCATACGGAAGAGGCTAGAAACAGAAGGCACGGAACAAAAAAGGAACTGGGAGTACAATCTAGAGAGCTTGGAAAAACAGCTAGAAGAGCTCAATAAAGAAAAGGAAAATGAAGAGGAAAGGGCTGAGAGTGAAAGCGGAAAATATGGGGTACACAGAAAATTGAGCCGGGCAAAGAACATCGAGTGTGTGAGGATTTCAGGGTTCAGGGCTATCGGAAATGAAGATAGCGAACAGAGGCTACCCCATAAGCTGGATAAAGAAGAGAGGGAAAATAATATAGTGATAAAAGATAGGTAAGAATCCGAGAGAAAATGAGAAAAGGAATGTATGGAAATATTATTGAAGGAAAGACTGAAGATAAAAGTAGAATCGAAGGAAGTCTGGTGGAGTGGGAAGACACTAATAGCAAAGAAGTGGAAGGAATAAAAAATATAAAGGAAAGAGAAGGAAAACGGGACAAACAGATGCAGAAAAATGAAGAGAAAAACAGGTGTCTGATAAAGGCAAAAGGAAAAGAAGAAGCAGAGATACTCAAGGGGCAGAAAGATTATGTACTGGAATGTCACGGGGATGTTGAATAAGAACAGAGAATTTTAGAATAGCTGATAGGATATAGATTATATCTGTCTAAAGAAACATAGATAGAAGATAAAGACAAAGAGACAAGCTTGAAAAGGATGCCGGATGAGTGAGACTGGGAATGCATAAGGGCAAAAGGGAGAAAATAAAAGGGACGCCGAAATGTAGTTTTATGATCGGAAAAAATGAGGAGAATTAAGCAACAAAGTAGCTCTGGAGGTAAAGGAGGGCCTGTTAAAAACAACAATAAAGGAAAAAAGGGAAGAAGAGAAATTGAAAATATGGGCTCGGTATAATAACGAGAAGAAGAGAGAAAAGATGTGGGAGATAATAAAAGAACAAGAATATGAAAGAGGGCCCAACACTAATTAGTCGGGACAGCAACAAAAGGATTGATTAAGAAGTAAAGGTGGTAGACACACAGGGCGAAGGAATAGGGAGAAAGAAAAAAAATAAAAATAAATGTTTTGACAGGAAAGGAAACTAGTTAATGGAAAAGCTGGAGAACGTAGGCTGGTTCATATTGAAAAGGTGTGGTAGAGTTGATAACGAAGGTAAATACACACATATGAGGGGTGAGAGAAGTGATGGTAATTGATCTGGTGATGGCAAATGAAGCGACATGGAAGAAAGTTAAAAGATTTGCAGTACAGTAGAGAGTAGGATCGGATCACTTATCGATATGTATTATGTTGGAAGGGGAAAGTCTAAGAAAAGGAGAATAAAGGGCGTGGAAAGAAAAGAAAACAAAAACAAAAAAGACTGGACAGCGAGAAAGATTGAAGAAGAAAATTGAAGAGGAAAAGAGGATGAGGGGAGAAAATCACAAAGAATTTTCAGCAAATAGGAGATATTTACAAAGAAAGAAAGGTAAAAATAACGACAAAGAAAGGACACATTGAGGAATGATGGACATAAAAAGGATTAAGACAAGGATGTGGACTAAGTCTAATCCTTTTTAAAGAGATAAGCTGAAAAATAGGAATATCGGAGGGATAAAGATAGAAGGAGAATGAACCTGGACGTTGGAATATAAGGACAACATAATGATGATTTGTGAAGGGAAAGAGGCATTACAGGACATAATGGGTACGCTGAGAAAGTTTTTAAGAGGAAGAAGACTTGTTTTAAATACAAAAAAAACAAAGGTGATAATACTAAAAAAAGTAAAGAAAGAAAAAGGGCCAAATGGTTTTGCGGAAAGAGGAGCTGGAGGTAGTAGATACAGTTAGATAGTTAAGGTATGTATTCAGCAATAAAGGAGGATAAGAGAAGTATAGATTGGAAAAAAGAATGAAAGGAATTGTAGCAGCAAAGAAAACATAGGGTATAGGAGAGTGTAAATGTAGAAACAACTCTAGGAGGAAAAAGATACTGTTTAAGTAAATGGTGAGGAGTATTTTAGAATATGAAGTAGAAATTAGGAGATGAATGGAAAGAAAACATCAGGATTATATTATATATTATATAATATTATATTATAGATTATATATAGATGGGTATTATTATTATTATATTATAGATGGGTATTAGGGCTAGATTTCTGTACATTCAGATATAGTATATAAGGAAATAGATAGTGGAGGGATATGCACAACATGGAGGAAAATAACAGGAAGGTTCGAGGAAAGAGTCTGAATCTAAAATTTCTAACACGCGTCGGGTGTTCCTAGCCATTCGACAGCCTTTTGGACGCCCAGATCGAAGCTCCTCGATGATTCTTTTTCGGCCCTCTTTAAAAGCTCTGTTCCATTTTCCACTTTGCGATTTAGACATGTAATTATGTCCATACGCTTCTTGCAACATTTTATACGTTTTCACAGTGTTTTTTTTTAATTGTAAACAAAACTCTATTGCGTAACGATATTAGAGTAGTCGTTCCATCGCGCCATGTCAAAAAACTGAAACACACCTTTCGCGCGAAGTAAAATTCTACCGCATCTAATTATCGAAAAAACAAAAAAAAGGAACATATGCGGAAAGAGTTTGTCGATATTTTAAGACCCCTCACAAATTTCTACGACGAATAGGCGCAAAATGAAAAAAAAACTCGATACTTCGTGGATGAATCATGTATATCATACATTTATGATGTTACAATTTAGCTTTAATTAACTTTAAGAAATAAATCGGAAAAAATATATAATATATAATTATTGTAAAATGAATTATAATTAATTACGGTTGAATATAATTTATATTACTCGTGTTATAATTTTCGCTCAATTTTTCGTTTCAATTTTTGGTTAGTGAGCGTGTTATTCGGAAGATTTGGGCAAATTCTGTATCGGGAGAAGACTGTTGTCACTCCAAATTTTTTCTAGACTTCGAGAGTCCTCAATATTTAATAATAAATTAATTTTAAAGTATACTAATTCTAGAAGTAAAAAGTATTTTTTTATGTTTTACTCCATTTTTTATATTATTTGTATTTCATTCATTCTATGTTATCTTATAATTATTAATATTAGTTCATAAGTACATTAAATTAGTTAATAGCCTGATTTAAAGAGCTTCCTTATTTCATATCCTTATTTTATTTATATTACCTTATACATATTAGTAATAATTTTTTGATAACAATTTCTGCTTAATTCGTGTATTTTGTTTTGTCTGCTTCCGCTAATAATTTGTTATTATTGTAGTATTTCTAATTAAATGTGCTTGCTGAAATTCATCTCAATTCGTGATGAAATAAAGTGTTTCATCTTTTACTTAATTTTCTCTTATAATTCTTGGTTATATACCATTAAAATTTTCATTTTGCAATATTATAGAAATTTGATAATGAAATTTTACCTAAATTTTGGAGACGTTACACGATGAAATTTATAATCAAGAATATTAGATTCTTTAAAATTATTTTCAAAGCTAATGCAGGTAAAAAATAAAAGAAGGAATAATGAATATATTTATAAAGGATATTACTGCAAAGAAATGGATAAGTCATTTTAATTATTTTACAATTATTTTAATAATTTATATGATAAAATATATTTATTATGTATTAATTTTTTAGTGAAGGTTATTAAAATTACAAGTACTATTTATATTATATAATTACAGAATGATTTAGTTGTTACTGATGTAATATATATTTTTGTTATTGTTAACATTATTAATTTAATGTTTATAATTAGGCTTATAACAAGATGATCCGTTCGTTCTTCACGGGTGAATAGCAGAGTCGAGCACTCATTTAAATTGATATAAAAGAACGCCGAAATAAGCTGCAGTCGGTTTGCCAGGGATCGGAAACGTTTCTCACAGGTGTAGTCAATAAAAAAAACAAATTTAAATAAATAAATATTACCGGGGAAGTGTCCTTTAATTGCACGCTCTCTTTTACAATACAAGAAATAAGGAAATATTATTAGTTTCGGCATCTTAATTCGATTTATTTATTTATTAATATAATACATGGGTCAAATTCGAACATAATAATAAGACACTTACTTATTCGTTTATACGCTATGTGATCGCCGGGTAGGTATCGACAACAATAATAACACGCGGGACGTTCATACTTCGAATCGATAACTGTTTGAAATTTCAAGTTATTATATCGAAATAAATACTTTATAAAATCTTTCATACCGGATAATTTCAAACAAATTAAGTTTGTCAACAAGTTAAATTTTTCATAACCCGAGATCAAGTAATGTATTTAAAAAATGGAATTTCGGCGGAATGCACAAGTCCCGAAAGGTAGAGAGTAACGTCTGGAAAAAAAGGAAAGGGAGGTTGTGAACTAAAGGCGGCTAGAAAAAAGCCCTTAATACGAGGGAGGCTCGGTACAAGACATGATTGCGGATGGCGGATGTGAATGATACATTTGCAGCGGACGCAAACTTACACACTCGTTGCAAAATACTTGTAACTACAGACAGGATGGTTTAATTGCAAGTAGTCAAACTCTTAAGGATCCACGTAAACATGAACGGTACAGGTGATTGCTGCCAGGGAAGCGTGATACCGGAGGCGGTTAAGGATTTCTGATACGGAATCGTGTGCAGTGGGCTAAGCAGAAAGTATGGTGTGGTCGGGATTGAGGCCAAAAGGATTCTGCTGCCAAGACTAGTACACCGGGGTGCTAACTAGCTTCGGTATCTTGGTGCTCGGCGTGCACGGATGCTGGTGCGTACTTTGCCACATGAGAGTATTCGCGGATTTGGGGAATCTAAGATGACAATTGGTCACGAGTCATTAGTTCGCGCAGACTACTGCAGTGGGCTATACGACGAAAAGATTTAAGCGGCCTATTTTCCTTATCCCGGGCCCATTGCACGGCTCAGCAACATGACGACCTACATGCCTTGAAACTTCCGAGTGGCACACATGCCCTTACCGAAACTTCTAGCAACGTGAATGTCTCGTTGCAAACTTTATACTAAAGATCATGCAAAATGTATATATTTGAGATTATCAAACCCGAGCGATAATTAGTTTAACAGAAGCTTTTGTCAAAGCAAAGATTTAAAATATAACAAAAAATTAATTTGATAAATAGGTTGTTCTCGTATATACGGATATTTTTGCTTGAAATACTAAATAACATGGATGAATAAATATTAACTTTTTTTTTTACTTTGAATTCTGAAAACATAACATTATATCAACATTCAAAGTACCGAAAAGTCAAGTAATTATTTACTCATCATTTGTGTATTTATCACTAGAGATAAATTGGAAGCGGTAGCATAAGGAAGTGTTTATACAGGATCTAGTAGCAAGAGGGTGCTGTCTTTTATGGATGCCCATTGATATGCCTATTGGATGCATGGAAGAGATAAAAAATGACAAACCGGGGTCCTTCCGTGATTAAAGAAGAAAATTAAACGCGAATTTGTAGAACAAAAAAGAAAGACGATCGGTCGAGCAGAAGTAACTTTTTCAAAACAAACACATACACAAGGTTATGTACATGCATTTACGAACGCAATGATTGCTTATACCTATGCTAGGTTCACTACGACCAAATTTTAACATTATAATTAATTTGTATAATATTGAGAATAATTGTAAATTTATATAAATACAAGAAAATAATCGTAATTGTATCAATTATTGAATTAAAATTTATTTATTTATACCGCTTTTATTCGTTTCACGTCTAAACTTATTAAAAAAATATACAATTATCTTTAACACGTTTTTTTTTAAAAGTTAAATTTATTTATTTAAATTTACTAGTAATTTTTTGAAATACTTTATTAAAATTTATATTTTATTATTTTGCAAATGATAAATTAAATTTAAAAAGTCATTATTTGATAAATTGCTTTTTACAATATAAATACACATGAATATATATGTATTGGCATCCATTTACTTCACTACTTATATATTCATTTAATAGCAATTTTTTATTTATAACTAATATTCAAACCATATTTTAATGACATGTCTACCTTTCTCACTCTTACAAGCTCTCGCCTTATTTCTCACTCTGAAGCTGTCAAGCTATGTTGTCTATCCCTCTCATTTTCACGTCCTCTCTGTCTCCTTCAATCTCTAGATAAGGCATGTCTATTTCTCTCGCTCTCATCAAAATCCGCTCATTCATTCTTGTGCGATCTCACTCTCTCTCTCTCTCTCTCTTTCTCTGTTTATTCTACGGTTTGCAGAAGCTCTCTCTTTCTCAATTATTCACGTATCGAGTTTTTCTCTCTCGTTCTTAAAAACTCTCACCTGTATCAATTCATTCTCGCAGCCTCATACTCTCTCTTTCTCTCTCTTAAATTAATTTTAGTCATAATATTTATAATTTTATAATAGTTATTTAGATACTTAAATATTTTTAATTTAATTATTTATCTTAAAAAAAATGAAAATAATCTATACAATAAACAATGTAAAAAATTATTTATGTACATTCGTGGGCACCTTAGTTTATGAATGAAAAGGTGAGAGATGTACATAAAGAAATGTACATCGAAACTGCCTTTTCCCCCTATTCTTAGTATAAAGTTGTGGTTGGGATTATGCCCATCGTTTGATTCTTTCTTAGGGGCATTTCTTTTAGTACATTTGAAATCAACCAGGTTTGCAGCGATCGCCTCATGTACGCATTTTCAACACAAAAGAAAAGGCTCGATCTCCCTTTTTATCTCTAGTTGTAAATAATTTTATAATTTTATTTAAGTGCATAAATGTTTGTTAAATAAGAAGTTAAAGTCAAAACCAAATAAATGAATGATATTAAAATTTTTATTTGTTATTCTATTGTGGTTAATCGTTACATTTTAAATTATAATTTTTGAAAATATAGAAAATCGAATAATAAAGTTATTAAAAAATTCTGTTTTCTTTTTTTTTCATCATACTTTAATGATTGTTGTATTTTAATTATTAAGTATTAAGAATTATTCATTGTACAGTGTATCTCTTATAAAGCATTATGTGATGTAATAAAAAACGTGATATCATAAAAGAATGTATATTATAATGATTATACATTTCAAAATCAAGAAAATTAAAATTTTTCTTACTGCTTAACTGTTTGAATATAGAAATTAAATTTAGGTTATTAAATATTTAGTATAATACTAATTGTTGTTTTATTTTGATAATAGATAGAAAATGATTTTATTTAAAAGTAAGTTTATTTAATTATATAAAGTTTAAGAAATTCCTATATATATATATATATATCTTTATTAAAAAATGTTTTAGGTACATTTAAAAGTTTGAATAAAGTGTTAAATATAAAAAATTCAAGTAATATTTTCCATATGAAATTTTCAACGAAATTACTGCCTGTTTTCTATACACAAGAAAATAATCCAGTTAAACATAATGAGACTCATTTACAAAAAATGTATACTGTAAAATCGGAATATATTCCTATGTTATTTGCTGCTTATTTTCCTAGACAGTATAAAACACAATTTGAAGCTTTTGATGAAATTAGTTTTTTAATTAGAAAACCTTCGATTGAACTACTTGATTGTTTAAGAAAAACAGATTATACCAAAGTTGTTAATAAGTATGTTCTTTGTATCCTTTTTAAAATTTTTTCTGCTAATTTTATAACTAGAGTACATTTTTTATCATAAATGAAAACCTTAAATGAAACATACAGATGGAAAGTTGGGATGTGGTAAATCAACAGTTTTATACCACATGATTCATTATGGATATTTAACAAAAAAAATTATTGTTTACTTAAACAATGGTAAAATTTATTATTATATATTATGAGATGTTCCTATTTATGTTTATGATTATTTTGTTACTTAGCACAAAAATGGTTTACAAAACCCAAAGAAGTTAAGGTTTCTGAAATAATTCCAAATTCAATGGATTTACCAATTGATGCATCAGAATGGTTATCGATATTTAAAACTTTAAATAATCATATTCTTGCTGAATTAAATGTAAGAAACATAATTATGATAAATTATATTAATTTATTTATTAATGTATTTTATAACACTTAATTTTCTTTATACATAAAATGTTAGATACGAACAGTTCGATCATATGAACAAGATATACAATATAATTTTCAAAAAAATACACCATTAATTAAATTAATTGATTTTGGAATTCAACGGGTAAGATTTTCCTGTGATATGGTATTGGCTGTAATCAGTGAGTTAAAACAAGCCAGTACTGCAGGACAATGTAATGTTTTGGTATTAATTGATGATTTTAATGTATTTTTTTCTAATTATACACAAATAAAAAATAAGTATCAGAAATTTGCATTAGCCTCTGAAATTTCATTAACTCGAGCTTTTCTTGATATTACAAAATCTGATTGGAATAATGGACAAGTTATTGTTACTGTAGATACTAAAGTAACAAAGGTAATTAAAAAATAATTTAAAAATATACAAATATATAAAATTAATGGTAATAAAAATAATATGTAAAAATTTAACAGAATAGACAAGAATCTTATTTTCCTCATTATTTACTTACTGAAGAAGGCTTTGATCATTTAGATCCATTTTTACCAATAAGTGTTGAAAATTATAGCGAAGATGAATTTTGTACAATAATTGAATATTATAAGTATAAAAAATGGATTAGACATATTACTCCTCAAGGTAAAATAGAATTAAAAATGTTGTCTAGTTCCAATCCTTATAAACTTATGCATTTATGCAAACATTTATAAAAAATTTACTTATATTTTAATTAAACAATATAGAATATAATTATACCATATATATATAATGTATAATCTATAAATAAATTACTATTACCTAATTTTTATACATATAAATATATCCATATTGTACTGTTATTTATGAACTAAAATATAAACTTATAAATAAATTTATATTGTGTAGAATAAAATTTATTATTAATTAAAAATATTAGTTATAATTTTTATATTTTAATAAACTTAACCCATAAAAGAATACTAATTAATTTAAATATGTAAAACAGATCTACAAATTATTATTCATTAATAAATTTAAAAATCCTAAAATTTTATTCGTCATAAATTTTAATACATATATTGTGCAACAATTATAAAATTTTATAATAATAATTTTTGTAATGTATAGTTTTTTATTATTTCACATTTTCACTTATTAATATAAACCCAATTAAAATATGATTCAAATGTATTTAGTTAAATATGTACTTTTTTATTATATCAATTTTTTCATTTAATTAAAAGATTTGGAATTTTGTTAAAATTAAAAAAAATTAGAAATAGAATCATAATTTAATTTATGTAATGATTGCTTCATAATATATATATCACAGAACATCATTAAAAGAAGTGTAAGCCCCATGTTAAATAGGGGAAACAAACATGGTGGCCAAAAAAGTCTTCTTTCTGTCTCGCACTTACACATTGTCACTAGCGCCTCTGGCGAGTGCATGTGAACTATAAAAAATTTTTTTTTGGCATGCTTTAAAATCCATTGAAAAAAAATTATACATATATATATATACATACACATATAAATATGAAATAGAGGTAAAAGATAGACTAATATGTTAAAAGACTCTATGTTATATATTGCATAGTCTTCTAACATATTAGTCTATCATTTACCTCTATTTCATATTTATATGTGTATGTATATATATATATGTATAATTTTTTTTCAATGAATTTTAAAGCATGCCAAAAAAGTATAAAATTTTTATGCTAAATTATGAATATAAATTTAAAAAAAACACATCCTGTAATGTGTTTAATATATATTAAATTATAATTAAAAAATCATAATTTTTTTTAAGAAAACAATAATTATAATTAAAAACTTGTACGCATAAAATTGACAACTATTTAAATCATAATATTATTTATACTATAATATATACTATATCGAGCGATAGATTTTTAGATTCCATAGAAAATAAATTAAATACAATTTCAAAAAATTTTATTAATAATTTATTAAGAAATACCGGAAAACGTCCGTCGTCGAAGCGTTGGACCATTGATGAAAAAGTTTTTGCGTTATCCATGTATAAAAGAAGTCCCCGTTTATACAAATTTTTAAGATTTTATTTTTCTCTTCTGTCTAAAAGAACACTACAAAAACTTTTATCAAGTATTCCATTAGAAACGGGTATAAATAATTCTTTATTAAATTTATTGAAAATGCAAATAGAAAAAATGGAAGAAAAAGACAAAGTCTGTACTTTAATTTTTGATGAAATACATTTATCTAATGAATTAATTTATGAAAAAAATAACAATAGAATCATTGGCTATGAGGACTATGGACACCTGGGTCGTACAAATAAAATTGCTAACAAAGCACTTGTTTTTATGCTACGCAGTATTACAAAAAAATGGAAGCAAGTCCTCTGTTACTATTTTACCTATAATTCAATAAGCACTGAAAATTTAAAAAATATTTTATTTAAATTATTACAAAGTTGTAATGATATTGGTTTAAATGTCGTGGCAATTGTATGTGACCAAGGCAAAACGCAAGTAGCGGCATTAAAAAAATTAAGTGTTGAAACAGTTGGGAAAGAAAGTCATTATTTTATTTTTAATAACAAAAATATTTATATCATTTATGATGTACCACATTTATTAAAAAATACTAGAAATGCTTTAATAAAAAATAATATTATTTACGAAAAAAAACATTATTTAGTCCAAAAAATAATAAAGAGATAAATGTAAGAAAAGAGGTAACTATGAAATATATCAAACAAGCTTTTGATATCAGTGAACAAGGGAGATTTAAATTAATAAATAAGTTAAATAATAATTGTTTTAATTTTTCTAATACATTTTTAAAAATGAAAGTAAAAATAGCAGTACAACAAATGAGCCGTACAGTTGCCGCGGCAATAGAAACATACGCATCTTGTAATAAAAGGCCACCAATATTATTACAAACTGCAGAATTTGTTTATTTAATAAATAATTTATTTGATTCGTTAAATAGCTCTAGCTCTTGTTTTTCAGACTATCAATTATATAAAACTATGCTTAGTAATCAATCTCCACACATTGATATGTGGAATTAGGTACTTGACCAAATAAATAATTGGCAAATTATTAATTTAGAATCAAATGAAAATGTCACTAATAGTTTTTCTTTTGTTAATGGTTGGAAAACAACTTTAGAATCTGTAAAATCATTATGGGGGGATTTAAAATCAAAATATAATTTAAAATACCTTGCTTTGAGAAATTTAAATCAAGATCCACTGGAAAATTTATTTGGCCAAATACGACAGCATGGTGTAATGAATATTAATCCAAATCCTCATCAATTTATTGCTGCACTAAAAACATGCGTAATAAATAATTTATCATTTTCCAATAAATTCAATAATAATAATAATAATAATAATAATAATAGAAAACTTAAGATATTATTTAATAAATACCTCAAATAATGAAGAAAATTATGATGATGATGATGATAATGATTTGGATGATATTCATATCAACATAAATTGGTAATGAAGAAAAACAAAGTGAAAGCATGGATGGAAGTGTTGAAAAATCTGATATGTGTACTCCAATTATGTCAGACGACTGCAATGACACCACTGAAAAAATGCATTAAATTATGTAAGTGGGTATTTATTAAAAAAAGTTAATAACTTGGTTGAAATATGTTTAAATTGTGAAAATGCATTGTTGTCAAGTGAACCATCCATACATAATAGATTTAATGAATTCAAAGAAATGCATACTTTTGAAAAACGTTTAACATATTGTAGTAAAAAATTTTCCAAATTAATTGATAATATTCATATTGAATTATATAAATATATTGATGAAAATGGCTTTAAATTAAATTTTGATAATCAATTTCACAAATATTTTATTAAAAGTAATAGAGAAAATTACATTTTCTGCAGCCAACATAATATTTTAAATGAAATATTAAAAATTTCAGTGCTTTTTCTGATATACAAATATTGCAAAGATACAAATTTAAAAAAAAAATTATTTCACAAAATCTCTTGGGTATCTAAAAAATCTTTAAAAGTTTTAATTTAAATCAGTTTATAAAAAAGTATTGTATTTTAAAATTTATATTTATGTTTATAATATTTGTATAAGGTAAAATAATAACTGTATATAAAAAATATGATTCAAATAAAATATTCATACTAAAAACTGTTTATAATGTTTATAATTAAATGTATATAATTTATGTTAATTCGAATAAATGTTTATATTACTAAATGTATATAAAATGTATATAAATACGAATAAATGTATATAATTATTTCTAATTATTAAGATTAAAATAAATTTTGAGAAAGTAATATGTATTTCTTTTTAAAATTACCATCAAATAAATACAAAAATATAAACAAAAATTGAAAAACCTTATAACCTATAATTACAAATTATAATTATATTTATATAAAAAAAAATTTATTTCTAAATATTTAATTAAGTTAAAATGTTTATACGTACCTTAAGCACTTTCACAACTATTTATTTAGTTATTATAAAATAGTAAGCAAAAATCTTTATTAAAAACGTTCACAATTCTTTTAAAAAATCACGCCTTGTATACATAATTTCACAACACATAACTTTTCTACGAACTGTGAAAAGAGTATAATGAACATATGTGCTAGTCATCAGGACCGGCTTATAACAAGGGATGTATGAGGGTGTTTTGAGACTTACCTCAATTATGCAACGAAATTAAAATTTATATTTAATTTATGAATTACTTAGGATTAATAATATTAAGGAGTGAGGAGGAGGAAATTATTGCTGCAGGTTTTAAAATAAATGAAATACAGAATCGCGAGACAACAAATACAAGATAATTTATTTGACGCGGCATAAAAACCTCCTGCGTCAGGGGGAAAAGCCTTGGTGCGTATAAGAAATGTATAAAATTTACAAAGGGTGCTTCACTCACGCGAAGAATTAGCGCACACAGGTGCTCGCAATCGGCGGCTCACGCTTGAGCAAGAAGGCAGCGGGGGCGTCGATAGACGCGCTGCAATGCGGGGCGGACCTGGTGATAGCCTGCACCCACCCTGGAGAGAATACTCGGGCGCCGCCAAGAAATAGCTGGAGATCGAGTGGTCTCAGCAGCCTTGGATCACCAGAACATAGCACCAGTGATCCCACAATTACACACGCACGCAACGCAGAAATCGGGTATGAGCTCGCGCAGATAAGCGAAAAATTCGGCGGAAACGAAAAGAGAAAAAGCAGAGGGCGATGTACTTTTCGTAAAGTCGCACGGAAGATTGCTCATCTTTCCCGTGCCGGACCCCACGCAGGTCAAGATTCGTTTTCGGGCCTGTTCCCCCTTTCTAATATTTACACGATTCGGTAGTTTCCGTGCATTTTCCCTTTTCACGAAGTGAAAAATCCACGGAACGGAAAACTGCCCCAAACAGAGGGATACAGTACTGTATAACAAAATAAGTGCAGGGCTCTTATATTATATGAGTCGTATGCATGTAAGTTTGTCGCCACTTCTCCCATTTAAGGTTTCACCCCCTGATATATATTTTTTAATATTTTAATTCCCTTAGTAGAGATTATTGGAGAGATTGCTGATGACCGTGTTAAACATTTGTTCCAAAAAACCTAGCGGCTGTTTAACAAAGTACATTTCTTATTCGAGGGCAGTTAAGGGGAGTACAGACTGAAGTTAAGCACTCTCCCTACTGCATTCAATGTGAAATGCAATGAAGTTAGCCTTTATATTTGAATTAAAAAATATAATACAACTTTACTTTTTGGATATTTCAATAATCTTTCTTTATTTTATATATTAAAATTTTATCTTTTTTAATTTAAAAAATATATCTACCACCTTCATATAATTAGGCATTATTTAATTTAAGTTTTTAAAAGTATATGTGTAAATGCATCTGTTTATATAACATGGACTTAAAATTTTTCTTTTTATGTGTGTCCTGTCAAATTTGTGTCACATAACCTCCATTATTATTTACATAATTTACTATATTATATATGTGTAAGAAAATTATTAAAATAAATCATATGTACATTTAAAATATTAAAATAAATAATTTATAAAATAAAATGAATACAATAACATTTCTTTCATTATATAAAATGAATAATAACAATATAAATCTTGATATTTAATTATCACCAACTCGTAGTCGACTGACACGTCGTCTCCCGAAGCTCCTCCAGGATCGCTGTAGGCTAAACAGCCTAGGAAGACGGTAACCGACTGCCCCGCCGAAGCGAACCGGCGTCGACTCCCCGACGGACTCCCAGGATCACTGGGGGACGGCGTGGCTTCGACGACGAGGATACTTCAGCATCGTCCGTGTCGATGAGGTTCCCCAGGTTCACTGGAGGCCCGTCGCCGCGGATGATCCCGGTCGATGACTCCGGGTATCCCCAGGATCGCTGGGGACTCGCCGCCGTCGACGCCCGTTGAACGTTGGCACTTGAAGAGATCCGGCTCGGACGACTGCCGCCGTCGAACTGACGGAGCGCCGACGCTGGAACGACGAAATCACGCCCTCAAGCGGACAAACATCCAGGCTCGCTGGACCGTCCGGCAGAGGGGCGAAAAATTTCGACCGGCCGCGCTGAGCTCCGCCGGCCGACTGAGGCCCAGCCCGAGCGGGCCCCTGGCAACCGCACCGTCCCCTGGCGACCGCCGGCGGTACTTCAAATTTTTGTCGAGAAATTTTCGATCTTTTTTTTTTTATATCGAATTTTTATAATAGATTTTTATCTATCGGATTTTTATAATAAATTTTTATATAACGAATTTTTTTTATAATAAATTTTTATAATAAATTTTTATCTATTGAATTTTTACAGCGAATTTTTTATATCGGAAATTCTTACCGCTAATCATGTAAACTGCAAGATTTTTACCGCGGAACGGAAATTCTTACCGCTAAGCATATAAACTGCGAAATGCGCAAGCAGAACATTCATATTTGTTTAAGCCACGATGTATACATATTTTTAACTATTTTATTTATTATTAAATTCTTTTTTTAAAATTAAACCCAATTTTGTATAAGTTAGTATCCCATCACTTCACCAAAACCCTAACCGTACCCTGACTCCGCTGAGTCATTTGCCGGCAAATAAACATCCCATCACAATAGTTATAAATATTGATTTTATTTGAACAAATTACTTCTATCGAGTAAATTGTAAGTGATTGCAAATATAACTATTACTTTTATTAAATGTATTGATAAATTAAATTAAAATCATTAATCTCAATGATATTTGTTAGAAATAATTATAATCTTTGTTTCTATTAGTGTTTTTAACTTTCATCAAGTAAGGTATTATTGATTTTAGCAAAAACTACACATTTTATTCAATGTATGTTTTTTTGATAAATCAGATTCATAGATGATTTCGGTAATTATTATTGTCTAAATGAGCAAAGGAATGTATCTGTTACTTGAAAAATAAATTTAAAATGACTGGAAATACTTTTGATCATAAAATTTAACTTTTAATCTGTAAATTGCTGATTACATTTATTTTTAACAAAGTAAACTCACATATTAAACATTATATTTTTTACCCTATTTCAGAAAGCTTACTTTCTCGGCATAAAAAACCATCCACTTGCTCTCAGACGGAAAAAACCAATACGTACTATCTACAGTTATTTAAATTATATTTACATTTATATTTACATTTCGAATTATATACAATTGAATACATAAATTACATTATACTAAGGATTAATAAATCATCTTTTTACAATATATTTACAATAATATTTACGAAAACACGTGAAAAATATACATGCTTTTTACATTATTTTAATTACATTATGCATCTTTAATGTAATTAAAATTTAATTACATTAAAGATGCATAATATTCTTTAATTTACGATTGTTTTGTTTTAAATATCGTTTACTAAAAATTTTTGTACTCTTATTGTGTTCCCGAGCAGTAGCATGAATTTTAACAATTAATAAACATTGTAGAGCATAAATTCGATGCTCATAGCAATTATGTTCGCGATCAAATCATTTTGGAAACTTTAATGAAGTCGTTTCTTCTATTACTTCTTTTAATTCCGATAAAATAATAAAACCGAAATCATCTATGAATCTGAAATATCAAAAAAAAAATACGACAAAGTCTAGCTTTCGCATTAGCGTATTAGCCGTTTTGGATAAAGAAAAAGTTAAATTTTATAGTCAAAAGCATTTCTAGTAATTTTAAACTAATTTTTCAAGTAACAGATATATTCCACTACTCATTTAAACAATAATAATTACTGAAACCATCTTTGACATGTTTTAAGCGAAATACCTTAAATCATAAAATTTAACTTTTTTTTAATCCAAAACGGCTAATACGCTAATGCGAAAGCTGTACTTTGTCGTTTGTTTTTTTTCATATTTCAGATTCGTAGATGAATTTTGTAAATATTATTGTTTGAATTAATAAGGGGATGTATCTGTTATTTGAAAAAAGAAATTTCAATTGAAAAAATCAATTATAACAAATTGTAATTCGTTGGCATCATATATTTAAGTAAAATCGAGAGTTAATGTTATCCGTCGGTCGGAACATTCATAGGAAAAATTGTACAAGCAAACGAAATCAAACCCGTAAAGGAATTCAAATTCATTTAAATAGATATGGCAATATTGCTTTTGAATGTAGATGTTGCAACATTGCGTTCGGCGAAAAACAAAAATATAAGAAATAACAAAACTGGAACGTTTTGTTTTCTCAGGCGCGCCACCGCACATCGCATATGCCGATGTTTTGTTTTGATTTTCAATAATCAAGCGGACTAATGTAACTATCGCCTTTCCTCCTCTTTCTATTTATATCATTCATATTATAGCTAATACAAATTAGAATAAAATTTATATTATAATTCAATAATTGTAAATTTTTCAATAAATTGTTTAAACAATTATAATGATTACATAGTTTTATAATTAATAATATTAGCTGCAATAAAATTGTGTGAATAATTAATACCACATGTTTCAAATTATTCAAATATATATGAATAAAAAGAGAAAATGAGTTTCAAAATTTTCGAAATGCTTTTGATCATAAAATTTAATTTTTTTTAATCCAAAACGGCTGATACGCTAATGCTAAAGTTGTACTTTGTCGCATGTTTTTTTTCATATTTCAGATTCATAGATGAATTTTTTATATATCATTGTTTAGATAAAATTGGGAGATAATGTAATCTGTTGGTATCGATCCATTATCAAGTGATTTTTATATGAATATCGAAATACAGCATGTATGCTTGTGATTTTATTCCTTCTATTCCTTTAAGCATATAGGTTTTTTCCCTTTAAACGACGACATCTGATTTGTTTTAGTCAATATCATTGGATCTAAACGTTAGAGTATGATGTTGATTGTTTTCTTCGTATTTACAAACACAATATATTTAGCTATTTAAATTTATGTTTAAATTCAATATAAATTAAAATAATTTAATAAATATATCAAAATTTTGTTTATAAGTAGTCATTTATTAAATTAGTAACTATCACCAGTAATTAATTTATCTAATATATACGCAATACTTGTATTAAATTTTGTTTAAATAATATTTTTATTCAAAAGAATTTATGTACAAAAAATGATCATAACTGTCTTTATTACATATTTTTTTAAAATAATAATGCAATATTATTGTTATATAAGCTTGATTATAAAAGAATTAAGTTTTCAACATTTGATATTCTAAGCGCGATATTTTTAATTTTAATAAATATTATGTAATGGAACATATATTATGTTAAGTAATTTATTATAAGTAAATAATTTTAAATTCAAGCCAAATTTAATTAATTTTATTTAAAATTTCTATGATATGCTGAGGTAAACTCGCCAAATAACTCTAACACAAATTATCCGATTAATAGAAGATATTTATTTCTAATATTCTTTATATACACCCGTCGTCTTTGAGCTCTAGGTAAAATCTACCCTACTCACCCGCGTTGCGGCGCATCCTTTTCCACCCCTCGGGATTGTTCTGCCGTCATTGAAAGTTAAAAACACTATTAGAATCAATGTTTGTAACAATTTTTAACAAACATCATTAACATGCATGATTTTAATTTCAATTTTGATAATACACTTAATAATACTTACTGTTTTAATTTATATAAATTACAATTTCATTCAATAGAACTAAATTATTTATAAAAGTGGTAATTTAAAATTTTTATCATTCTTATATATGATTTGAATATCAATTTTAATGATACATTGAATAAAATGTCTAGTTTTTGCTAAAATCAATAATACCTTACTCGATGAAAGTTAAAAACACTAATAGAATCAAAGATTTCAATTATTTTTAACAAATATCATTGAGATAAATGATTATAACATATTTTAATAATACAGTTAATAAAAGTTATAGTTTTACTCAAATTACTTAAAATATTACACTGTGAAATTGAAAACTACATATAAATTTGGTATTTTAAATTTTCATCATTAAATATATAATTGAACATCATTTATAATAAGACAAATAATGATTGTTTAGATTTATTTAAAATCAATTACAATTTTATTTCATAAACTTAAAAATACAAAAAAAATTATTATTATTATTTATTTTTCCAATATTTTATTAAAAGAATAATTTTGATATCAATTTTTGTAAATCATTTACAAAAATTTTACAAAAATAATAATTTTGCTTGCAATCACTAAAAATTTACTTGAAGAAAGTTATACGAACTATTAACATCAATAATTGTAATTATTTATAGCAAATAATATTGAGACGAATGATTTTAATTTAATTTATCCATACATTTAATAAAAGTAATAGTTTTATTTGCAATCACTCATAATTTACTCGATAGAAGTAATTTGTTCAAATAAAATCAATATTTATAACTATTCATGAAAAATAGCATTAAGATGAATTATTTTATTATCAATTATAATACTACAATTAACAAAAGTTATAGTGTTACTGGAGTCATTTACAATTTTATTGAATGAAATTTCAAATTTAAATAACTTTTTTATAATTGAATAAATTTAATAATTTAATTTTAATATTTTTGTTATTAATATAAGCTTTTTAGTTATTGTATCAGTATATTCTTGAAATAAGTGATTTTATTAAAATTGATAATAAAATATCAAGATTTATATTGTTGTTATTCATTTTATAGAATGAAAGAAATGTTATTGTATTCATTTTATTTTATAAATTATTTATTTTAATATTTTAAATGTACATATGATTTCTTTCAATAATTTTCTTATACATATATAATATAGTAAATTATGTAAATAATAATGGAGGTTATGTAACACAAATTTGACAGGATACACATAAAAAGAAAAATTTTAAGTCCATGTTATATAAACAGATGCATTTACACATATACTTTTAAAAACTTAAATTAAAAAATGCCTAATTATATGAAGGTGGTAGATATATTTTTTAAATTAAAAAATATAAAATTTTAATATATAAAATAAAGAAAGATTTTTGAAATATCCAAAAAGAAAACTTGTATTATATTTTTGAATTCAAACATTAAGGCTAACTTCATTGCATTTCACATTGAATGCAGTAGGGAGAGTGCTTAACTTTACTCTGTACTCCCCTTAACTGCTGCTCGAACAAGAAATGTACTTTGTTAAACAGCCGCTAGGTTTTTGGGAACAAATATTTAACACGGTCATCAGCAATCTCTCTAATAATCTCTGGTTGAACCGCTAGAGGTAGTAGCAGATAGTATTTAAAATTTGGAACAAGCGCCCCATTTATTATCCGCCATCTCTCTTATAATCTCTGATTGTATTCTCTCCTACTCCATCTTTCCCATTTCAAACCAATAAAGGTATTTAGGCAAATATGCATATTTTCATAGAATATCTTTATTTCTTCTTATGAATTTTTATAGATAAAAATTAATAATAAAAAAGAAATAATGAAAATATTTTAATTTAACCAAATATTACTAATATTTGAAAAGGTGATTATTTATTGTATTAAATATACAGTAATATAATATAATAATAGATATTAGTTTGTAATGAAAAATCAATTTTTAATTTCTATATACACTCATTATTTAGAATTGACAAAACCTAAAGAATCTTGTTAAGGTGAAAATAATGTATTTACAATTTGTCAAGTTACTTTGTTCACAAAAGCATTGTTTCTATGCGAAATTATCAGCGTCGGTTAGATGGCGATGACAACTCTATATGGAAATTCGATCACTTGAGTATATTTATATATTTAATTATTATATTATTATTAATTCCAAGTTGATATTGATTTATATTTGTTTTTCGATTGAGATTTTAATTTAAATATTTAATTATAATGTATAATTTAAGGTATAGTTTCACAATTAACTTTGATATATTTATATCAATTTTTTTTTATCTAATAACATTTTTTTTATTAAAAGTTATATGTAAAGTATGGAGTAAACGATATGCTGAATCACTTGTTAAATTTAATCCAATATGCAATTTACATATTATTTTATGTTAATTATGTTAAATTGTTTTATGTCCTACAATGAGTAACGTTATACGTCTTTACCGTTTTTTTTTTTAAATCATATCAAAAAAGTTTTAAAGAATTCTTTATATTTTATTAATGGTTTTCATTATTTTATACATGTTACGAACACAAAATTTTAATAGATTATAGAATTGTTTTGAAGAAAACAAATATTAAACTTGATCAATGTCATTAAATTTCACTAAATTTTTTTACAAATTAAATATCGAAATAATTGTTTAGTTATATATCATATAAACTAAGAACATATTTAATTTTTACACTTAATTTAAATGAAATGCAAATTAAAAATTAAATTTAAAATAACATCAATGAAACATATTTTCTTTTCTATTTTGATAAACTTATTATTGAAAAACTATAATAATAAATAAATAAAGTTTAATTATACAAAAATTTTTTGTTCAAATTTAAATAACTTGGTATTAAAGAAATGTATCTCAATATAATGAAAAGAGTAAGTCAAGATGTTTATTAAACTAATTTTATTTTTAAATATTTGAAATATATTCCATTAACAGATTCCAATATATATAACCTTTGAGTTTACAGTAAAAATATTTATTGTAAAATTATGAAGATATAAAGTGATATAAAGGTAAGGATTGTTTAAAATTTATAAGTGGGACTTAGAAAAAAAACTTCTATAGAAATATATATTTATATAAAGTTAAATTATAAATTAATTTGATTGTATTATCAATAATATTATATTACGTTTAATACAAGTTACATTTATGTATTAATATCAGTCAATTTTATTTTTAACATAAATACAAAAATTTTATGAAAATCATATTGTCATAAAATATATCATATTGTCTTGAAATAAAAAAATGTTAATTGAAAAAATCAATTATAACAAATTGTAATTCGTTGGCATCATATGTTTAAGAAAAATCGGGAGTTAATGTTATCCGTCGGTGGGACTATTCATAGGGAAAATTGTACAAGCAAACGAAATCAAACCCGTAAAGGTATTCAAATTCATTTAAATAGATATGGCAATATTGCTTTTGAATGTAGATGTTGCAACATTGTGTGCGGTGAAAAACAAAAATATAAGAAAATAAACACATTGCGAAGCTTTGATTTTGACTCGCGCAGAATATGCTGATGTTTTGATGTAACAAGAAACAAGTATATCTTTCATCTCTGTCTCTCTCTATCTCACATCTCATATTTTATTTCTCACACGCTTCTTATTATGTTATGGCTTCGTCCATTAATTTGTTTTACTCTGTTTGTCTCTCTCTCTCTCTCTCTCTATCTCTCTCTATGTCATACCATATGATATATTCGGTGAATCTGTGCTATAGTAGACGAAGTCTTTCTTGCTTTATTATTTCACTCTCTTGCTCGTACTTACTGTATGCGTCTTTTCTACAATAACCGCTCTCTCTCCCTCTGTTTTTTTTACACAAATTTTAATTACTTTAAAAAATATTAATTAATATGAAAATGTGTAATTTATACATTTATAACTTTAAGAATAATAAATCTAAAATCTACAAAGATTAAAACAACTTCATAAGTCGCGTTCAGTAAAATAATAATATTGTAATACAAGCAAATTTATTGTTATTAACATTATTAGTGTAAGTCAGGAGTGATATCAGAAAATATATTTCAGATTGACTGCATCATATTTTATCAAACTACATATATATCATTATAATAAAATTAATAAAATAATAATAAATATTTGAATGTAATTATGAAATTATGATTTTATCAATAGAAAATTAAATAATACGTATTAAAGTTAAAACGAAGAATCTTTATATTTCATCAGGAATATAATTAAGAAATATATCATCTAAAATGATTAAAACTTAATAACATGTATCTTATTTAACATCATTTTATTTTCATGATTTCATGGTAAAGTTTAAATAAAGTCTTTTTATTCATTTAAAGTTAAATTTTTTTGATTTTTTTATATTGTAATGTTTATACACTCACAAATATATAAATAATGAATATATGAAATAAATGTGCACTCGCAAATGTATTTATTTAAAGTTAATTTTTAATAATATATACATTTGATATTTTAATTTTTTTTATTTAACAATATAATATAAATACAAATATTAAATATAAATTTTAATATTATATATATATAATCATACTAATGGTCTTGTGATTGATAATAGGGATTTTTAATTTTTTATCAAAACTGAATTCAATTTGATGTTTATAGCAGCTGTGTACATGTACTTCAACACATGGGACATGGATATGTGTGATGTAGTTGATCATATGGTTTGTAGAATTTCTCCTTATGAGTATACGTCATCATCTACCCTCACTCCATTATTTCCCCTTAAGTTCCGTCTCGAATATGAAGTTAGTTGAATCTGGTCCGCTAGAGGCAGCACTATTTTTCCAGCATAACTCTTAGCTTACCCCACTCCTCATTTTTGGTACCCCTAATCTCCTCCTCGAACAAGAAGATAGTTCAACCGCTAGAGGCAGTAGCGTACAGATTTTCAAATTTGGAACAAACACCCCATTTGTCATCAGCAATATCTCTAATAATCTCTGTCCCTTAGATTTAGATAAAATAATCATAAATAATCACCTCTATAGTTATATTATGATTCCTTACTAGTTCTACTTTACTTTTTCTTGTGTTAATCTATATGCCAGTGTCTATTTTATCAGAGATGAATTGGGAGATTGCGCGGTATCATAGGAAAGCGTTTACACAACATTCGGTGTCAAGAAGGTGCTGCCTCTTACGGATGCTCATTGATATGCCCATTGGATGCATGGTGGGAATAAGAAATGGCATAGCGGTATTCTTCGTATGACCAGAGATGAAAATTAAACACGAATTTGTAGAACAAAAATGAAAGACAATGGGTAGAGCAGAAGCAGCTTTTTCAACATAAACTTTATTTTATTAATATTTTGTATGTAAACAACTTTAAAACAAAATCATGATTTTCATTATCTTAAATTGGAACCCTGCTTTTTCTTAAACTATTTTAATCATTCATTATTATGACCAGAGCAGTCACTCTGATACATCATCAAGGGTATATCAGAGTGACTGCTTTAATCGTAATACTGAATGATTGAAATAGAATAGATTATCAGAGAGATTGCTGATAATCAATGGAAAGCTTGTTGCAAGTGTGAAAAACTGTACTCTACTGTTTCTATCGGTTCAACTAACATGCTATAAAGGAGAAGTTTATAGGTAAGAAAAATGAGGATTGGAGTAAGCTACGATTTATGCTGGAAAAATAGTGCTGCCTCTAGCGGATCACATTGAACTAACTTCATTTTCAAGACGGGTCATAAGGGGAAATAAAATAGTGAGACTCATTCTTTATATATATGTATGTGTATAAAATAGAATATAAAATAAAGATCAGTAAAATTTAATTTTGAACGAGTAAAAAGATTTTCCTTTATTTTTACCTTTATAGTATAAAATCAAAAAATATTTTATTTATACAGATGTATAAATATATTGAAAAACATAAATAAAAAAAAAAAAATAATTCATGAATGAAGTAGCTTATTTTTTTAAATTATACAAGATAAAATAAATTTAAAAGATAAAATAATTTTAGTATATAAAATAAAGAAAGATTATAAATTAAATAAGGTTAGTTGTAAGCGGACTGAAAGATATATTTTTGCGTGATTATTATGCTTCGAGTATTGTGCATTATTAAATATAAGTATTTTGAGTAAAATGAAGGCCGACCTGGGTTTCGAGTATCAAAAAACGAAACTAATAAAAAAAATTTATAAATTTTAAGTGTTTTTCTCGTAGAAAATCGACGCATTAGGGCGGAATATAATTAGCGCCGGTGGGTTTCCAAAGGTTCGAAGCGTGATTTGGAATCCCGATGGAATACAAAGAGGTATCGTGTCGCAGTAAGGCCGAATATGTATAGTTACCTGTAAGAAAAAATCGAAAAATGATAATGTTCTGCAATGAAAGCCGTGCATTAAGTAAACTTATTAATTATGGTTGCAATCACTCAAAATAAAATATTGAGCGAAATATAATATTCAGACGTTTAGGTTATAATCTGCGAGTTGTATTTTAAAATTTTTATTATTGTAGTGATATCTCGGCTTTTTCCTCTTTGAGTCCAGCAGAAGGTTTTTTATGCCGCGTAGATGTAAGTGATACTTTTTATTCGCAATAACTAATAAATTGATCGATAAAAGTAATATGTTCAAATAAAATCAATATTTATAATTATTCATGAGAAATACCATTAAGATGAATTATTTTATTATCAATTATAATAGTAAAATTAACAAAAGTTACAGTTTTACTAGAATCATTTACAATTTTATTCAATGAAATTTCAAATTTAATAACTTTTTTTATTATTAAATAAATTTAATAATTAAATTTTAATATTTTTATTATTAATATTAGTTTTTTAGTTATTCTTTAAATATATTCTTGTAATAAATGATGTTATTAAAATTGATAATTAAATATCAAGATTTATATTGTTAACTTGAATTTTATAATTTTATATTGAAGTAGATTATTTTTTTAAATTATACAAGATAAAAATTTAGTATATAAAATAAAGAAACATTTTTAAAATATACAAAAAAGAAAAGTTGTATTATATTTTTGAATTCAAATATAAAGGCTAACTTTATTGTATTTCACATTCAACGCAGTAGGGAGAGTGCTTAATTTTCACTCTGTATTCCCCTTAACTGCTCTCTAATATGAAATGTAGTTTGTTAATCATTCAGCATTTTTTTAGGAATAAATGTTTCACATGGTGATCAGCAATCTCTTTAATAATTTCAGGAAATAGCTTAAAAAATAGTTGTGTTCCAATGTGGGGAGCGGGCAGCTCTAAGCTGAAACTGGAAAAATGGCAACAAACGACCCTGGCTTAATCCGAACTAGAAAAAATAACAACTTGCAGTTTTAATATTGGATAATATTTTAATTTTTCATTAATTATACGAAATTTTGTTATATATATTTATATTCAATTAAGAAACTTTCCCTCTAAAATTATTGAAATATAAAGAAATATAAAAGATAACATTAATAAAATCCCCTTGTCCTATATTGTTTTTAATGAGTCAATACTAATAATCTAGTAGGTGTACTTAATATAATTACAAAAAATTTTAATTTTCATATAATAAAATTTTATATTTAATCAAAAAATATTAAACATTATATTATAATGATTTTTATTATTGTTTATTTTTATATAAATATAACATATAATTATATGAAAAATGAAAATGTTTTTAATTTACTAAATCAAGTACAATTTCAAAGTATTTTAATATAGTTTTGCATTTACTCGTAGCCCATATATATTTATAAGGCAGTTTTTTTAAATACATTTTATAGCATTAAAAAAATTTGTTTTGTTGGACCTGGCATTCACCAGAGTTGCTATTGTCACCAAATGTCTGCAAGAGAAAAAGAAAATACTTTATCGGCCGTGATAGTTTCTATTAACAATTTCTATTTAATACGCGGTTTAACACTCTATAAATATACTGTAATAAATATTCTGTGATCATTACGTTAATAATAAGTCTTGAAAGTACTCGCTTTTAATAATTTTTAATAATATATTTCATGATTTTTACATTTTGTACATTTTAAATTTATGTTTTGTTTTAATAACAAATATTTTATATTGAAAATTATTGCTTTCATAAAATGTTTTTAATTAAGTTACAAATTTTAATATATATGTAACTGAAAATAAAAAAGTCATTGTAACGTAAAAATTTAAGACAATTCAGTACTAAGTTAAATAATAAATAAGTTTAAAAAACCAATATTTATTTACCGAATTATAATGGAAAATAATAATTACTTAACTGATGAAATAAGAACAGAATTAAAAGAAAAATATATAACTGTAAAAAAATTGCTGGATGAAGATAGTAAAAATGATTCAGACCGTGAGCCTTTTAAAAGCAAATATGCAGCTATGGAAATATTAAAAAATATGCAAATTATTTTATTTAATTCTGTTACTAATATAAAACAACAAGAAAATGATATAACTTTTATGCTTGCCTGTGTGTATTTATATCAAGGTACAATTGCTATTGATACTGAAGAAATAAAATCAGGCCAAGATTACCTTACCAATTGTTTAGAAATAATTAATAAACATGAATTAAATTCAAAAACAATTTTAATTCTTATAAGTGTTTTAAATCAATTAGGAATTTTGTGGTCTAAACGAGATCAGCCTAGTAAAGCAGAAGAGTATCTCAAATTTGCTGAAAAAGTATTTAATGATTATAAAAACTTACAAAAATCTCAATTTGATATTTGCAATATGTCAAATTTATTTGGTATTATGGATGATAAAGAACCAAAAGCAATAGAAGTTATTGAAAGACTTCATACTCTGACACTATATTATCTAGCTCAAGTATATGGTAGTTTAGATAATTCCATGAAATCTGCAATTTACTGTCACATGACGTTAAAGAGGCAATTAGAGTTGAATAATTTTGAAAGTATTGATTGGGCATTAAATGCTGCTACATTGTCTCAATTTTTTATGGGAAATGGTAGTTTTCAACTAGCTAAGCATCATCTTGCTGCTTCAACATATATCTTAGAAAAGTATGAAGAAAGCTTACTTGATATAAGGTAATTATTAAATTAATCTATCAAAATTATTATAGTTAATAAATCATTTTTAATAGTGAAAGTAATTTTCATACTTAAAAATTAAAAAATGTTCATACAAATATAATATTTTATTTTAAGTTTAAAGATACAAATGGAAGATAATAAAAAAGAGATTTTAGAATCCAAATGGGAAAATTTTAATTATAGACGTTCTGATATTTTACGTTGTTGGGCAAAGTATGGAATTTTACTTATGAGCAAATCAAGAGAACGTTTAATATCAATTAATGAAAATGTGGAAGATAAAGTAATTTCAAATAGTACAAATTTTAAAGTTCATGATATTGGTATTAGTCAAGAATATGTAAATAAATTGAAGTTTAATACTATTGAGAATAACTTACAAGATATTGCTAATAAAATTACAGACAAATATTTATTAGATTTTAATGATGCTAAAGAAGTATTTTTAATTGTTAAAAAGTGGCTTGATAATGCAAAATCATATTTTACTTTAGAAAATCATGCATCAGATTATGTACAAATTATTAATGATATGTCACTGCTTTATAAATATCTAGCATTTTTTGAAGAAGATGAAAATCGACAAGTTAAAATGCACAAAAGACGAATAAACTTATTAGAAAATATAGTTAAAGCATTAAATGAAAAATATTATCAATCTATGTGTCAACAAATTTGGATTGAACTTGGAGAGATTTATTCAGAAATTTTGGATATAAAATTGGATAATTTAAGGACAAATGATAAAAAATCAACTTGTTATAAGATAACAAAAATTAATAATTTAACTAATTCTGCAATAGAAAATTTTAAAAAATTTGTAAATTCTGTAATGATATCTGGTAATATGAAGTTTTCTGAAGAAATGATTAGACCTGTTTTGTGTACATATTTTCATCTAGGTAGACTTTATAATAAATTTATCATTTCTGATAAGCAAACCCAATTGGAAAATATAAAGAATAGTTTAGATGCTTATCGATTTTTAATTAATTATTGTGAAAAGGATCTAAAAGCTGCTGATCTTATGTCAGTAGAGCTTAATATATGCAAAGATTTTATTAGGCTTTTACCAATAAAAATGAATAAATTAATAAATGAACTTTCAAATCTTGAACGTAAGTTATAAAAAGTCATTAGTAGTAAATTTAATACAATATTTTAGTGTATACTAAAAATTGCTATTTTAGCTTCCATTATCATTATTGTATTTTTATAAAAAATCTTTTTAATCTTGTAATGTTGTAAATGAACTTATTTTTTTTTATAATATGGAAACTATAATTGAAAATATATCTGTTCACTGAATATTAACATTTTAGTTAAAATTATGTTAATATGAAATTATATAAAGAATAAATACTAATCATGTTACTTTGATTATAATATAATTTAAATATAAATTTTTTTATATAAATGTAAAATATATTGAGAACATTGTTTAATAAATGTTTTATTTTTTAAATTTTTTCAATTGAAATATTATATTTAACATGAAAAAGATATATTTAATGTAAATATTTTATATAAAATTTTTATATTTTTATATAATTTAAAGAATTATTCTGTTATTATAAAAGTCTAAAAATAAACTTCAGATCTTATTCCTTCATGGAAAGAGATATTCTAATACCTTTAATAAGATACTATTATTAAAAATATTTTTATCAATTGTAAGTAATTTAAATTTATCCATATAAATAATTATGTAAACTGAAATTTTCATTTATAATTTTATATGGAATAAGGTAATTATAAAATATAAAATTTTATTTAAATATTATTTTATTATTGTCAAGGTGATAAATCTGACTAAAATTTGGGTTTCATACAAGTAAATTTTGTAAATATTATTTTGGAACATAATTATGCAAATATATCGTTTTTGCTTATAATTGCTTATTATAATACAAATATCACTTAAGGAAATAAATATCACTATACTATACTTAATATAATATTATAAAGTTTTGAAACAAACATAATACATAACAGTAACACAGTATCATTGTTCGCTAAATTTTTTTTATTATTACCCCTGGCTTTACAAGACTAGGTCACATAATTTTATTATGCGATAAGACACAATAAGAAACTAAAAGAATCAAGTAATAAAATTGGTTACTTTATTTATAATTTATAATCAAGATCATGACTTATTATAGAAAGCAAAATTGATGCTTATAATGTACATGTAAATTTTATTAGTTTCATTTGAATAATTTAAAAATCTATGCCATGTAATTAAATATCTAAAGAAATGTAAATAATTTTAAATATTAAAATGTATATCAAATATAGTTTGTTTATGCAATTATATTTTTTTTTATCTTTTTTTTTTTTAAATTAAATGCATATTTATTAATTAAATATTATACTATTAATTATATAAATAAATAATAAAAATATCAATAATTATTTAATAAGAAAGTTTTTGTCAATATTAACACAATTTAATTAATGGTTTTCCATTGTTAAAATATATATTTTTCATTTCATTTAGTTAATGTTTTCAAATATTAATTATAAACATGTACACAAATTCTTTAATATTAATATTACAGTAATTGCTTAATACTTTGGGCATCAATATATTTGAAAAATGTGCCATGATATACAAGCATAAGTTTATATATTCTTGTAAACTTTTTTGTTTTAATATATCAAGACTATTGAATTTTGTAATAAATTATATTTCTTAAAAGCAGTTATTTAAAATTATATTTAGTTTAGAATTTAAATATATTTTTAGATAAATTTATAAATATAATTAAATATTTGTTTTTTTTACAAATAAAAATCTTTTAAATATTTTTAATTTAACGAAAGGCACATTTTTCCACAAAATTATTTTAAGTACTTGTAACTCCCTTACGAGCTACCAACAGATTTAGTACTGGATGCTTCCGAATATATCCAACAGCCTTTTTATGAGTCACCATTGTGAAATCATAGCCATTACACTGTAATATTTTATCATGCATTCTTAAGCCACTTTTTGCTGCTGGAGACCCTTCATGTACTTCTGTAACATATATTCCCTACGAAAATAAACAAAAGTAAACATACAAATATGTTGAATTATAAACATTCTAGTAACATTTAATAGAAATTTTTTATTATGACTAATTAGATGAATATTGTTTATGTAATTATAAAATTTAATTAAAAATAAATTAACTGACATTTATATGTAAACATGTTAAAAATTTACCAAAAATATTCAAAATTACTTTTATAAATAATTAAAAGAATATTAATATGTTGAATAATTAAAATAATTTTTGTTGATCGAAATTTCAATTGTTATATTTTACATTATCTGTGTACCCTTGAGGACTCTTTTTATAATCTTGATCGATACCTCCTCCTATTTTAAAACCACATTTCATAACTTCTTCACCATTTGCATTTAGTTCTGTTTCTTTGTGAAGAGTAATTGGAATCTAAAAATTTAAATTCATAAATCCAAAAATTTGAATTTATTAAACAATAATTTTAAATTTTATTAATGCATAAAATTTAAATTTAAGATTAAAAAAAAATTTTTATATAATTATCATTTAATTATTAAATTTAAAAAAAGTATTCATTTAACTTTTTTATTAATATCTGATATAATAAATATAAATATTTATATATGTAAAATACAAAATTATACAGTATATTATACAGGAATTTTAAATTCTAATAATGAACTAACAAATATATGACAAAATTATTTATTGATTTAGTTTTTTAATTATTTTTTGAAACAATTAATTTTGTTTTTACATACTAATAAAGAATATAAAAAAATTTATTTTATTTAATACATTATAATAATAAAAAAAGAGAAAGGGTAATAAAGTAAGCAATCGAAACCTATTATCAGTATTTGTGTATTATGATAAATTTACATACGCTAAGACATTCCATTGCAGTACCAGCCTGATGCTGGAAAGCCATTTTTGCACACATCTTGATTGTTTATAAATCTGTAACTAACTAGTAATAAAATTTCTAAAAATTTAACCACTAAGTTTTTTACTTGTAATGTCAGTCACGATGAAACAATACGTAAAGAAATCACGTTTTAATTTATATTCAATGTGATTTTAATAACTGTAATTGATAAAATGATTAAAATGCACATATTTTATATATAAAAATCCAAATAAAATAGACCATAATTGTGTATACAGCCAGAAATAAAAAAGGCGATAAGTGTTGAATGCGGAAAAATTGTTAAACAATTCTGTACGAACCACAGAATGGATATTAAGAGAATTTCAATCCCCATATTAATCACAAGAAACAAACATGGCGGATTGAAATTTTTTGGTTTCTCGCTCTCCCAGCTCAGTACCAGTGTCTCTGATGGGTTCAGAGCAACATTTTTTAAACTGTTGTAACAGGCTGGTAATATCATGGAATAAATCAAGAAAAGATAAGAAACTCTTGTTACAAAAATTATTTAGAATATAGGCTCAGAGATGAAAAGGGAGATTGAACCTTACGTGTTAAAAATGTGTACATGAGGCGATCGTTGCAAACCTGGTTGATTTAAAATGTACTACCGGAAATGCCCGTAAGAAATAAATGAAACGATGGGCATAATCCCCACCACAATTTTATATTAAGAATAGGGGAAGAAGGCAGTTTCAATATATATTTCTTTATGTACGTTTCTAACCTTTTCATTTATAATCAAATGTGCCCACGAATTTACATAAATGATTTTTTACAATTATTTTACAATTATAAAAAATTATTTTCTTTTTATTGAAGAAAAATAATTCAATCAAATACATTAAGTTTAAGTTTTATTAAGTGCCTAAATAATTATTATAAAATTATAAATATTATGACTGAAATTAATTTAAAAAATGTGTGACAGTTATATATTTGTGACATTTATATATTAAGTATTGTGGTATGATTATGCATAAAAAACTTTTATAAACAATATTTTTTGTTTAATATATTGTATTTTTTTACAAAAGTTTTGAAAATATTATAATACTATATATGCTGTAAGCGATGATTACATTTAAAAAATAAAATAATTTATTTAATAGCAAAAGTGACATATGATTATAGTTCTAACTTATTTTAGTGGTACATTCATACAATACTAATTAACATTTGTATACAAACAATTTTACTACTCTATTTATTAAAATTTCATTTAACATATATGTACAATAGATTTTATTATTACATTTATTATAAAAGATATTAATAATGTATATATAATTACTATCAAATTATACATGGGATATTAAAAAAATTACAATTGTGAAAATTAAAAACTAATATTACACTTATACAGTATTAAATAAATAAAATTATTTAGAAACTTAAAACATTACAATAATATTACAAAGAGATTATCATTTTTATTTTACATAATATTTAAAAAATAAAATAATTTACATTTATACATTATTAATCTTATATTTGACATCCGCTTAAAAAAAACATATACATAAATTGTGATTACATAGTTACATTGATAAACTATTTTATAAATTATATAATGTATTACATAAAAAAGTAAACATGGATTTACATTTATAATTTATATCATTCTAAAATTTGACAAAAATTTTTTTTGTTTTATTTACTCATGATTTACATGCATTTTATAATTTAGTGATATCTATAATTTTTTTTAATTAAAAAATACTTTACACTTTTTTTAATACAATAATAATAAATATAATAATATAATGCAATTGTTAATGATTTTAAAAGTAAGTACAAAAACAACAAAATTATATATGTAAATTATTTTTTAATTTCCTATTATGTGATAAATTATGTCTTGAAGCTTTCCTACTATTATTATGATCTCGTGCTGTGGCATGAATTTTTACAAGCAGCAAAAAATACAAAGCATATAATCTATGTACATAACAATTATTTTCTTTATTGAACCATTGTGGATATTTTTTATTTACTATTTCTTCTATTAAATTTTGTAATATATTTAATAAATTTTTTTTTTGTCAAACGCTTTCATGATATAGTGTGAAAGCTTCAAGTTGACTATTTATAATTTCAACATATTCATCTGATGGTCGAGTTAAATATGATGAATGAGAAATTTCATCAATCGAATGCGAATATTCTCTAAAGGATATATATTTTTCATTAATATTTAAAACATCACTTGCATTTTTTGTTAATGAAAATCGACATTCGTCACACTTATATTTCTGAATACATTTTCTTGCTATATAGCCAGGAAAAAATACTTTCGCATTTTTTTCGAATAAGTATTTTTCACCTATCTCAACTATATTATTTTCGTCCATTTCATCAAATAAATTCATTAATTCAAGCGCTTGATATATTTCAAAAGTTTCATTTAATTCTACATTATCTAATTTGAAAGTTATATCAACTACTTTATTATTAATAAAATTAATATTATTTATTTGATTATCTTCATTTTCTATAAAAGTGTCACAATTGTTACTTAAAGAAATTAAATTTGTTGATAAAATATGCCGAAAGGTCAATTTATACATACGGCAGGTAGGATTTGGATTAAAGCCACCCCTTGCCGGTAATTTTGAATGAGCATGCTCTACAGAATCTTGATTGCAAAGAGCTTTTGCTAATTCAAAATTGGGGTAAATGAATTTAATGCCTTCAAATACCGATAAAATAGCATTTACAGTTTGTTTAACTCCTGGAAAACAAGGTGGCTTCTTACATTTAGAATTAGTGTTAATTGTCCATAGTTCGGACCAATCAATAAATTCCTTTAATGTCGCTTGAATCTCAGGGTTATTTTTTGACAATGGATGTTTTTGCTTATGAACCGTTCGCAAAGAATACGAGTTACATGCATCAATTACAAGATCCATTTTTTTGACAAAATCGGACGAAACTCTTAAAGTATCAGAATTTGACGAAACATCTGGATCCTCAGCAGTTAATTTAATTGCACAAGCCATTTTTCGGCTTAATAATTGAAACGAATATTACCTTTCAAAGATTCAAATGAATTCGGAAAAAAATGTACATTCGTTAAATGATTTAATAAATTAGAAGTTGTATGGGATTTATCGTGTTCCCATGTTAAAATTAAATCATTAAAAGAAACTAAAATCGAATTGTTTATATATGTATATATTTTTATGCGTCCTTAAATGGGAAACTAATCTTTTAATTAAGTGCGGCCAATCAAAAATTGCGTAATATTTTTTACTATTAAAATAAAAAAAGGTTTATCCGCGGTAACATCAAAAGTTTTAAATAATTGTTGATTTACGACGTGTTGATCACAAGTAATAGTCCGCACATCAGCACCGCATTCCCGTAATTCATTAAGAATGTTGAGAATAATTTCTATTAATTGTTCACAAGAAATCCCGTTTTCCGTAAAATAAAAAGCTACAAATTGACTCCACCGATTTTGTGCATTTAAACTATCAACAATAAATAATAGAGCATGCTTTTCCACCAAACGGCTTCTACAGTCCGATCCTAAATCAACAAGACCGTCGATTAAATCTTGCTTCTTGCTATATTCTTTAAATTGCTTAATAGACATTTCATCGAATTTCAAACCACATATCCGATCATCGTTATTTAATTTATTTAAAAAATCATGCAATTTTAGAAAAATAGTTTTATTTTTACCCGGATAAACTTCTAATTTTGAAACCCATCCCCGAACAATCGCTTCATGCGGTAAATTAAAGCCGACTGAACGTAATTTTGAATAACTCGAAGCTGACTAAAAATGCATTTGTTTCGCCAAATCTTTTTCATCACTCGCGTATCTCTGATTGTCATGCAATTGTAATTTTATCATAGTTTTTGTAACCGGTTTTAATTCTTTACTATCAATAAATTTTTCTAAATTAAAAGTATCATTTCTTTTGAAAAATTTTTTTTTTAATCTGCGATTTTTTCTAATCTAAAATTAATTTATGTTTCAATTCTTTAACTTTATTTTCTAAGTGTAAATTCGTAGTTTTTAATTTAAAAAGAAATGATTTACAGTTTCCTGTACATGTTTTTTTTTTGTAAAGGTGATAAATACACCTTGAGAGGTTTCTTATAATTTTTTAAAACGCATTTATCTAAAGTTTTACTTACTTTTTCGGTTTCTTGATTTCGACCAGCTATGATTTCGGGTAACAATCCACGATTTTCTTCGTCAAGTTGCTGAACTGGTAGTTGTTGTTGGGCTTCCATTGTAGATAGTGTGGCAGAAGTTGAGACAATTGCTTGTTCATCCACCTTTTATTAATAAAATAAAATAAAATGATAAATACAACATTATCTAAATTTTAAAATAATTTTATATACATTATTATATATTTCTGTAATTATATAATTATATATATAATTATATTGTTATTACAACATATAAAATTTTTATAAAATATAATAATTATATATACCTGTTTTTGTAATATATTTTGAGTTGAAGTCTAATGAATAGGATTTGAATTCAATTCTAAAAGCATTTTTTTCCCTTGAAATAAATCTTCATTCTTAAAATGCTTGATACAAAGGCCAGCATGCCTTACTGATGTCCGTGTCCATGTTTTAAGTTTTTGATTACCTAAATAAAATTGTTTGAACCATATGTAAAACAGAAAATATGCATAATATTTTTAAATATTTGATATTAAAATTTAATTTTATTTTAAAATGTCTTAATTCATATTTTGAAGTATGACAGAATGAGAGTGAGTGAGTGATTGAGAGAGAGAGAGAGAGAGAGAGAGAAAGTGAGTTAATCAGGTAGTAAGATTAAAATTTTAGCGGCAATATACATGTAAATAAATATGTATATATAATTAAATAATAACAAGAATATTATTAAAAACAAAAAGCTTTAAATATAAAAGCTTATTTTCTACACCGCATACATGTACTTTTATATATTATATACATTTAAAATTATATTATTTTTACAAAAAAATTTACTATTAAACCTAATTACTTACCAATAAAATTTGTGTCATTGATATTGATTTATAAAACAGTTCATTGTATCTTATCCGCACCATTCTTTATTTTTATTTGATAAAATAAAAATCACTTCTAAATTCACTCACAGTCACTTTATAATAAACACTAATTAATTATATATTTATTTATATTTATATTCACTTACAAAATCATTTATATCAATTTCACGTGTATAAATGAATTTTTAAGCTTCTTTTATGAAGAAATTTTGTAACAACTAAAAGCTTGAAATCTGTTGTCGACTACAAGCATTTGAAATACAATAATGTAAACACATGTACCGGGTTACCAGTACCGACACACGAAAAGGGACATATGAGGCGATTTTATTTTGCTTAATTTGTCGAAATTGTTACTAATACTAAAAATAGGAAAAAAAATTATTTTTTCAATTGAATATAATCATTTCAACTAAAAGTATATGTTATTATTAAAAAATCAAAAAATTTTCAAATTATATTGAAGCAGGCACATTCTTTTACGTCACAACCTATCTGTGGCTGTCTGCTGCGTTTGTCGCCATTCTCCCGTTTAGAGTTGACCCGCCTGAGTTCAACTATCTTCTTATTCGAGGAGGAGATTAAGGGTAACAAAAAAGAGGAGTTGGTTAAGCTAGGAGTTATGCTGGAAAAATAGTGCTACCTTTAGCGGACCAGATTCCACTAACTTCATATTCGAGACGGAACTTAAGGAGAAATAAAGGAGTGAGGATAGACAATGATGTATATTTATAAGGGAAAATTCTACAAATCATATGATTAACAACACCACATATATCCATGTCCATGTGTTGAAGTATATATACACGGCTACTATAAATATCAAATTTAATTCGGTTTTGGTGAAAAATGAAGAATCGCTATCTTTATAAATCTATATAATATTAAAATTTATATTTATTATTTGTATTTATATTATATTGTAAAATAAAACAAAAATGAAAATATTAAATGTGCATATTATTGAAATAAGTTACCTTTTACTATATACATTTGTTAGTGCATATTTATTTTATTAACTCATTATTTATATATTTGTGGTTTAAAAAAGCATTATAATATAAAATAAAAATTAAACAAATTTAACTCTGAATAAAAAGACTTTCTTTTATCTTTACCTTTAAAGCATCAAAATAAAACGATGCTAAATTGAGATACATGTTATTAACAACGATTTATAATAATAATAATATAATAAAAATAATGTAATAAAAAATAAAACGATGGTATAATAGAGTTTCAATTATTTTAGATGATATATTTTTCAATTATATTCCTGATGAAATATAAAGATTCTTCGCTTCAACTTTAATATGTAGTGTTTCATTTTTTATTGATAAAATTACAATTTCACAATTACATTAAAATATTTATTATTATTTTACTAATTTTATTATAAATACTTACATTTTCATATTTTATGTGAATATGCTTATATTTATTATATTAATATTTGTAGCTTGATAAAAAAAATTATGCAATCAATTTGATATATATTTTTCTGATTTCACTCCTGAATTACACTAAATTTAAAAATTTAAAAATTTAAAAATTTAAAATAAATTTAAAAATGTTAATAATAATAAAATTGTTTATATTAAAATAGAATTATTTTACTGAATAACGATTTACGAAATTCTTGTAGATTTTTTTTAGATTTCAGAAAGCAAGAGAGACATCGTCTAGCAGAACACAGATGTACCAAATACATCATATTGTATGCCAGAGAAAGAGAGAGACAAAGTAAAAGAATTTAATGAACGAAATCATAACTTAATAAGAAGCGTGAAAGAAATACAAAATGTGAAATGTGAGATAGAGAAAGGTAGGGAGAGAGGTATAGAGAGAGATGAAAGGTACATGTGTTTCTTGTTACATCAAAACATCGGTGTGTGCTGCCCGAACTAAAAATCAAAGTTTCCCAATTTTACTATTTTCATATATTTTTGTTTTTCGTTGCATGTTGTATACTCTATAAAGAGAAACAGGAGGGGGAGCTGCCAAAAAAAACAACGCGGGTATTTTAGCAAATCCTCATTTATTCACACTGTTAAATAGCATACAAGTAGTATGCATGAGGTGGGTGCCTGGACTCTTTTTGAAAAAGAAATAGAGCGGTCGTCTCTCAAACTACTCAAACGAGTGATGAAGCGTACTAGCGAGCTGCTGGGCGCCCCAGAGAGAACGGATACAATGTGTGCAACATCTATATTCAAAAGCAATATATCTTTTTAAATAAAATTTAAAGTCTTTATGGGTTTATTTTCGTTTGTTCGTAACATTCTACGGATAACATTAACTCTCAATTTTTCTTAAATACATAAGACCAACGGCATACAATTTGCTTCAACTTAATAACGATTATGAATATGAAATTGATAATAATTTACAAGTTGTATCAATTATTGCTTAAACCGTTACTTCTGATTTATAAATTCATAATTATTTGAATTAAATAATACTTATGACACCATTGCATCTTATTATAAGTATTTCTAATACTTTAGATTAATCTTAATATTTGAATTATATAATTTTTTATATTCACAAAGTGCTATAGCAGTCACTTAAAAAAAAAGTTTCACGTTATTTGAAATACTTTAGATCATCAAATTTAACTTTTTTTTAATCGAAAGTGACTTATACACTAATGCAAATTCTGTACTTAATCGTCTGTTTATTCGATATTTCAGACTCCTATATGATTTCGATATATATCATTGTTTAGATGAGTAAGGGGATGTATCAGTTACTTGAAAAAAATAATATTTAATTTAATATGTAAAAGTAAAATAATGTAAAAAGTATGTATATTTATATTATTTTTTTTGTAAATTATTTTTGTAAATATATATTATAAATACAAATTATTATTATAATTTTTAATCAATTGTATATAATTATCAATCGAAATCCCGAAATGTAAATATAAACGTAAGCTAATGCCAAAAAGGATTTAAATAATTGTAGATAGTATGTATTGGTTTTTTATGCCGAGAAAGTAAGCTAAAATGAAAGCTGAGATAGGGTAGAGAACACAATGTATAATATGCGATTTTACATACGTTAAAAATAATGTAATCAGCAATTTACCGATCAACCGACGGCGAAATAGTAAAATGCAATTTACAAAAAATTTTGATTTTTATACATGAAAGAAATAAATACATTGTCTTGCAATTCAAATTTGTTATTTATTTCATTTCATTTAATATTAATATATAAAATTAAATTTATTTTCTTTACATTTTTTATTCAATTTAATAATCACTAATCAATTACTCGATGAAAGTTATAAATATTAATAGAATCAATGATTGTATTTATTTATAACAAATATCATTCACATGAATGATTTTATTTTCAGTTATAATAAGACAGTTAATAATACTTACAGGTTTATTTTAAATAATTTACAATTTTATTCGATAAAATTAACAATTGTAAATAAAAGTAGCATTTTTAAATTGTTATCATTAAAATGAATGATTTGAATATCAATTTTAATAATACATATTGTGATTGATACATTAAAAATTAAACAAGAGAATAGAATTAGTTTTAAGGATAAGTTAAAGTTTTTAGTTTTAAGCAAATTGAATGTGTATTTTAGATTATAAATTAAATAAGGTTAGTTGTAAGTGGACTGAAAGATATATTTTTGCGTGATTATTATGTTTCGAGTATTGTGCACTATTAAATATAAGTATTTTGAGTAAAATGAAGGCCGACCTGGGTTTCGAGTATCAAAAAACGAAACTAATGAAAAAAATTTATAAATTTTGAGTGTTTTTCTCATACAAAACCGACGCATTAGGGCGGCATATAATTTGCGCCGGTGGGTTTCCAAAGGTTCGACGCGTGATTTGGAATCCCGATGGAATACAAAGAGGTATCGTGTCGCAGTAAGGCCGAATATGTATAGTTGCCTGTAAGAAAAAATCGAAAAATGATAATGTTCTGCGATGAAAGCCGTGCATTAAGTAAACTTATTAATTATGGTTGCAATCACTCAAAATAAAATATTGAGCGAAATATAATATTCAGACGTTTAGGTTGTAATCTGCGAGTTGTATTTTAAAATTTTTATTATTGTAGTGATATCTCGGCTTTTTCCTCTTTGAGTCCAGCAGAAGGTTTTTTATGCCGCGTAGATGTAAGTGATATTATGTATAATGCGTAATTGTAAGAAATATTTGCAATAAGAATGATTATTAATAAATGATATTGATTATTAATAATAATGAGCTGCATTGTAAGCTCGTGATACGTGGAAGGGAGAAGGATAGTTTTAAAATGTTGAAGTTTTCTCAAGCACTCTCATCAGACCATTCTTCTGAGAAGTTTCTTCTCGCTTTCGCAGACATTGTTTTGAAGATATTGTATTATAATTCAATAAAATATTTATCTGATTAAGCAGTGGACAGACGTTGACTGTTCGAAAAACATAAAATTTGTAGTTTTGTTAAAATCACTAATAAATTACTCAGTGAAAGTTATAAATACTAATGGAATCAATTATTGTAATTATTTGTAACCAAATATCATTGAGATTAATGATTTTCATTTCATTTTTTGCAATACATTTAATAAAAGTAATAGTTTTATTTGCAATAACTAATAAATTGATCGATAAAAGTAATATGTTCAAATAAAATCAATATTTATAATTATTACTTAGAAATACCATTAAGATGAATTATTTTATTATCAATTATAATAGTAAAATTAACAAAAGTTACAGTTTTACTAGAATCATTTACAATTTTTATAATGAATGTATATTCATTATTAATAAATATGTTTTCTTTTAATATTGCACTAACCTAGAAAAATAAATAAATGTATGTTAGTGATTTTATTATTAAAATATGTATATATTTTATAAATATTATTATTAATAATAAAGATAATTTTATTTAAAAACTGACAGGTGTTAATGATGATGATTTTGTTGTGAATGGTATTAATTATATTTTTGCAATCTATTGTTGACAAACTGTCAACATGAGGATCACCGGCTCCATATCACTTGAACATAAACGGATGTCTTGATGATATAGGAGGCGCTAATACGCATGAACTAGAGAGAGACAACAATAGGCGCGAAAATGTATTGTATATATGTTTATGTGATTAATGCAAGTATGAGGTAGTGTGAGTGTTGAAAAATTGTAGAACTGTGCCTCCGTGATATTGCCGATAATTACAGATTATATAATTATCGGCAGAGAAATAGTTTTCTTGTTTTCGATTTTAATTTAATACTGTGATTGATTAGCCAATCACAGGAGAGGATTTTGAAGTCGAAAGGAAGAAGGACTATATGTGTTAATTAACCAATTATGAATTTTCTATTTGGCGTAAAGTCATAAAGAAAAATTTATAATTGGTGAAATTGATAAAGTAGTGATGGGACGAAGTTGGATTTTTCAGTTATAGAAAAATCTCATAATTAATATACAACTGGCTTTAGTAGTATAGAGATCTATATTATTACTTTATAATGAATATCTTTATTCATTATTGATTGATTATTTAAAAAACTGTCAATATACTAACCTGAAAAATATTAAATGGAATTAATGTATATAAATATGTGTATGTTTATATTATATGTTATGTAAAATAAATTAATTATTATTTAATATTAATTAAACTCCCTGTATTTTAATGAAGATGAGGTATTCTTGTAGTGATGAATATATTTTTCTGTTATAATTTGTAAGAATTTGTAATGTTTATATTCTGTCACTTGTTGATTTTATGAAACTAACATGAGGCCGGATGTCTTTATGGTATAGGCGGCGTTGGTGTTCACGAAGTAGACAAGGACAGAGATACGCGGGAAAATGTATTGAATATATATGTATGTATAGAGTGCATTGTTATGGTAGTATAAGTGATTAAAAATTGTAGTGTAGTGCCGCCGTGCGATGGCCGATAATTGTAGTGTACATAATTATCGGCACAGTAGTGTATCTTCTTATTTTGTGCCCGATTTAATATTGTGTTTGTTTAGCCAATCACAATGGAGAATCCGCGGCGCGAAAAGAAAGACGGACTATATTTGTTTAATCACCAATTGTGAATTTTGATTTTCGCGTAAAGAAAATTTTGAAGATTCATAATTGGTGAAAATTAAAAAGTAGTGCAGTGAAAGGGTTAGATTTTTCGAGAAAAGGAAAAATCCTCCATTCTTCTATTATTGTCAGTTGAATATATATCATTCTTGATGATAAATTATTTAGATAATATAAATTATAGTAATTAAATATTTATAATATAATTGATATAAGTGGTGATTGTGAGTGGTGAAATATTATTGATTTATTAATAATAAATATATGATTAATTATTATTTGATAAATAATAATTCAATTATCAAAATACCATCAACAAAGGAGGTAAATTAAAGGAAAAAATAAATTCAAGGGAGAATTATATTATAATAAAATACTATTATATTGAATAAATAAATATCAAGGATAACAACGTGAGTAACATATATATAATCAACCTTAAATGAATAAATAAATAATATACACAGAGAAAGAATTATTTAACAACTTATAAGGTAAGATTTTATCTATAACATTTTTTTTATATTATATATAATAAATTTTGTTCAAATAATTATTCAAACTTCGTTGATAATATTTGGTAGTGATGGTAAATTTTAATAGTGATATAAATTTTATTTTATATATTTATTGAGTGGATTTATAGAGTGAAAATATTGTGAATTTGTGGAAAGTGTTGTTATATTTAATTTTGAATATTCGAATTTAACGGAATTCCCCTATTTGAGATAAGTGTAGTAGTGTTGGTTTATTTATTATATATTATTATTATTCAAGCATTTGTAAGTGGTAATGAATTAAGCTTTATATGAATAAAGTTTTTAAAAATTTTCACTACGTTACAACTTAGATAATTATTAATTGATATGTAGAGAGTGTATTTATATTATTATTATAATTAAATAAAATAGTGTTGGTATATATATATATTTTGTTAATATTATAATATATATATATATATATTAATTAGAAGTGTAGTGTTGGGAAATTTATTTATAATAACGATAAATAAATTTCAAAATCTATTGGTGGTGATCAATAAATATTAATTCAATATTATTGAAGATAATTTTGTCAAATAATAATTAAATTAAATCATAGAAGAAAAGAAGTAAGTAATATTTAAAAGGAATTTAATAAAATAATTAAAGGAGAATTAAATATCATATTCAAGAGAAAGTATTATTATATGAATGGAATAAATTATATAGATATTTTATTTAAATAATCTCTGATATAAGGTAAGAATTTATATTATTTAAATTTATTGATTTGATATTTTTTTATTATTTATTTTTAAAGTGATTTAATATAAATTTATTATTGAAAGTTATTGGTAGTGAGTGGTATAATTATTTTAATTTTAAATAATTATATTTAGAAATTTTGTTTATTTTATTTAATAATTTTAACAAAATTCCCCTTGTGATATCAGTTAGTGAAAATTAAATAGTATTATTTGTGTCGAGTGATTCTAAATTATAATGTTTAATTTTATTATTGAAATCACATCGTTACATTTTATTAAATGAAATTTCAAATTTAATAATTAAATTTTAATATTTTTATTATTAATATAAGTTTTTTAGTTATTCTTTAAATTTTTTTTGAAATAAATGATGTTATTAAAATTGATACTTAAATATCAAGATTTATATTGTTAGCTTGAATTTTATAATTTTATAATTTTATATTGAAGTAGATTATTCTTTTAAATTATACAAGATAAAATTTTAGTATATAAAATAAAGAAAGATTTTTAAAATATACAAAAAAAAAAAGTTGTATTAAATATACAAAAAAAAAGTTGTATTAAAAGTTGTATTATTAAAAGTTATGCTGCCAGAGATGAATTAGAAGATTGCGCCTTAGCATAGAGGGAAGTGTTTCCACAGAATTCAGGATGATGTTGCTGCCTCTAACAGATACCTATTGGAAATGTCCACTAGAAGTAACAAAAGGATAAGAAAAGGTAAATGAGGTCGTTCATTACGTCATCGACGAAGGAAATTAAACACAAATTTGAAAAACAAAAATGAAAAGCTATCGATCGAGTCGAAGCAGTTTTTTCGAGATAAATACATACCAAACATGGCGTATATATATTTAGGACCATAATGAATGTTTATAGTTACGCATGTGCGACTAAGCTCAAATTAAAACGTTATAGTTCATTTTTATAATATTGAGATAATCCATAGATTGATACAAAACAACAAAATAATCCTTATTATTAACATCAATTATTAAATAAATATGCATTTACATCACATTCTTTTCACATACAATCTTATTAAAGAAGAATATAATTGTCTTGTTATATTTGTTGTTTTAAAAAATAAAATTCAATTATTTAAATTTATAAATAATTTTTTAACATATTTTATTAAAAATTTTATTTTATTATTTTCCAAATAATAATTTAAATTTAAAAAATAATTGTTTGATAAAGTATTTTTTACAAATGTTATATAAATACAATACAGACATATTTATAAGTATACATTTATTTAGTTATTTATGTATTTATTTAATAACAATTTTATGTAGTACTTTATTTATAATTAATACTAAAATTGTATTTTAATGAGGTCTCTATCCCTCTAGCTCTCACCCTCGAATTCGCTGATTCTAGTGCGTGCTCTCTCTCTCTCTCTCTCTCCCTCTTTCTTTATCTCTGTCGTTTTATAATATTCAGAAAATGCTTATGATTAAAAATATATCTTATTAAAAATAAATTATTCGTAATATTTTTGAAATATGAGATAAAATATAATAAATAATTGATAAAAATAACACATAACATTTTTTACATTAATTTTAAGCATATACATTGTTATGATATTATATTGATAATTTGAATAATTAAATATTTTTGGTTAAATTATTTATTTGCAATAAAATGAAGATAATTTATATAATTTAAATTATGAAACACTTTCATGTACATTAATAAATACATCTCATTGTGAATGCAAAGGTTTAAGATCTACATAAAGAAAGTACACCGAAACTGACTTCTCCTACTCTGAATATTAGGATGTGGTGGAGAATATGCTTTCCGTTTCATTCATTTTTAATCGACATTTCTGTTGGTACATTTGAAATCCACCAGGTTTACAGTGATCATCTCGTAGGCGAATTTTAAACACGTAAGATATGATCTCCCTTTTTATTCTGATGCTGCTTCTAGCAAATTATAATGGGCTAACGAACATCTCAAATGTAGAAATAAGGAATTGAGGATAGGCATACACTTTATGAGAAAGTATATGAAATGAATAGTTAAACTAGGGGGTCAACTCTATATAAGAGAACTGGCAACAAATGTAGCAGACAGGCCATGGAAAGGTTGTGTTGTAAAAGAAAGTGTCCGCGTCATAATAATTATAAAAATTTAAAATTTTATAATAATTATACATAATTATATTTTATATTATTCTATTCAATTTAAAAAATAATTTTTCTCTGATATTAATAAAAATTTACACAAATTTAAGAGAATAAAATTATCCCTTTTCGTCAGCAGCTATTGGTATCTTGGTACATGTGTTTATCTTATTGTTTCTCAAATAATTGTAGCTAAAGTACAGATTTTAAACTTAGAGTAGTTTTAAAAACTCTTTCGACAAGAGTGTGAATAATTGATTTTGCTCTTGCGAAAAATGTGTATGCATTTTGAATTTCTTGTACAGTTAATAAGTGTTAATTATAAAGTAATTTTACATATAAATTTTAGTGATTTTTTTAGATATATTTTTTATAGATTTAGAATTTATAATTATTAACAATTAAATATATATGGTGAGATTTAGGAATAGAGATAATCACTTTTAAGCGTATGCTGATAAATTTATTAGTAAATATATTTTAATCAAAAGACTATATTTGTAAAATTTTTAAATATGTTGAAGTACATTATATAATTTTCGGTATAAAATAAATATATATTCGCACAATTGATTATCTTTTCTTCATATGTTAATTTGATATGTCGATGTTAATATATAATTATATAATTTAATATATAATGAAGCTGTTAATATATAATTAAGTAATTAGGCATAAAAATATTACATTAATTTTAATATTTTAATTAATGTAATATGTGCGTTTAAGCTTTTACATTTATAGTCTTTTATTTTATATATTTGTATTATTATTTAATTTAATAAAAATATGTAGGAACAAAAAATAATTACAATTTATATATATATACATATATATATTTTTTATAAGGCAAACACCTTCTATGTATTCAATATGAAATTTATAAATTTACAATAATTTATGTTAATAATAATCTATTTTAGTATTAGAATATTACAAATTCAAAGGGGTGGCCAATGAATTTTTACCTTTTCTTAGTAGATAAAACTTAAGTTCAAAGATATTATCCTTTAATAATGAGTTTACTGCCCCATTGACTCTTAGGCTACTGTGTATTAGGCCATTTGCCTCTATTCTATTCCTCAAACAATTTTTAATATAAAATTAAATTATGTGTAATATTCAATTTAGAATAGATATTGTTACGTATTTAAATTATAGAGATGCGTATATAATTATATTTCAATTAATAATCGACCATAACGTTACTTCTACCAGGTTCAGTTTTATCTTAGCCAAAGCGGTAAAAGCACTTTGACATTTATAAGGTTTAGTAACAAAATAATTGTAACAACGATAGTTAGGTAGATAGAATATTATTTATTCTAATCAACAAATAACGAAAGAGAGAATGCGATTTTAAGTATAATATAATCGATTCAGTAGCCTGTGACTCTAAACGCGATTGAGTACAAAGTAACTAGTCATATTATAGAAATATCTAAGTTCCGATTTTATTATTCAGCATTTTTTATAAAGGAGGTCTGAACCGGAATATTTTCGAGATGTTAACTCGTTAAAATTCGGAATCGAAGTGCACCTACGTTTCTTTCAATTTTATTCATTACTTGCGCTAGTTGGAGAATAGCAAATCCGCGAGTTCTCCCTCCAGGGTCTATGATATCTTGCGATCACTTGATTAGTGCCCTGTCAGTTATGCTTCCTCATGTATTAATTATCGGTTCCGGTGCTGAGTTTTAAGAATTGATGGATTTAGATCTTCTTATTACTTGCGGATTTTATGTTACTTGCCACTGAGTTTAATTTCTTGATCATTAATTTCCTAACGCTTTGTCTTTATTTGCCGATGTATGTATTATTTTTCTTTTTTTTGGAATTTGTTACATATGCGATTGTTGATATAAACATTAATAATAATATTATACATACATACATAACAATATCTAATAATTAAATTGTTATGTATGGATACATAAGCATCCGTCGTAACGCTAACGCGATAATTTTTAAACAACATGTCATAGGACACCGCGCAAGGGGGAAGCACGGGTGACAAGACAGAGCGCGAGCAGCTCTGTCAACGTCCCCAGGCGTACCCGTGTCTTCAAGATCGCTGATGCAGCGAATTCCCTACGCGAGCCGGCCAGTGGGACCCGAGGTCGCCAGTGCGAGCGCTCTAAGTCCGCGGAAAGTGGAGAGACTCGCGGACTCAACACCTGGACCGTGGGACCGGTGAACTGACGTCGCTCCCGCGAATAATTCCAAAATCGGGGGAACTTAGCCTCTGCAGTTCTCGCGGAGGAATCTTGGACTCATTCGTACCGGGTCCGCGAGTCAAACAATATCATTTTTTTCGAAATCTCAGAATTCAATTTTTTAAAGGGATCGACTTACTTTTCGTTGCCGCAGACAACAGCCGCTTATTGTGGCACACACAGCATCGCGTACACAATTCTCTTCCGGAGTGTTTAATAAAAAACGAAATTTTATCCGTACACGGAAGTTTTATTCTGAAATCTTTCGACCTTCACTATCTGATACTTTCAATCAGTCAGGTGTCGAACCGGCAACTTGCGTATATATATATATTTATATATATATTCGTAACATATAAAACAATTAATTGGTGCATCGGCTGAGAAGCTGTACCGAAGGTGATCAAGGAACTGCTGAGAAAGCCGACCTTCACGAGATAAGGCTATAACATTTAGGAACTGAACTGGGACAGGGTCAATGCGGAAGCGGAAAGGATTAGGTGTCTTCTGCAGTTAAGACATCCTGTTAACTAGGTAACGATACATATCCGTGATCGTGATGATCGCCGTCGCAACGACAAGGTAAGTAAACTAAAATTCTAAATACAAAAATTAACTCCATGGGGTCCCTAACTGTATACTAACAACTAATGATTAAATACATTAATAATTATATAATAATGGTCATTATAATAATTTTATTATTATGACATAATTGTAAAATCAATCGTAGTACATTAATATAATTAATATATTTAATGATAACTTATGATACATCATTGGTGCGCAGAGTAAAGTGCAATTCAAAATACCACTAGAAATCTACGTCATTAAACTGCTGCGATTGTGTAAATAAATCACATATAAAATATTATAGTGCAGTGCGTGAAGTGAGTAAATTCATGATTAAAGCGCTAGCCTCTATTTGGTTTAATTGCTAAAAAATTTAGAACATATTGAGTGGGAAAAATCAAGTAAATAAAATTAAAATTTTAACTCAAACCCACAAAAATAATAAATTTATAACATAATGTTAATATTTTAACATAATTCTAAAATAATAAATTTAACTCGGTTATCGAGCATGAGCCTCGTTGGGGGAAAATGGAGCTAACCACCTTATTTCAATAATTATTCACCGGTGATCGCTGAAAAGTGTAGAGAAAAAGTAAATGCGGAGAACCGGGGGAGCGAGTACAGTTAATCGAGGCAAATATCTAGCGTTAATCTTCAAATCAGTGCGTATGGTCATGGCGCTTAAGCCTAGGGGTAGGCGCGTGGCCCAATTAAATCGTCTGGTCGACAGGGATGTACCGATTAACATGTTTAGAAAGAGTGCCAATAAACCAACATCCAAGTTCATTATCCCGGAAGTACCACCGCGCGGAGCGAAGAAATGAACCGTCAAGATGACGCCGTAGTAAGTTACCCTCGATATAGCCAAGCGAATGTGCCAAGCGGAGTTACGGGAAGCCCCAGATGAATAACGCGGTCGAAAAAGAAGCTATACGCAATCGATTGAAGCAGTATAGTGAAAAGAGATGGACCAGGAGTCTGGCGTTTTGGCTTCGCTAGTCTGCCGCCTGTGTACCGGAGAACGTCATTGAGGAACTGATGTATGATCTCAAGTATGAGTGGATGTCAATAATAAAAAGAGTAATGAGTATGCACTCCGAAGTTTCATATGCAATTACGAGGGCACTGAAGGCAGATCACTACGAATTATCGCAGGGAATATACCCCGTGCCCTGAACAGGAATCGAGCCGGTCATCAGGATAAAAGCGTCATTCTAGAGATTGCATCTCGTCCTCCGAATGAGAGTCGCATCAATCATTAAGAAGCAGACGTCTCTCCCGGAAACGCGATAGATCCGACAGTCGGGACCAGTCCGCGGAACGCCCGGGGATCGGCATGCGGCATTAGACCCTTGCAAGCATGGGAGTGACGATGTCCGGAGGTGTCAGCATAGCCCAAATGGTCGCGCAAATCCTAATGCTTGATGGGAGTCCGGAACAGCTGAGACGATTTTGTAACACCATAAAGTAGGTAGTAACGGCGAGCGGTGGCCAGAACAACGAATATATATTATTGTCATTGGCAAACAATCTTACAGGGCGGGCAGCCGACGACTACGCCGATCCCCTCAATGAATTCGGGTCGATTGACGGATTTGTCACTGAAGTGACTAGGCGCTTCGGTAGCGCCAGGTAGGATCTCGAATTAATGAGCCCGTTAAATAAGGTGAACAGGGCGACAGCGAGACCGTTGCTGACTACGGTGGATGGGTTTAGAGGCTAGCCAACCAGCTGATGATGATAATTGAATGTAACAACAATATAGATTCGCTAGGGAAGGGATGTAAAATTAAGGAGGTCGTGGCTTTATTTCGGTCACAATTTATAATAGGATTAAGGGTGAGAATTAGTACTAACGTATTGATCATGCAACCTATTATCATAAACGATGCGATAAAGGAAGCCTCTAGGCTCGAGTCCGTGTAGCCACTCAAGACGACGATGAAACACCTAAAATCACGGCAAAACCGACACCCCAAAAAAGAAAAAGATAAAGACAAGGATACAGAGAAAGAAAAAGAGATATGTAACTATTGTAGGAAACCCGGACATTTATCAATAGTATGTCGTAAGCTAGAAGGCATAAATCGTGTTCGTGAAGCGCATCTGCCGAAAAATAAGCGAGGGGACCGATCGACATCCTCAGAGGATAGTGACGACAGCCGAGGACGTCGGAGAGCTCACGTAAGATAATTGCGACAAGGGCCGGGAACAATCCTAGACCAACGGAGCACCCCGGACAGAAAGGAACGTCAAAAATCCGCTGACCAAAGGGACCACAGGGAGGACTGACGCTCGAATGGAAGATTCTCGGGAAATTATAACTCCAGGTGTAATGATCGACGCGATCGGGATCGATACATAGGGTGGAGACGCGATCGTTACGATAGAAGAGGTTGAGATCGAGACGAACGATAAGCTTGATCGCAATAGAGATTACCGATGGGATCGCAGTTGTAACAATCGGAAAAATCGGGACCGGAACTGTAGATCTCGAGACAGCAGCCCCTCAAGTAGTCGAGAGAGCTTCTGTGAGCAGGACACACGGAAAAGCCGCGATAATAGCAAAAAGGAACCCAACAAAGCAGCTGGCAAAGAGACTGTAACTAAAGATTTAAACGAGAAATCCGTTCGGCGCTAATCTCAGTAGCCGAACGGATAGAGGCTCGGATCAGCGAGGTCCCTCGCCGAAGAGTTAAGGTTAACACCCAATGGTACAACAACGAACCACCAACAGTAGAACGTGTAGGGGAAGATTTTATAGGTGGAAAAGCTAGGCTTTACGTAGATACGGGAGGAGATGTATCATTAATTAAAACCGAAAAACTAAGGTCGAGCACATATGCCGATAAAAGAAATCGGGTAAAAATAATAGGAGTTGCTCAGGGAGAATACGATACCGAAGACCAAGCAACAATGTTCATAGAAGGCTAGCAATGGATACTGCACACAGTCCCCAATAGCCTAGACATTATCGAAGAAGGAATAATAATAATAATAATAATAATAATAGCTGGGACATGATAAACAAACACCAAGGGAAGGTAGACGCGCGTCAAGGATTCGTCGAATTTAACGGAAGGAAATTTCCGTTTGTGAGCAAGAGCGCAGCCAAGCAGCCCAATTATGCAACCCCACTCGAACCCGATGACTCTAGTGTCGAATTAATTGAGCATCGCGGAAGCCCCAAGTACACCAATTCGACCGATCTGGGTTATATTATCATGCCCAGTAGAATGCGTAAAATAATAGCAGCTCCATGTACAAATGATGTTCTCGTAGACTGTAACCCACTGCAGGATTTAGACCCCGACATAATATTTAGGAATTTTCTAGGCACGAAACACAATGGATTCGTTTACGTCTATTGCATAAACATGTCCGATGACGATAAGGCCATCCCTACGCCACGGGTAAGACTCGAACTTTACGACGAGGAGAGGCCTTATAATAATGATAACTATCAGGTCGACGAAGACCGAGCCAATATAAAACTGAGGTATATTAAACGATTGTATGAACAAAATCGCGACGATTCCGACGAGGAATCTGCCCAATACACGCAAGTATTAGATTTCAATGATCAGCTCATGCGCAATCCGAAACTGCGAGCACAAAGGATTACTAAAATAATGGAGTTAGTCGACCTAGATGTCGCAATCGAAGAAGGGTGTGAAATGATAAGGGGACTAGTAGATCGATATTCAGGGGAATTCGGGCTAGACGGCGAGTATCTCCCTGCAACCCCACTAATCAAGCATAAAATTGTCTTATCAGAAGACAAAATAATAAAGTGCAAAAGATATCGATATCCCCCCGGCCTGAGAGAACGTCTACAAGATGAAATAGATAAACTCGAAAATTTTCTTTATCAACGTATTGTTTTTCTACATGGAATGATTTGTGCTTGAATGGAACATTGTGCTTGAATGCTCAAGCACAATGACTCACAGGGAAATAAAAGGTGGCAACTCGTAATTGATTTTCGCGAATTGAACGAAATAACTTTGGGAAGTTGTCACCCGCTGCCATTCACCAGCGATTTAATATAAAAATTAGGCGCGGCAATTTATATTACGATAATACATCGGAAATCGGGATTTTATTAGGTAGAAATGGATCCGGAGTTCCACATCTAACCGGCTTATCGGGGTCAAGGGGCTGTTTTCAATATAAAAGAATGGCCATGGGTTTAAAAGAGTCATCCAATACTTTTATGCGAGCAATGGAATTAGCTTTTGCCGGGTTATCTCGGAACGAGATAGACGTATATTTAGACGACATTATGATGTTTTTGGAAACCTTAGAAGAACTCCGAGGCCAACTTGGCAGAGTATTAGATAGGTTAGCTCGCGCAAATTTAACAATAAAACCGAAAAAATGACAGTTTTTGAAACATGAAGCCAAGCTTCTTGGCCACATATTTGGCAGCGATCAAATAAGAATGAACTCGGATAAATTGAGCACGGTTAAGGACTATTCTGTCCCTACGTCGTCGAAAAAGGTCAAACAATTTTTACGGTCCACCGGTTACTATCGTCGTTTTATAGAAAATTATGCTAAAATATCGAGACTATTAGCAGCGCTTACTTCGGTTAAAAATAAATTTGTATGTACCGACGAGCATTTGACACTCTAAAAAATAAAATGTGTCAAGAATTCGTCCTAATATCGCCAAACTTAGAAAAACCTTTCTTAGTAACAACAGACGTGTCAGATTACACTATAGCAGCGATACTTAGTCAAGGTCCATTGGGAAAAGATCGACCCTTCATGTACGCGTCTAGATGTCTAAGAGGGAGCGAACTAAGCTATCCAACGTTTGATAAAGAACTACTTGCTCTAGTATTTGCAAAGGATCAATTTAGACACTATCTGTATGAACGTAAATTCACGGTTGTAACGGATCAAAAAGCCCGAACTTCGGTTCAATCGCCTCAAGGTCTAGCTACGTGGGTACGACTTTGAAATCGTGTATCGCTCAAGCATGAAAAATGTCAACGCGGATGATCTGTTCCGACATCCAGTTAAGATGGAGGGAATGTCAAGCAAAACGAAAAAGGGCGAACTTTACGATCAAGTCGACTAACAAGATGACGTCGATGACAATGTTGAAAGCGAGGATCCAAATCATGATAGGGCAAATAAAGAGAAAAAGGAACACGGATCTCGACGGACCAGGAAATCTCAGGAAAACTCAGTAAAGCTGCACTTTAGTCTGTACCAACTAAGAAAACGGAGAATCCGTGAGAAAAATACCGAATCTATAGAGGGAAAGGAGTCGGAACCCGTGATTGCTCGGGGTCAAACGGATGGAAAACTTGGGTATATGAGACGTGACAAACGCATAGATCTAGGTGCAGCCGCTGCAAGCACGCCTCTAACCTAAGGAAATAGACCTCGTCAACGTCTGGAATTGTGAATAAGCCGTAGAAACGACCGACGAATTGCGGGGCCCATTGGGGAAACCACCGTTCCTAGTTGAAAATGGGGTGATCATAGGACACGACAAGATTCCCTGATAGACACAATATTGTGTAAAAAGGGCACATTCCGGTTGGACGTTGAGGAAAGGAGGGGTCTTCACGATCACAGGGGATCATTCGCAGTATTCATCCAAGACGCGGACGACGATGACCTTATAATAACACCCAAACAGACGGGAGAGGTTTGGAGGACGCACATGGATCCGACATTTCCGGAATCCAAAGGGAGGACCAACCAAGTTAGACGCACCTTTGAGACTCAATTCCAGTGTCTGGAACCGGACGTTCCTCTGGAACTTGTGAGAGACATGCCAACGGGGAAATTGCCTATTTCAATCGTTACTTAGGTTAGTCAACTTATACACGACTCCCCATGATCTAAGGAAAAAAGTCCTGAGATCTCAAGTAATACAAATGTGCGAAGACCCGGATGAAGTTATAGGAGTCCTACGATCAGACCACCAATCCGGAACTAGTGATTATATTTATATTTTCGCGAAGGAATACCATTTTAATGTATGTGTACACTTCAAATAATCGCGTGCACACCTGGTCTTTTATTGCCAATTCCTTACACACAAGGATTGGGAAACGATACACTTGAGATTGTGTGATAGCCATTATACTCCATATATGAAGGGGGACAAGTCCGCGAGAGTCCATATACCGGAGAGTAATGAATGCGTGACTTAAGGTTATCGAAACGGCCTTATTACTCCTGCAGACTCGAGAAATCTAAACAGCGTGGGCCCTAGTCAACTGCTCAGCGACGACACGCGAGAGCCAGTCAGTCCCGTTAATGTGCCAATATCGGAGCACAATTCAAACGACATCCTACCGGAGGTCGAACAACAAGAAGCCATGGAGGTGGAATTGTTGGAATCCCACGAGGGGTCCAGAAACCTGACGGAGTCAAGGCTGATACCAAGGGCGCTCAAGCGGTACCGAATAATGAGACCGTGGCACCCCCAAGACTTACCACCATGGATCCCCATGCAACCACTGACGTTTACGTGTGCACCCACCGTAAACGAACACCCATTTACGTACAAGGATAATATAGACTTTTTGTTATCGGCGGACGGATATTTTGAAACTGATATAATTGGTGCGTTAATCGAACGGGGATACATCAACGGAGATCGGTTACAGGAGATAAGCAAAGAAATAGGCGATACAATACACTCGACGGTTAGAGACAATCTAGTATTGGGAGTCGTCACTAAAAAATATATAGACGATCGCCCTTTGCGATCAAATATCAAGAAAATCGTAAAATCAAAAAAGAACTTTTGCATCAGTCATGAGTTACATAGCCTTTTGATTGCACGTAACTTGGGCATACTAACGAAGCCCGAGTGGGAATCCTTCCTGGAGAAGTGTAATCAATTATTTGATGGTATGGAAATTAGCGTAGTACTTCTAAAAAATAATTTGCCGACACCAAAGGCTGAGGATCGATATGCCATCTTAAAAGAATATCACAAATCTTCTACTAGAGAGCATCGGGGCATAACGAAAACTTACAGTAAAATTGCGTACAGTAAATTATTGGAAAAATATGCGGCCTGATGTGATACAGTTTGTCAAGGGTTGCGTTAAATGACAGATTTATAAATCGATTCGAATAAAAACCATACAATCCATAGTAATTACGAACACTCCTTCAAGAGCTTTTGAGCAAATGTCGCTCGATTTTTACGCACCCTTGACAGCAATATCGTGAGGATACCGATACATATTAAATATACAAGATCTTCGAACAAAATATTGCATATTGATCCCAGTGAAGCACGCCACCGCTGAAGAAGTGGCCAGAGCTCTCATAAGGTATTTTATTGCATATTTTGGATTGCCCACTGTCATATTAACAGATCAGGGAAGGCATTTTTAAAATAAACTCTTAGAAGAGCTGACTGCCCTTTTTCAAATTGTTAAAGCGACAGCCTATCACCCACAGTCGAATGGAAGCATAGAAAGAATGCACCACACACTGACAGAGTATCTAAGAGCATGTGTAGACAGCCAGGATAAATGGAATCGATGGCTGGATCTATGTCAACATGCATATAACACATCGGTGCATGACGTGTCGGGATTTACTCCATACGTTGGGACAGCCGGGGAGAACTCCGTCACAGTTTCCCCCACGCGAGTCGCTTATGACGTATGACCGCTACGTCACGGGCTTACGTGAGATACTCAATCAGCTGCAAACTATGGCTGCCCTGAATCTCAGCCAGGTAAAATATAGATCCAAATATTATTACGACCGATGATTAAATACAAGGCATTTCAGGGAGGGAGAGCAAGTGTACTTGCTCAAGGAATTCACCTCAAGCAATACGTGGATCCATATGAGATAATTAGATCGAATAATGCGGTAATAATGCGTGACGATCAGGAAAGAACAGTTCATATGGACAAGCTAAACAGAGCCGTTGACCTCATAATGCCTAACCAAATTGACAGTGTCGAGCGCGACAACTAATATAACAGTATAAAATATAATACGCAATTTTTTTGAGGTTAGGTAAGTTAAGTTAATTATAATTTTTTTAAACAAAAAAGTATCACTATAATGTATCAATTCTATGTGGCCTCCTAAAGTGCGGCTCCGGACGGACCACAATGATACATAGGTAATTTTCAATCATCATAACATTGAAATAAAACGAACAAAAAAAAATATTAATAATAATAACGGGGAAAATTATTACAATCATTTTGTAATATGAGAAAAATTAAATAACCCTAATGAGGATTAAATATTAAATAGATAGTATTAATAATAATTTAACTAATAACATAATAAATATGAAATGAATAATCCTAATAAAAATAATAATAAATGCTATAGAATAGTTTTCAAATTATATAAAAGTATATTATATGAATTATATAAATGGATAAAAATATATTAATAAATACTAATAAATAATAATAATAATCTAAAAACCACGTTATTGATGCGGGAATTAATTAATAATTTAAAATACAAAAAAAATTTTTTAATTAATAAATCATAGATAGTTAAATTGAAAAATATGTCGAATATAAAAATAAATTGGTATAAATAAATTTAAATAAAATTCAATAAAAATTAAATAATATATATATATATATATATATATATATATATACATACAATAAGTTTAAAATGAAGTATATAAAAAAATGGTTTCTATGGGCTTGTTTAAAGAAATCAATATAATTAATAAAAATCTTTTAATAAATATAGAATCTTATATCGATTCAGAATGTTCAATATTTTCGCTTATTTAAGAAAGTACAGAATATTTTTAATTATAAAAAAAAATCTCACATTGTCGCCAAAACTGTATATTTAAACCTTCATAGGATTTCAAGAAATGTCCATATATGATAAATCAACAATGATAGTTTCTAATAAATTTCAAAAATTACATTAAAATTTTATTCATGCTAATGTATGTTATTTGAGAACTAAAATAAAAACTTTATTGAATTTAAAATTGGTTTAAGTACAACATTTCTCTCGTAGAATACTAGAATACTACTAAATACGCTGTATTAAATTGTGAATACAAAAATAAAAAAAGAATTTTTTACAAAAACGTTTATTCTGTTAAATGTTGTTATATATTGTTTTTATTTTGTTATTTATTTTTGTATCCGTTTATTTAATTGTTTTTATTTTTCTATATTTTGTTGTCTATGCTTCTTTTTGAGAGAGAAAATACTATTTATTTTTATTTTATTTATTTTTAGTTTGGTTTTTTCTGATTTTCTGTTTGTATCTATTTTTTTTGTTGTCCTGTTACTATTGTTTTTATTTTTTATACTTTTTGTTGTATATTTCGTACGAATCAGTTTATTTAATTGTTTTTTTTGTTTTTTTCTATATTTTGTTGTCTATGTTTATTTTTGTGGGAAAGAAACTATTTATTTTTATCTTTATTAATTTTTATTTTCTTATTGTTTGATTTTCTTATCTGGTTTTGTGTTTGTATCTATTTTTTTTATATTTATTGTTACCTGTTTTGTTAGCTAGTAGTTTCTTTTATTTTACCTTGTATTTCTCTGTATATCTATGTGGATCTTTACCTCCCCTCAATCACTGCTGGTTCTTATTGTGCCCGTCCTGTTTTATTTGGGTCTCTAGGCGCGGTCCGCGCTTTTGTGGTATTGCGACGTAAATTGGTATTCCTTTACCTCTGTCACGTCCCGCCGGTATCCCGCCTTTTTCTAACCTGTACACTTTTTTCTTTTTTCTCAACACTTTTCACCCGCTAGTCTGCTTTTGTTTCTTTCACTTTTCTTTTTCTTTGTTTCTCCTTTTCTCACTACACTTTCGTCTGTATTTTTCTTCACTCTGTGTTTATTACTTTATTCAAAAACTATGCATATTAACTGCGCGTCGTATTGACTATGTGTTTTACTCGGCAGCTGTTAACGGAATCCGATTTTTTTTTTTTGTTCCAAATAATATTTTTATTTATTATACTTTGACTAATTATAATATAATATAAATAAAAAATATTATATGTAATTAAAATAATCTTTACTTATAACTTATTAAACTTATTGTTTTTAAAATTTGTACATATTGTCACGTATGTAAAATTGCATATGCATACGCGATGATTTGATATATTCATATTAGCAAAAGCAAAGGCGGAACAATGGGAAATTAACATCGAGGCAATCGACCGGAGTCGCGAGTAACGTGAAACCCGCGTGTAATAATAACTTCCGAGCTCGCCCAATTGCGAAAATTCAAGATCAGAGGCGACGATGAATACGCAGAGGTCAATCAAAAGGTAAAATCGAAGAAAGCTGACCGGACTAAAATCAAGTAGAGGCACCCGGTGGGAGAAATCGCGGATTTTGCAATTTCTCCATACAACGAAGGTAATAAATCAAAATCGAAAAACACATAGGGGCACTTCAAAATTAGACTTCAAATTGGAATTGTTAGATTCGGTCGTACTTCGGTTCGGGTTCCTTAATACTTATTTGTTTTATACAATCGGGACTTAGCTTCTTGACACAAAAGAAAGTTGTCTTACACATTGCGATACTTATCTCTCTCGTTCATAAAGAGAAATATAATAAAACAAAAGTATTATATTAATTATCTCGCGTTTTATTAATTGACGATTTCCGAACCTCACAAAGGCCAAAATGCTTCGACCGATTTGGCTAGGGCAGAACGATACCTGGAGAGAAAATATTATCGATTATTCGATTATTAAAGAATAAACATAGTCGTGACCTCTTAGATACGTAACAATATATATACATATATATATACATGGTGCATCCACGAAGTATCGAGTTTTTTTTTTTCATTTTGTGCCTATTCAGAATAGAAATTCGGGAGAGGTCTTAAAATGTCGACAAACTCTTTCCGCATTTGTCCTTTTTTTGCTTTGTTTTTCGATAATTAAGCGCGGCAGTTTTTAACTTCGCGGGAAGGGTGTTTTTCAGTTTTTTGACACGGTGCGATGGACTGGCTACTCTAATAGCGTTACGAGATAAAATTTGTTTGCAATTAAAAAAAAACAGTGTAGAAATGTATAAAATGTTGCAAGAAGCATATGGATATAATTGCATGTTAAAATCGCAATGTGGAAAATGGCACAGAGCTTTTAAAGAGAGCCGAGAAAGAATCATCGACGAGTCTCGATCTGGACAACCAAAAAGCTTTCGAATGGTTAGGAATACCTGGCGCGTGTTAGAAATTTAAAATTTGGACTGTAGATTAACAGATTAAGCAATTCAGAAAAAACTGAATTTAACGCGATCATCAGTGTACAATATAGTACAAAAAAATTTATAAATATCGAAATTTTTGAAAAACATCAAAGCTGAAGAGTTTGAAATGCATTTAAAATTTGGAAAACACACCTTCAAAAATGTGTTGATACAGGAGGAAATTATTTTAAAGAATTTAAAATTTTTATTTTACCCTGTTTATAAGTCCACCAATAAATCATTTTTCAAAAAAGAAAAGTAAGAATTTTTTTTTTATGATCTTTGAACAAAACATTCTCGCATAGTGGTTTTCCGCTAATCGCTTCAGCGCACCGTGTCAAAAATTTGAAAAACACCCTTCGCGCGAAGTTAAATGTCGCGCCTAATTATCGAAAAACAAAACAAAAAAAGGACAAATGCGGAAAGAGTTTGTCGACATTTTAAGACCTCTCCTGAATTTCTACGATGAATAGGCGAAAAATGAAAAAAAAACTCGATACTTCGTGGATGCACCATGTATATATATCAGAAAGTGTATATAATAAAATTTTAATTTATGGTAAAGCTTATACATGGTAAATACATCATGATTTTAAATTGATAATACAATTCTAATACAATAAATACAACAATTTAATTAATTTTATACATTTTCTGTTTTTTTATATATATTTTATATATATATATATATTTTTTACAAATTTTAAATATGATAAGTTTAATAAGTTATAAATAAAGATTATTTGAATTACATAAAATACTTTTAATTTATATTATATTATAATTTACAGTATATTCTGTTTTGTATCATCATATAAGTTGATGTGATTAACAAAAGAAATTAAAAGCTATTCTTCTAAACTAATATTTTCAATTTCCAGGTTAAGCATTGACAAAAATGTATCTGAGGAAATATCTTCATTCTTTCTCGCACTTAAATGTACACGTGCGACCACTTAAGAGTCTGTGGCCCGAGTTAATATTTTATAAGTGCTTTAAAACCTATTTGAAAAAAATACTAACTACAGATACACTAATGATGAGGGAATATTAATTTGAATTTTTTTGAGGCCCAATCAGATCAATGTATTTATTAAATTCTTCATCTATTGCATTTATTAAATCATAAACTTTTTTGTACAATATTTTAATGTTTTTTTATTTCATCTATTTCTTTTATTTGTGTAAAAACATGATCTACTGATGGTTGTTTGGTAAATAATGTTTTTTCACATACTTCACATTCTTGTATTTTTTTTGCAATTCTTTTTAATGTATAGCCAGAAACATATTATGCGGCATTTTTATCATCATGTTTATTGTCATCATTGTTTTCATTGTCATCGTTGATTTTATTTTTACTCATACATTTATCTTCATTCATAAATTCATCTTGACTCATACATTCATTTTCACTATCATTATTATCACATATTAATAATTAATTTCAGGTTTAAAATTTTTTATGGTGATTAAAATATCTTTTTTTTCTATAAAAAAAATGTTTCAAGAACTTCAAAATCTATTAAAAAATATAGATATAAAGTATATATAAATATATGAAGTACTGGTATAAGAAAACATCTGAGGTGTTTTGTAGATTGAAAATAATTTATTATAGCTGAAAAACATTTTTATTTATTACATTGTAATGATTAATATTTTTTTATAAATATAAAATAATATTTCATCATTAAAATTTAAATTATAATCATATTATGATAAAAAATGTTTCCAGTTGTACTAAGTTATTTTCAACACTCAAAATATCTCAGATGTCAATTTCTTTTACCCGTACTTCATATATCTATATATACTGATTTTTATAAATAGGTTTTGAAGTGCTTATAAAAATTTTTTTTAATTTTACATGTGTCCATTGGGATCGCTAAAATCGCTTCGGAAGTACGAGAAAGAAAAAATAATTTTTCTTAATAAAAAATTCATAAAAAACAAATATTTTTTCTTATGCTTAACGTTGAACTTAATATTTAACATAAATTCTTGAAAATCTATTGAAAAAAACGTTACCATTACATGTACAAAGCACGAGTATATTCTCTCGTGCTTCGCATATGTACAGAAGAGTTTTTTCAATAGATTTTAAAGCACTTAAAAAAAAATTTAACTCGCGCCACAGACTCTTGAGAGATCTGTAAAGAAGTCATACTTGCGAGAGAGAAAGAGCATATTTCTCCCGCCATGAAAATACCACTATTCAATTTGACTTTTACAGTGTATTTTTTATATCGCTGTCATATTCATTTATTTAATAATAGTTAATTGTAGTTTTAATAACATCTCTTCATATTTTTTAAATATTTTATTATAATTAAAAAATAAAGTTTCTCTAAAAGTAAATTAGTTATTTATTTGAGTAACAACATTAATATTTTTGGACATAATTTCTTTGTATTGAACTTATCCAGATATTATATAGATATGATTTTTATACGATCAAAATTAAAAAAATTTTTTTTGTTATTAATATTTGATATAAATATTATTTTATAATTTATGGAAATTACTATTTATTTCTTTTGCAATCATCACTGACAATTTAAAATATCATTCCATTGATACTCTTCAATCTTTAAAGAGATTTTATTTATTTAAATTTTAATTTAAATAAATAAAATATAAAACTAAATAAAATTTAGTTTTATATTTTATTAAAATGTTTATTTAATGCTGATAAAAACTTGGATCTTATTTTTATAACTATTAATAAATAAATGAAAATGACAACAATATTAAAATATATTTTCTATTGGGAAATCATGCAGAAAAATATTAAATTTTATTCTAAAGTATATAAATATATTGTATTAACTATTTATAAAACAGTAATTATGCATAAAATTTAAAAATATTTGATATTAAAATTAAATTTTAATCAAAAATATATAAATATATTGTATTAACTATTTGTAAAACGAAAAATATGCATAAAATTTTAATCATTGATATTGATTTATAAAATACCTCATTGTAATTGATTCGCATCATTCTTCATTTTTATTTGATAATATAAAAATCACCTTTAAATTCACTCACAGTCACTTTATTATAACATTGTAGTTGATCTGCATTATTTTATTTTTATTTAATAAAATAAAAATCACTTTTAAATTCCCTCAGTTACTTTGTAATACACACTAATTAATTATGTACTTATTTATATTTATATTCGCTTAGAAATTCATTTATATTAATTGCACGTGTATAAATGAATTTTTCAGCTTCTTCTATGAAGAAATTTTGTAAGAACTAAAAACTTGAAATCTGTTCTCGACTACAAGCGTTTGAAAAATAATAATGTTAACATATGTACCGGGTTACCAGTACCGATACACGAAGAGGGACATATGGGGCTATTTTATTTCTTGCTTAATTTGTCGAAACTTTTACTAATACTAAAAATAGGAAAGAAAAATTAGTTTTTCAATTGATTATAATAATTTCAACTAAAAGTATGTGCTATTATTAAAAAAATCAAAAAATTTCAAATTATTATGCCGTGGGCACTTTTTTTGCGTTACAACTTGTCTGTGGCCCGTCTGCTGCGTTTGTCGCCACTCTCTCATTTAGAGTTGACCCCACCTGTTTTCTTTCTATCACCCGTTGAGTATGATTTTAGTACTTTTAAAATCCTTAGGGTTCGCAGAAGTCAACCTATAGATTCATATAGGACAACAAGCGCAAGTTCTAAGTTTTTTTCGTCTGTAATATTATTTTATTCTTTGTGGATATATAAAGTGTCACTGTCATATATATACATAATATTATGTGAAAATTAAGATGGAACAGATGGTTGGGCAAGTACAAATAGGAAATTTTGTGAATTGTTCATGAGTTACTTGAATAACAAATGATTTATTGGATACAGAGATGCATGATAGAATGAAACATTATTTAGAGAATTATATATACAAACTCTAGAAGTGAAACTTAATTATGACGGTATATGTGACTGTATTTATTAAAGTTTTTTTTATTAGAGCTATACAAATTTCAATTTTAATAACTAAAAATTAGATTTGATTTTGGATTTTTCATTGTAAACATAGATAAATGTGTTTTTGAAGCTGGTGGTACATACGAAAAACTTTATAAGCATATCGACAGTATAATATTTAATATAAGTTATTCTTAGCATGTTGTGGTTATAAGCATTAGTGGTGTAGAAATGCGTCGTGAAATAATAAGAACAAGAAGGTAAATTTAAGAATTTTGAGCGACATGAACAATTGTTCGTAATTATTCGTTTCATATATCTAATGAAAAACCTTATTTTTCTCAAGTGATTAATTACGTAATGTATTAGGTTTATTTATAATATATGAAAAAGAATATTATATTATACAAAAATAAATCAAAAATATAAAATTGGCTATTATGATTTATTATATTTTGTGAACATTTAAGAATAAAAATCTCTTTTGTTTGTTTAACTCATAATTGCCTTTTTTTTTATACTTTGATTATGTTTTCAGTTTATAAATAATAAATATTTTGAAGAACAAAAAAAACATTGATTATACAATTTATGGGTTATGTATGTAACAAAATATTTTTTTAGGAAAGGTTAGATTTTTTTAACACAATAGATTGATGAATAGTTTATTAGTTTTATACATAATTTGTTTTATTTTTTAATACTTTTTATTGTGAGATTCAATAGTGAATATTATTGCGAGTATCATAAAGATTAATTGAATTTAATATTTAAATGATAGGTACAAATTACTCTTTTCTTATACAATTGTAACATTATTTTTTAAATAAATTTATTTACTTTATAATTGTTAAAAATTAAAATAATATTCCTTTTTTTTAAATATAAAATAAAATTAATTATAATGTATGATTTTTAAATATTTTGAATCACATTGATTAATGGAAATTAATGATTTATGAATAATAAAAATAAATTCTTTTATTTAAAAACATTCAAAATGTTTATAAAAAATATTTATGTTTCTATAATAGATAAATTGCAAAAAAAACCATAGATAAATAATAGGATAATTTACATATAAATATTTATATATAAATATTTAAATGGAAAATTATATTTTATTTTACTTAAATTGTCTTTCATAATAAATAAATTTTTATTTCTACATTATAATTTATTTTTATTTAAATCAAAATTTAAGAATTATAAAAAAATTTAAATAATTTTTACTTATAATTTAAAAATAATTTTTATGATGTTATAATATTTTATAGGATTCTCCCAAAGCAATTATTTGGAAATGTTTCACAGAATAGAGTATTTAAATATCAGAGGAAGTTTAATTAATTGGAAAAACTTTTGTAACTAATTTATTGTTTAGTTTTTTATTTTGTATTGAGAATAAGTATAAAGATGTCACAAAGAGACATTAGTGCTGTGCGATTGATTAATAATCAAAATATTGCAGTGGCAGATAATCGTAATTTAGAAGAAGTAATTGGGCCTGTGTTGAACAATAATAATGTAAACAGGGCAAGAAATAATCAAAATCAATTGTTTAATGTGCGGGATAGGTTATTTCATGCCTTATTTATTAAATCTGCTTTATTCTATGCAAGAACTTTTCCAAGACCAGTCAGACGAATAATAGAATTTGTTGTTTTGCTGAAGGTTATTATACACTTTTGATTATCTTTTAGTATTAGTTTCATAAATTTGATTACTAGTAACAAAATAAAATAAAGTTTTAAATTTATTATTGATTCAATCACATTAGTAATTATTTTGCAATAAAGTTGTAAATATAATGTAATTTAATTTTTTTCTTATTTATAATTTTGTTTCTACTATTTTTAGGCAATCATGGCTTTTTTTGTCTTAGTCTATATACATATAGTATTTTCACGTACACCAGCTAACTGTTTGGAACATGTTAGAGATGAATGGCCAAGAGATGGTATACTTAGAGTAGAAATCTTAAGAAATGCTGAGGATAATTATAGTATAGAAAAAAGTTATGCTAAAGAAGAGAAATTACGACAAGAAAAAGTAGAAGATTTGAATAGCGTTTTAGGAATATTATCTAGAGATGGGTTAGTAATTTTTTTTAAAAATATATACAATATTTTTTTTAAAAATATATACAATATTTTTATTTAAAAAATATATTATTTATGTATTATAATAATAATTTACTATTATTTTTATTTATATAATTTAATTTAATCATTTAATGTTTATTATATTATTAGATTTATAAATATAGAACCATCTGCACTTAATGATGATCAGAGTGTATTTGAAGAAGGTCTACAAAATTTAACCATGTTTAATAAAGAGTTTAATTTACAAGATACCATTATAGAAGGTATACAGAATTTTAGTACATCAAAGACAGGGTTTAGTCCCCTTTTATCAACAAAACTTTGGAGTGATTATACCAAAGATCAATCAGATGTATATAATTTTTATCTACTATAATTTATTATAATTTTATTATTTTTTTTATATTTCTGATAAATTTTAGGTACTAATGCCTGTAACTATGAAGGAATTAAATAATATAACAAATGAACTCAATGGAACTCCTATTATAGATAATGTTATTAACCCTTTGAAAAATAAAGTTTCAGAGGTTGAACAAATTGTTAAAGCAGGTAAAAATCATTACATTTAAATTTTATTATTGTACAATTGTTAGATATTAATATTATTGATATATAGTTTTTCCAGAGGATGAGTACATTGTTGAATACTCTTTGGAGTATGGATTTTTACGCCTGTCACCTGAAAGAAGACAAAAATTGAATATTCCAGTGAAAATTGTTACTTTGGATCCCCTAAATGATAAATGTTTTGGGGATGCTTTTTCAAGATTAATTCTTGACGAATTTTTAGGTTATGATAATTTGTTAATGGCAAGTATCAAAACACTTGCTGAACATGAGGACAACAAGGGTTTTTTAAGGTATTTTAATTTTATAGTATATCAATACAATTTAATACTGTATATTAATTTTAAATTAAAAATGATATATGTTATGGATAATTAATTTCACTTGATCTTGCAATTTTGCTTTTATTGGTCATCTTGTTGATATTTTTTATTGGTTTCAGCAAATGATAATATTTATGAAGTATTGGTGGTATTAATGTGTATAGTCTATTATAAGTCAACAACTATTGTTAGATTTAAATTTATTTAATAAATTAGTCTCTGTATACTAATAATTAGCATTGATTTATGATAAATTGAACACATCAGTACCACAAAATTTTCAAGAATTATATTATCATTTTATAAAGTAAAATAAGTAATTGTAATTATAAAATTAATACTTATATGTGTAAAATTAATATTTTTGTCAATTTATAAGAATTTTTATTTTAACAAATTTTTTATAACAAAAAACAAAGTAGAATTTAAATAAATTAATAAATAACTAAATAAATACAAATTATTCAAAAGATAAATTTTCAAATTTATTAGAAGTTATTAATATTGAATATATTAATATTGTTTAAAGTGATTACTATTATTTTTTAAAATTATTTAATTATAGATTAATCTATTTTTTATTTTAAATTGTCATGTTGTATATTTAGATTTTCTTTTCAAACTTTTTTATAATTTGATATTGTATTTTGGACAGGAATGTTGTTACTGGAGAACATTATCGTTTTGTAAGCATGTGGATGTCAAGAACAGCATACATAGCTGCATTTTTCATTATGCTTGTTTTTGTGAGTAATTTCTATTTTTTAAGTAGTAATATAGATTATTGTAAATAATTTATAAAAAATATATAAATATATAATGTTTATTGTTAGATTTTATTTTTTTTAATTTAATTAATTATTACATAAATATAAAAAAAAAAATTTGTAAATAATTAAACTGAATTGTGTTTCTGTAAGAAAAGTTTATTTTTTATTATTTTATAAAATTTATAGTTATAGCATATTATATAATTTTTATTATATAAAAAATTATATCTGTAAGAAAAGAAACAGCATTCACAGTTTCTTATTCACCTCTGTTGTTTCTTTACAATATTTTTGATGATCACTAATACACAATATTTTACAAACTGAAGTCTCTTTTTTACAAAATATTTTATCGCCACCTACGCTTCTTTTGTTTAATTGCATATGTAGAGGTTTAATTTCTCAACTATCATTATTATGTGGGTTATTTAAACAATATAAAGATATTGCACTGTACTCTCTTTACATGTATTATTTTTTTAAAAGTTTTAATTAAATTTATGAAATACAATTTTTAAAAAAGTTCATTAATTATCTATTATTATTATTTAAATTTCAATGTACTTTTAACAAGTACTGTGATTAATATTGAATTATTACATAAGTTACATTGCATAATTTATTACATAAGTTTTTTCAAATATCTTAAAAAAAAAATATTTACAAAATTTTTATTTATCAATCCATTTTACTTTTAAAATATTTACTAATACCTGAATAAAATTTTTCTACATTACTATCTAGTTATTTTAATTACGTTTATATGCTGTCTATAAATCTAACGTAGATTCCATGTTAATGTTTACACATATTTTATTAAAGTGTTCAGCAGAAAAGAAATACACTGATTTTTTTAAGTAAGTCAGTCTATAGCCATATTATTCCGGTATTTAGAATTGAATTGGGGCCTTAAGATTGTACTTTGGAGTGGTATCCTATATATATATATATATGTCTATTAAAAATGTCTATGCACTATTGAGATTAATATACACAAGTGTGTTATTATTGATGTAATATCATTTACATCATCTTTTGTTGTAATGCTGTGCTGACTTTTGGTACAAAGGGAGATTTTCGAAATTTCAATTTATTCCTCAGATTTAGAAGCCTAAATTTTTATATCATTTTTTTAATTTTCTGATTAATATATGAATATGACGTAAATATTATTGGCTTCATACGTATCAACGTAATCGAATCTAATCAATCAGCATATAATTAGGACCCATTCGTTAATTTAAACTAGGTTAAATAGTAGTGGTATATTACGAGTATGTGATCATACAATAAATATATAATATACAATCATATATATAATAAATATATAATATATAATCATATATATAATAAATATATAATATATAATCATATATATAATAAATATATAATATATAATCATACAATAAAGTACCTTTGAAAGCGGGGAAAGCCTTGTTGAATATTGTTTGTAATAGTGGATTTTGTTGTTGTATATTTATATTTGAAATCTATCAATATCGGCAGATTTATATGAGAATATTTATCTACTGTATATTATAAGTTCATATTTATTTTATGTGTATTAATTTTGTATTTTTAATATATATTATTTATTTTTTTTATTGATATGTACATAAATTTTATATACACATAATTATTCTACACTCTACATAGAACTATCTTTGTAAATAATAAATGAATTCAAAAATATTAATCTTTAATATTTTTATTTAATATATACTGTTATTATTATTTTTAAGATTAATATTGTAGGTGGACTAATTTTATATATATTTGTCTTCATTTATTATTTAAAAAATTCTTTTATATTCATGAAGAGGCTAAAATTTTTTTATGAAGTTTAAAATGTTGTATGCAATGAAAATCAAAAATTTTTAAAAGTATTAATTTAAAAAAAAATATTTAAAACTTGAAAGTCGCTTCGGAAATTCTCGATATAATTTATAAAATTTTATTATTCATTATAAAACTAATCATTAACATTGACTCAATAAATTTAAAAAAATCTTACTAAAGAATTAGATCACTCAATGTATCACAGACGTGTACAGCACACAATATACAATTTATATTAAAAAAATATATTTGTAGGAAATTTCACCCATTTTTTAAATTGTCTTTAATTTCTATATGTATAAAGCAATTTATAAAAAAGTTTCAAGTAATTTTGAAATTTTAAATATTTTTAATTTATATTAAAGTAAAAGTAAACATCTGTGTAGGATAAAATAGACCTTTTTTATGGAAAATGATTTTGTATATCTCTAGAGCTAGTTTATTTTATTATTATTATTTTTGTGATACATATTTTTTGAACATTAAAGTCATTAGTGAGAGAAATCATATTATAATATTAGAAAGCCTTTTTCCATTTGTCCTTTTTTTTTGTTTATTTCGATAATTTGAAGAGGTAGGATTTTATTTGGCGCGAAGGGTGTTTTTCGATTTTTTGACACGGTGTGCTCAAGCAATTAGTGGAACAGCATTACGCAATAAAATTTTGTTTACAACTTAAAAAAAATAGTGCTGAAACATTTGAAATGTTAAACGAAGCTTATAAAGATAATTGTATGTCAATGTAGAAAATGGCACAGATCTATTAAAGAGAATCGGTAAAAGATTATCGACGAGTTTCAATCTGGATGTTCAAAAAGCAATAATCACTACGAACACCCGTTACATGTTAAACATTTTAAATTCGGACCTCCGATTAACAGTTAGAGCAATCGCGAAAAAACTGAATTTAACGTAATCTACGATACACATATAATATAATATATAATATAGTGTAAACAAATTTGAAAAATAAAAGTTTACGTAAATATCAAAGCTGAGGAGACTCAGACTATTTTTGACAGCTGCAAAACTCGTCTTCGTAAATGCGTTGATGTAGAAGGAAATTATTTTAAACAAATTCAAATTTTTTTTCAAACAGTTTATAACTTCAATAATAGATAATATTTTATTAAAAAAAGTAAGTGTTTTTTTTTTTTTTAGAATCTTTAAATGAAAAATTCTCGCTCAGCGTTTTTCTACTAATCGCGTCAGCGAAAAAAATCGAAAAACATCCTTCGCGAGGTAAAATCCTGCCGCATCTAATTATTGAATGAACAAAAAAAAAAGAGGATAAATAGAAAAAAAGCTTTCTCTGCATTTTAAGATTCCTTTCAAGTCGCTACAACCAATAGTCACAAAATAAAAAAAAACTCAATACTTCGGGAACAGACCATGTATTAAAGATGTATTATTTATTTATTAAAATTCAAATTAATAAGGTAATGTAGTTATTTAGTATCAAGAGAAATATAAGTATAATATAGTTATATTATTAATACAAAAAAAACTTATGTATTTGCAGAATTAAACATATCACTTATTATATACATGTATATTTCTAAAATTACTCATTACATTAAGTTATTTAATATTAGTCTTGCAAAATAAAATATAATAAAAATCATTGTGTAATAAATTTGAAAAATTAAATTTAAAAAAAATTACTAAAACAATCATCAAGTACATTTATAATAAAAATAAATTATTTTATTAATGTATATATTTTTAATTATACATGCATGATTAGAGACAATACTTAAAAAGATCTATGTAACAATATTGCATTCGATTCAAATTCATATAGAAAAGCAAAACGGGAAAGCATACGAGGAAGTATTCTATTTAAGTACAGAAAAATATTATTTCTTGATTTTTATTCTACCAAATTCTATATTTATAAATAGTTATATTTTTAACATTAAAATTTAGAAAAATTTTTTATTTATTCGATTTGTTTTGTATTTTTCCGTAAAATATTGTAAAATTGTAACGATATTACAATGTCATGATTAATGTTACTTCGATATAACATTTCATAATTATATGCTTTTATTGTATTTTATTGATTACTAGATTTATATTTATTAAGCGAAGTGTGAACATGTGTAGATATTTTCAGCCAGATATTTATAATAAAATTAATTAAGAACTAATTAATAAACAATATATTAAAAAAATAAATAAGCAAAAATTAAAAATTAAATTAAATTATCATTTCTAAATAATGTTGCAATAAAAAAATTAAAATGAATTTGTATATATTATTAATTAATTTATAATAACTTTATATTTAGTTCATAATTATAATTTTGTGACATATTTTTTTTTTATTTTAGACAGTGTCGATTTCGATGCTTCTACGTTATTCTCATCATCAAATTTTCGTATTTATTGGTAAGTAAAAATGTTATAACATTTAATGATATATCAATGTAATCACAAGAAGCAAATTTTTATTATGTTAGACAGATAGTATGTATGCTTTTATTAATAATTTATGTTAACAAATGCATTTACGCAGTGATTGAAAATCTAGTTAAAGATGTTAAATTTACTCTACGAATATGTAATAATGAAGGTCTACATTGACGTATATTTATTGGACTGTGTGTTAATAATGAAGTTACAATTGCGTTAAAAATAATCTTAAGACGACGATGAAAGTTCAGCTTAATACGTTTACTTAAAAAGAATTTTTTCTCCAATAAATAAAGTTAACTTTCAAAGTTATGAAATTATCAGATATGTAACATAAATAATATAGATCATCCTGGAATTCACGGTATTTAAATGTATATATTCAATTTTGCGGGACATATTTTAAAGTTAACCGGAAATTTTGTGCTGTTAATATGGTACTTTACGAATTTTAAGATGAAAAAAGCTAAAATTGTAATAAAGCGATAAATAAAAACATGTGTTTTAGATTCTTAAGGTGGTACTACTTTTTCAACTTTTGTACGTCGTGTATCTAAAGGATAATTATACAATTTTAATAATAAAATTTTAAATTAGAATATAAAAAATAAAAATATATTGAAAATAAATTTTACAATTAGAATAATAAAATTGCTTATTCACAATTAGTCTTGTTTTTTTCAATGCTTATTATATGATTTTTAATATATAGTTTTAACATATTCAATAATAATAATATACATATACAATAATTAAATATTAATTTTTTTTATATTCCAATTTCACAGAATAAATAATAAAGAGATGTTGAAGTAAAAAATAATAATAATGAGTGAAAAGCTCAAGTATAACTTTAATTTTAAACTAATTATATGTTAAGTGTTGGTAAATATTTTTTTATTATTAAAAATATGAATTTATGCGTATATTGTCAGATGAGTCGAAGAACTAATAAATAAATTATAACTGTTTGAGAAATAACAGTTAATATAACTCTATTGAGGATTTATATAGCTAGGCTTAATCGGCTCAAACTCAGTGGATTGTAATAGAGCTCAGACAATTATTGAGTGTTGAGTCTCCTCATGTTAAAAATTTAGAGGATAATATATAAGTCCCTCACAACTTGCAAAAATATGCTCAAATACACTCATATAGGTAGGTTTTTTTACAATACATTCTTTGAGATTCTCTCGTTAAATTTAATAATGAAGCATTTTGTGTAGTTGACGTATTGCGATACATCACCGAATTATTGATTTAACAAGTTAAGTGATACAATTTTGAGTTTTTCGGCACTAGAATTTACATTATTCTTTTATAGTCAGTTTGTTAATATTACCTATATCATTTTATTTTGTCTACTATTTACTCTATTTATAATTATTTTACGTTTTTGGTCTTTCAAGTCGGAGCGAAGTCTCCTTATATCTAATATTTTGAAAAACGAATCTCAAGAATCGTTGAGCAGTACCTTAATTGACTATAAACCTAGCAGTAAAACTCAAATGGAGTTGTTTCTTCCTGAGATCGTAGAGAAAAAGTCATTCGAGAGAGAGTTTACTTAAGTTGAGATTAAATTCTCGATATTAACTTCAGTTTCATGCTACAATGATTTATTTAATATTGTTACGTATGTTACGAAATTGACATACTTAACGAATAAAATAAGATATATTATGTAAACGAGTGAAGAGGAGCATAAGACGTAGCGAAAGAAATAACGCTGAACGAGTATTAATTGTCATGAATTCGGGAATGAGTTCAATAATTAATCAATATTATGAGAATTATGTTAATTAAGATAAACTAAAATTGAGGTAATGCGAATTAAGACTAATGAGAACACCTCCATGGTGGGAGAATTAGAAAAGTTATCAGTTTCTCTGTATAAATCGAGAGCTAAGGCGATTACGAGGGACTTCGTTATTGTATCATTGAGATTGTGAATATAAGGAAGAGATTCGGTTTTATTGTAAGTAAGAAACGGATTTGGCGAAATAACACAGAGTAATTCAATCCCAGTCGGGAACTTTCGTCAGTCAATAACACGATACTTATGCGATCAAGTAAATTTATGGTAGAGCAATAATTGTAATAAATTACGGACGTAGAAGCTAGAATTGTATCACGAGCTATATTAACACACTGAATTCTCTCTTCTGATTTATTACCAATAAATCGGTATTTTAATACGAATTAATCAATTGTATCCTATTTAAATCCTAAAACTTCACAAAGGCTGAAACGCTTCGACCATTCAGCTACGGCAGAAAAAATACTGGGTAACGTTAATATAATAAATACGCGAATAAAGCGAATAAACAAAGAAGTAAATAAGTAAGTAAATAAGTCACATGATAAATAAACGTGACGATATAAATAAATATATAATTAATTAATTAGTTACGATAAATAGATAATAAGAAATAATAAATCGTAACAATATCAATATATTGAACAACTCTACGGATTATTACAAAAAACCTCAGTTGAAGCATCTGAGATAATTCATACTGCTGAAAAAATGCACGAGTGTTTCAATTCAAAGCACAAATAGATCATTAAAAATTGGCTATATTATATGGCAATACATCAATATATGAACGATAATATCGTACTTAAGGAGAGAGAGTTTTACTTTAATTTGCGTTCAGCTATTTCTTTAACTCAACTTCCAAAATCGCCATCAACATCACCAGTGATAAACTCTCAAATTAAACTACTTTACATTTCTTTTCCTACATTCAAGGAAAATATGCTTGAGTGGCCTTAATTTAAGGTAACCTTTGAGACACCCATGAAACAATGCTCTGACATCAGAAATAAGTAAATTTCAATACCTAAAGCGAGTGCTTCATGACGAAACTTTAGACCTGATAAATTTTACCAGTTTTAATCAAATCATTTAGTAATGTGTCACAAATTCTTTTAAGTCGGTATAAAATTAAAAGAGTAATTGTACAGTCTTACGTGGAATGAATTTATGAATTAGTTCTTATAAGGTTAGGAAAAGTAGCTTGATGAAACTGTTAAAAATCTTATGAGAGACGACTCAAGTTCTAAAGTATCTGAAAATTGAGCCAGAGATTCTCATTTTGTACTTAACTGAACAATTTTTAGATGTAGACACCCATGAAAAGTGGAAAAATTCAATTGGGATAAATCAAATCTCTGCTTTGAACCAATTCTCCTTTTTGGATTGCTGGAGCTCAAATTCTTTTGACTATTGAGTGTAAAAAAATGGAGATTAAGACTGAAATTCAAATGTTAAGAGGAGTAAGACTAACAGGCATATCTTAAATCAAATATACTTGCGACTGTGACTACCACGGTGACTATTTTATCGCAAATTCTGACCAATTCAAAATTCCGACACTAAAGCAAAGCGTAGATGGAGTCTTAGAAATGAAGGGTCTTTCTTAAAGGCTGTAATTATATTTATACATCTGTTAATAAGACATTTAAGTATCTCAGATTTATGCTTAGAAAAGAAAATTGTTCCATTGAAAAAGAGAAATTTGCTTAATTTGACATTTAGTTCATTGTATTCTTTTTAGTCAGGTTTACTGATAGATGTCTTTACTTTTTCCTTGTTTTAATTGATAAAAATGATGTACTCTTGATCGTATGCAAATGTTATTGAAGATATAGTTTTTGTAATGTTTTTTAACCGAAGTAAAAGTTAAATGAATAATCCTATTTTTAATTATGTTTTGGAAGATATATCTATTTCCTACACTACTATTTGGAACAAGGTGATCTTTAAGTACTGCCGAAATCTTTCATTTATTGAATTCGTGTCGGTGCTATTACAAATTTTTTTCAGCATTTGTGTCATATATCAGTAATAACCTTAGATTTGATTCACAGTTTTCTATCAGAGCTATCATTTTTGTAGATGTTTTTAAAGAAGTGTCTCCATTATTTCAAGAGGAATGTGTTGCTATACAATACCTTTATTTCTGCTCGTATTGCACGTATAGTGAATAACTGCAATGGCCGATTTTCAGCTACAGTGACTTGGCTATGATTTCGAGTAGAGCTTTTCAATAATTAAGCATGCTCTATCACAGCTGGTATAGTCAAAAACCAATATGGCGCAATTATGATGCACATTCGTTTTTTAAGATCCAGGATTTATGGATAAGCTATGTACATCATATTCTTTTGCTGGAAAAATACATTTAAGGAACATTGACTGTTGTACAAATTAGGCGAAAGTAAATTAAATAATTCATCGAAAATTGTTCTATGACTTTCTCATTATTTTACTCGATCTTTTTTACAAACTTTTTCACTGTCTTGAAATAGACTAAAAGTTAAAGTGTTACGTTCTATATTGGAGTCCTTTTCAGACTTCAATTTTGACGCTACCCAGAGTATAAATTAATGCCCTATAATTTTGTTAGTTTAAATTATTTATTGGTATTTTTAAAGCTACCAATAAATATAAAATGTATAGGTCATAATAAACTTATTGATTCTAAATAAAGGAAATACGAATCCCATATTATATTGAAATACAATTTTCGTTAGAATTAATGAATTAAAAAGTTATGTTACGAGATTATGGGGTTAAATTATAAAATAAATATATAATGCAAAATGTATATTATAAAAATGGAAAAAGGAGTAATATATATCCTTACAGTTTAACTGTAATAAAAAAATTGAATTTATTTTGAAAAAAGAATAAAGAATTTATTTAAAATTTTTTACTAATTTTCGTATTTATTGAATACATATTGAACGTTTACTAATTTTTAGCTAAAAGACGGTTGTACTAAAGAGTTTCTATATTTATAATTTTTTACAAGTAATTGTAGTTTAATTTTTAATTTTGAAGATACTACATTGGGTAAACATAATATTTTGCTTTTGATAAACAACACAAATAGAAGATATAGTTTTTGCATTCTTATATAAAAACTCAAAATATTCATTTTAAGTTCTAATTATCTCTAACATTTTACCAAATATTTATTTGCCTATATAATTGATTTAGCATTGAAAATTATTTTAATTATACAACCTTTACATAAATTTTTATTCTATATTCTATTAAAATTAGTTTGAATTCAGTCAAAAATATATTTTTAAATGTACTTACGTAGTGATCAAGATCAGCTTTAATAATTATAAATAAAATTTTTTTAATCTTTTTTACGGACTTTCACATTGAATACAAAATAAAACTGCAGTAATCAAAGAATTAGTTTATGTTTTTATATAAGATAATCAGCCTGTGGTTAATTAGAGCAACATGTTTCGCATAAAAATTTTTCTATTCTTAAAAGTTTTATATATACAAAGTAAAGATGATTAGTTAAATATTTTTAAAGATTAAATATTTTATTATACAGCAGTTATCTAATTATTTTTCTTTTTAATAAGTCATTAATGATATTTCCAATATAAATAATATATAGAACAATTTGTAATAGTTCCTTTTAAAACCCTTTTTTCTAGAAGTTTTTTCTACAGTAGATTAGATAAAAATATATCTCTCTCACCTTTACAAATTTAATTCAGTTTCTACATAAATATATTTTTGTCAATTTTTTAATAGAATATTATAGTTTATGTTATCAAATGCATTAAACATGTTATAAAAAATGTTACTAGAAACGATTTTCATTTCAAGTAAGTTTTATAAACGGGTACTGCTGGGTTTGTCAAATTTTCGGAATAAAACTTTCGTTTAAAAAAGACTTGCAAAAAAAAATTGTGAAAATCTTACTAGTGTTGCAATTTAATTTTAATAAGGTACTTGAATAATTTTTAAGGAACAATATAAAAGTTATAGGTCTGACACTGTTTTCTTTAAATTAATTAATAAAATAAATATATGAATTTTTTAAACTTCCGGAAAAATTCTTCATAAAATATATATAACTATAAATATCAAGGATTAGTGAATATCATTAAGCAAGTAGAGTACGTATTGTTACGTATTTAAGTATCGTCAATATATATATTATTATGTATTATTTATTTTACCGCCGGGTTACTATTCCGCTGTATCTGAGTCGGTCAAAACGTCTCAGCCTTTGCGAGGATCGGGTTACTTCAATGAATGATACGATGATTAATATTCACGGCTTTACGTTTATTTCATATAATCGAAAGAAAGTGTTTGTTATGTGTGTGTGGCTCGTGATACGTCAGTTGTACCCTGATTGGGACCGTTTATTAAATTATCGTTACACTTCTCGTCTTTCGTTAATTACGCGTTACTTTTTACTACGGATCGGGAACCTCTTGTGTGATCTTGACTGAGTTTTTATAATCTCTCTATTGCAAGTTTTTGAATTCTCCCAATACCTGTTTAACCCACTTTTCGTCAGTATTTGTTAATTATTTCTGCACCTCTTGTGAATCTGGATCAACTTTATGCCGATCAACTATTTCATAATTCCAATCGTTACCAATTTATGCTATAATTTGCAACTTTTGAATTGTAGGTTACTAAATTATGTCGAATTTCGTTACGTACGTAACAGTATTGTTTTATATTTTATTTAATATATTTGCTGTCAACATTATATTGAAATAATTAATCAGTTGCTTGTTTGATCCTTGAATATACACTTTACATTTGAAATAATAATATTTTATTTTAAATTGTAATACATTAAATGTTTGATATTTATTAATAGCCATTTACTTTTTTGTTTTAGTTGATCTTTTGCAAATGTTAGAATTCAATGCCACTGTATCTTTTCCTGCTGCTTCTCTTCTTACTGTGATTTTAGCACTTGTGGGTAAGTTTGGATTGATATGTTGATATAATTTACATTGTATAAAAAATTATTATACGATTTGTAATTACATCGACTTAGACGCTTTTAACGTCTTATTGAAGCTGTTTTTTGAAATCTGCCTTCACATTTTTAAAACACGTAAGTAAAGAAATAAATAAAAATGTGTAATTAATAAAATCGTTTTTGATTAAAAAAACGAATTGATAATTTGGTTATACGTGTTGTGTTAAGAAAGTATTATTAATTTATTATTTTTGAAGCCACTATTCATTATAGCGACTTTGGGTAGGTCATAAACTAGTGAAGGGGATTTTTTTTTATTTATTTCCTTTTTTCCATCATTAGGAGTAGTAAGATTTAACTGCGCGCGAAGTTTGGTTTTGAATTTTATAACACGGCACGATGGAATGACTGTTGGAACATATTTACACGGTAAAAATTTTTTTGTGGCTTGATAAAATGTTGTACAGACTTTTAAATGTCAAAAAAGTATTTAAGAATAAAATTCCATGTAGATTGTAATTAAAAAAATCGTATAAAGGCTTTCAAGAAGGTTACCGATAAGTTTCATTCTCAGTACCAAAAAATAGCTTGAATCGATTCTAACTCCGAGCGTATGTACAAAATTTTGAGTTCAAACTATCATTTCAGAATAAGGGTAATTGATAACACCCTCAATTTATCAACATTAATATTATACATGCTATAACACTTAAAAATCTTTCTTAAAAATTTCGACAATATTTTTTTTCAAATCACACACAAAATTTTATTGTATAACGTATTTCCACTAAGTGGTTCATCATGTCGTATTATAAAACTGAAAAATACTCTTCATGCAAATGCAAATCGTATCGCTCTTAATGATCGGAAAGAAATAAAAAGGAACAAATAGAAAAAATTCCCCTGCACATAATTTGACCTCTTCGAAATCGCTACAATAATATTGAAAAAATAATAAATTGGTATTACTTTCCGGACACACCATGTATATAATTGTGTACCTTAAAAGTGATTTCACGTAATACTTGAGAGAAAGGTTTAAGAAATATGTATTATGATATAAACTTATCAAGGCGATAAACAAGACTTACGTTTTCTCTCAAAACAATTATTAACGAAGCAGTGTCCGTGTGGATGGTTTATGAGTACTCGTAAATCATCATTTTAGCTCGGTAAGAAAAATCTTGCATGAACATCTGCTTTTCACAATAACTCGGGATGAGAGTAGTCTCAGGCAAACTTTCTCTTATCGACTGACAATTATTTTAAGAATATTGAAACAAGATTTATAATAAGAATCTTATTTAAGTTTAACATAAATTTAAAAAGAATAATATAAATATATTAAAAATGTATCAAATCCCCTGTGTTAAGAATAAACAACAGTATTGAATTAAAAAATAAATTGAAAAATGTAAAAATCCCAACACATCACATACTAATTTCTCTTGATGTGAGTTCACTATTTACCAATGTGCTTTATGAACCAGTGATAAAAAGTTTGGAAGAAAGAACAACTACCATACATAATGCTAGCAAAATCCCATTTAATGATATTTTAGAAATTACCGAATTTCTTTTCGATAATACTTATTTTGTATTTGAAAAGAAATTTTGCAAACAAATTTTCGGTATCCTAATGGGCTCTCCAATATCATCTTTATTTGCGGACATAGTGATGGACAACTTAAACGATGAATGATTGCCTAAATATATTAAAAAATAATCATAATATCATTCCATTATTTTATTATAGATACGTTGATAATACAATTTGTTGTATCCATAATGATCAGGTAGAAGTTATTTTGAATACATTTAAAAAATACAACGAACGTCTACAATTCACGTACGAAATGGAAAATAACAAATCTATTAATTTTCTTGACCTTTCAATAATAAAAACGGAAAATAATAGAGTTATTACGAATTGGTATCAGAAACCTGTACAGTCGAATAGGATACTTAAATTCTTATCCAATCATACATTGTAGCAAAAAAAAGAACATTATATACAATTTAATTGATAGAGCCATCTTACTTTCTAATCCATGTTTTCATAAAAATATTAAAAAAAAAGGTTAAAGTTGTTACGACGTATAATTCTATTATATTTATTTATTTATATGATCACGTTTATTTGTCGCGTGGTTTATTTATTCCTATATCTATTCGCTTATTTATTATATTTAGATTTCCTAGTTCTTTTCTGCTGTAGCTGAATCGGTCGAAGCGCTTCAGTCTTTATGAAGTTTTAGGGTTAAAATAAAATATAATTTATCAATCCGCGTTTAAAATGCCGATTTATTAATCATAAATCGGAAGAGAGAATTTGATGTATTAAAGTGGCTCGCGATGCGAATCTAATGTCTACGTGTTTATGTCCGTAATTATTACAATACGTGCTTTACTGTGAAACTGCTCGATTGTGTGCATGTCGTGTTGTTTTACCAATGAGAATCGCCGACCGGTATTGAATTACTCCGTGTTATTAACCCTAGTTGACTTTATTCCATTCCTTCTCGTGATCGTCCGAAAATTCCGAAGATACGCTCCCGAAAACTAATCTTCCTTTTTTATTTAATAATGAATGAATGAATCAATAGCATCAATAATCATAAACCAAATCCCGAAGAAGCCCCTCGATTTATAGAGAAAAACTGCTAACTTTTTCTGTCCTCCCACCTTGGAGGCGTTGCCTTTTTCGGTCTTAATTCGCATTTTATCGCTTTTAGTTTATCAACCCGGCTATATTTCTCAATCTTTTGGGTAATAATATTTGTAGGCGGTTATTATTAAGTATCAGCATCATTTAAGCGCGCGCATTGTGCCTCATATTTTCGCAATTATTTTATGCAATCCCTTTTTGGGTATACGAAAAATTCGTTTAGTCAATAGAATTATTATATTTCGTTACATCTGTAACAAAATCATCTGACAACGAAACAATTACTCGGATTATTTTATTGAGAAATATATAAAAAAAACGTCTAAAACTGCATAAATATAATAAAAAAACAGTAACTGTAAAACTTTTGACAAATTATATATTTTAACCTTTGCATATTCAAAAAAAATTTTTCTGAATATGCTAAAGTTTTAAAAATATGGAATAAATTCAATTTCAAATATTAATAATAAATTGAATTCAGTGATTACAAAAAGAAAGGATATTACAGATAAGTGGGATAAAATGTACAGACTGCCCATCAGTGTACATTGGTGGAATGCAACCATACGATTGATTTGAATAACATAGACGTTCTGGATACGGAAAATAATTATAATAAACGCCTAATTTCGGAAATGATATATATAAAAATTAATAAAAAAACAATAAATAGACAACAGGAGACTCAAAATTTAAATTATAAATACCATATGATCTTCAATAACATGACGAATAATAACATCGAATAATAATAATAATGGCATAGAGCGTGACGTCATAATATTGTATATATTGAGGTAAAAATGTATTTTGTTTACTAATTGACTTGTGACGTTACGACCGATACGTCGTAAAACACCTGCGTATTTCTGCGCTATAATAATTGGTAATTATAAATATATTGTAAATTATCGTTTATACCTATGTTATATTTAATTGTAAAAAATATTTTTAATTTTAATAAACAGTATAGACAAGGACAAGTTGTAACTTGTCGAAACGTCGACGATATACATTTTAATAAACTTTGATTTTATTCACCTGCAACTATATTGGATCCTTTTTCAATATCCAACCATAAATATATAAAATTATTAATAATAGTAAGATATTCTAAAAGTATTGTAAAAAATATATCGTTAATTATGAAAATTTAAAACGGGAAAACAAATGTATAAAAAAGAATAGAAATAATAAATAATGCATTTATTCAAGCGATAAGTGTAAGATTATCAATAAATCAATATCAAATAACTTCGAGGTTTAATTATAAACAAGATGGAAATAAAGAAATACTATAAATTCAACACGTAACAAATAAACTAACGCTGCTGAACCACTGAACTTTATATTATGCTTTACTTTCAAAAATAAATATTTTTAATGAATTCAAGCTGCAATTTAAACATTATTTATTATGAAATACAATATATATATTTAATTGTAAGTAAATATATAATGTGCTTAAGTATGAATAGCTACCTTGAAAATACTCGACCTAGATCGATTTCTAATTTTAATTTTACATATTAAATAGGTTGAAAACTTGTATAATAATATTAAAATGTTTGTCTAACAAACAGAATTATATTTTCTTCACATTTAGATCATTAATTTACATTTTTCGTTTGTTTAATATAATATAATAAAATAAAAATAATAAATATAATTAAACATTCCTTTTTTAATATTAAAAATATAAAGTTCTTTCAATTTGATTATATATGTAAATAAGTAAAAGAAATAAATCGATACTTTTTACTTCTGTTTTATTGATAAATGCAAAAATAATGCAAAATAAAAGAATTTCAATTGATAAAATTATAATTTTGTATTGTTAAAAGATAAATGACTTTTTTATTAGTATTATATGCCAGAATTTGATATATAGAGAATATTTATATAATTTTCAACAAATAAAATTTATAAACTGATTATACATTTGAACACAAAAGGTTTAAAATATACTAAAAAACAGAGAAATAAAAAAATATTTCGAATATTAATTAACTTCAAAATATACTTCGAGAACAACCTAGAACCCTGGGGGGGGGCCGACGTCTGTACTCAGGATAAGTCGTCCTGAGAAGGGCGGTTTTGCCGAGTGTCCTATGTGTTAGATAGCGTCTTAACAAGGAAGGTTCGATTATCGATGTACGAATACTTAGGTGTGTGACGGCTTGCCACAAAGAGAATGAAAAGAAAGATTATTTTTAGTGTAAGTCGGTCGGAGGAGAGAGACTATGAGTACTCTGGGTCCGGTGATTTCCTGATCCTTAGTGCTTGTATTTTGCAGCTCCAGGCCTTTTATTCGATTAGTCAATTTCTGCCGCGCCAATCCGAAACGTTGGCTTCCGACAGGAAAGCTCAGCTGTCCAATCAGCGCAAACAAAAGTGCCGGGGCCTGTATCGACGCTTGCATCCTTGTGCACGAGCGTATGCCAATTTGTTGTGCCAATTTGAAATAATAATTCTAACATTATTATTACTATTTTTATTATTATTAATATTGTTAAAAAAAGAAATAAATTAATATCTTTAGATAATTAAAATTGATTCAGATAATATATTTGCTTAGAATACAAGAGTAAAAAGTAGAATGACAAGAGTATATAATTTACAATTGTTATACGTGTACAAAATATTCTGTTTTTGAATCAGGCTAGAATTAGAATAAAACAGATTTTTTATTCATTAAATAAAACAACAATTGTATTTTTATAATATTTGTACTATAATTTTTAAAAATGATTTCATTTAAAAAATTAAATAAAAATGTAAGAAATTATAAATTTAAATATTCAGTCAATCTTGTATTTTTATTTTTTGATAATATTTATTTATTATTCAAATATGCATTTGTATTTAATATGTAAATACAATTTAACATCAATAAAATTTTTCAAGTATACAACAAATATTTGTAATCACTATTTCTTAATCAATCAATTAATTAAAGATATTAGATAAAAAACAAAGAAATGAAAAGTGCAGTAAATAAGAAAATATTGGTAAAAGTTTGAGAGGAGCGAAATTCATAAGAGGAATAATGCTAGCATGTTGTAAAGATAACCACAGTTTGTTAGACGAAAAGTGAATTAGTAATGAAGTATGGAAGAGTCGTCACATTTTATTTTATATCATACAATATGGATTTGAGTCATTAACTGAAAATAAATATAAATGATATAAAATAATATGCTACGAATCATAAGCTCAACCAATCCAAAATATGAGATTTAATGAAGGTTTATAAAACATCGTTAGATTTTTTACTAAATAAAAATAAGTTAAATAAATCCATGAATATACTTTTTGTTTTATTCTCTTTCTTCCTCTATCTTTCTTTTCTGCCCCTCTTACTTTTTAATACTTAATTTAATTAGTATTTTATTGACACCGCGTATTTATAATTATTATTTAAATGATTTCAATATGATTGAATTTAATTTCCATCATTTTACAAAATAAATATTTGCTTAATAATTTTTTAATTTATAATCGAACTATTTTTTTCCGTAAATAATTACCATAATTTACATATTTTTATTAATGTTTTAACCATTTTGTCTAAAAAAATTGCAAAATATAGTACTATAGAATTTAAACTGCAATATTATATTAATTTTAAAGAATATTTATTCTTAATATTAAAATTCATGAAATTAATAAAACAATCAGTAAGATGAAATTTCTATACCTTTGTTTCAATTCAATTGAAGCAACATTAAGGACATAATATTTATTTTTTTTAAGTTGCTTAAAACAACTAATATGAAATAAACTATATTTATATAAAAGTGTACAGATCTTTACGGACTTCAATATAAATAATTGTAGAGTAGTACACAAAAAAAGTAAATTGTTGAAAAATATTAAAATAAAAAAATAGTGAAAAGATAGTTTATTAGGGTAAATATTCAAAAATATATAAAAAATTCAAAACATTATTATGAAACATGTCAAAATATGTTTTCATAAATTTATTATTATTTAGTTAAATACACATTAGACTAAAATATATAGTAAAAAAAATATTAAGTAATGAAAAATAATAATAATAATAATAATATGAAGTATCAATTTTAGATTTATAATTTTATCATTTAAACTTAAACTGCTTTTTAGTGTAGTTAAATAGATTATAATCCATAGAGATAATTAAAGATATGAGGTTATGAAATAAAACGTTTTATTTTATTATCTCTAAAAAAAGTTATAAAAATATTACTTTATTTTATCCATAGATATCTCTTACTAATAAATATTTAAAATAAAGTAATTTCTAATAAATATAATGTTAATAAATTAATTAAAATTATTAATAATTTAATAAATTGATAATTTAAATAGTCCCTTAATACAATATAAGGAGTTAAAACATTTATTGATTTAATTATTTTAAATAAAATTTTTTTTTAATCTTTAAATGTTTAGAAAATATAAATATTTATATCATATTTTGGAACAAGAGAGATAAAAATAGGCAAAAAATATATACTTCCATCTAATACAAATATGAATTGAATCGAATTTTTAAATAGAGTTTTAAATTTGAATTGCAACAAATTATTGTATGCATTATACAAACTAAACACATTATATATCTCTCTATTAAGAGGAATACTTAAAATAGAATATTTTTTAAAAGAAGAATTTAAATGTTATATATTCCTCGACTTGAAAATATTTGTAATTATTTATTGCAAAATTGATTTTAAAAATTCAGGGTTGTACTTTAAAAAAAAAATAAAAACAAAACACTTTCAACAATATTAAAATAAAATTTATTTGCATACCTTTTTTTCTATAGTTCAGACAATATGCAAAAAAATTTTTTTTATTGTGTAACGCATTTGTAGTTTAAACTTTAAAAAGTATCTTTAGTAAATATTTCGTAAAGATATCGGAAGAAACTCTATCTCATAAAAATAAAAAATTCTGAAGCAAAAATATTTTAATTCTACATATTAAAGATATCAAATTTATATATAAACAGTTGTTTTACAGAAATTTAAAAAACATATAATGTAACAGTAGCGTTACGATTAAAATGAATAGTCTGAACATATCAAGACAATAGTCTTTCTAATAAAAGTTCTTCATAATTTTTCAATATAAACTAAATAATATTTAATAAAGAATTTTTATTTTTATTATATATACATTTTTATTTTTAGGAATGGAAGCTATAATGTCAGAATTTTTCAATGATACAACGACAGCGTTTTATATTATGTTAATTGTTTTTATTGCCGATCAATACGATGCAGTTTGTTGCCATGCACCTATTACAAAAAGGCATTGGTTAAGGTTAGTATTTTTATATCGTTACATTAATTATATTTGATATTTATTTAGCGGTTCTCAAATATTAGCACGGCATTTAAAATTGTATGGATATTAGGTTATCTGTTAATCGTTTCTTATATTTCTTAGTTTATTAAATTATTCAAATATTAAATAAAAACAATTATTAAATTTTTACGGATTCTTCGTATATATATATACCAATTTTCGTTAATCTAGTAAAAGGTAAATGAATATTTTTAATAGAATCATATTTTTATTATATGTATAGCTGATCTGTTTTTTATTTTGATTTTATTTTAATTGCGTTTAAGTGAATATTTATGTTATTTATGTCATTCATAAATTTTTGTTCTTTTGAGTTTAAAAAAAATTTTTTCATTTGTTATTATAAAACTATTACAATAGCAGATGTAATTTCTAAGAAAATATATTTTTATTTTTTTTTAAACTATTGAATAATTCAGTCGTATTCAAATGTATCAGTATGAACAAATATTTTTACTTTTAATAAGTAAATTAAAATATTTTATATATATTTTTGAATAAAATTTCTAGCAAAATAGCAACAAGGAAATGCATTTTATTTTATCTGAAAATATAGAATACTTTTTTTATTAGATTTGCATTGCAACGAAAAACAATATTTCTTTAATTTTATTTTTAATATAAATTCTTTAATTAATTTATAGTTAATTTATGTTCATAACTTTAGTTATGTTACTGATTGATTTTTTTATTCTATCGGCTACTTTCGACTTCTGTTGTTGACTTTGTATACCTTTATTCTTCTTTCTTCCATATTCCTTTGTTGTTTTTGCATTTCCTTTTTCCTAATACCCATGTTTTAATAAATAATATATACAATAAAATGAATACAATCAAATTTTTTTTATTCAATAAAATCATTTATTTCAATAATATAAATATATTATTGAAATAATAAATAATAATAAATAGAATAACTAAAAAAATTGGTCTTATATGCAGTTTTTAATTTCATCGAATTGTAAATGATTTTAAGTAAAACTATAACTTTTATTAACTGTATTGTTATAATAGATATTTAAATTATTCATCTTATTATGTTATTTCTCATAAATAATTATAAACATTGAGTTTATTTGTACATATTACTTTCATCGAGTAATTTATTAGCGATTTTAAGTAAAACCAGAACTTTTATTAAATGTATTACTAAAATTGATATATTATTATTATTATTACATTCTCCAGCCTTTTGGCCCAGGAGTGGACTCTGTAAATGTGTATAATTATTATACAATGATCTTAAATCTATTCTCACAGTTTTTTAACTTGAATCTTATATAGTCTTTTACTTCCTTTCTCTTCGGTCTTCAGATTTTCTCTCTCTCTTGGGGAGTCTTCTATTTCCTGTTTCTTATTTCGCTCTTTTCTGCTATTTCTTTGATAATTTTTCTTAACTGTCGGTTTTCTGTTTTCCCATTAAATTCCCTCATAATTTCCGTATTATTCCAATCATTTTCCTTTCTTATTTCCCCTACTATCTCCTTCGTATTATAGCATCTTCCAATTAAGTGTCCCTAGTCTCCCGGTTCATTCCCACAGTGTGTGCAATTTCTTTCCTCCTCTCTTAGCCAGTATTTATTGCTGGTCGTGATGTTTCGGCATCTTATTTTCGGCGTCGTTCTTATATCTAGTATTCTTCTCCCTGTCTTTATATATTTCGGTAGTTCGTCCACCATGATTTTGTACATTTCATTGTATTTGGCCTTTTCTATTTTCTGTCTAAATCTCTGTTTTTATCTGTTTTCCTCTCTTCTTCTTATTTCATAATATTTCTATTCCAGTATTCTACATGCGATCTACTAACCTCTATTTCATTTAGCTATCCCTCTATATTGTCCTTCTCTTTTTTTATTTTCCAGTCTTTATTTTCCTCCAAGTATCTCCTTGTGAATCTCTCTATTTTCCCACTTCTTCTTCATATTTTAGGGTTCTTATATTCTATTCTTTGTTCATTTCTGTTTCTTTAGTTTTCTCGTAAATTATATATCTTGGTGTGCAGTATTTCAGTTTTAGCGTTCATCTTAGGTACCCAATTTTCACCTTTTGCATATCTTAGGTGTCTCCTATGTTCCATATTTCTGCTCCATATCCTATGACTCCGCCCACCAGATAGTCGAATAATCTTTTCCTTCCCAGACAATCCCCGCGCATTTCCTTTCTCCAAGTCCCCAGGTCTTCTTGGTAGCTATTATGCTTTTACTCTTCCTTTCTTCTAAATGTACTTTGTGGCTTCCGTTTCATATACAAACTCTAAAATACAAACTCTAAGTATCTGAAACTTTCCACCGATACTATTTCTTTTCCTTTCCATTTCCATATTCCTTCTTTTCTTATTTTTCCTTTCTTGTATATCATTATCTTCGTTTTTTCTGTACTTAGTTGCATTTTTCTATCGTTTAAGAATTTTAGTAGGGTTCTCATTATGACCATATCCTTTTTCCTACTTTGATTCCGCCTACCCTATCTTTGGTCATTATTTTCTTCAGCTCCACTATGTATATGTTGAATAGAATGGGGCTGAGGAAGCATCTCTGTCTTAGTCTCCTGTTTGTCCAGAAAGCTTTCGAATCTTCTCCTCTTATCATAAGTTTGCATCTGATTTTCCTGTATATGTCTTTGATCCTATCTATCTGGTTTACGTTTATTTCTTTTTCTTCCATTATTTTCCATAGCTAGCTCCTATCCACCACGTCAAAGGTTATTTTCAAGTCGATGTACATGATGTATAGTTTTTTCTTCTCTCTTGTCGCCTTCCTGATGATGTGGTCTAAAACATATATATTGTTAATTGTAAATCTTCTTTTCCCAAAATTTGCTTGACCCTCCGGTAATATTTTCCTGTCTTCTACCTCTTTCCAATATCTCTCTGATTATCCCTGTGTAAATTTTATATGCCGATGCTAACATCAACAGTCCTCTATAATTACCTACTATGTAAGGGTTTCCTTTCATGTATATGAGTACTATTGTTGTTGTTCTTATCATTCTGGTATGCTTTCTTCATCCCATATTCTCCTTATTATCTCTATTAGTCTTTATTTGATCTCTTCTCCTCCGTGGATCCACGCTTCATTGGGGATTCCATCTATGCCACTTGCTTTTATTTTTTTAAGGGTGTTCCATATCTTGTTGATTTCTTCCCTACTTATTGCTTGTATAGCCGTCTCTTGTGCATACGAGTTCCTATCTCCTGTCTCTTCCTTGAATTCTTCTTTGCTGCTTAATAATTCTATGAAGTGGTTTTTCTATTCTTCCATCATGATTTTTTCTTCTATCTGTTCCTTTCTTTTTCTATCTCTGTCGAGGTATTTTCATATCTTCCTCTCATTCTTTAGCTTTCTCAGTTCTTCGTATTCCTTTTCTTTGTTTTTTTCTTTTATCTCCTCGGATATCCTTCTCCACGTTCTTTTTATTTCCATATACTCATCCTTAGTGCATCTTCCTTTCTTTCATTTTTCTTTTTTTGTGTCTTACATTCTCTATCCTACCATCGTGCCTATTTTCCATTCTTTCGTACCGACCGTCCTTTTCTATGTTACATTGTTATTTGGTTTTTTAACTCTCTCCGGAGTATCTCTAGATCCGTTTTCTTTCCCTTGTTCTCGTATTTATTATGTGTCTTGCTTCTATATGTCTTCCTGCTCTTTTCATCCCATCTGTCGATTGTTTTCCTTGTATCACCTTTCTTTCTCGTCTTAATTTCCTGTTTATCGCTGTCTATTTTAATTCTGAACCTGATCGGGAGGTGATCTGACTATCCGATCCTGAATATTCAGCTCTTCTTGTTTCTCAGGCTTTTTCGTTTCCTATAACCAAGTCGATCACCGTGTTCCCTCTTGGTCCTATGAATGTGTAGTTCCTTTTCTTGTCTCCTGGCGCCATGTCATTTAATATCACCCATCTATTCCCCTCTACTCTTCTTACTAAATCTTGTCCTGTTATTAAATTTCCTATCTTTTCTTTGTTTTTTTTTTCATTTTGCCGTCACTTTCTCTATTCATGAAAATGCCTAGTTGTTCAATCTTTGTATTCATGTTTTCCATAATTATCATGGTGACATTGCTACCGTAATTCTCTTTCTCGATCTTATTTTATTTCTTCCCAATTTCTTTGGTGTTATGCATGTTCCATATGTCTAGCACGCTTTCTTTCCCCCCGTTCTTAGTCTAGTGCTGATTAAGCCTTCTTCATATTTAACTCCCAGTTCTTCTACGTTATGTTTTCTTATAAAAATAAAACCCATCTTTTATTTATTCCCACTATAAGGCCTCCTTTGGCCCTGTCTTTTTCTTCTTTCTTTCCGCTCCTATTATTTCCCACTTCATCTGTTTCGAGAGCATGTTTTTTCATTTTTTCTTGTCTTTATCACCTATCTAAATTTCTGCTAAACATACGAAGTTCATCCCTTCTATGCAATCCCAGAAATCCCTATCTTTATTTCTTATCCCTACCGTGTTCCAAAACATTGAGTTTCATAGTATCTCCCTAACTTTTTCTTTTGCCCCCTTTCTGTTTAGCGGCGTTTTTCCTGTGTTTCCCTTCGTGCTTCATTTTCTTCTGTCCTTCTCTTGTATTCATTATTGTTCTGTACTCCTTCCTTCTCTTTTCTGTCCTGATTTCCTTTCTTCCTTTTACTTGCTGTTGTCCTCCATATCCTTTTCTTCTTAATTCTTCTCTCTTTACTCCTCTCTCTTTTTATTTTTGTTCACATCTTCCTTATTCTAAATCCACTTTTTCTTTCTCAGCTGTCTCTTCCCGTTCTGTTGCTTTATCTTTCGGTCTTTCTCTGTTGTTTTTTCCTGTTTTGTCCACTTCCTTTTCTTGTCTCTCTTTGTTGCGCCTATTTTTCTCCATTCTCTCTTCCACCCCGTTCACCCTCTCTTACTTCGTCCCACTTTATCTATCTGTTTATAAATAACACCATTCTCTCTCGCTTTTCTTATCCAGTTGTGGATTTTCTCTTGGGTCTTCCTTTCATTGTATGTTAGATCATACTCCACATAGATCTATTAATAATCCTCGTTAGAATTTTCCTTGCTACGTATACCTCTCTTCGATCCTCTGCTTTTTAATTTGACAATTATTACCTTCCCACTCACCATGAGTTGTTCGCTTTCAACCTCTGTTTTTAGCCTGTCTTTCAAGAATTTCTCCATACATCTGTCCACTGCTTTCTTTTCTACTTCCTCTCTTTTAACTCCTTCATAACGATATTTTCCTCCCTGTTCTTCTTTTCCTTATTTTGTACCATTCTCTTCATGTTTTTAATCTCCTTCTCCAATAGGTTCAACCTCGGTCTACTCAGTGTACTTTCCCTGCTGATTCTCGAGGAGTTCGATCTAATGCTCGCTACGCTTCCTGCTCCTTTCTTTCCTTTTTCTATCGTTCTTATCATTTACTCGTTTTTCTCGTTATCGCTCCCTATCTTTCCGCTTTCCATCCAGCTAACTCTTTCTTCAATTATTGCCTTCCATTTTGCTTCTACTAGTCTCTCCTCTCTTAGTATCTCTATCTCCTTTTCCATTTCTTATGTTTTTCTCTACATCCTATCTATGTTGACATCTCTCATCTCCAGCTCCTCTATCTTTTTATTCATTTTGTTTATCTTTTTCTCTATCCATTCCATTAGAAATTTCCTGTTTTCTTTATTTTCCTTTCTTGCTCTATCCCATGCTTTCTCTATCGGCCTTTTTATATTTGCCTCAATTCTATTTTTCAATTCCTCGTTTTGATCTTTACCTTTCTTTTCAAACGATACGTGTTGCGTGTTTGCTCTCTTTAATCTCTTTCCTTCTGCAAGAGGTCTAAGGTTGTGTGGGTGTCTTTCTTAACGTTTTTCTTGTTCATGGGCATATTTGTAACTGCCCTCACTGCCTTTGTGGTTATAGGTGTGGTTGAGGTGTTCACCCACTTCGCGGCTTTGCCTGTCGTAGATAGTCCGCCGTTTGTATTATACGCGCTCCTTGCCCAAAGTTTTCCACTCGACTTTATATCTCCCGTTACTTATAACCTTTCTTTTTTCCCACTTTTTCTTTTACTTCTTGTTCTTTACACTGTTGTTTTCCACTTCTTCACTTTTTTATACCTGTTCCTTTCTTGTTTGCCTATATTTTTGCCGCTATACACTTTATCTAGCACTTTTTTCCACTGCATGAAATCGAATTTTTGACGAAGTATCTCTACACGTCTGACTGCTTTGACACACATGACAAGAGTCCTATTATCATTGATATAAATATCATTTATTTTAATAAGATATTGGAAAAATAACTAATAAAAATAATTTTATTTGTAATTTTTAATTTCATTGAATAGCGCTGTAAGAGATTTTAAGTAAAACTGTAACTTATAAAATGTATATTATTAAAATTAATCATGAAATCATTTATTACGATGTTATATTTCAATTATAAATAATAAGTATAATTTTATTTATAATTTTTACTTTCATTATATAAAATTTTATGTAAAATGGAAACTCTCTTTGACAGATAAGAAAAATACGTTTTCTTTACTGCTTGATTTCCTTACTTACTGTCCTTTCGCATTGATGACATAATTATTTGTATATTTCCATTACTTAGTTCTTTTTTTATCCTACAACCATTGTTATCCTTTCCCTTTCATTCTTTTTTTTATTATCATTACCTTTGTCCTGCTTGTATTTAATACCAGCTTCCTGTCTCTTAGGAATTTCCTCAGCTTTCCCAACATATCCTGTAGGGCTTCTTATCCTTCGCTTATCATTGTCACATTGTCTGCGTATGCTAACATCCATATCTTTCCCCAACTATCTTTATAGCGCCTATTGCCTCGTTTCTCTAACTTATCCTCAAGCCTATATATATATTTTTTAAGTATATATTCTCCATTACCAATTTTCCTTTCCTAAAGTCTCCTTGATTTTCTGGTACCATAACTTTTCCCTCCACTTTTTGCTCTATCAGTTTTTTAGTATTTCTGCATATATTTTATGTGTCGTCGACAACAGAGATATCGCTCTGTAATTTCCGATATCTTCGGGGTAGCCTATCTTGTAAATGGTAATCACTATCAATGTTCTCCAATCATTCCGTATCTTCTTTCTTTTACATATTATTCTCATGATTCTCATTAATCCCTCGTTTCTCACTGTTCTTCCATATATCCAAAACTCATTTGATTGCATCTCCCTCTGTTGCCTGGCCCTTCTTTAATTTTCGCCGTGCCTCTATTATTTCCTAGTTACTTAGTTCGTCTGTCCCTTCATTTGTGCTCATGTTTCTGTTGTTTCTTTTTCTCTTTCCTCTATCCTTCCAATAGTTGTTTGAAACGTTTTTTCCACTTTTCCACTTTATATTATTTTATTTGAACCTATTTTTCTTGTTACCTCTATTTAGGTAGTATGGATATCCTTCTTCATTTTCTGTAGTTTTTATTCGTCATCTCTCTATTCTTTTACTTTTTCTTTCACGTAATGCTTTCGACTTCTTCCCTTACCTATAGTACTCCTCTTTGTCTTCTTTTCCCTTTCTCCAGTTTATTAGCGTTTTTCTTACTTTTTTTTCCTTTACTATACTCTTTATACTCCCAGTCCTTCTGCTCTGTTTTCCTCTATCTTATTTTTATTTATTTCCTTATCGCCTTCTTTACTGTCATTTTTAGCCTTGCCCATTATTCTTTCACTTTTTTTGTTCCTTTTGTTTTTTCTCCTTTTTTTTCGCTTCTACCTTTCTATTGAATTATTTGATCTTTTCTGCTATCCAGTTCTCTTTGCATATTGTTTTCTCCCTTTTTTCTTGTTCTCTTCTTGTTCACACCTTTCCTTTTTAGTGTAATGCAAATTGGTACGTGATCTGATTCTATCGTGGCCCCCCGTACTCTTTCTCTCCCAATTCTCACCTTTATTTACCTTTCCTTCATTTTCTTATCCATGGCTCTATTTTATATTGATTTTTACGTTCCTCGATGTTCAGGCCAATCTCAATAAATATTTTTGTGTTCCCTACCTACTCCTGGCTTTCATCACTTCTTCTTTTTTCTCTACTCTTCATTTTTGCAATCAACGTCCCTCACTCGTCCATGCGTCAATCGGCTCAACCTTCATTTTCAATCTCTTCTTTAACAGCCCTCGCATTCCTTTTTTACTTTTCTTCTCAACTCCTCACATGTCTATTTCTTTGACTATTATGTGCTTTCTCTTTTTTCTGTGTCCAGTCTTTGCAGTAGTCTTTTTATGCTCGTTGTTTCCTTTTTTGTTAATTCTGATCCATGAGATTTCCACAAGCTTGACACTACGCTCCTACCTCTGCTAGACCTTCCATTCACTCACTTCTCTGTCCTCTTTCCTCTATTTCTTTATCTAGTCTATCTTTTTTTCCCAGTTCCTTTTTTGTTTCGCCCCCATTCTCCTCTTCCAACCTTTTCGATCTTTTTTTTCCAAACAATCACCTTTTCTTCTATATTTCCCAGTTTCTTTCTCATTTCTTCCCTGATGATCTACCATTTGCTTTGTTCCCTCTATCTATTCCTCCATTTCCTTTATACCCATTTGCATCACTTTTCTTTCCTTTTTTAATTTAATTCATAGCTCCTTTATTTCTTTTATATAATCATTTCCATTTTTTTCCTCCTTTAAACCTTCCTACTTTCCTTTTATTTTATTTTTAAAATCTACTTTTTTCACGTTATTTTTTCTTATTTCTCCTTCTCCCCTTTTAGTATTATTTACTTTTTCCGCTCATTACTTTTTTTTTTTATTATTTTCGTTTTTATTCCTTTTTTCCGCCCCTCCTTCGATACGTATCCGTTGCTTAGTTTCTTGTTTTTCTCCGATCCTTCGCGTCACCTGCGTCCCACCCTTTTCGACCGTCGAGTTTCCACTTTATTGTGTTCCTTTTGCTGCCGTCCAGTTTATGTTCTACTGCTCACTTTTTAGTTTTTTCTACGTTTTTCGACTTTTCTTTTTGACGATCATTCACACCTCACTTGTTGACGCACATTGCTCGATCTTATCTTTTGATTTTTCCTTTCTACTTTCTTCGACTATTCACTGGATTTTTACTTCCCTATTTTATTGTGATTGCCCGAAACGCTTTTGCAGATACTGGAACCCTTCATCAAATTTATAATGCTATATATTTTATTAATTTTTATTTTTAATAGTCTTTAATATTTTACATCCTTTTTATTTATTTTTTGTTATAGCCATACATGAATCTTTAATTTTTTAAATATACTGTACGAATACAAATATTACATTATTGTTTGATAAAGTATTTAATATATTAAATAATTTATCTTAATTATCAAATCTGTACATAAAAAAAATATTTTCGAAATATAGATTTTAATAAATTTTCAGAATAAAATTAAAAACTTATGATTTCCATAATTATTATAATATTTATGTTGGAGATGATTTTGGAGGTTTTCTTCAATAAACCAAATATATTATTAAATACAACACAAAATTTTATAAAGAATATCTTTTATTGTATTATAAAATTATTTTTATATCAACGTTAGATACTTTCTTTTTGTTCATTTGATAGACACAATCAACTGCGATGTTATTATTGCAAGAAAACATAAAATATTTACTTAAATGAGACTTTATTTTTGTACAGGAAATTATATGTGTATGATATATATTATTAAGAATTGAATTAAATATAGCTTACTTGAATTAATAATAAGTAACGAGTCGATGAAGAAAGAAGAGAATCGTATAAAAAAAGAATACTAAAAATGAATGAAAAACGAAGTATTGGATAAAGTGGAAAGATGGGGGTAAGGAATATATGATGAAGAGAAAATGAATGGTAAATGAAAAGAATTTATTTATCTATTGTAATATGAAGACAGAAGAGAGAGAGAAAGAGAGAGAGAAATGGAGAAAGATAATACTAGTAGTATTTGTTGCTTCCAAAATTACGTATAATCTCAACAGTCTATGTGCTGTGAATTACTTAAAGTTTATATCTAGTCAAAGAGAGATTTATAAAAAAATAAAAATTTCATGATAATCCGAAGGAATTATCGATTCTCAGAACAAATAAAAAATTATTTTATTTTATATAATATATGTTTTGGCAATTTTTATTCCTTTATATAGTAAATGCATAAATTTAGAAAAATACTTGGACATACAGGAAGAATGATATGTCATTGGTAAATGTATTATTTTAAAAAATGTTAAATGCGCCTATTGATTTAGATGATTTAGAAGGCTCATGAACTTCAAGGCTTATTTTACATACATAGTATACACGATGTATAATATAGTCAACGTTGTCAGGGTTCCATTTACAATACTTTCACGCATGATCAAACGCCTCAATATATTCAAGTAATTTAATTGTAACCCTCTAGCATATGTAGAATAAAGTGTTGGTGAACACTAGTGATGAGATTGATCAATATCCAACTAAGTTTTAAGGTATCTTATATAATCTCTTTGTTATTTTTTATCAAAGATATACACAAGGAATTTTCATTGACATGTATAATTGTTTGTTTTATTTCAAAGCATCATTCCTTTTCTTTACTTCTTCCTTATATTATAGATATTAATTAAAATATTAATTGTATATATATATATTTACTACTAGTCGTCCTAAATTTTTGTCTTTCAACATATGTTGATTGCACCATTTACACGGATTACATAGATTTTTTTGAGATTTAAAATGAAAGATTTAATATAAAATAATAAGTTAATATAAATCTATGAAAAATGTTTATTGTAGTAGTAATTGCTTAAGGTAATCTTCTTGTAACCGCACATTTACATGACCAAGATCACGCGATATATAATAGAATAATAATTGATATGAAACCTCACTTTTTGAGCCCAACCTAATTTATCGAATTATTTAGATAAATTAGACTTTTTTCTTATTATTTAGTAGGATATTTTATTATACCATATAGTAAATGAATAGTTATTTATTATTTTATTAATATATATTAACCATTTTATTAATATATTTATTTATCTGAAAATACGTAAGTGTATGCTTTTCTTTAATGACACAATTTTTTATTATAATCATTATTACTTTAAAAAAATTTTTAAAATATAAAAAACATGTATACATTGTGTATCCGAAAAGTAAAGTGTTTCATTTTTTTTAATCCACTATTTCTCTTAGCGATTTCACATAGATTGGAAAATGTGCTGTGGATTTTTTTTCTATTTGTCACCTATTTTTTGAATCATAAGGTTGACAGGATGTTTCTTCACGGAAAGCGTGTTTTTGAATTTTGAACATGATACAATGGATGAACGGAATGAATAGCTTTATTTGGTAAAAATTTGTTTGTGGCTTCATAAAATGTTGTTGGGATGTTTAAATACTAAAAAAGTATTTAAGAATAAGATTCCATGTAGTTTGTAATTAAAAAAATCTTATAAAGACTTTCAAGAGCTTGCCGATGAATTCCATTCTTAATACCCAAAAATAGCCTGAATCGATTATAATTCAACAAAATTTTGAGTTCAAACCATCATTTAAGGATCAAGATAGTCGATACCTGAAATTTGTCAAAATTTGCTTACAGTTAAGAATATTATGAATTGGTTTCTGTATCAACAAAAAACGATAGTTTTTATTTTTCGTTGGCGACTTTTGGACTAATTACTTAGTCTTCATCAGGCCTTTAATATTTATTAAAAATTAATTACAATTATGAATTTACACGTATGCTTAATTATAAATAAATTAACAGATATATATTAGCTTGGTCGAAATTTAATAAATATTTATATCGTACAATCCATGTTATTATGTCATCATAATTTAAAAAGACCAGGGTGCGCTTACTTTGAGATTTATACATCAGCTGTACATCGCATCAATGTCGTCAGATGTTTGTATTTCTCATTCAACACATTAGTGTTTCCCTGTCTGTTTATAGTGTAGTTATTTAATTGTATATGTAACATTATCGAGATTTATCTCTTTCTGTAATGTTGCTCTCTATTAAAATTTAAAATTTTTATATTATCCCAGTCTATCGTATGTTTGTTTGTTTACGAGTGAATTTATACCATAGAATCAGTATTATATTGTTTTTTATGTTCGCAAACTCGTTTTTTTAAAATTCGTTTGATTTCGCCTATGTACGACGCACTGCAATCCTTGAAGTTTATTTTGTAAACGACACCCGCTATTTTCCATTTAGCATATCTTTCTTTACCCAATTTTATAATATGGTTTAACTTATTGTAAATCTTGGGGATAGTGTTGATATTGTACGCTTTTAATTTATTGCTAATTTTTTCGTAAAAATTATTTATGTATGGTAATAAAATTATGTTGTAAGATTTTTGAAAGTGATTGTTCAGAGAATCATTTTATTTAATTTTTCTCAGTCTATGTTTCAAATGTTTGTTATAAAAGAAGACCGGGTAGTCATTATTATGTAAAATTTCACCCATTTTGTTTAAATTGTCATCCGTCCGATAATAAGATCGCCTTGTCTATAAGGTTATATACAATATTTCTAATTTGGCTCATGGAATAATGGGAATAAAAATTTATAATTCTGTTGGAACACATCCCTTTTTGGTACTAATTCGTCATTATATGATTTTTTTGTTGTAAATGGTAATGTCTAGGAAGTTTAAAGATTTTGTTTCTAGCTCATAGGTAAATTGTAGATCGGATTATAGTTATTAAATATGCTTAAAATAATTCGATAAGTTCAATGTAAAAAAAATAGTGTCGACTACATATCTATAATAGAAAATAGGAGAATAATTGTAATAAGTTTTGAGTGTTAAGGCACTCCCTCTCCAAATTTTCCATTACCATGTCTGTAAAATGGGCGATATTGGTGCGTTATAGGGGTACCAAAAATTTGTTGGTAAATGTTACCATCAAAAAAGAAATATGTATTGTCAGAAAAAAAATTAGTTATGGCAATAATTTCATTAATTAACGTGTAACGATTCGACCTTTTTACGCGTTACTGGCGCGAGTCACTTAGGTCGAAATGAGGAGGCCGAGTTGCCCCTCTGCGCGCGGTTCTCGACGACCTCTGTACCCAGCTCGGACAGCTGAACGCCGGAATACTAAGGTTATTTGGAATGAGGGTAAAATCGGGTTATAGACCTGTCAAACGGATTGTTCGTAGTGTGAAAAGGCGTTGCAGTTTATTGTATGAAAAGGCGGGCATAAAACGGTTGGTGATGAATATATTAATTTCTATTGTTTTTAGTGGATTAATTAGTTGAAGTGATGGGTTCTTGTAATAGATTTAGATACGTCAGCAACCGCGCTACGTATTGACGGTGTCGGTATTCGGTGTGTTCCAGGTGATCGTGCGGGTGACGGACGAGTCGAGGTTATCACCGCGGATAACGGCAAACACCGGACGGGTCGGAGATCTCACCGCGAATAACGGTCCACACTAGGCAGGGCGGGCGTGCTGCCGCAAAGTAGATGCTGCGGAAAACAGCAGTGCCGCGGATAACGGCTCGTACTGGGTTAGGCTGCTGAAAACAGCCTTACCGAGTCGGGTGTATCTCGAGAGGTTGCCCACTCGAAAAAGACGACTTTAGCTCTTTCTCGTGGCTTTTTATAGCCACGAGAAAAGCGGGGGCATAACGGTCGCGGCAGCGTGCGCATTACGGATCCGCATTCGTTTGCGTACAGCGGTGGCGTCGGTCGGGGCCAGTTTGCGTTGCGCGCGCGGCTAGTGCGGACACGCCGCGGCCCAACTTTCCAATTCGGATGTGAGGTTATGCAGCGTGTGGTCGTAAAATAATTTCCATTTCCCACATCGTTGCAAACGAAATTTTTCAAGCGTTATGGGTGTGGGAAATGCGTTGTTCTAAACTTTGAATTACAAGCTTCTTCGTAACGTCTGTAAATAAAGAATTTACGTCAAGTGAAATGAACATATGATTGTAGGGGACCTGGATGTGCTTAATATTTTTAATAAGGTCAAAGCTGTTGATAATTTTAGATTGAGGTTGCAGAATAAATTTTTTTAATGTATATAATAATATTTTGGAAAGAAAATGCGTAGGATAGTTAAAACTAGATATAATCGGTCTCAACGGATTCTTGACAGTTTTTTGACAAGAGTTTGTATATTGGTTTGTAGTTTAGAAATTCGTTTTTGTTTATCGTTTTATAAATTTTTTTATCTTTCAATAAGTTTTGCGTTTCTAATTTATAATCCAATGTATTCATAACAACAGTAGCATTGCCTTTATCTGCGTGTGTACAAAATATATCTTTATTTCCATTGAAATTTTTTTGTTCTGTCAATTTTCGTAATAATATTATTTTTATTGAAATTATTATTATTATTTGTATTTTTAATAGAATGTTTAATATTACTAACAATTACATCATTCCACGTATGTCTTTTTTAATGTTTTTATCAACTTTTAAATTTGGTAATGCATACAGGTACTTTTAAAAATCTTTTTTAATATTTAAATTTTTGTAAATATCTTCACAGTATTTTCTTTCAAATCGAACATAAAAAACACATTTTTCACAAAGATTAAATCTGTCGCTTCTAATAATCAAATAGAAAAAAAGAGGCAAATAGAAAATCGTCCCTACATTTTTTCTGACTTCTACAAAATTTCTGCAATAAATAGTGGCTTAAGAAACAAAAAAAAAATGAAACACATCTGGACATACCATGTATAATTGACTTAGAACTTAATTTTAAGTTATTTATACAAGATTATTCTATTTATTAAAATTTGCGTTAGAATATATTACAATTATTTACATGTCGAAACATTACCATTGGGTTATTGAAATTAGTACATATTATTTTTCCGAAGTATAAACAGTAGATTTGATTTTGAGCATCAAACATATGAAATTTGATATCTACAAAATGCAATTTTTCAAAAGCTTTACTTTTTTCTGTTTATTTCAAGAAACAATTAATTAAAAACTGTTATTTCTTGTTTGAAGTACACGACGAATACATTTCATAAAAACTTTTAAATGCTGATATACATGATTTAAGGATGTTAATTTAAACTTGAAAGATATAAAAAATTCAGGGCAATGATAAAAAATTTCAGAGATAAAGATTTGGAAGTTTTACTTAATGAATATTTATGTCAGTCTTAGAAAAAATTTATAATATCATTGAAAGTAACTCAAAAAGTTATTTCACAATTTATAAATAAATGGAAGTTCTTTAAACACCAAGGAAATTGGGTGCTATATACATTGTCATCAGGGCAAGTTTAAAATTGTTTGACTACTTTCAAAATGATACTTGTAAACTACAAAAGAAAGTATCTTTCATAGCGTGTTATAATTAGTAATAAAAAAAAATCATGGATGAATTCCAGAGAACCAAATTCATTATAGTCAAAATAAGATATCCATATTGAAAAGACTTTATATTTAGTGATAAAAGGATATTATGAGCTGTAAAAATAAAAACAAAAGGACACTGAATTTTTTTATTAACTTCTTGTTATTTTTATTTATGTTTTATTATTATGTTATTATATTATTAGGTTATTATGTTTGAAACAGATATTATCAGAAAATCAACCAGAATAGTAAACTAGATATAAGTTATTAATTTTGACTATTTGTATAATATCGGATGATGAATTGTGGTTGTATTTTGAACTGAATAATTTTGCCCAACTTATATACATCGACATATTATTCATTGAAATTAGTATTTGTTTCGATTAATATAGAATTCTTTATTTGGTTTTTTCTTCACTTCTAAGAAAGATCTCAAGATTTTGAGTCAATACGTTCTTAACCACATAAGCCGAAAAATTTATTTTAAACTGTATTTATAAATATTAAAAAAAACAAAAAATGAAAAGAATTAAATAGATGAAAAATATTTTGAATAATATATATTGCACAATTTTGAAAATAAATGCTTGAAAACAAAAATAAATCTTAAAATTAAACGATCTGCAGATTATACAATCCGTAGAAATTAAATTTTTTTAATTCAATATTTATTTTGAAACATAGAGTCAATATTTTTGTTTCTTATACATCAAGAAATGTGAACGTTTATAACTTTAATATTTTTAAAATAATTTTTAATTTTTTTAGTAAAATTTTTGCATATGCATTGTTACATATACCAAATGAACAGTAAATATTATAGTATTAACTCATAAATTTTCAACTGATTTTATAAATAATGTTTTGAATAATTCTGTTTATAAATGTTTAAACAATTATTAAAAACAATATTGTAACAAATTTTTTATTTTTTAATCTATAAATTAAATAATTCTTAACAGATTCCAATGTGTAATATTATTAAAACAATATTTTATTCAATTTATTTTATATTTCATTAGGCAATAAAATTCTTGTAAATACATAATTTTTTTTTATATTTAAACTAAATTAAAATATAAATAAATTATTAAAATTCACTTTATTTAAACTTTTAATTTATGTATATTTCATGTATATTTGTTGACGATAAAAAAATATAAAAATTTATTTTTAAAAAAGTATTAAGAATAAAATTCATAAAAAAGAATATATTTTATTTACATATTTTTTTTAATAAATTTTTACAGAATGTTTCAAAGAAATCGTTAAATCATAAAATTTTCCATAAAAATAAATTTTATCAAAAAGGTTTAAGGAAATAAAAGATAAATTACTTTTATTAATTTATAATTTATGTACAGTAGTTGTATAATCATATACATTTTTTTTAATTTTTATTTTTATTTATATTTATTTAGTTGCAACATATTCGAATCATAAATTTATTATGAGGAAAAAACTTTTTGTAAATATGCACAAATACAACAAACGTCAAAAAAAATTCACGATAATAATTGAATCGAATATTCAGAAAATAATTAAGTTTATTTTATAAATTATAAATTTAAAAAATATATATATTAAGCAATAATATATGATGAATCAAAACCATTATTTGTTCTAGTTATTAAAATATTCTGTACTAAAATTTTTTTAGATAAGGCTATAAGAGAAAAAGTTTTAAAAATATATAAACGAAATAAAATTAGATTCTTTATAATGTCTATGGACAAAAAATTAGCACAAAACAGCGTATGTTTTAGCATTTAAAGTTATATTTTAAATTTTATATATATTATATATGGTTGTGAATATGTTTTTAATAAAGGTGTATGGTTTGTATCGTATAGAATTCATTTTATTTTTTAATTAAAATCTCGTTTTCTATTTTTTGAATTGTTAGTTGTATCTTGTTTTTACTTACAATAATACAGTAGACTTTACCATAAAAACAATTTGAGATATTACATTATTTTCCTTCTCTATATTGTTAATTATTGTATTTCGATTTTCATTTATTTAGTTCTATTTATGAAGTGAGCTTTTCACGTGATTGTTTCTAAAGAACTTATAGTATTTTAAAGTTCTTATGTTTATGAATCAAGTTGTACTAAACCTTAATAATTTCAGTTTTGTTAAATTTTTGTACGATTACCATATTATTGTGTAAAGAAATGTTTTTTTTTAATCATGTATTTACAGCACTTGAAAAGTCGGTGACTTGTGCAGAATTTTGAAAATGTTCGAGGTTAAAGATATACAATGAAATTATATAAAATATTAAATTGATTTTTATTACGAATTACTAATGCAATTATTACAGTGCATAGATATAATAAATTGGTGTTAAAGAAAAATAAATTATGAGAAAAAAATATTAAATTCAAAATCGGGACGAAAAAAAAATGGATTAAAAAGTAAATATATAAACAGAAGTTTTAGAAAAAGCTGTTTTTCTACAAAAAACATGTATCACAAGTCAAATTTCGGAGAGTAGATTTAGAAACAACTATAATGGACATTATTACACTTGTAGAGCATAGAATTACACAGTATAATGCTATCATTTACTTATTAGTACTAAGCAAGAATTATAATTTATGCATTGTAATGACAGTGAGAAGCTAGTTCGTTAAATAAAACCCTCAGCTGTTTAGCGTAATAGACACAAAAAAATTCTTGTTTGGAGACAGTCGTAATAATCAAGCAATAAAAACACTTGACTAGAATATTCAACAAGTGCGACTGAATAAGAGACGTTAAAAGCATCTGGTTTTTTATTACTGACCTTAGTCTGTACGTTTAAGTATAAATGCTCTATTAATTGCCGATTTTACTTAAAGAAAAAAGGTTGATATTTGAAAAGAACAACAATATTGTTATTCGTGATCTTTAAATCACATCAAATGCCTACAAGAAAGAAGTTAAAATAGTATTGCAAGAAAAGCTTCAACTAAATGTACTTAAAGATTATCAAGTTAAAATATTTTAAGACCCACACATTACCGTAGCCAAACATGTCAAATCGATAAATAAATGTTTTTATTAAGACTAAAAGAAAAAACTTCCAGGTTTATTATTATAGTTTAACAATACAAAGATTTAACTTACTATATAAAAGGAAATTAATTGTTAACAAAGAAAGAAAGAATGGTAATGATTAATATATCAGTTATAGGAAAATAACGATGAATGGCTTTATAAAAATTTGGAAAGAAGGTATTGGTTTAATGGCAGTTGATCATTCAACCATGATTCACACATCATGGAAATCTTCTGGCAGCTGTTAATACAATCAATATAGTAAACAATAAATCATTATACCCTGTTAATTCTACTAATCATGTAAATACTTAAAAATATATAAACTTTTCAATTATCTGGGATCTTAAACTCTTAAAGAAAAATTAAGAATAAACTCAACTTAAAATATAAATTTTAATATTTTTATTAACGATAATAGTAATATTAACATTAATTATGATAATAATAATAATAATAATAATAATAATAATAATAATAATAATAAAAACAGTAATAATAATATTAAAAACAATAGTATAATATTAATAAGAATGATTTAATAATAGTACTTACAACATCCTTGAAAATACTATTTCGGATAAATATATAATTAACTTTTGGAATTTACGTGGTTTTAGCAATTTGGCAAATTTTCTTCACTGTGTGAATATGTTTAATTTTAATAACTGCGTTATTCTTTGTTTTTCAAAATCCAGACTAAGTGATAAAATAAAAATGCTTCCTACTAATATTGTAAAATATAAATTTTTTGATCACGCTAAGAAAAATAAGATTATAATCGTCTTGTTCACACTAAGATAATAGAACCACCAGTTTTAAATAGAGACTGATTATATCATAGCTTTTAAATAAGATAGGGTTTGATTAATTATTGGAGAATCAGGTAATCTTTGTACGAAATTTATTGTCTCTATTTTTAGGGTATTCTAATTCTAAGCATCGTATTTAATGCGAGACTTAGAATAAGTAAAAACGTAGCAATACAAGCCAGACAAGATTCTGAATTTGATATAACAAGAAATATAATAGATGTAATAATTAATAAATAAGGTAGAATACTATTACAAGGAATGGAAAGCCTAGGGATAACAATTTTAAATAGCAGAAGTAAAACTGATTGCATATAATGTATCACAAGAATCTCAACAATTGATTTAATGTGGACTAATTACCAGATTTTACTATCGTTCTCTTACTCATTTATTATAAACATATGATTAACCAAAATACACCGATCGAGTACTAGAAGATATTCGATAATTACATCCTCTAAATAATTATTAGAATATCGATGACACTGATATATAATTTTATTAAAAATTATTATATGTAGTTCAATATGTAAATTTGCAAAAACATTTAAAATATCGAAATACTAATAAAAATAAATCATAGTACGATCAAAATTGCAAAGCAGCAAACAAAGAACAGAAAAAATTACATTGTATAAATAAATGGTATAGATCAAACGAATGTAGGTTGAGATGAGTCAAGCATTTAGAAATCAAGAACAAAGGTTAAAGATTATACAATATTATAAAAGGTAATTACATTAGTTTAGCAAATATGATTAGATACTTTAGGAAAAAATTCTGATAAATTTGATGAATATTAAAAGGACTATAGAATTTAAAGGATATGGTACGCTTGATACCTAGCAAAGTACTTTAAAATTTTTACATAAATATTTATCCTTTTAAAAACATTTCATTACATACTTTATGTCTGTGTACATTCTCATTTGGATAAAAAAGTATGATGAAAAAAGTTAAAGAAATATTAAAAATGTTATTAGTATTGTCATGTATGTAATATTACAATAGCATACGCGACGAATAAGTAGTACTTGCGTCAGCAGATATAGACAAAATATTGGGAAATTGGCAATGAGGGAATCAAACTGAGTGTCGATTAATTTGAAATAAGAACTTCTGAATTCGTCAAATTGTGAAAATTCAAGATCAAAGGCAATGATGAATACGCGAGGTCAATCGAAAGATAACACCGGAGAAAGCTGACAGAACGATAATGAAGCAGGTTACCCAGAGGGAGAATTCGCGGATTTTTCAATTCTCCATATAGCGCAAGTAATAAGTAAAATCGTAAGAAAATGGAGGGTCATTCAAAGATCGACTTCTAATCTGACTCTTGCTTTCCGGTTCGGGAACTATTATCATTTTTTATACAATCGGGGACTACAATCATTTTTTATATACATTTTTTATACATTAAAAGAAATGTATATAATAAACTAGAAATAAACCATAAAAGTACTAATATTAAAAAAAATAACAATACCGTAATTAATTAAATATTTTTAATATAATAATTTATAAGTTTAGTATGCATATATTTGAGTTGTTGATATAACATGTCAGAGTAAAGCGAGATAAAATATTATGAGATATGTATATAGAAGTTAGTGTATAATATTTAATATATTTATTTATAAATTGTAAAATCTACGCAATTAACCTTTGAAATTTATTATAAACATAAAATAAACCATGATTATAAAATAATAATAATTCGCATATTTCAAATAAATACACTAATAAATAATATAATAAAAAATGTATTTTTTGTCGGTACAAAAATAAGGAAATAATAAATTAATAAATAATAAATAAATAATAAATAATAATAAATACTAAATCATTTTCTACTTTTCTCAAAAGGAGCTTGAATAGACATTTATTTTAAAAAAAGGATTACTATGCTTTGATTGAACATTATTTATTATAAACTGTATTTCAATGTGAGGCCAATCCAAATAATTCTTAAATACACACGTTTATAAAATATCTTGAATAATATTTAAAAAATTGAAACGAAGATATAAAGAATTATCATGAAGAATTTAATGTATTATTTAAATTAAAAAAATATATTGTGATATTTCATGGGAATAATTTAATTGATAAAGGGATAGTTTGGATCTAATGAATTGAAGTTTGAATAAAACAAAGTTTATTCTTGATCAATAAGTCTACGTTTTAACAAAGAATCCCTTTTTATGGCTGTTTATTAATACATTATATATTTAATATATTAGACACACGTCTGATATATTATCATAAACATTATATAACTTAAATAATTACCGATGATTTTAAACAGGAATATTTATACAATCATGTCGTAGATTAGATAAGTTTCATATTATTTCATTACTTGTAACAATAAACTAAACGTATCTTGTAAATCAGAGTTATAAAATTGTTAAGCAATAGTTGTATTAAAATTTAAATAATTTACGTAGAAGTATTTGTGTTCATATTTTCTTAAAAAATATACTCTTTGTTGTATTATTATTAAATTAATTTTGATTTCATATGAATATTCCAAAAAAAGTTTTCAGAGGAGCAGAATACCAAGCTGCCGAAATATCGACTTATAAAAAAAATGAAAAAAAAACACTTTTTTTTATGCTTATTCTGATCTTAAAATATTTATTATATAAAATAAATTCTCTTGAATTTGCTCATAAGAATTGAAAAAATTAGTAATTATTTTATTAAAAAACTTTCATTTTAAATTATAAAATTTCAGAAGAATAAAATGATTTAAATTGTCATATAAATTTCATATGTTTAAATTTGTATCTGAAACAATAGCATATACATTTTTCACGAATGAGATTTTAATAAAAAATCCAACGAGTGGAAAGGTTTATAGTTTTTTATAAAAGTTCAAAATTAAAATATTTTTTTAAGGATAAATTTTTAAATAAATCTATTTTGCTTGTTATATTAAATAATACATTATACTTAATATGATGTAATTTGTTCGACTCTAAGAAGAAATGAAATAGTATAGTTTAAAGTTTTATTATTAAAATCTTAAAAATAATAAAAATACTTGTAAATAAAAAATAGAAAACTAGAGATATTAATATATACCAACATGATAAAATTTAATTATATAAGTATGAAATTTTTTATTACATTTTATATAAGTTTTTAACAAGTAATCTTAATAAAAATAAAAAAAAACTTAAAAATATTATACAATTATGGCATAGATTTTAAATATCATTACAATATAGTACTATGCTATGATTGAATAATGGTTTATCAAAAAAAAAAATTTAACTGCATAAAGTTTATAAATAACTTATGCATGGAAATAATTATATTAAATATTTTAACAATTTTTTGTTACAGATTTTTCTATTTATATCACTTTACATTTTATGCTTATCAATACCGCTTTAATGGACAGTATAGCAGCTTAGCACTTGTAACATCATGGCTATTTATTCAGGTAAGTTTATCATATAATTTATAAACGACAATATCGTAGAAAATAGTACTAATTTATATATGTCCACTATTGCAAATAATTGCAATAGAGGATTTATAATAATAATAACAATAATAATAATAATGATGATGATGATGATGATGATGATGATGAAGAATAGAGAGAAAAAAATTTTTCCAAAGTAATTATATTGAATAAAATATAATTCGCTTAAAAAACATTGTTTGTTTAAATTTGGCTTTTATTTCAAATCTCTAATAAATTACTACTCTAATCTAGTTCATAATGTGCACTCTGTAGGACGAGCGCCTTTATTTCATCGAAATATCTAGCGGGGTTATTTGTATCTCAATACTCATTAATTAATTAATGCTCTTGTTATTTTATTTGTATTGTGCCTAAAACATATTTGTGAAATTATGAGTGATATCTTTTTCCTTGTTTTGCTACTTATATATAGATTGTTTGTGCCTAGTAAACCTTTGAAAATACATGTTTTTTGTTTATTTATAGTTAAATAATAGTTCATAGTCGTCTCAATTATATATCCCACTCAATCATCTTTATCTTATTTCATTGGCAATCATTTTTAGGTTTTCTCCTAAGTCTTGTCAAGCTTACACTTCATTCGTATTGACAGTTCTTTTGATATTTCGAATTATCCTATAGTTAATATTCATGTTAACAGCTGCATATAGCTAAGCTTATTAGTTAGTTGATATATTAGTAATTATCGAAAGCAAAAACAAAATATTTATATATTTCAAGAGAAAAAGTCGCTTAAAACTAGATCTATCAAATAGCTTTTTTCTTCGTCCCTTCTTATGGTAGAATGACTATTGCAAACTTGCATATATTTACACATAAATCAAATTAATAGTGTATTAATTAATAGAATTATATATAAATTAATAGAACTGTAAATATTATATAGCTATCTAGCACCGTAAATCTCACGATGTCGAGGTTAAAGTGCACAGGTCAGCGGGTGTACACAAAGAAGTCACATATCAAATTTATGAACAATTAGAAAAACACATGTTTAAAAAGTAGAATATAATAATTGCAATAACCCGCAATGGAAATATCATCACCATTGCTTCATACACAGCGTAGTTTCATCTTTAATGAAGAGTTCTAGAACAAGACTAACTGCCAAGCGAATTGTGTTTTACAGTGAGATCTTTACGACTTTTTAGGTTGTGAATGGTTGATAAAGTTAATTTTTTCGATTCAATAGTTTTGTCAGATATACTGAAAGTTCTTTTTATAATTCAAAAAATCTTATAATGAAAATAATGCGACAACTGATTATGAACATAGAACGTTGAAATATACATTCATGCATATAAAGGGAAGTATATCTTAGTGTTGGGATTTTATTTTAAAAGATAATATAAGTTATTTTAATCTCTAATATTTAATATTTTATGTAACATAAATTAAAACTATATAAAAATAATTATATTTTCTAATAATAATTATTGTTTCATTAGTTTTTAATATTTAAAAAAAAGATATTGTTTGAAAATTTTTTATCTATAATCCCTTAGTTTTGTATAAAGTAATTGGATGAATCAGAAAAATATAGTTTTTAATTTTAAAGTTCTAAAATAATATGAGTAATATAAAACTTAAATTACTCTAATATTGTAGAACATCAAATACGAATATTTACATAATATGATTTGAATCTGTGTGATGACATGGCGATTGAATGAAATAATACTATATAATTTAATCAAATAAAAATATAACTTTATTAAAAAGTACTATTACATATTATTCTTAAAACAACGCAATGCTGATTTGGGATTGTTATGTTTGACAGTCAAGAGAGAACTGGAGCTGGAAAATTGTCAAAGCATAAAGGTTTGGTAAACGAACATTCATAGTTTTTAGAAATTTTAAAAAAACTATAAAATTTGGAATTTTAGTACAAATTTTTACTTATGTAGTATCGGAGTTGCGCAGAATAAGCCTCGTAGTGGGGCGCCAGTTAACAGTGTGATATTATAGCTAAATAAAAAAAGGTCGAGATAAGAAACAAAGTACAATTCGAAAATTGCGTAGCAACGAAAAAAATTTTTTACTAAAAACAGCTTAAAAGGTTATCTAGAGATATGTATATATATAAATGCTTAAATACTAAAAATACATAAATATTTGTAAAGTATACTATACCTTTTAGACAATAATATAAAACATCAATTACTATAATAATATGTAACATATCAGAAATACATATTTGAATAATGTAATTTGAATCTTAAAGTTAATAAAATAATAATGGTATTGTGAATAGTAATTTGTTAATGCTTCATAGATCGATTTATTATTGAGTATAAGCAGCACTGAAAAAATCAATAGTGTAGTTGACATAAAAATCATAAACTCACAACCTTTGCTACTTCTCATACTTCTTGCGTACTCTGACTATTATTATTTCGTGTTACGGAAACGTAAGCTCTTTAAATAAAATTTTAACTTGTGTTCTTAATAAAAACAATGTCGAATTTACTTGTGAATATTGATTGAAAACTTTCTCGTTTAGAATGATGAATCTATTATTTGGTTATCGTAAACTTATAGAACAAAATTTTCCATCAACTTATGAGGGTAAACCTTCCTACGGGTTCAGATTCATGAAATCGGTCCTGTAATGTGACATCCAGAGAGAGAGAGAGAGAGAGAGAGAGAGAGAGAGAGAGAGAGAGAGAGGGAGCAAGTCATGCCCTCTTTCTTCCGCAGAGCTCGGCGGGGTTCATATGAAGGGATATTTGGCCCTCTCTCTCGGGTGCTCTCCGTCTTTGTCGCGGATAACGGCGCACTGATGTAAGCGCCATAGAGAAATCGCTTGAGAGGGGAAACATTGTTCTATCTCAGACGGTCCGGTAGTATGTATCACACCTGTGCATACGGTACCGTTTTGATTAAAACGAGTTGTCAACAAGCTACGTACAAACATAAAAGGAGAGTCTAATCTTGAAAAGGCATGATTCGACGAGCGACCAGCATGTAATACGAGCTTAGTATTTGTAAACGCTTGAGATTGTAACCACTCGGTCTTTTTATGTTAAAGGACCCGTTGCTATACTTGACGTGCCTACAAGCACATTGTATTTGTGTTCTCAATAAAGAGGGTATTACAAACTAATAATGTGTGCAGTATTTATTTCCGTGCTCTCTTTTCTCATCGCTTTACAGGAGAACAAGATACCCTGGCTCAATCCCGGGTTAAGGCAGGAGCAGCAACCAAAGGAAGTGCGGTATTACAAACTTTTATTTGTCAGTAACAAATAGATATTTATTAATTTTATCTTATTGTAAATTTTTTTTATTAAATATATACATAATTCTAAAAGATATTTAAAATAAAAATAAAAGTAGGATTCTTTGAGCGCTCACAAGTAGATCCTTATGACTAAATTTTAGTTTTAATTTTGTTTACTTTGATGGCTAGCATAGTCATTAATTTTATTTTATTTACTCACTCATTAACTCACATGCTCATTGACAAACCTTTTCACTCAATTTTTTGAGTTTCTTTATCTTCTTTGAGATTATATTGGTTAGAGGTATTCATATCTAAAATAGCAAGAATTAAATTATTCCTTTCATTCTCCTTGCCTAATGAAATGAATTCTTTAACAAAGTTAAATGCAATCAAGGTAAAAACAAATATTAAAAATTCAAATTATACAGTATATTAATTATTTTATTAATATTATATTTAGAATTAATTGCTATATTATTTATAAATAAAACAATATCTTTTATCATTACCTAAATCTTTACAATATGTCCCAAGTAATAATAATAATAACTTGGTTTTAATTAAAAGAAAAAACTATTTTAATTACTGTTTTGAAATAATATGTAATAATAAATTTTTAAAGTTTAAAAATGAATATATTTTGAACTTAATAAAAACAAAATTATTGATGAAATACTTAAAAAAAATTTTTTTTAGCACTCAATGCTTTATTTCTTTCATCATTATGAGCTACCAATGATTTTGCAACAAGCTCAACTACAACAGTTACTTTATCGCAATCATGTTCAACCACAAAATACACAACAGCACCAAGAACATGCGCAACAAATGCAGCATCAGGAACACCAACAGTCTCAACAAGGTATCCAACAGGCTGATCAACAAACTATGCATGATTATCTTGGCGATTTAACAAGGTTGGACAATCTTTGGGGAGTGACACATTTAGCACAACATCAGTCTACATCAGATATTGCCTTATTACAAACACTATCAAACTCAGCGTCTTTAAATAATCAACAACAACATCAACACAATCAACGACAACAGAATGAAGAAAATATGCAGGATTATATAGGTGATTTAACACGACTGGATAATTTGTGGGGTGGAGTCACACAGTTTACAAATGAATTTCAAGCTAATCGAAATGAGACAATAAATAGTATGTATCAATTTTTATTTAGAATTTTTATAATCCTTAAATAAATAATATTTAAATTACAGTAAAGACGTAACAGTTCATAAAAATCTACTAATTATCATTTCACTTAAACATAAATTTTAAAATTATAGTAAAATAAAAAATAAAATTTATATTACCGTTTAGATTTATAATTCTTTTTATTTTAGCTCCAAGAATCGAGCCAACGACTATTACAAGTGAGTTGAGGACGCTAATATCTCAAACAGATTCAGGTACGGAACCAATTGTAGTTGCAGCAGTTACTCCCTCTATTGAATCCGTGTTACAAATTGAAACACCTTCATTAAGCGAAGCTTCTACTTCAGAAGGTTTCGAGGTCATTGAGTCTCCTGAAATTGTGCCGACCATCTCACCCACACCAAAAAATACCGAAATAAAATCTGTTAGCACAACAAATAACAATAGCGATTAAAAGTAGTGTTATTATTAAGTTTCCCAAATTACAAAGTTTGTACAATCAACTTTTCTGAACGCTTAAATACTTTGTAGACGAATCGAAACAATAAGAAGAAAAAAATATATATATGACGATGATATTTGAAATTGCAAAATTGAAAAATAAAAATCTGAATTCTTCACACAGAAAATTATAGGCGTTAGAAGGAGAAAAAACTTAAGTATTACAATATATTGAGAGATTTATAGGTGATTGGTAAAAATAATTGAATGCTAAAATTTGTAAATGTTCTTGAGCATTTGTATAATTTCACAACCTATTTTTGTATTTGGTTTTATTTTCATCTTTTTTAATTTTTAAACAATGAAAGAAGTACAACTGAGAAATATTCATTTTTATGTGTACGTAATAAAAATTTTACTTGTTCGATAATAACTGTAATTTTGTTAATATATTTTTTTTTTTAATCAGTTTTATATACATTAAGTACAGAAAAAAACTAATTTAAAACATATCTTTTTTTATTAATTGATCTCAGTTAAAACTTCGCAAGAATCTTATAAGCTAATCAAAACATTATACTTTAAAAAACTTTTAAAGATAGCTAATTAATTATTATTTTCAAAGGAACTGAATTAAAGCTTTTTTTATTTTAATAATCTTTTAATTTAATTGAATATTTTAATTAACATTTTCTCATAATTAAACTTTGTGAATGAATGTACAGAATTTTTAATAAAAACATTGGTTTAATTTAAACAATACTATTAACATTTATTATCTATGAATTCTTTCAACAATTTAGAGATATGGATTGTAGAGTATTTTTGTCCTATTAAAATTTTTATAGCTATATTTTTTATACAATATATATATTTCTTTCAGCTGTTTTATATATTCATAATATATCGAAATTTACTCTACACGAATTATTTTATAATTAAAATATTGATTGATATAATACTCTCAATTATTATAATCGCGTTTTCTGAGGTAATTTTAAAAAATCTGTTGCTTCTGTATCATTTATACGATAATTGTAAATTTTACTGTTTTTTTTTTAATAATAAGTAACTTCAAATGTCAGTTTTATACAATATATTTGACTGGATTACGCTTATTAATAATCTTTATATATTCTTTTAGTCTCGATCTATTAATTGTAGTCATTATTATTGTTGTTGTTCTTGTTGCTGTTGTTGTTACAATATCTATACACTATTCATATATAATATTCATAGTACTAAATTAAATGATGATGTTTATCTTTATATTTCAAAATTATAATTTATTATTTATTAGATCTTTAATAATTTGTATTATAATAAATCTTAATTGTGAATTAAACTAAAAAAATAAAGTAAAGCTAATAATTACTAAAATTCATCAAGTTAATAGAACAATGTAATGAAATGATTTAATTATTTTTTTTTATCAAATTTTTTATCTTAAATGTACAAACTTACGTTTTCTCACGATTATATGTATACATGTATTAAATATATTTTTTTAAATTTAGTTTCAAATAGTTTCAACGAGATTATTTAAAAAATTAATGTAAAATAAATTTGAGAATTAATCATTGAATTTTTCTATTTAATTTTAATAATTAATAATCTAATGAGTTTCTTCATTATCAATCATAAAATTTGTAACCAATTTTTATAAATCATAAAATATGTAATCATATAAAATAAAATTATCATATAATAATTTGAAGAATTTAATTTTTATTCTGTGAATACATGTTTATGTGATAGTCCGATAGTTGTCATTATCGAAAAATATTTTAATTGTTATGAAACAGTTATAACGATGTGGCGAAAATAAATTATTTTCGAAACCACATATTGCCTAACCTCTCGCCGAGAATGAGTGTTAGGTCACGGCGCGTCCGTGCTCGCCGTGCGCGCACCGCGAACTGGCCCCGCGCAACGACAGCTGGAAGGTGGAACTAATCTTCCAACACAGCGCAAACGAACGCGCACCCACGGTGCGCACACCGCTATCGCCGTTGCACCGCCGCCGATCTCGCAGCTATAAAAGGCCGCGTGAATGAGCAAAAGGCGTCTTCGGGTGGGAAACCTCCCCAGAAGAATCCGCTCTGGTTAGAGCTGTTTTTAGCAGCCATCCAGAGCCAGCCGTTATCAACGGCCAGCTGTTAGCAGCACCCGTTGTTGACCGTTTTCTGCGGTGACACCTCCGCCCTGTTCAGGTTTTGACCGTTTTCATCGGCAACATCCCCGCCCGCTCGTCTTTTTACTCACACACGCATTACCACGTTTCCGCGGCTTTTCTAATATATCTAAATTCTGCTTCCAAGACCCCGTTACTCTAGCAACTGCACCTCCATCGGAAATCATACAATAGTAATTAACATCTTGTATCACCGCATTTGTAATACTTACCTCATCCAATAAAATCACAGTTTTTTCACAAATTATTCCACTTTATTGACCGGTCCACCCCCAAACTTAAGAGCCCTGGTATCCCGGCGTCCAGTTGTCCGAGTTGGGGGATACAGAGGTTGTCGAGCCCCCGCGCGCAGAGTGTCAACTCGGCCTCCTCATTTCGACCCAAGTGGCTCGCGCCACTTTAACATAGAAGATCGATTCGTTACACTGTTTTTCTGCAAAGGCGTAGTAGCTGCGATTCCGTACATACTGATCGTGTTAGCAAAGAGTATTCAGTATTTTGATTGAATTAATGAAAGAACAGGCACTGGATTTAAATGATTAAATGCGTGTTATTTTCAAGTGCATTTAAAAAATAGTGTTTAATTTAATTTATTTAGAATTTAATTTATTTTAGTAATTTAAAATTTCTTTTGTATACACAACTTTTATTTACCTGAATGAAAAAGAAATTCAAACTTCAAGGCAATAAAAATTAATGTAAATTTCATTTGCAATTAGCGACGCCGAACAAATTATTCTTACAATTAATATTTTACTCTCGTAATAGGCGAGTTACATTCGTATTATTAGTCGCCATCCACGTGTCAATGATGTCAATTTTAATATACTTCTAAATATAAATTTGTTTACCACTGAACGAATAAATTTAATTAAATATCTTAATTCAAATATTATTATTAAATAATGATTCTAGTATTATATGAATTTGTAACATGTAAGAAAAAAAGTGACATAAATTACAAAATATATAAATACACAAATAGTTTGTAAAATTTATAAAGGTTTTTAATAACTTTTAAGTGGTAATAGCGACGATAATTTTATATAATGATGATATACTCCTGCATAAGTTTTTTCCGACACAGTTTTTTTATACTATCACTACGTACATTAAGGTCACTCTACCTAACCGCCACTGTAATGGAGGCAGATTTCTCCCTTCGATGAGAACTATGCTAACGATTTCAATAAGTTTTGACTCCTGAAATTTGTATATATTTCGTACGTTTAATTCGTGCAACTAATCCTTATTCTATCATTTTGACAAGCGTTTGATATGTTGAATATGTTTTCAAGTAGATAACCTGTTAGTTTTTTCAATGAGTATGGTTTTGATGTGGTATGGTTATTAGTGAGTCTTCGATAAAAAATGTAGTGAAGATAATGCGTTTCAATAATTAGGATTTGAGAATATAGAGTGATAGGACATAAATTAAGGATTACTTCTATTTCAATAATATATATATTTAATTTTTCATAAGTAAACAGATTTTTTTCTATTGGTCTGTAAAAATGGTGCTTAAAATATCGTATCGCGGCCTGACAAATCCTCCAAGAAATGAGAAACCTTCGACAGTGAAAAATGTCAATTTATCTCGTCATTACTTCAATACTTTGAGATTGTTTCGTTATGTACTTTATCAAATGTGAATTTTAATGTTACGCAAGATTTGAACTTTTGATTAGGTTTACAAAATTGGTGACGTTAGATAAGTATAGATTGCTACATTTATTGCACCTAACAAAAATTTTTTTTAAACTCTAATGTTTCTGTAGTCGAATTGGATACTAATTATATAAAACACCTCTTCGTTGCGAAACATACGAAAATAACAGCATATACCTTTATTTTAGCACGATTTTTGTATTGCTTTTCCTTTTCGTAAAAAGACCCGCAAAAATCGACTCCTGATTTTATGAATAGTCGGAACTGCATCGCTTTTGATGGTGGAAGATCATTTACAATGTACTTAGTATGTGATAGAATTACTTATTTTGCGTGGAAATATTAAATGCACAGCTCAACAATTTTTACTGTAATGAATTTTACAGTATTGGTCAATAATATTGCTTGTACTTCACTATGCATATTTTATTGTGAGTTTATCAAATTAGTAAATTTGTCACGTTATGATTTTTCGGCAAAACTAATGGATGTTTTATATAACTTAAAAATGAATTTTTTCAAGTATTCATCAATACGAACAATCCTTCAGCGTCTGAAAACGATTAATAATGTTCAAAATTTTTGATTTTGAAACTTGTTTTGAATATTTAAATTGATTTAGTTCTGTGATAAATAATTCCCTTTGTGTTTGATTAATTATAAAATTCAATTATTTTTCAATTTTTTTCACGCTTAAATATCTACTTAATTTTTATTAATAATAATATTGAAAAATTTAAATATATATATATATATATACTGTAACTCTTTTCAGTTTGTTTAAAAGTGAAAATTTTGAAAATAAATCATAAAATGGATCACGCTTCGAAGATCTCTTCAATACTACTCTTGGATTCAATTAAAAAATTTTTAATCTGTTTTCGATCGCTTAGAACATTTGTATCACAATCATTCTGGTTCCGATGACTATATTTTGTTACGTATTAGATGATTTGGTGTTTGTAAATTGTCTCTATATTGGTCGATAAAACATGTTGATGCTTTTTAAATTTTATCAAAATTGAAAAGAAATCCTCTTTGATTGTATACTCAGTCATTTAATTACATTGTAGATACTTCAAATATTATTCTTAGCTTTTTATTGAACTTGATGCTTGTTCTCAATAAATTTACAAAGAATAATTTGTTTTTGCAAGACTTTATTATTCTGCAACGAGACTCCTCGTTGCTAGAAGCTTCGAGAGGGCCCCTTTTTGTACAATGAGTATTTGAATGTTACCAATATGATACATTAACTCATTTCAAAATATTTTTGACCGTCAATGTCTCACAACGCGTTGAAATACTTTCGCTTTCATCATGCATACCTGCGGTAAAATTAAATCCCAGTTGGATATATATTATCTACCAATATGGAGGTAAATTTGTTGACCTCGTGAGATCACAATTTTGACTACACGTGTCAATAGACAAGTGTTAAAAATTAAACATGAAACATGTTCCATTAGACAAAGAGAATAATCTGTCGATAGCACTGAATTAAATTCAGAAACGTAATTAATAACATATAAAATTATGTGTAACGTCCCAATAATTTAAACTACACTTTCTTGTCTAATTCCAAGACTTTTGCGTAATAAGTTATTTAAGTTCGTAATGCCGATTGGTAACCGGAAATTAATATAATAAGAACTCCAGTTCATCATAATTGAAAATTAATGATAGTGAAAAAACGACAAGTGGAGCAATAGTATGAATTATAACTTATAAATAAATTAGGAAATTAGTATTCATTATCACTATTATATAACACGATAGACTAAAAATTTGTACAATCATAAATAAAATCACATGATTGGCTCAAGTCACATATGAATCGAAGTTAATAATTGAGAAGTAACATGGAAGGGATAAAATTGCTAATGATATAAAAGACAGAGAAATTAAGAATAAAGAGCTTTTTACTCCTGAAGTAGTATATTTTAATTCAAGTGTTAAGGATTCTCCAATCCTGTCAATCTGGAGTAGTAACAGCTAGCTACCTTTACGAAACTGCTCACGTAGTTCTTTCGGATCAACTATCTTTAAGCTACAATGGCTGTGAATAACAATTACGCAAGTAATATTAAGAAATTCACGATAAATAATTGTAATGTTTTTGTAACACTTATAACTTATAATATTATTCTTACTGCAAATATTAACGATAATATAATAAATATTGTAAACTAACCAATATATTAAATAAACCAATAATTATTCATTTAACAAATATCTTAATTAGTTATTTATTTTTTTTAATGCATTCTGAGACACAAGACAAGTTTTTTTATTTAACATTTATTCCAAAAACAATAATTACTCTCTTCCAAAAATGGGATCAACACACTTATCTACATTCTGAAAAATTCTGAAGGGAGAGAATTTCAATAACTACGAATTTATACAATAATTTTGTATAATAATTTATTGTTTCTTATTTATAACTAATATACGAAGTTAATTATATTAAAAACTAATAATATTTAATCTTTAATGAAAATATATATATATTGATTAAAAAAATGGATTTAATTAAAAAATTACAGATTGCAAATATTTTATACTTAATGAATAATAGAATAAGAACAGATAACAATTTCTAGAAATTTAACTTAAATTAATTAAAAAAATTAGACTAAATCAAAATTATGATAAAAAACTCGCCCATATGAACGTTTCTCTTTGAAGGGCTATGTATTATTTGGTTGAAGAATTTCGATTACAATAGACATGCACAATGTAATATATATATATGCCATACAATGTCACTATATTTTAACAAACAATTTCTCTTAAATTTGTATAGTATTACAAAATGAAAACTTCACATATGTTCAAATAAAGAGTTTAATGATACCTGAAACAAAAATTACTATAATGAAATATTAAAATCACTAAAAATAAATAATTGTCAAAAAACACAGATGAAATACATGCGCGACGGATATTTGAAATTTAGAGTAATCATTTGAATAATTACGTTATAATTTTTCGCAAAACGGAATTTCAAATAATCGTTCCAAAATAAATCGATAAAATATAATATAATATGATAAATTGATGAAATGCATGAAAATTTATGCAAATTTAAGATTTGTTTATTGATTTCTTTGAAAGTACAATTTTCCTGAAAAACGGTACAAATGTCGGGGGCATAAATACTAATAATGACCGTGATACGTGGCGTTAATGAAAATACACGGATTAATGAGTTTAAGGAATGCACGAATAAAAAGGGAAAACGTTCTAATAGCGAGATAATGAATGATGCATTAAGGGCGGCTAGATAAAATGCCCTTGACACATAAGGAGATTCGAGTCGGGTCAAGGTGCGGATGAGGTCCTTTCTTGCAAGTACAGTGGACACAGTTTTAATACGGTGCAGCCTCCTTGACGCAATTAAGAGGAAGATGTAGCTACAGGTGACTTTGCCTTTTTAAGGACTTGAAAAAGCATAGAATCGTGAAAATTTCGGAGTGTTGTGTTGCCACAATATCATAAATACCGGATGAGCCGGAGGGGAAGATTTAGATAAGGACCGAGCTCAGAGCTAGTCTATTCCAAGACTAGCACATGCGGAGTGTCAAATAGTCTCGGTTCCGCGAAGCTAGATGCGAATGTTAATGTGTTCAGCTGATTGGCCGTTCGAGATCGCGAGGGAAGTTGAGCGCGTACCAGTATACGAGCTAGCGCGGGGACCGAACGCGGGAGCTTCGAGCGGCAAGGGGGACTGCTCTGAACCACTTAATAACGAGCGAGTCTCACTGCATAGTTAAAAAGTATACATAATCGAAATGTGCACAGTTGCCGTTAATGTAGTGGTTAGTAAATAATATCGTGTGCTGCCGTGAGATAGCTGATAACTATATACTATATACCTATCAAGTGAGATCTTTTTCCTGTTCTTGTGAGTAATTGAATTTTCTGATTAGTAGTGCTTAGTAACTAATTACAATTTACGATTATGAACACAGAAAATGAAAAACGAATTTTTTTTTTAAAAGAATCAATAATAAATTTTACAATAAAGAACATCCTATTATTTATAATATATTATTGGTAAATTGGTTCCTTAACATTAGAAGTAATGAGAGTTATGGTGGGAAATAATGAAAGTTCATCATTCGATTATCATCTCTTGTAGATCATAGAACATAAAATTCTTCTATAAATTAACATAATGTGTGACAAGTGAAAATTCATTATTATTGAATTGAGTCTATGCAATCAATTTCATCCATTTCATTTGGAAATATTAACACATTTATTGATAAGAAAAATATGCGAAATAATTAAATTTACTACAATATAATAGAAGAGAGGGAAATACAGAGAGTTGAAATTAAACTATTAAACGATAAGTAAATTAATTTCATATTTGATATAATATAATTTTTTATTATTCTTTAATGAAAATATTGTTAAAAAATACTAGTGAAGAACATTTTTTAAAATAATTTATATTCTATAACTATATTTTTTTTATTATTAATGTTACGTCTTAATATTGGTACGAATTTTTGTACATATAATTATATATACAATTCATCGTCGGCTCTATCAGCTGCCGTGTTACGAGTAACTCGATAGCGAAGGTGAAGGCGCAACCAAGAAAAACTTTCGTATTCGTATTAAAGTATTATTTATTTATTCTTCTGGAAGAGAAGCGCGACGCGCAAAGTCGTGTACCGTGATATGAGGCCGGTGCCTTGTGATAATTACGCACGTTCCAACACAGACAGATCGGATCTTTTTAAATTACCGAACTCTAGGAGTTTGGGAGATTGATATAAGTTGACTCGCGCATTCGTCACGAATTAATTCAAAAAATATTGTCCGAACCACGGAAGCCAGGGTTTCCTCCTTTTTGGATAACCCCTCCTGCAATTCCGCGGCCCAGACGCTGAATTCGCGAGTCTCCCCCCTCTCCCTGGAGTTCCCTCACCGTGCAGCGCTCTCGCACACGATGTCTGATCCTGCTGGCCAACTCGCGTCGGGAATCCGCTGCGTTAGTAACCTTGGGGACACGGGTGTACCTAGAGACGTCTTGGCTGCTTTCGCTGCGTTTCGTCGCTCGTGCTTCCCTCTGCGCGGAGTCCTATAACACGACATTGAAAAAGTATCGCGTAAGCGTTACGACGGATGCTTATGTATCCGAAAGTAACAATATGTTTTAGGCATATACATGATCGATCTGAAATGTAGGAAGGATTGGTTGTTTTTGAGTTTCTTTTTGTCGTATTGATTTTAGGGAGTCCGTAAAATGTGCGGGGAAGTTTTTTGTATTTTAACCTTTTTTCGTATTATTAAAAATGATAGCATTTTACTTCGCGCGTAGAATGTTTTTCGGTTTTGTAAGACAGTGTAAAGGGGAAATAGCGTTATACTATTAAATTTTGTGAGCGACTTGGAAAAAATTTCATGGAGATATTTCAATTGTTAAAAGACGATTTTAATAATAATTGTATATATAAATCGCAATTGGAAAAAGGGTACAAATGTTTCGGACAGGATCTGAAAAAAGTAATCGACGAACTCCGTTTTGAACATCAAAAAATAGCTCGAATCGAATCTAGCATTCAGCGTGTGTAAAAAATTTTAAGTTCCTACCGACTGTAACAATAAAATCAACCGCTGAAATACTGAATTTAATACTATACGTAGTGGATAAGATAGTGACAAAAGATTTAAAAATATGTGCTAAGGTTGTACCAAAAGTTTTATCAGAGTTTCAAAATGAAACTTGACTTACCTGTTGTAAGTAATTACTAGAATTATTGTAAAATGATTCGACTTTCTTAAATTCTTGTATCATCGGGGATAAATCTTTTTATCTTCGAATACGATTTAAAATGAAGAGGTAAAAATTTTTCCTCGACCAAAAAAAGTGCGGATGAGTAATTCATGCGTCAAAACAATATTGATTGTGTTTTTTGATGTTCATGGAATTATATATTTTGAATTTGCTTGACAAGATAAAAATGTGAGTTCGAATTGGTTAAAAGTTCTAAAAAAACTAAAACGCCATGGGTGCGTATCAGATCGGATATTAAAAACAATTGGAAGCTTCATCATGATAATGCCTCAAGCAACATGGCGTTTATCGTATCAAATTACTTGGCAACTCTAAGATCCACGTGGTGCCTCAGTCCTCTTACAGCTCCCCCTTGGCCTCGTGTGACTTTTTTTATTCTCTCGATTGAAGAAAGAGCTCAAAGGAAAGTACTGGAATTCGGTGCAAAACATCTAGGCGCATGTGTCGACGGTTATAAAAAACATTAAATTTGAGTTTTAAAATATTTTTGAGACCTAGAAAATCCGTCTTTAAAAGTGTATTATTGCAAGAGGAAATTACTTTAAAGAATTTAAAATTTTCATTTTATAATATGTACAAATCTACCAATAAATATTCTTTCGTAAAAAATGGTAATTGCTTTCTTTTTATTTATACTCAAACAAAAGTTTCTAACGTAGCATTATTTCGCTAGTTGCTCTTTCGCGCTGTATTACAAAACCGAAAAACATCTTTCGAGCGAAGTAAAAAGCTGCCGCTTGTAATGATCAAAAAGAAGGTTAAAAAAAATAACTCTCCCGCACATTTTCCAACCTCCCTGAAATCAATATCACAAATAGCATCTTTAAAAATAACCAACTCTTCCTATTTTTCAGATGGACTATGTATGTGAAATTATTTAATAAATTAATATTTAATAAATGTTCTGTATAAAAATGATCATTTATTCGTTTAGTATAAATTATACATTTATGAAATTACAATTTAGACGATTAATTTAAATAAAATTAGTAAGAACAAATACAGAAAATATAATTAATTCAAAATGAATTATAATTAGTTATCAATGAATATAATTTATATTATCTGCGTTAAAAGTTTTACAGTGATAGTTGATTAGTGAGTGTGTTATGTGGAAGGATGATGTGGATAAATTCTGTATCAGCAGCAGCTTATCACCACTTCAGATTTCTTCTACACTTGGAAAGTCATCAATATTTGATAATAACTTGAATTTAAAGTATACTAAGTCCAAAGTAAAAAGCATCTTTTTGTGGTTTGTTTAGCTTTTCATATTATCTAGTATTTTATCTCCTTTATAATATTTTATAATTATTAATATTAGTTTATATGTACATGACCTTAGTTAATCGTCTGATGTACAAAACTTCCTTATTTTATTTCCTTATTTTCTTTATATTATCTTGTGCAATTTACTAATAGTTCATTGGTATTGTAATATTTCTAATTTGACATCCTTGTAGCCATTCGTATCAAATCGTGATGAAATAAAGTGCTTCATCTTTTTTATTTTATATAGCTTCTGTTTAAAATTCGCGGTCATGTACCTTTAAAGTTTTCATTTTGCAAGATTATCAAAATTAGATGAGGAAATGATACTTAAAATAAGTTGCTTAAAATTTGATAATATTATAAATTTATAAATCTGAAATACTTTTTGTTTATTAAATTTCTTTGGAATGTGTTGAAAAACTCACAGGCTGTAGAGACAACAGGTGGATTTCCTCCTGTGACTGCTGCTGCAGGTTTTTCTTCTCTAGACTCTGGGGGTGGCTTCAGCTGCGTGTTTACTCTTGGTTGTGGGTTGACGTTAGTCTTCCCACTGCTACGCCGTCAAGCAAGTCAGCTTTTTTGCACTCTAAAGCACGCGTTAAAGTCAAAACACGTAAAGCACGTTTTTTAACTTGTACCGCGCGCGTTTCAAGATGGCTGAACTCGCGATCCCGTCACTCGATATTCAATTTAAATATCGACGGTATGTCGATGCGCAGATCGATCATTATCGATTACTCCGCATCTTCCACACCGCTAGGGAGAACGTGATTGGCTCGTTCGAGCAGCAACCAGTCGCCTAAGCTGCAAGCTACCCGACAAATTTGATAGAATAGTAAACAAATAGTATAAATAAATTATATTAATGTGTATTCGAATGATTCGAAGAGAAAAAAATCGTTAGGCTATGAACCTTTTTTCAAATTTTGATGTATACAGACATATTACCAATATGGGTTTTTCATAAGATATTTATTTATGTAAAGTAGTATGAAAATTTGCTTAATACATATGTAATCTAAGATGAGACTTTAAGAAAGTTTGTAAGAAAAAAAACAGAAAATTGTGAAGTTCTTATTAGTTTTAATTTTCTTATGATTTTAATGAATATTGATTTATGTAAAAAAATATAAAATACAGTACAAAGACTGTAATACAGAATTAATAGGTAATCAAAGCGAAAAAAAAAATTTTCGAACACCGAAAAACTAATTATAACTCATTCGTGCATATACACTCTCGACATGAAAATTATGTGATAGATTGGGACAACATAAACAATCTATAGATAGAACAAAATTATTACAAAAAGCAAATATGTAAAATATTATGAAATTATGGTTTCAGGAATTTGATTCATGCAAGTTTTATGCTACTATTTTTGAATAATAATTCAAAAAGTTTATAAGAAGATGTACTCAGAAGATGTAAAGTGGGGCGGGGGTTAGGCATAGTAACGAATGCCAAAAAATGAGAGAGATTCTTGAGATGAATGTACTCGACAACCAGTATGGTAAAATATAACTCGAACACCGAAGTTAACGCAAAAAGGAAAGGGTTAATCAAGCAAGTAGGCACTCTTAATTAGATTGCACATAACAACAACCAACGCTTTATTGAAATCTAATATGAGTATCTCAAATTGATAATATTCGAATTTAACATCTATTTCAAAAATACTGATCTTCTCGCCTTCGAGGGCATCATCCTGAGCCCCGAAGCTTGACCGAAGACCAGCTGCGTTGCAGCTGTTACATTTTACCCGCGAGGTTATCCGATGATTTACGATGTCGGACCCATTGTTACTTCCTCGTCGGCCGAGGATTTTCATTTTCTTACAGTATATATTATATTAATATATACTTTATGAGAAATATCTACCTACGAGAAAGACCTCCAACTATAAGTATTATATAAAATAATTGAGAGAGACGAGTGTAGCGAGGGACCTGTATATATCACTTCACTTAACTTTTTCATATAAAAAAAGCTAAGACTTGGAAGTACGCCACCTAGTGGTGCAAAGAACTATTACTCAACGCGCTACATTTGAATTACGCGATTGCATTGTTCCTTGTGTTGAAGTTGTATTAACTCCTGTCTTTCTCAAACATTCTCCCCGTCATCAGCAATGTAGATTACTGATTATTATCTCAAGGTATTATGGGAAGTAAAGCAAGTTTTGAGACTGGTTTAGTGAGAATAGCTGTTGCTATCTTTAGTGAGACAACTCTAGTCAACTCATTTTTCCCAGGAATGAGTTTCAGTACTCTGGCCAACGAACATTTATTGGGTGGTATTAACTCCTCTCCTTCTCAAACAATTCTTATTATTATAAGTTTTATGTTATTATTCGGCTCTTAGTATTTTGGAATGCCTCGCATATTAATAGCTACTATGTTACATACGTGATAATATCATCTGTACTGAAGTAAATATAAAAATTAGAATTATGTTTACGTCCGTTTTATAATTATTGTAATTTTGTTTTGATTAATGTTTTATTTATTTAAACTTATTTGTAATTTTAATTTTATTTTTCATTAATAACCTGATGAAGACAAGAAAAACTCCCTTTTCGAAATATCATCGATCAAGAAATAACTTTGTTTTTTTTACAACACACTCATTAGGAACCAAGTTTTTTTAATATTTAAATCTTAAAATATGATAAAAATCAAAGATTGCAATAATTATGCTAAACAAGTATTGTTGTGGTAAAGCTAGGGTTACATGTAGAGGTTATGTAGTTGTGTGTAAAAAAGTAAAAATTTTAATTATATGTACTTTATTAATATTACAGTAGTCATTGTGAGTGAATTAAGTGAATTAAAATAAATATTCGATAAAGTATAATATGAAAAATAAAAATGAAATGTTTGTAGCAAATGAAAACTCTAGGATGTTTAAACATTTTGAAAAATTCTTGAAAAATCATTTAAATTTAAGCCTATTTACTGTTGTTACGTATCTAAGAGGTCACGACTCTATTTATTTTTTGATAGTCAAATCGCGAAATTTTCTCTCCAGGTTTCGTTTTGGCCTTTGTGAGGTTCGGAAGTTGTCAATTAAAGGAAACGCGAGATAATTAATAGAATACTTTTTTTATTATATTTCTCTTAATGAATGAGAGAGAAAGAGTAACGTAATATGTAATACAATTCTTCGTATCAAGAAATTAAGTCCCGATTGTATAAAACAATTAGTAATAAAATATTAAGAACCCGAACCGAAATACGACTTTAGAAGGAATCGAACCGAATCCCAATTTGAAGTCTAATTCTGAAGTCTAATTCCGAAGTGCCCCTACGTGATTTTTCGATTTGACTCATTACCTCCGCTGTATGAAGAAATTGCAAAATCCGCGATTTCTCCCTCCGGGTGCCTCTGCTTGATTATTGTTCTGTCAGCTTTCTTCGATATTGCCTTTCTATTGACTTTTGTGTATTCATTGTCGCCTCTGATCTTGAATCTTCGAAATTTGGCGAACTCGTAAGTTCGTATTACTCGCGGGTTTCACGTTACTCGCATTCTCTCAATTTTCTCTCAATGTCACTTTCCTAAGTTTGCTAATGCGAGTAAAATTTATTCGTCGTGTATGCGTTTGTAACATTACATACATGACACTGTGTATAACTCCATAATTTAACGGTCTATAAAATATGTTCAAAGTGAAGGAAAAATAAATAAACAATGTAGATATTTTATTTCTGCTGTTAAAATAAAGTTCATAATGATTGCTGTTTGAGTAAATTATCTTATTTACGACATCTCGATGTATCTTTTTTATTTGGGGAGAGAATATAACATGTTCACCAATTAATAAGTGAAACTGAAATTACTCACAGGTTTATGAAATAAAACACTTAATAGTGCATTGGCGACGTTTCAACAAGAAAACTCTGGTCTTCCTTAGGCTTTTATTATTAAATAAGATACAGTGAAACAATACATTACATTGAATTAAATAATTACAATATAAATTATAACGAAAATAATACAAGTATTACAAAGTTACTTTAGTACATTGTTGTGGAAATAGATTTTGTGCAACATACATTGACATGGCGTTAAGTTTAAATGTATCAAGCGAATTCTTATGTTTATTTATATATAGTCAGCTGTGTATTAAGTCATCAATCTAGTCATATGTTTATATTGTGAATGTTTTGCATATGTGTCTTCTTATTATTTACAGTATAAAGGACCATGTATATGTATAACATTTCCGAGATTTGGAGCTTTGTATAATTCTACTCTCTAATTAATACTTTGACATTTTCCCAGTCGATCATAAGTTCATTGTTTTGCGAATGTATTTGAATAATAGAGTCCGTATATTGTATATCTTATGTTTGCAAATGCGTTACTTAAGGACGCATTTCGTTTCGTCAATGTATGATGTGTTGCAATCTTTACTAATTTAATTTATAGACAACGCCTGCAGTCTCCCATTTACCAATATTATCATTGCCTAATTTTATAATATTGTTTAATTAATATTAATAATAGAAACCATCTGTATGTTATAAGATTTTAATTTATTACTAATTGTTTTGTAGAAATTGTTGTAAGGGATGGAAATTATATTGTCATAAGGTTGTCATAAATGTAGTTTTTTCAGAGAATGTTTTTATTTAATTATTCTCCATTTATATTTAATATACTTATTATAAAATTAGTCGGGATATTCATTATTTTGTAAAATGTTGATCACTTTATTTAAATTGTCCTTGTAATAATATGTGTCGGATAGTGAAATTGCCCTCTCTACTGAGTTATGTATAATATTTTTCTTTTGGCTCCTTGAATAATGTCAGTATAAATTAGTAATTCTATTGGAGCTTATCGATTTTTTGTATTAATTTGTAATTATATATTTTATTTTTTATGGTAATGTCCAGGAAGATTAAAGATTTGGTCATCTCTATCCTATGGCTGAATTATATATGAATACTGTAACTATTCAAGACATTCAAAATAATGTCAATCTCATTGTTTTCGACGCAAGAAACTATATTATCTACGTATCTATAATAAAATAGAGAGGAGTTATAGCATTGTTTAAGAATGATGAGGTACTCCCTTTTCAAATTTTTCATTATTATCTCTATAAAAATGGGTGAGACTTGATCGTCGATCCGGATTCCAAAAATTTATTGATAAATAGTATCATTGAAAGAAAAATATATATTTGTAGTTGAGTAGTTAAAAAATACTCCATTAGTTTGATTCCTTTTGAGTTAGTATTTGAGATGCCTCAGATTTCATGATGGGAATTTGAATCTTAGTCTACATTACTACTTTCACGGGGGTTAGGGATGTTATTTCCTTTGGAGGGTAGTCCTTGTTATCGTTCGGGTAATATGTCGACACTACCATTAATGTTCTCTTTCTCCCTGTCTCGTCCACATTCATTCACCTTGTCCATTTTTAGGATTCTTGTATCAAACTAATTCCACTATCCAGTCTTCCACTCTGTTAATTACCTATTCCTTGTCCTGTTGGCGGCAGCACTCCACGATGAAGGTGCCATATTGCAGACAGTTGTCTTGTAAATTGCGGACATTATTTCGATTAAGAAGTATGCTCTTTATAATTACAGATTTGATTTTTTTACTTTTCACGAACTCGGCGACGAGTTTTGTCTTAGAGTAGTCTATAGGAACAATCACCACTTTTAGGTCAGTGGCGATCACAGTGGCAGGATAAGCTACAATCGAGAATTGTAACTTACCCCACGAAGTAATCGATCTCTTTTATATCATTTTAGATGTTGAATCCTCAGATGACTGTTCCTTTGTAATCTCAAGAAACTCCATAGGGCTCATCATCTTTGGTACTCTATACTTCATTTTTCTTTTCCTCCTCTTCTTATGACCTGGGCCAACAAGAGAAGAGACCTTGTTTGTTCATGAGTCAACAGCATCAGAGCGGGGAATACTCTTATTTTCTGAACTCACCTGTTTCGTATCCTCGTCATTTTTTACAGTGGTACTACCCGAGGAATCCTTAGGGATCTGTTGTACCTTTAAATCCTATTTTTGGGCCTCTGAGCTCGTATTACTAAGTGAGTTGGACATGATTCTTTCGATGAATTTTTCTATAGATATTTGGTTTTTTAAGAAGCAGATGATAAGATTTACATGGCTGAAGATCCCAAGTACACGGTGGTCGGTGATCGAGAACCAAGAAGCGGGGATATAAGTTCCGCCCGATTCTAGTGGCCTCAGAAGAGACACTCCAAATGACTTTCATGACCCAATTCTGCCTCCAATCATCAGTACTGGTCAATGGAGATTTTTTGCCAGCTATTGAGGCAGCCAGAGCTGGGTAGTTGCTCCATCCCTGATCTCTGTACTATCTGGCAATCTGAGTGCGCTGCCCTCAGTTTTTCAGCTGTACCCTCTGAAGTATCCCAGTTATTCCATTCCTCCTTCCACCCCCTCGTTTTTATACTTAACTGATGTAAATGATTAGACATAAGTAGAATGAGAATTTTAAAAATTAAAAATAATCACTCTTCAAATGATATTAATTTAATTTTATTGTAGAAAATTTAACTTTGCGCTTTGAAGACGATTGACAGATTGATTCCTTTATCGTTGTATAATTACCCATTTTTATTACTCACTTCTTTCCATACATATCGCTTTTCATTTATTTTTCTGGGAATAAGGGTGGTCATAATGATTAAATCTAATAGTTCTGCGGTTTACATAAAATTCGTACAATTTTACATACATATATTATATCATAAATTAATTTCTGGCATAAAAATTTTTTGACTTGCCATCGAAAGAAAAAGCCAATGCATTCAAACTAAATTTGTACAAACACTCGATACAATTTATTCATTATTTTTGCAATTTGGGACGTCTTTAACTCCTTGAAAAAAAAAATTTCATGCGATACTGACCAATGGAAAGAGAAAAAGATGAAAATAAGGACTTATGTATGTTAGAGGTGAAGAGAGAAATAAGATCGAAAAATCGACTCCATCACACTTGATCATATCACTTTACACATTTGTATGCATCCACCCGTATTATTCATTTCTCCCTCAAAAAATATATGTGCTTTCGCATGAACTTACACTCTGCTTACTAGTTAAATACATAAGAGTTCCATTAGGGATAGAGTAAAAAATTTAATAAACTTTAAACGTTTAATTAACAATATAAAAATATAAACGTTTAATAAGCGGCTTTTAATAACTTAAACAACTTATGTCAATGTAAAAATCTGAACGAACATTTATTGGGATGCCTATTCCATTTCATCAATAATAATGAGCTTTCGCGAAAAAATTTTTGTGGGTTATATTTTTAATACAATATACAATTGTATATAGATATTCGTTTAATTTCAAAACTGGCAATAAAATTTTGATGAATATTCTCCTCTTTGTTTGACATAGGGGCAATATAGAAAAAAAATATTAGTCACCAATTGTTTCTTCAAATAAAAACAAATATATATTTACAATGTTATAATACAATTGAATTTTGCAATGAGTAGCGAAATAGTTATAAGTAAAATTGTGTACTGCGCTTACAATAAAGCGGATCGATAAAAATCGTATTACTTGAACAACAAGTACGGAGTTTCTGTCGTTAAAAACTTTTCAAAATAAAGGCTAGTTCTGGAAAAGAAGTAAAGGAGACAGAGCACATATATTTTTAAAGCATTGAATTTTATAAAAAAATCACTCGTGAACATGAATAAAAGTCGCGAACATAAACACAAGTGTTGTGATCTCCCTTTTCAATTCGAATATTCCAGAGAGCTAATAAAAAACAATGAAAATTCGCATATTTTTACTGAATAAAAGGATTATCATATTTTGAAAATACATAATACATTGTATTCACTAAAGAAATACTGATCACAAAAATCAATTGTATTTATTAAATATAATATTCTCATTTCTTCATGTTAAAAATACCCTGCTCTGTATGATAAAGAACGTTTTATGTTTTACAAACCATGATCTTCATTAATTAGATAATTATTTAATTTATATTATTCAAATTTATTGATGTAAATGTTAATTACCAGTAGTGAATTTGGTTAATTCAATATCTAGTGCATTCATAGTTAGTATTAATTTTTTCTATTTTGCCTGAACAACTTATAAATAATTTATAGATTCTTTTGACTTTGAAAAATATCGTTGATACACACACACACTATTTTTTATTTTCTTACTTTTTTTCTATTTTCTTACTTCAAATTAAAAATATTAAGAATATATTTAAAAAATAATAAATATAGAAGTTGTAATCATTTAATTTCAGTCTTTCGTCGTATTTTTCCTTTATTTCTTTTCTTTATTAATGCGATAAAAGTATAAATACTTTATACGGTACCAGGTCTTTAAATTATAAAAGGTTTCTAATGATTTTTAATTTTTATATTATATAATTATAATATATAATTCTTGTATAATTTTAAAAAATAAAAGAAATTTATAAATATTCTTATGTAACTATTTTATAAAATAACATACTTTTTGTATAAGTGAGACACTTATATATTAAATCATCTATATATCTGTATTTCCTACTTATGGTCATAAAACTAACAAGGATGACCAAATAACTAAAGAAAATAAAATGAATGAAGGGAATCAACCATCGATGAGGAAGATGATGCGGACTGATTTGATACTAGCAGGCCTTCGCTTATCCGTGAGTGACTGGGCGGGATTTTAATAAATTTATATTTAAGTAAGATTTTTGTTTAAATAAATAATTTTAAGTGTTAATATATTATAATGATGATTGATTTTCTATTTTAACTAATTATTAATAATTAGATCGGTGGTATAATTAAACGTACAATAAATTTTATTATAAATTTTTTTAAATAATCAAATTTACTTACCTATAATAAATTAAACAGCATAAATTTATTTTTAAAAATCTCCATTCTATATAATATTAATAATATAAAAATTATATCAATAGCATCATTTTTTATAATGATAAACATTTGATTAATATCATAAACTATATAGTTGTAGTTGTTTTTCTATGTTGAGATTAACCAGACCAACTACGTGTATTCTCAAGCAATAACAGCGCAAATGTGTGTTAAATCCCCAAGAATACACGTCGCCAGCCTAGTCTCTGATGTATTGATAGTTTAATATATAACATATACAGAGATCACTCCATTCTATTTTTAAAAAATTATGGTTGCACTATATATTGAATTATTTATAAATATCTTTTTCACCTATTTTATTTCAAATATATGAAATATAAATAAATAAATATAAATATATAAATAAATTATTATGTAATTAAATTTATTTTAAATATAAATTAGAAATTTAGAAAATCTAAATGTAAAAGAATTTAAAAATGAAAGAAATATATGAGTAAATGTGTACATAATCGTGTTTATTGTTGACAAATAAAAAGAGTTGTAGGCAAATAAAAAATTAAAAACAGCATTACCAAATAATGTGATTAACGTTAATTTTCTTTACGCTTGAGTGAGTGGAGATGAAAGAGTTTTAATTATATTTACATTGAAAATTGCTTGATACAAAAATGTATAATTATATATTTGGTTATTAATATACCAATTGAATCTTTGATTTACACTCTAAGAATTCTGTCCATGCCCTTAATATTAAGAATAAAAATTATATTCATTGATAATGATTAATGATAAATTTATACAAGTATCAGAGAAATCGCAAAAACGCATCCATATTAATCTACCGATTATTATAATTATTTAGTAGATTTCGATGAATTAAATAAATCGTTGAATTAAATAAAAGTATTATGATGGTATTCGTCATTTTCTGGTGGTACTTAGTCTAAGGCATACTTGGTAATCCTCTATTTCATTTTTAAATGAGGGTTATATAAAAACGTCTTTAACGATGCATACCAACTAATAACTGTCCTCTTCATATTTAGACAAACGCAACAATCCTTATTATAGCACATTAAAATTTATATATTATAATTATTACAGACATCTACATATAGATATGTTGTAAATAAGATTTAAAAGTTTAAACTGTTTGGAAGAGTTTTCATAAGGGTCAGGAGGACAAAAATTTAATCAATCAGCAGACCTGTTGTCTTTACAAGACTTGAACTTAAACTCAAAGTTGTAAATACAAAATATTGTGAAACTTAGAAGAATGCCAGTTTATCTACTAGTCATGATGAAAACTAGAGGTGTACTGCATTTAATGAAATTATATATACTCTTAAATACCATATCTTCATGTTAGTTAAAGTCAAAATTAGAAGGATTTTCGTAAGCATGACGTAATGCAAGTGTTGAATAGGTTAATTTCGAAAAACTAAGTCACTTTATATTTATATAATTGTACAATATTATATGTACTAAATAGTATTAATACCTGTTAGAGGAAAGTTTTCCGATTCAGCCTGTCTGTACACATATTGAATAAGCATAGCAAGGGATTTTTTGGATATTTAGATATTATGATCGTATTCCTAATGAAATGATAAATAAATTCAAAAGAAACACCTAAGGTTTTAGAGATACTAGAGATGATTATTTTCATTTTGAAATGATTTCTATACAATACAATAGATTACCTATGGAAAAATCACGCAAAAATTATAAAAAGTTTTTCATTAAGTATAATTGTAATTATAATAAATTATTTGTTATAGATTATAATATTGGAAATAATATTATACTTTAATCTTAAAATTATGATTTTTATTTTAATATAATTAACAATAATAAATATAATATAATATAATAAATTAAAGTATTGAATTTGTGTGACCATAGTCAGACTAGTTATCACATATGCATTTTAATTGTGGTGGCTAAAAATGAAACAAAATGTTGAATAAAATACAAAGTTTGGACTGTCTATATATCATGTGAGTTATACAAACAACGCCAACAATCACTATAGAGTTCATCATCGATTTGACCCTTCTGGAGTCCTATAGATGAAGTGAACAGTATTCAAATAAGTCCTAAAAATGTATAGAACAATTGAAAAAATAGAGTTAGTTAATCACTTATGTATCAAAACGGACAATTTGGTATCTTCAATCTTATCCATTCTATACAGGATTACATTGTAGATGAAATGAAAATCATATTCAAATTTAATAATAATTATAATATAAAATTTCATAAATCTATATTCCTTTAGAACCAGCAGACTAGTAAGCAATAGATGGATAATTTTTAAACAAAAGTACATGCTACTTTAGAATGCACCCACCTTCATCTTGATACGAAATTCAAAAGAAAAAATTAATATAAATATAACAATAGATAGCAGGGCAATGATAAAAATTTTATATAATCGAATAATAATATCAAAGTTTACTAATAAAAAATTAAATAAAACTGTATAGAACTATTGCAATAACTGGAAATAGGAAATAAATTAATTTTATCTAGGTATCAAGACATACAGTAATTTTTAGATAACGAAAAATTAAACGAATTAGCCAAAAAGGTTTCCAAAACAACTCCAGCTAGACCAGAAACTTTTTAAACGCTAAACAAAAAATAAATTAGACAAGAAACCAAAAACCACAAACAGAGAGAAAAAGATTTTACACTAAAATGCGGACAATTCAAACAAGCCAAATATGACTGGTAATTCAATGAGAAAAATAAAATACTGCTTCTAAACTTTTGACAGACATAATTACAGACATAATTATTTAATTTGACAGACCACATTTTATTGATTATCTTTTTTAAAAGATGAAAAGGTTAAAAGAAAACACCTATAGATTATGTAAGGAAGGTAAAAAGACCATTCATCGCCTTTTCTAGGACTGTAAAACTAGGTCAGAAACCATACTAAGAATAATTAAAAAAGGAGAACCATACTATGAATATCGTAGGTATTAACTTAATTTATTTTTTACTAAAAGCAGTTAGAAATCAGCTAAATTTATATCAGAAGATAAGAAAAATGTTTATTATAAGGAAAAATACAAAAATTAGAAATTGCTGTAGCCAGAGGACAGCTATTCATAGCCTTAATTTTATATAATAAATAAATAATGTTTTTAATTTCATAATTTAATTAAATTTTTTTTATTTTAAATGATTTATTTAAATTTTTAATATTATTCATTTCTGAAAATAATTTTTAATATACGAAGTATGGTAAAAATAAAAATATTTATATAAGATTTTTTTAAATTTCAAGTATTTACATAATCTTTTGAGTTTTGTATTATTCAGAGATTCAAAATTTTTGGAAAATTGTGTATACTTTTTAAAGAGCTTATCTAATCTGGCGTTCACAAAACATTATTATTTTTATGGCTAAAAAATAAATAAGTAAATCTTTTGTATTTTGCACATATATTTATGTTTTCAATATCATTTAAAAAAAATTTTAAAATAAAAATATTGTTTTAGAGCCAAGACAAATAATAAACTATGAAATTAAAATAAAAATATAAAACGACTGTTATTGGACAAGTTCGTAGGTGATCTGTAAAAGAAAATTTTTTTAACATTGAATTAGATGACATTCTGCTTAATGTAAATCTCTATTTTTTGAATTTTGAAAATTGATTAAAGGCCAGTATTTAAAAAAAAAATTACTTGTATTTTGTATATCAAATAGATGTTTTGTATATTCCGTTAAAATTTTAAATATTCAGATAATTTGTCTTAAGCTAAAATTGCAGCCATTTTTGAAATTGTAGTTTTGAAAAAATGCTTTTAAAGTTGTCAGTAATGATATTTATATTATAAATTAAAATTATATGCTTTTAAAATTAATCTTTGATTGAAGGTCCATACACATGTAATACAACTAACTTTTTGTTGTTTAAAAGCACATTTTTTCAGATACAGCTTTTCTCGAACTGTCTGAATTTTTTTAGAAGACAACTCGTGTTGTCTCTTCAACAGCTGTAAATACATTATATCATGTTTTTTTTATATAATTCATAACACGTTAAAATTTTTTTCCGCTATCTTAAAAATGTAAAGAACTAATATCATATTATTATTAAGCGTGCTTATAACAAAAAAAAAAAATTGATCAAAAAACTATATATACACGTTATTGCCACTTTTAAAGCTAAGTAGATGAAATATTTTTTACTAAATTATATTTTTAATTTCCAATGTATAAACAGTATCATATTATATACCACTTTCTTTTGACTCAAATTTTGGAGCAGTTTCACTTGTACACTCAGTACAATTCTTCAGTTTCGATCTGATTTTTGTAGAATTTTTACTCATACTTATTAATCTGCATAACGGATTTAATATTCTTTCTGATTATCACTTACAACTTGTAACGTTCCATAATTTTTAAGTAACATTTCCTCATCTAATTTTTCAAAATAAAAACTTTAAAGGTACGTGACCGCAAATTGTAAACGGAAACTATATAAAATAATAAAGACGAAGCACTTTATTTCATCACGATTTGATGCGAACGGCTACAAGGATGTCAAATTAGAAATATTACAATACCAATGAACTATTAGTAAATTGCACAAGATAATATAAAGAAAATAAGGAAATAAAATAAGGAAGTTTTGTACATCAGACGATTAACTATGGTCATGTACATATAAACTAATATTAATAATTATAAAATATTATAAAGGAGATAAAATACTAGATAATATGAAAAGCTAAACAAACCACAAAAAGATGCTTTTTACTTTGGACTTAGTATACTTTAAATTCAAGTTATTATCAAATATTGATGACTTTCCAAGTGTAGAAGAAATCTGAAGTGGTGATAAGCTGCTGCTGATACAGAATTTATCCACATCATCCTTCCACATAACACGCTCACTAATCAACTATCACTGTAAAACTTTTAACGCAGATAATATAAATTATATTCATCGATAACTAACTATAATTCATTTTGAATTAATTATATTTTATGTATTTGTTCTTACTAATTTTCTTTAAATTAATCGTCTAAATTGTAATTTCATAAATGTATAATTTATACTAAACGAATAAATGATCATTTTTATACAGAACATTACTAAATATTTATTTATATGTCTATAACATATTGAGATGTAACAAACTTTTTTACACATTTTTAAACGTATAGAAACAACGATATAATTTTTAACTTATTCAAAACGAAATAAAATAACCGTTTCATGCATTCATAACTTTGATTAATTTATCTATGTGCAATATCATATAATAATTCTGAATGCGTTCATGCATTGTAATAACTATGTATAAAGTTGCTTATATAATCTTTAAAATTTATATTTGATTTACAATAGTATTAAAGCAATATAATAAATATAGCTGTTCAATTTGAAATTCTCAGCACTGAACGTAGAGTACTTGACTTCAGTTACTTTATAAATATTTGCTTTACCGGTATAATATTTTGGGAACATATTTTTGTATTAATAAACTATTTAAACATAAAAAAATATGTATTTTTTAAAAGTATCAAACTAGATAAGCCCCTTAAATTTTTTGCATACTACTATATTATGTTTATTTTAATATAAAAATTAATTTTTTTTATAAAATTTATTTTTAATTTATACTTTTTATTTATATTATTTAAAATGTTTATTTTATATCTTACACTAATTTCCTTAATATATTATTAGTTTTTTTTATAAAAAATTATATTTTTTTAAAACTATAATTTTTAAATTGACTATTGAAAGAAATACAGTGAATGAACTTGAACATCAATGAAATAGGAAATAGTATTAGTAATGTTAATATTATAGATTATTAAAAAAGTTTTATTTCAAATTCTTAGAAAATTTCATAGATATTTTTTAAATTTAATATTAAATTATATTCAATATTTAATATAATATTTATATTTAATATTTAAGTATATTTTTTATTTCTTTTTAGTTATACTTAGTACAAAAAATTTGTATAATTTCACAGTGTGAAAGTTAAGTGTATATGATGAATTATTTTACAAAAATTAAATAAATTATGTTCTGCTCATAAATCTTATTCGCTTATATAATAGTTTTTATTTACTAATTTTTTATTACTACAATATTAGTAGTAGAATACAAAGAAAAGATTAAATCTAAAATCATAATTATAATTTTCTTATGATATTAAAAGTTTAATAAAGTATGAGATATAATATATGTTTTGATAAGAGTTTCAAGCAATTAATTTATTTAATACTTTAAAGAATATTTTCAATAATTATAATAAAATATTAAAAAATATTATTACATATGCAAATTAAAATAAGAAAGCAAAAATATGATAAATAATAACTAATAACTAATACAAATTACACCAAATAATATGCGAACGAAGCTATTAATTATTATTTTTAACAAATCAAATAGGAAAATAAAAATTACTTTCTATACATTCAATAAATATAAATAATTAATTTTATTGTAATTTTAATGTTCAATGACATTTTTAAACAGTATATTATACAGAGATATATAATAATATTCTAAATATTAGAGAATATTGTCAATGAGAATATTTTTAATCTACGATGTAAAGATATTGATATCTTCCATGTTGGAAATTTATGAATATTATTTAGGTATCACTTATCGTTATGGTCAATCAATTTCATTGAAAATCAAGGTCGGTAACAAGTTGTGACAAATTGTAACGCGCGAAATGTTTATACCAAAATGTATTAAAATAATATATATATATATTAGTATTTCTTACGTTTATATAATGTAGTTTTCAGTACAAAAATAAATGATTAAGTTAGCTGGAGAATATGTTTTTATTTTCGAATGTCTACGAGAAAAAAATACATATAAGATTCGTATAGGTCTATAAACTTTCAAATATTTTATATATTTGTTATCAAACAAATACATTTGTATTAGGAGCTTTTCAAGACACTAAAATGTGAACGAATTATATTCAATTTATTTTTTTCTTTCTTCGTGCATAACATACTTTAAAAAAGATTTTTGAATTATTTTTCAATTTTAAAGTAAATTTTCTTATGATAGTATATATTTATGTGTATTTTTAAATATAATAGTTTTTTTAAAAATGGAAAAGGAATTTTTATTTTTCTATACATGTCTGTTTAATTATATTGTTATATGTGTGGGGACATGCTGGTACTTATAATTAGCAATAAAAACATTCTGATTTCTTTTAGTCGTTTTCTAATATATATATCATGTAAAAATTAAACTTTAGAATAACAATTATTTTTTTTAATAGCCAAAAAAATATGTAAAAAATAAAATCCATTATTAAAAGTACAAAAATTTGTACAATAAATTAACTACTAAAATTCGATTTTAATAAATAAATTATACAAATTTCAAAGAATAGGAACCTTGTATTTTATAAAAATTTCTAATACAAAAATAAAAATTTATAAATAATATTTTTTAAAATTTGATTAAAAAATTATTAAATAAAACTTTAAAGAGTAACACAGTAAACAAATTTAAAATACATATGTTAATTTTTTTTATCCAAAACATATGTTGTGAATTGAATTGTAATAAATATTAAAAAAAGTTAGTCTTAATATTTCAAATTTTTTATTATGTTATTCTTCAATGTTTTATTTAATAATTTTATAATCAAATGTTAAAAAATAATGTTTATGCAATTTAATTTTTACATTTACATTAGAAATATTTGTAATATTCAAGATTTTTTAAAAATATATATTTCATTATATGTGCAGATTAATCGTATACAATCGATATAATTTTTATAATATAAAATGTACAATTTTTTAAATGTAATTTTCTTATAATGTATCATTTATAAAATATTTACAATTAAATACCCTGTTTTTTATGTCACAATGTACCGTATGTGTTAAGAAAAACTTTAATAACAATATTCGAAATATTAAAATTCTCAGATGTTTTTTTGAATAAATATAATAAAATTATAGAATTCATGATTATGAAAATGAAATATTGCGCGATTGATGACATTTTTACGTTAAAAATAAATATAAACTAAGTAATAAAGAAAAGCTATAGTAACGTATGGTAAGAACATTATTGGTTTTTTAAATTTATAAATATAATGTATTTTAATGAATTACATAAATATGAAAGCAACAACAAGAAAATATTTTGAGTTTACAATACCGTATTGAACAAGAAACTGAATATTAATCCGACAATGACATACGTTTTCTTTGGCCGGTTTGCAGAATAATATCTTAGCAAGACGAGATAAAGCAATACCCATGTGTTGTGTAACTGCGCAACTACGCGACTCCTGCGAACATCGGGAGTGGCTATTCCATCTGGACCGTATGGGGCGCGCGCACCCTATTCCCATCCCTACCGAAGATTTTTAATTCCCAACCCCAAAATTCTCGTTTCTGTGCCACATCATTTTTTTTCACTAAATGTTAGTTTTTTATTTTCTTTTTTTTTCAATACTACTTCTCTTAATGTTCGTTACACAAGTCAAAGTAATTTTACATTTATTCTACTCCCTCATTTTAGTTTTTTATACAGTACCTGTTTTTACTATTTCACTTGTTTAAAAAATAATAATAAATAATAATTAATAAATAATAATAAATTTTTGTTTTGTTTTTTTTTACTTGTCTTCTCATATTATGTCCATATCACTTTAAGTAATTTCTCTTTATTTATATTATAAACAAAAATAATACGCAATTAATAAGTTTCTGTTTATCTCAGTGAAATTATAAGTACAGAGATAGTTTTTATAACAATAATTATAATTTCAAAAGTAATAATTATACACAATAATATTTATTACAATTATCATAGAATTTCTAAAATCAATTTAGTTAAAAATGAATTAAATTACAAATTGGAAAAATATGTAATTTTTTATATTAAAAAGAATAAAATTAAATGTATAATATTTAATAAATATTTGTAATAATCAATTTCAAATTACAAATATGTTGTGTAGCATAACTTACAAAAATATATATTTTAGAAAACTCTTTATAATTATTTAATTTACATATTTACTACATTATTATACAAAATTTAATGAAACAAAAATATATATTGTTTATATTTTAAATAATATCTTAAAAAAAAAAAAATTAATAAAATAAAATATTATATTAATTAAATTATTTGATTTGAAAAAAGAATTTGCATATATTTTATTTATTTAAAGTTAAAAATTAATGATTATTTTTTGAAAATAATTTCAATAATTATGATACATTCCGTGAACTTAATATATTTTCTTCTTTTTTTTTTACCAAAAAATATTTCCAATGAATTAAAGAAATGCACAGATATAAATTATGGTTTTTCCCCCATTTTTATCAGGCATTTATAATAAGTATTTAATTTACATTTTTTTAGTTTAATAATACTAACAAATTAGTAAAGTATTTCATAGAAAAATGGAATACGTATAATGTTGTGCATAATAGTAAGTACAATAATTGCACCTATTGTATTATTCATTGTATTTAAATAATTGTAATTATTGTAATAAACTGTATATTGGTAACACAAAACATAGCTTAAAGATTATAATGAATAAACATATAACACTCATGAGTTTAATTATTGCAGTTTTTTCCTCTCATTGAAATATTTTCTTGAATTTTGTGGATAAATGTTAAAATGTTAGAAAAAGAATTAGATTATAAAAATCAATTTATTGAAAAATTCTGTACATAATTGATTAGAAAAATATCAGTTATTAAGACATTACACAGTTTTTAAATTCATCAGACTTATAAATATTATGTACACTGTAAGCAACAAAAATAAATAATATTAATATAAATATATAATATTTTAATATTTCAGTATGTTTATTATATTCATGGTTATTATTAGTTTTGCGATATTTAAATTTTAAATTATAATCACACAATTGCGCGTGCTAATACATACTTTAAATAGTTTTAATTATTAAATTATAGTAACAATAATTTAAAAATCATTTAATAAGATTTATTAACAATTTTTAATATTCATTGAATAATTTCATAAAAATCTTAATCATAATTATTTTTTAATTTTCCAATTATTACAATGAAAATATTATTACAATACGCTATAATAGGTATTTTTATTGCTTTCAAGATATTATATACATGTATATATTAGTAAAATTTTTTTGTTTTTCTATTTCAATAAAATAACGAAAGAAAAAGGGACACCATATGAAAGTAAAAAAAAATCTATTTCACTCTCCACTTAAATTCATGGTGGTAAAATTAACGTAGTATGTTTATCATAAAACATTATTTTTTTTTATCTATAAAGAACTCTTAACGATGCACTGGAGACAATATATGTGAGTGAATGTGCCATATTGGATGCTTAGCTAAGATTATTTTTTTTTATTAAATTTGATAAATCCTTAAACACTATTTTATAAAAAAGAAACATTATTCAAATTTCATAAAAAATGACATTTATATTTAAAGAAAATTATTATCTTTCAATTTGCAAAATGATAATTTGAATTGATTTATAAAGAATTTTTTTCTGACCTTTTCAAACATATATAATTAGAATAAAACATTATGTTTACATTTAATTACATTTATTATAATAAAATAATTTTTATTTATAAAAATATATAATGAAATAAATTTATAATTAGTATATATCAATGTATTCATTGGTATTATTATTATTATTATTATTATTATTATTATTATTATATTATTTATTTTAATTTCTTAAGTTTATACGAATATTAGTAATAGTGCGGAATTTTTTTACCATTTTAATACAGTGGATTAAAAAATGATGAATATTTCAAATACTTTACACAATATAAATTTGTATAACAATAATTTATTCCATAACAATTTTAATTATTAATTTTAATTTTTAACGGTTTTTTTTTTAATATAAGTTTTTTTTATTAGTATAGTATAAGTAATTGGACCATAAAAATAATTCTTAAATAAGAAACGCTCAACTACAATAATAATAAATCGACAGTATAATAATTCAAAAAAATTATAAAAAATAATAATTATACAAATAAGTCTACGATTCAAAATATGATTATCTTTAATGTAAAACAAACAATTATGTGTATTAATTATTAACAAATTTTTTTAATATTAGCTTATAAAAATTAAATTCTTTAATTGTTGAAATAAAATTTGAACTCGTAAACTTTGTACAAATTCGAATATACAAAATATTTTATTATAAAAAATTATGTTTATATTTAATTTTTTTTGTCATTAACAAATAATGTTTATTTATTTTTAAAACATACACACGCACGCACGCACACGTACACATATATATATCAAATATATTTCAAATAATGGAATTAAATAATTATTTTCATGAATTTTTTCATATTTCTTTTTTTTTTCTATAATAAATTGTATATTTAAATATATATAATTATTTTTAATTAGTGGTTCTTACAATAAATATACTATTAAAGTAATAATGGAATCTACAATTTGCATGTAACTGTTTGGTTTCTTGTAATTTAGATAAATCTCATACCTTACAAAAAAAGGTTCTATAAAATATATGAAAAACTAAGTATACACATAAAAAAAAAAAAAATCGACAAAATTATTTTATTATGAGATTATAATCGAAGAAAATATGTTTCACCAATCAACATAAATTCACTTTAATCAGTGGTTGTTACAGAACTATATTGTGGCTCATAATTTTTATAAATACATCTCTAACTAGTCTTTTGTATAATGAATGGTACCATCTATTCATGAAACGTATTAGTATTATGCAATTTTGACATAAAAGTGAAATTACTTCTTTGTTACACAAATGCTACTCAGCTTTTTAATGACAGCTATCTATATTTTGTGTTAAAATATAACATATTAAAATTTAAAATTGATCAGAAGTATTAACGTGGAAATATAATTGTTTTGTACATGTTTTTATATTCATTTCCATATCTTCTGTGAATCGGTGGTTGGACCACGAGATGTTATTCATGAAATCTCTAAGGAGTATGCTGAGGATTAAATAGCCACCACCCCATACATTTAAATTTAGGAAAAATTTCGTGACTTTATGAAGGAGATCTTCGAAAATCAGATGCACAAATATGTAATCACATATTGGCGATGGGGCAACTGAAGAAGCATGAAGAGATTGAAGATGAAATTACCTAGAATCTGATATTACATCACGCTATTGATGATCTTTTCTACTAGTAACACCAGAATTTTCTCTTGTATTTGTGTCAGATGAAGTTCTTAGGCATCAGGATTGAAAAAAGTCACAGGAATTGATCGTATGCTAGTACAAGTTTAGAGGTCCACATTAAAGGGATAAGACCTGATGATTATGCTTGTGGTCTTGAGGGATAACTTGCTTGTGATTGACTAAGAACGATGTATTAGAATAAAGATTTTTAAATTATTAGGAATAACCACTAATGACATAAGAGTAAATAGAATAAATTAATTTGTTTAGCGTAGAAAATACAGAAGAAAGGAGCCATAGGAACGTGACTATTCGCGGCATCTGTAAGTCTATATCATTGGATTTTACAGTTTTCATAAATATATTAAGTGAAAAGGTTATGGATAAAATAGGAAATAATAGCTAAATAAAATTAGAGGTGTCTAATAAAATACTAAGAGATTCAATGGTGTTGGGATGCGTAACATTACCCACATTAGTGGATGGCGTTAAATGCAGTATTATCTGCATCCATAATTAGAGAGAAGTTAGTGATTGAAAACCCTATATTAGACTTGGTAATCATTGCATCACACACAAAATAGGATCACTATATTTAAATAATGACAGTGCAATAACAAAATCTAGTTTGGAGGTTAGTTTATTACAATGTATTATCAGAGTCGTAGCAATTATGACACAACAGATGCGCGAAAGTTATGATCGAAAGATGCCAAAATCCCACTCTCGTTGAAAAATTTGTGATTTGCGAATTTTCAATTAAAGTCGTTTTGTAATTAAAATCATGAATAAACGTGGAGTATTCCGGCGATACGGAGCTCCAGTGAACAGAAGAAATTCCTAGCGCCTCCAGTGGATACCTGTGAAACTACGGCGTAAGAAAAAAATGGTTCGAATACAAGGATGTAAAAGTCGCTTATTTTTCAATCGGGGATTCGGTTTGCAATCGCGTCTGCAAGTAAATCCTAATTGTTCGTTTTCGGTGATTATACGGATTACGACAATTATTATATACTGCGTGCTAAAGTATTGCAACGATAACGATTTTAAGTATAATATACGTGATTACACGTATATTCATACCGCTAGCATTAATAGAAATAAGACAAGTCGTATTTCCTTGACATAATGAAGGAAATCGTAACAGTAAAATTTGTGTCTCTCCTTTGTAACGCGAGAGATTGTGTGTATCTGTGAGGTTATTGACACTGTAATAGAAAAATAAAATATATGAAATAATATATTTGTTCACATGTATTGATATGGGTGGAGTAAAGAGGTGGCTATCCGTTTTTTATTATTAAAAAGAGAAAAAAAAATCATCATTAAATAATAAATTAAATAATCATTTAAAATTGAGAAAAAAAGAATAAAATTTCAAAAGCATGTCATGTTTGTTCGTTTTGAAATTGTTCTCTGAAGTCCCTCTGATTGAGTATCCCGATCTCGACCGTCCTCGGTCATGATATTATAACAGTAATAATAAATAATGATATTACTACCAACAAATATAAAATTTTAAATGGTTACATAGAAAGTGTTTACACGAAAAATCTTTATTTAAATAATAAATTATTATTTATCATATATATTATATTGGAATTGTGACAATATTTTAGTTTATTTTGTAATTCTTTTATTATTATTTACTCGATTTTTTTACATATATTTTTAATGTGCTTAACTTAAAGATAATTTGATTATTAGCTTTAATTTTACTAGAATCATAGTAAAAAATAGTGTGTGTATATATATATATATATATAGTATCGAGTGCTTATCTACAATATGCATGTATCTGTGATGCACCTAAACTAAATAAAGGTAATAATATTTATCCCATCCTTATCAACACGAGGCTATAAAAATAATGCGAAACATATTGAGAAAATTAAGTTTAAGTTTAGTTTTCAGTTTTTAATTATCCTCTGATAAAAATAAAGCGTACATATTAAGAGATTTATGTAGACCTTTTGTAATTTGTTTTATTAATTTAATATATTTAATATATTTTTTCTTCGTATCTATGTACTTATCAAAATGATACCATATATTTATTTGATTTTTTTTAATTATTCTAGCATTTAAAAATATATAGATATTAATTTTGATAATTTTTTTTAAAATGTTTCAGTAATAAAATATTTTTTACCCAATACAAGACACTTGTTTTAATTGAATATAGAAGAAAATTCAAGAATTTCGGGAATTTTAATAATTCTTTTTTTGGCAAACTTACAATTTCATACCAACCAAAAAATTAATTTTCTTATGTTTCTGGAAAAAAATACTAAAAATATATTAAATAATAAGATTTTCAATTAAAAATACTTCCTGTAATCAGAATTTTATAAAACATTACATTAACATAAAATATTATTAACATAAAAACATGTATAAAACATTTTAAAAAATAATTGTGTTGTATCAAACTTTTAATAAATTATTTACTGTTTTGATTATAATAATGAATTTATTATAACTAAAAAAAAATTATAAATGTATATAATAAATGTTTTCGTAAATTATTTTTTATTTCGTATAAAATAAGTTGTACATTAATCATTACTTTTATTTTAAAAAAAATTTCTTTGTAGAAATAAGTTTTTAAATAGAGAAACAAACAAAAATTTATGACACAAAATATCTAAATTAAATTTTAATTGATTTTGATATGATTGCTCATTAATGAACTATTTTTAACACATTTTATCTTTATTAAAAATAAAAGTACAATTGAGTTTGTACCTATTCTATTTTCATCTTTAATCAGCATAAATTAATATCCTTTAATATCCGTTGTTTCAATTAATGTTGCTATAAATTTAGAGTATCTTTAAAATATTATTGATTGATTTCTCGCAGTAGATGATTGAAATCAATTTAGTTAGAAATTGGCGAGTGTCCAATCCAAAATATTTAATTATCGTAAAAAAGTAATAATAACAACAATAATAATAATAATAATAATAATAATAATAATAATAATAATAACAACAACAAGAATAATAAATGATTCATGAACTACATTGGATATTCTTATTTTTCTAGTAAAATCGATTTCTCATGTCACGACGGGTTGTCTCGAGTAAGATCAACTCTCCAGGTGGTCAACTTATTGCCTTCAGAATATTGATATCTTAGAATCTGTTGAAATGAAACTAATTCTTAATGAAACTTTCTATATATATATAACTGTTAAGTGAAATTTAAGTCATTGGGATAATTTGATACTTGGTTTAGAAGATATATAGAGTTATAATTTAGTCTCTATATTATATTGAATATAATGTTTTAGTAAATTATATCATATTACTCTATCATCACTTTTCAATACTTGCATTAAAAACATAAAGATTATTAATATTTTAAACAATAATATTAATTTTTTATTTATATAATGCTATTTTAGTTTTATATTTATAAGACAATTCCTGGTCATTAAAAAAGTAATTATAATTATAAGAAATTGAATATTTGTTTTAAAAACGTACTTTAATTTAGTAAATAATTTAAAAAGAAGATTTTCAATAAATGTATTAAATGAATAATTTTTAAACAAATTATATTTTTACGTGGATGTTTTGGTAACGGTATGTTGTTCTAATCAAGGCTTTTTATATAATAATTCATAAATATATTCTAGAAACGTTATAATTATATACATTATTCAATTATCACTTATATACTATTTCTTATATAAAAAACCTTTCAAAGGACAACACACTATTTTCGAAATATTGAAGTATGAAAATAATTTGATTAAAAATTATTTAGCTAGCATATCCATAAGGATCTTCTGTCCAAATTATTCATAAAATATGACGTATTTTTTTCCTAATTATGCTTAACATATTTTTCCTTAGAATGATAAAAAAATTTTCTTCATAATATTAAAATTGTAATAATATTAAACGGGGTAAGTTACGTATTTATTATGCACTAATTTTTCAATTAAATGTCTATAAATACATTTCTTATGAACAAGAATGTATCAAAAATCGATACAATGTACTGTTACATCCGTAACATTAATTAAATTCTTTCGAATTCTTGATCTAGAAAAGAACTTAATATCCGACGCGTATGACTTTATTTTTTCGTTGACGCGTTTGAGCCTACATTTTACCGCACTAGCTCCTTCAACGATTAGTCGTAACGACGGTGATTTCTCCGATTCGAGCCTACGCTTTCGCGCACTAGCTCCTGGGACGGAGCATACAAATCTCGCGAAATTATTTTTGTAAAAATGAAAATGGATGAACGTGAATAGATAATATTTTTGGATAAATAAATAAATAATATAAAACACTATACATTTGATAAAAAATACATTTTAATGGTCTTACTTCTCAATGATGATTACAATGTTGTACATCTGCAAATTGGATTGAAACGTAACTCGAATTCAACAGTGGATTGGATCTCGAAATACAAGTTTTGTGTTTTACAAATAATATCTAAACTCGCGATGAAAAATGCTTTTTGAGCATAAAACTTTAAGATCGGTGAATTTTCTGAAGCTGAATGCTGATGATATCGGGATTCGCACCTTTTTATAACCTTTGACCTTTGGTCATTTTTATATATACAAAGAATCTTATTTGTCGTACCTAATCCCTTCTCTAGATTTAAATTTTAATTATTTGTAGTTGACCAATCATAGGGTCGCTTCTATTTTATGAAAGAGTTACTGATACGCTTACGCGTTTGTTTTGATAATCTAATTTATAATTTCTCTTAATCATGCAACTGTTTGACAATTTTGTACTTAGATATTTCGACGATCCGTGGTCGGTATATTAAATGATTAGTATTTAATTAATTCGTTAGGGTATTAAATAACAATTCGATTATTTTGTCAACTAAGAATTTCTTATCCATTTAATTTCAGATTATTAACCTGGTATGAGCAGTTCTTTGGTATGACACATTAACAATTTGTTAATAACAAATTGTTAATAACAATTATTTGTTAATAATAAAATTTTTTTTTTATTGATTAGTACATTGATTATAAATCACTAATCTGTTAATAATCTTCCATTAAATTAACAATTTGTTAATAACAATGATTTGTTAATTAACAATTTGTTTAAACAATTTTAATTTTTCTTGATATTTGTTTGTAAAAGGTAAAATTCTTAGTTACATCATTGTTTAAGTAATAATTTGTTTATAATAATTTGTTAGTTAATAATTTGTTAATTAATAATTTGTTAGTAATAATATTTGTTAGTAATGGTTATAATGGTTAGTAAAAATTGATTATTCGTTTATGACAATTAATTTATTTATAATAATTAATTGTTAATAAATCATTTGCTTAATAATTAAGTTGTTGGTTAGTGGTGATTAATATATTACTTAATAATCTATAGATTTGAAAGAAAATGTTTGTGATCGATTTTGACACTTTCGTTTTCGAGGTTCGTGACTTGTGTTATTTCGATTTTGTATAATTTTTCAATCTACACCTTTCGGCTTTTACTTTGTTCGGAGAATGATCGGTCTTCACATCTGCAACATGTTAAGATTTTCCGCTCCGGTTCTAAGCGAACTCTTATCGCTTTTTCATGCGTAGAGATCATGACCTTCTTTTGACCTGCGTAAGTTTTCATAGAGCCAAGTCTGGATTACATCTTTTGAATGCATTCGACCTATATATATGGTTTGTATGTTGGCCATGGAACGTGCTCATTACGAACTTTGGGGAAAATTTTATTTGGAATACGTCATGCTTCGGAGTACGTTTTTATCGAGTATGTTCTTTCGAATAAATTCTAAATTCATTTCAGCCATATACTTTAAATAAACAGAAATAAGAGTGATAAAAAAATAAAGATATACATTAATAAATCGTTTCGGCTCGGGCCGTAACAGTACTTTTCTTGTATATTATTATTCTATTAATATTCATTTATTTATTTTGTAATATAGTGAAATTTATATTAAAGTTAATTAACATAATATAAATAACATAAATCCCGACACTATATTATTGATATTAATAATATTTAATTTTATAATTCACCACACTATTTATTTATTATTTCACTTTACTAAAATAATATAATTAACTAAATAAGTTGATTTTATAAAATTAATAAAATAAATAATTATACTTCACTACTACACTATCAAAAATGTCAAGGGTCAATTTCAACACCAAAAGATTTTTAGGGCGCAAATCTCAATTACCTTTTTTACAATCAATACTAATTATGTTTAAATAAATAAATATAATTAATTTAAATAAAATATTTAAATAAAGATATGTATAAACTTTTACCTTAATTATTTTGAATTGTTATATTAGTTTCTATTATATTTTTACTAAAACATTATTAGATTTACTTTATTTTAATATTTCTAATGAATATTATTTATATTGATTCTTATATTAATATAGAATAATCCAATTTATTAAATCAGTAATAATTATCAATAATTCTTGTAAATAATTCTTGTTATCAATGTATATACATATATTATGATAAATCAATTCAATAATATACTTATTGCAATTTAATTTTAATATTATAAATATATTTTTAATCTATACACTTTCAGTTTACTATTCATTTAACAAAAAAAAACAACAGTAATATAATAATATCAATACTATATATGTGTATCTATTGAAAAACAATATAATACTGACAAGGGAACTTTCTTCTTCTCCAGAAGAGAGTTCCACCCTCTCACTACTTCATTTAAATGCTTACCAATAATTAAATTTACTCACTTTTATTTAAATTCAGCAAATTTAATGTTGGTCGCATTATAATTGGTCCTTCTTTCTTTGTACTTTTCATGATGTAAATTCTAATTGGTTATTATCAAAACGACCAATCAAAACTCTCAATCCAAATACAAAAGAAAAATATTGTTTAACTAATAAGTATACAAATTACACTTATCGGCCATCTTGTAGCGGCATTTCACTAATAATTTATTCCACACTATCACTCTCAGAACAGAGATTAAGAGAAGGTCAAATTCTATGTTAACCATTGGCGACAAAATCTTTATCTTTCTCCTCTCTCACACATATGGATAACTACCAGCGCCTCTAGTGAGCTCGTGGCACTTAATAAAAAATTTTTTTTGCGCTTTAAAATCTGTTTAAAAAAAATGTTAGCTACAGATATAAGAAGACTGGGTGAATGTAGTGACATTTTAAATTTCGCGTTTAAAGTATTTTAAAATTCCACGAAGTTCACCCAGTCTTCGTATATTTGTAGCTAACATTTTTTTTAAAATAGATTTTAAAGCATAGCCAAATTTAATACATTCATAACTTACTAGCCAGACAGTTCAGAACTCTCGATACAATATTGGAAAGATACAGACAATACTTATATTAATATTTATAATATTTATAATGTTTACAAATATAAATATCAATATACAATTTTAATAATGAATTAATAATAAAATATAATGTAATTCATAATACATGTATTGAATGATAATAAAGATTACTTATAATATTTAAATTATACATATGTATACATAATTTAGACATTTTAAGTTTTTAAATTAATAAGTATCTTTTTAAAATTTAATTTGTATGCGAATAAAATGCAATGATTTGTAACTTAGTATATGTAATTATTTCTGCATTTATAATAGTTATAATGTTTGCTAATATAAATATTGCATTTTATTCGCATACAAATTAAATTTTAAAAAGATACTTCTTAATTTAAAAACTTTAAATGTCTAAATTATGTATACATATGTATAATTTAAATGTTATAAGTAATCTTTATTATCATTCAATATATGTATTATGAATTACATTATATTTTATTATTAATTCATTATTAAAATTGTACATTGATATTTATATTTGCAAACATTATAAATATTATAAATATTGTATAATTTTTATATGAAAATACATATTTAATACATATAAAATGTACTTAATAATATAATTATTAAAATTTTATTTAAATTAAATCTATCAACATACATACCTAAAATTTTTATTCATTTTCTTTTTCTTCACAAAATTTTTTTCTTCCTTTGTTCCTTTTATTCATTTAAATTTCTTATTTGGATTTTACACCTATGAATTTACAATCAATTTTTTATTTGTACATACAGTCAATGATCAAGTATTACTTTATATAAATTATAATTATTCAATAAAATTAAAATTGAAACAATTTCAGAACTTTTTCTTTCAGAAAAAAAAGTTTTGAATACGGCTTACATTGTGTTAGAGAACAATATCAACATGTGCATCATGTCATCAGGATCGTCTCACGAAAAAGATCATTAGGGTGACAGTAAAGTGCAGGGCGCTTAAAATTTTTAGTCGTACTCGTGGCCCGTTTGTCGCCAGTTCTCCCATTTAAAGTTGATCCCTCCTGCTATCACTACTTCACATGTGCATTTTAATATATATATGTGTGTTTAAAATACATATTCGCTCTTTTATCTATCTCACTCTAATTCACTAACCTTAGCGCTGTCTATATCGACAAGACTCTCGTTAAGACAGTAAATTAATATGGAGCTGGGCGACCATATATTGACAGTTTATTAACACAAAATAAAACTACCAATTATATCATTACTACAACAGTAGCTTCGTAATATTAATATTATAATAATAATTTATAAACCTATTAATTACTAATATTACGTTGAAAATATTTACTTTATATTAAAATAATCATTCTTTATTATTTTTATGTTAGTGGATATAAGTCTTAAATATATAAATGATTAAAATTAATAAATTTTAAATCATTACAATCTATATATACATTTGTCTACATATGTATTTATATATCATATATGTTATTAGTGAATAAGAGTTTTAGTTTAAATACTTTTTTTAATAAATAAAATAATTGTATTTAATGTTTTTAATTTTACTTAATGAAAATTTAACAAAATATATTTTTACAATTACATTAATATTATAATTCATATATAATGGTTTATACATAAAATATTTATATAAAATGTTAATTTACAAAATAAAATTTAAACAGTTATTTGCAATACCTATATTATATAATAATATCCCATTCGGTTTACGCTCGTATACCAGCGGTGTACTAGCGCCGCTTGCTGACAGTAACGCGGAACTAAACGCTTTAGTACAGGCATAATTGGAGGTGCATAATGACGCGCACACCACTGCCATCGTTCGTGCCATTGCTTATCTCATAACTATATAAATCTGTGAGAAGGAGCTGAGAGTATTTTTTCCCGATTGCAATACTCTATGCAAGGCCTCTCTCTTTAGCATAGTTTTTTTCTACACTATTGCCAGTTTGCTCTTGTACAATTTTTTTATAATTCGCAGTAGTACGCTCGGTCCACTCGACGTAGATCAGATTTTGTGATAGTAGCCCGTTCTGATACATTACAATAACACTACACTACATACTGGATAACTCTCCTTCCACAGCTTTTAATATATTTGGATTTCTAATTGTAGGAACCTTGCACTCTAACCACTTGGCGTGCAACCTATGAACACAACATAATATTCATCATGATTATCACCATAATAGCATTGAGACTCGTATATTTACTTACCTGAATCCAAATAAACGTTAGTACATTACATATAATAAACCATTTTCTATAACCCAATACACTCCGATTCTAATGAATAATATATTCCGACGATCAACTATCCTAGTTAGAGGATAAAAAGATTGTCTAGCCTCCTCCTGCAGGACGTGCGTAGGAAAGATTCGCTCATCTATACATTAAGCTCGCAATACCTTTATGCTGTACAGTTGTGATCAGTCACTCGTCCGGCGTCCTCCACCTTGCTCAATGTCGCTTTGAGCAATTTTCGCAAGGCCAGCTGGTGTTCTCGGCAACTCCTAGATGGTAGGACTCTAATGGAGCACAAGCTGAATGCTCATTCTGTGGCACTTCGAGTTGAACAAATACCACTTAAATATATATATTCACACATACCTGCGCACGCCAGTATCGCAAATTGTAAGAAAATCGATAAATAAAGAGAAAATCGGCAAAGTGCAAGCGGAAATACAAAGGCTCGAGATATCACACGCAATATCCCGAGGGAAAATGACGCAAGTTTTTCAGAAGAGGAAGCGTTCTTCTTGCACTAATTTTTCAGGCCTTCATAAAATTATGGTCTGCCCTCTCAATTATCTTTGACCGCAGTGCATTCTCTTACTGCTGGAAAATCGAAAACTAAGACAAAGCATGAGCATTATTATTGTAAAAAACTTAAAAAAGGTGCGCATTTACTGGTGCTTGTTTTAGAGAAATAAAAAACATTGTAAGTTTGTAAATTTGTCTTCTAAACAAATAAATTGTGAGTTAAATCATTGTCGCGCCAATTTCATATTTGTATATTTATTTTCACAAGAAGAACGGTTTTTTATCTGTATATTATTATACAATTTTATTAATATTAACTGTGTGGAAATACCCATAATATTTTATAGCAGATTTTTGCAAATTCAAAGCTTTTTAGAATGGATTTTTTAAATTAACTATTTATTTAGCAAATTTAATATGGAAGAAAATTGAGCTACTAAAATTTCTTCGTTCTCGTCTTAGTTTTTAAGGTAAAAGCACTTTTTTGGGGGAAAACAGGGTTTTTTTTTGTTAATTTAAACAAATTTCCGCCGATATTTCGCATGTAGCATAATGATATTTTTTTATTTATAGATAATATTTAATCGATTTTTAATAAAATCTCAATTACTTGGTAAAATTTTTGTTTTTGAGCTAAAAGACTTAGTGTAACATCTCGTTGTTTTTATATAATAAAACAGTGTATACTAACAAATACTATACAAGTCAAAAAAATAAATTTTAGCTATCATAATGTAATAAGTATATATAATCTTATAACTAATATCAAAATCTACAAGAAAATTAAGTTGAACTCAGGGAAATTCCAAAAACGGAAATCTTAGATAAGCAAGTCGAACGCCTGATAAGTCAATGCCATGAAAAGTATTCTAATGCACGCTCACGTGTAATTTGATAAGACGTAATTCAATAATCATAAACGACATGGCTTGATTAATCTAAAGTCAACAAGGGAAACCACGGGAGATATCAAATTATTGTAATACTTACGTAACCATGATTGGTAAAGATTATTTTTATATATTTAGGTATATAGAGGCAAGATCACAACTAGCGAGAAGCGTTTGAGATATTTACTAAAAATATAAGTAATGTGACTGACAAAAAAATTATAATGGTCCTTACAATAATTCATAAAACTTTTATGATCACGACACATGCGCTTTTTATCAATGTAAAAAGAGTACGACGACAATATTCCTCACAATTTCAAGTACATTTCAAAGAATTAATATTATTAAAATTATTTGGAGCAACCATAACACTCTTCCTCATTACAGAAGGTGAACAAAATGCTTATACACTGGGAAACATCGGTCTAAATAAACACTCTAATTATTTGTAATTCATTTTATTGATAAGGTTAATTTAAAATACATTAATCTGTTAAACCTAAACTACTCAATTTTCATTTATTTCTGCGAACCAATAATTAATTTAAAAAAAAAACTTTAAAACCAAATATAAGTATACGCCAACTCTAAACTAAAACATTAATTTAATAATTAATATCTAAATATATAATTTATTATTAATTCTATTAATTACAAGGAGAATTCACATAAGCCCTACAATAATAATAAATTCAAGATGTCACACTGGACTATATGGTTTATTCTTTTAAAGTATTTTTTAAAAATTGATTGTATTTTACTTATAAATCGAGTTGCACATTTAAACTTCTTTCTAAATATCAATATTATTCTAGTGCCATGAAATAATCAAATTTTTCTTTTTTTATATAAATTAGTAGGTACATGAAATATCGCTCAGCATGGTGACATTTTGTAGTATTCACATAATAATTCTATAAGCAGTAATGGTCATTATTTGAGAATTCTCGAATATAGATTCTCCAAGAAACCAGAAACGCTCGCGAATTTAATGTCTATTTTATATTTGCTCTGAATATGACAGATAGTTGGTGATGAGGTTTTTTTCGTTCTCAAAAGTAACAAAGAAAAACAGAACTTCAAATAAACCCTTTTACATCCAGGGATGGACGTTTATGAAAAGCTGTTAGAGTTTTATTTAGGAGTTCACTCATATATTTTTTCTTATATTTTATTTTTAGATAGGTACTTTTACATGTATATACAGGAATTCACATAGAAGGGCAAAATACTAATCAAGAATGCTTTGGTTGGTCGTGGTATTTTTTCGAGAATATTTGTAAATATTAGCAGATCCTTGAAAAATATATATTCGAAGAATCTCGATCATTTTTTAAAATCCTCGAATAATAATTCATTATAAGGTATAGGTTGAATAAAATACAAATGTTATTCTTAATTAGTATGCCTACTTTTCGACAAAGAATCCGTTAACCTTCACAAGGCAATGATCATAAGTATTCCTATTCAAAATCATTACCTTGACAAGGAATTCTTTGTTGAAACAGACATATTAATTAATAATAACATTTGTGTTTTATTTATCCTGTACCTTGTTAAATCTCTCGTTAAAATCAAGGTGCTTCATATCAAATTTCATAATCCAATATCCGTATTAACAAATTATTTATTTTTTAATAATCCAAAGAAATATTCTAATAATTAACGATTCTAAATAAATTCCTGTTTGATAAAAATTAAATAAAATATAATTTCTGTACATTGTTTGAAAATTAATTGATGCAAGTGTATTATATTGTATACACCTGTTCACTCATATATACATATTTTATTCATAATTTCTCTACGTTAATTAGTAAATATTTAAATCCATAAAATATTTTTATTATTCTTTATATTTTCAGCGTGTAATATTTACATTTTTTAGTATAGTAAATGAAAATATTATTATTTAAATAATAAATATAAATGTATATCAATTTTGTTTTTTAGAAATTACGTCAAAACTATATTGTAGAAAAATGATTTTAACATTATTTACAAATATGTGATATTGATTTTATAATTTCTATAATTTTATAACATATATTTTAATCTACTACATCTAAACACTTTCATGTATATTATTATCTTATAAATACCTGCAAATATCTTATTATTCAAGTCGAGACAGTATTGCAAACCTTTTATCATCATACACCAACAATTGATTTTGTATTTTAATAATATATATTTATGTAAATGTAAGTAAGTAAATGTAAGATTTAAGTTTTCTTTACAATCATAACTTTTAAATAAAAAAATAAAAATTACACAACCGACATAGGTATAAATAAAGAATTTTAAAAATCAAATTTTATTATTGTAATACTTTAATAAAAATTAGATTAATAATTATATTTTAGATTTACATTTATTAAATTAACATTTTTAATAAATTAATCAATTATTAAGTGTACATACACATGTACATCTAAAAAATTGAATATATTTATACATTTCTGAAACAGGTGCAATTGTTATTTTTTCTTTTATCATTTTTACATATCTCTATTACTATCATTATATACTATTTTTTATACGTATTTGATTCAGTATTTCATAATATTTTTTTTCTCCACAAGATGTCAGTACCTCTTGATTCTGGCATGATTCCTGCTAACTTCCTACTTCATCTGGCTCAATGTCGTCTTAACTATAAGCCGGCGTGCACAATTTTTTTTCTAACATAATATTGAGAAATTCAGTAACCCTCGCAGCGTTTTTCTTTCATCATTTTATATAAGAAAAAAAAAGTTACTAGTTTGTTGTATCGAATAATTATATAAAAAAATGAACTTTTATATTTATATATATTTATTTTTTATTATGTTTAAATTATTATTAAAAAAAATTTTTTTTCTTCTAAAATTATAAAAAGTGTCTTTTAAAGAATGAAAAAGTGATCGAGTAAATAGGATAAAGAAAATAATCTCTTGTTCTCTCTCTCATTATTCATTAAAGGAGGATCTGAAAAGAAATAAAACCATTAAATATGACATTGTAATTTGTATTAAAAAATGCATATTTTGTTTGTGTTTTTTTACTGTGAATTTGTTCTCTTCTTTGGATTAATTTAAAATATGGCTACAGCACCTGATAGCAATTTGATTCATTTCGTAGATTCAACAACTCTTGATTTTAAGACTCGTAGTATAGAACAAGCAGTTCTACCGCTCATATCAAAGGTAAGTAATATCAAATACAGAAGTAACAAAGATAGAGAGACATGAAATACATAAGATTCTACGTATAAATTTTTGCTATCTTTCTCTTTCATAGCTCCCACTCGGAGATTTTTTACTCTTCTGTCTTATTTTCTCTTTCTCTCTCTCTCTCTCTCTCTCTCTCTCTCGCTTTTTGGTTAGAGTACATATTTTTAACATATGTTTATACACTTATCTATATTGTGAATTAATTAATGCAATTTAAAGCAATATAATTTACATAAGGTTAGAAAAAATTATGTATTTTTTTTAAAATTTGTTTCTTTTAACTTTTTATTCAATATGTTAAAAATTTTTTGGAAATCATTTATTGATACAAATATCAATGTCGTTTGTATAAATATAAAAATGAGAAGTTATATTTTATAATCTCTTATTATTTTATAATTGGGTGATTCATACAAAAAATATTTTATTAACTTTATATTTCTTATATGTTGAAATAATTTTTTATGCAAGGATGCATGTTCATATGAACGCTTATGCATGTTTTATATGAACTTATATGCATGGTGTTAAAAAAATTTATGAGCATTTAAATGGGTATACAAATATATAGAGGCTTGCGTGAATGAAAACAATTTTAAGCTGAAGATGTTCGAGTATGGAAATTGTTATTTTACACTAATAAAGAACAACATATTTTTCTTTTGTCTTTTCACAATACGTAGATTATAAATGATGCTCATGGAACAATTTTATTTATGTTAAAGCAATAAACTATTTTAAAATATATGCACTGTATCTTTTAATTACTCATTTTTGCTATTTTTATATATAATTTTTTATTGTTGTATTTTTAAGCATCAAAGAAAAACGGGCGCTTTATCGCGCCGTGTTATAAGTTTGAAAAACACGCTTCGTATGAAGACGATGTTTTGTCGATCTTACTGATCGTAAAAAAAAACAAAAAAAGTTTTCGTACTTTCTCAATAGACTTCAATAAATAATTAAAAATTAAAGCTCGATATTTTATAACGTATCTTGTATATTTGGATCTAATAATTTAACAACTGTATACATTAAAATTTTTTATTCGCTTATAGTTGGAATATGTATTTTGTAGTAAATTTATATACTAGTTTATAGATTTATTTATTTATCGATTAAATATATAATATTAAATATTCCCTGACAAATATATGATTTTTTAAATAAATATATTTAATTTCAATTATTGTAAATATTATATGTAATTTGTATTGAAATTAAGTTTGTAAAATTTGGTTAATTAATTTAATTTGTTTAATTAGATTTAATTTAATTATATTTAGTTTATTCTTAATAGTAACAAATTCTATAATAGTTTTAATTTTTTTTTTGAACTTTCAAATAGACATATGCATCTTTGTTTCATTATATTTATCATTAAACAGTTACAACTAAATTGGCATAAATTGTTAGATTTTACCTCATTTTATATATATACATTTGAGAGTATATAAATTTAAGAAAAACAATTTTTTGTCAGTTACAATGCAATCAAAAAATAAATTCTGTAATTAAATGTATAGAATAATATAAAATATGTTTTTATTATATTTAAAATAATTTTTCATTGATATTCTTATTATTATTGAAATATGTGAATAAAGGAGCAATGATAAAATCATTGATTTTTAAAAGTTAAACAATAATTATAATGGTGCACAGTATCATTTTAGTATAAACTAGAAACAACTTTCTTTATTGCACAAAAAATAATGATTATATTTATTAATTTAAGATCCTTATATTAGATTCTCTAATAATAATATTTAAAAAATAACAATACTACTTTCGACTTTGCTATCAGATAATGAATAATGTTAATATTTGGAGTAGTGAATAATTTCAACTAAACACTATAAGCTTCTAGATATTAGGCCTATTTCTTTTATGTATCATTCTTATTATTTAATATAATGGTTAAAATTAGTTTAAATCTATTCGTCATATATGATTACGTAGTGACTGCTTAACGATCGCCATATTTATGATTTTTTAAACTAATTATATTACGTCTTTCCATTTCTAATACTTTCATATTTTGATGAGCACTATTATAATTTCTATTGATTTATGGTAAACTATTTTACCAGCCCTGTATTTCAATTAAGTAATATTGTCAATGAAATATTATGTATATTCATTCTTTAAGTTTATTTTTTTTTAAATGAAACGAATTTATGTTCTAATAAAAGTTTAATAAGATTTTCAACTTTAAACGATGTAATATTGTATCAGTAACTAATAAAACTTACAGTATCATAAAAGAATAAAATTTTTTCTGTATAAGAATTATCTTTCATTAAATTAAAATATTCGACATAAAAATTTACCAAAAAAAAATATTTATATCAATTAAATTATTGTTATTAATTAGAACGAAAGTGTATGTATTATAATCTAATTTTGTATTCACTTCTTAATAGTGTAATAATAAAAGAATATAAAAATAAAAAAAATCTATAATTTAAATGTAAAACTTATCTGAAATTACAAAAAAAATACTGTATAATAATAAGATATCAACCTACACTAACAATTAAAGAGCAGATGATTTCTTCTGAGGTATCAAATTTCCAGATATTTATATCAATTGCTATTTCAATTTAGAGCTATCTATAAAAAACTATATCTCGATTTTTAAAATTATGTGATTTTTTAAAACTTTTAAATTTCTTTATGAAAATGATATAATAGCATAATTATTTTATCAATTAGTAATTTAACTCCTAAGAATTTTTTATAATCAAGTTAAAATTTTCGGATAAAAATTAATTAGTAATTAACCGTATTCTCGATAACTTTATATATCATAATGCAGTCTAATTTTATAAAATAGAATGTATATAATATAAATTTAGTATAAATGTAAAATATCTGTAGATTATTTGCAATAGTTTAAGAAGAATAAAGTGAATTTCTTTTGGTATTTTGTAATGAAGAATGAAACTTGAATTAATCATTATAATTTTGAAACAAAACACTCGTCATGAATTCCCATTTGCTTCATATTTTACTTTCATCAAAAAGATTTATTTTAAGCGATTACCAAACAATGGCCTACTGCTGGAATGCCATGTAATTACAGAATTTTCATACTAAGAAATGAAGTTTCAAAATTAAGAACACAGATTTCTTTATAACGTCCTTAAAATTTGTGAAGTAATTACTTATAAAACAACTCTTGCCTATTTGTCTGTCAGTTTATTAATATTGTACCTATATATTTGATGTGCGTAGTTGTCAACTTTTAATTATTGAAACGTTTTTGTTCAATAGTAAAATTGTTATTGTTCTTCATTTGTCGTGTTATTAATTTTCATTTTTTTCTTTTTAGTTATAATTATTACTGTCAACTTCTTACAAGATTCAAGTTAATTTAGAAGATTTATCTTTTTTAAACTTGTAACTTGAGTGTTTATTTTTCTCTTTCATTTATAAATTACTTGCACCACAAATAAGTATTCTATCGTAAATTTGATAGTAACATAAAGTTTTCTAGTATTATTTTTACTAATATTATTGTGTATATAACGTTTTTACAAGTTAATTCTACAGTGATAAGATTTTATAGAAAATTTGAAGAAATAAGTGATTAAAAATATCATTAATTACCGATACTCTGAATAATCTATATATTTGTCAGAAAATAATAAAGTTGCAATAGTTAAATTAATTTTTACCTTGGAGATAAATAGCGTTACCAAAATAAAATAAGTAAATTTAATTGTTTGTACTAATATTCAAGTAAGTGATCATGCATATTAATATATTTTATTTATAATATCCTGGCTTAGATCTTGTGACGCATAATATTTCAAATTTTTTGAATTGTGTAGCATAATTTGAAGAATCTTGGATTTAATTGTAAAAATCTATATATACTTCATGCTTGTGTATAATTACCTACATTTACTTAAGAATACACATATTTATGTAGTATTAACACACATACATGGTCCATCTGAAAATTATTTATAAAGATGTTTTTTTTAATCCATTATTTGTTGTAGTGATTTCGCAAAGGTCAGAAAATGTGAAGGGAAATTTTTCCTATGTATCCCTTTTTTTCATTTATTTTTCGATCATTAGATGTGGTAGAATTTTACTTGTCGCGAAGCGTGTTTTCTGAATTTTATAACACGATACGATAGAACAACTATTGGAACAGATTTACAAGGTGTAAAAATTGTGATTTAATAAAGTGCTATAAAGACTTGTAAATATTAAAAAGTCTTTAAGGATACAATTACATGTAAATTGCAATTAAAAATACCACATAAGGCTTTCAAGAAGATTACATATAAACCCCATCCTCAGCACCTAAAAACTGCTCGAATCGATTTTAACCCTGAGTATTTGTACAAAATTTAAAGTTCAAACCGTCATATAATGACTAAGGTAATTGATGATACCCTGAATTTATCAAAGTTTGCATAGTTACCCTTAAACATATTTAGCTTTTTTAAAAAACTCTCTACAGTGTTTTGTCAAGTCAAAAACAAAATTTTACGGCATAGTAATATTCCACTTATCGCTCCATCACATTGTACTACAATTATTAATTATTAATACTAAGATTGAAAAACACGCTTCGCACTAAGTAAAATCCTATGGGCAAAAAGGGATAAATAGAAAAAACTCGTCTGTACATTTTCCGACTCACTCGAAATTCTTACCTTAAATAGTGGCTTCAAAAAAATAACCTTTTATATTTTTAGATAAATCATTTAAACATATATACATAAGTATATTTACACTGATTTGTATATATTGTTACGTATGTAACGGAATGAACATACTTAATTAATAAAATAAGAGGTATTACGTAAAATAAGTGGGAAAGAAGCACAAAACGCAGCATGAAAAAAATATGTCTAAGCGTTATAGTGCAGGAAAACAATGTCAATATGCGCAATTATTAAGAAATATTAACAAATATTGAGGTAATATGAATTAAGCCCAAAAATGGGAATACCTTCAAGGTGGGAGGACACAAAGAGTTAGCAGTTTTTTTCTATAAATCAGGGAACATAAGTAATAACGGGGTCGATTTGGCTAATCGAGAAAGAAGGGAACTCTCATCAGTTTATCTTAAAGATTCGGACACGAACGATCGCGAGCAAAGTAGAATTGACCTGGCGTAACAACTCGGAGTAATTCAATCCCGACCGGCGACTCTCGCCGGTAAACCAATATGACAAACTCACACATTCGAGCAGATTTGCGATAACACAATAAACGCAAGTAATACAATAATTCGGATACATACGTAGACGCTAGATTCGTATTACGAGCCATCCTCATACATTACATTCTCTCGATTTATAATCAATAAATCGGTAATTAAAACGCGAATTAATAGATTATATTTATTTTATCTTAAAACCTCAATGGCTAAATAGCTTTGACCAGTTCAGCTAGGGCAGAAAAGAACTGGGAAATCGTCGTATTATAATTAAGCGAATAAATAAAGAAGTAAATAAGTAACGCGACAAAGAAGACAACTAAATAAATAAATAAATATATAAATAAGTAGTTACAGAGTATAAATAAATAATATAGTCGAATTATACGTCGTAACAATATGCTGTAAGGTATTTCATGTAAAAGCTTCGTTAAGCTCATTGGCGTAAATTATTAAAGTTTCGATAGTAGAATTATACTATAAAACAAATCTATAAAAGATAGAAATAAAAAAATTCTGTAGTTTATAATAATAAATGTAAAATAAATTTTTTTTTTATGCGATAAAGAAAACTAAATTTAATGAACTATAATATTACTGGATCAAAAAAATTTCGAGAATTTCAAATTTAAATAATATTTAGTATTTATATTATTCTTATATTAATAATTATGTAACTGATACTTGTGTCAAATTTTATTTTAATATCTTAAATTTTTTTAACATCAACGTTCATTTATGTACATATAAAAAAATTGTTATTAGTTGAAAAAAGTTGCATTAAATTTCATTTGCAGAATAAAATTATGAATTCAAGAACATAAAAAATTTTAGTTACGAAAATTTGTCGAAAACTTGATCATATTCGTGATATAAAATTTAAAATAGCCAGAGAAGTAGTTAAAAAGAAAAAAACACCTTAGTGATACTCATCCCATTATCGATAATATAATAAAAATCAATGTTTGACAATTAGAAACTTTGAGAGATTATTTAGAAATTTGAAAAGAATCAGTTAATAGTATTTTAAAAATTGTTTTGTATTTTAAATTTTATAATTAAATATCAAATGTTAATTGTATAATAATAAGTACAAAAAACAACACTACAATATGTGACATGATCTGTTAATACTAAAATGTTATAAGATGCGAACTTAATGAAGATAATATTTGGATTTCTATATATTAAATAACGAAATAATTAATAGGAATACTGAAAAAAATCATATTAAAGTTATTGAAAATTATAAATATTTGAAGATTTTGTAGTATATTATGAATTTATTTTGTTAAATAAAACTATTACAAAAATTGTTTTGGAGAATTCCTTGTAATTTGTAAAATGTTATTTATCTAAAGATCGAATTTGAAGGTATTTTCTAGGATTTTTTAATATGATAATTTACTATCATAAATCGTATTAATTTTTTTACATCATTTTTTTAAAAGTTAAATTCATATCATCTTGCTATCTGTATGTATTTAATTTCGTTCCAAAGATGTTCTTGTTATACTAAAAACATAAAATGCACTTCCATTATTTGACATTTTAATTTGATTTATTTGATGTAAATATAGTGATAGTGATAGTAAAGAAGACACGAGTGACCTTTGCTTGAAGATGTGCCGACCATATGTGCGCTCAGGCCTATTGTAGCCTATTATATGTTCAATTCTGCTAACTAATTAAAATTTAGCAAATTGTGCTAATACTGAGAGGGGTTTAATCAAATATAGTTACGAATGCTGGTTAAGCAGCAAAATAACATGTCCTTTTTTCATTCTGCAATATGTGCTGGAGATAAATTAGAACAATTCTTACCACCTTACACGTCACTTAGGACTGATTCTAGCTGCAAAAATAGTTAAAACTGTGTGAGCGTAGTCGTCTTTTTAATGTAAGGCAAAGCTTGGCCCAGTTACCCGCAACAGATTCCTAAATATGCTTAGGAAGCAATCCCTTATGTATCTATATTTTATACATTTGTCTTTTGATTTGTGCGGAAGTCATCCTAGTCTTCATCCTCATAACCGTACATGTTAATTAGAAGCAGTTCCACATCTCGAGGCAAGTGGATCCATTTAATCATAATCACCAATTTTGTGTAAGACGGAACTTCGAATTGCAACTTGCGACAAATTTGCATGCATGTCCAGCGAAACAACCTTCACGTGACCGAATGTCAGTCATTTTTTGTATTAGATATATATATATGTATATAATATGTCAATTATGCTTGATAGATATAATACCGAGATACACTTAAAAATACAAACTTAGTATAAAGTTAGATTAAATCAATCGGGTATGGTGTATCGAATATATTAACATGCATAGTATATTATCATATAATATATATATATATATATATACGTAAGTCAGCGATATATACTTAATATATAGTTTGATACATGCACACATAAATACACAATTATTTGTTATTCTTTTTTTATCATTAGAAACGGCAGAATGTCTTTGTATAAAAGGTGTTTTTCAGTTTTGTAACTGTTAGAACAGATTAGACGGTAAAAATTTGTTTGTGGCTTGATAAAGTGTTGTAGAGACTTAAATATTAAAAAAGTCTTTAAGAATAAAATTCCATGTAGATCGTAATTTAAAAAAATCGTATAAAAGCTTTCAAGGAAGTTACCGATGAGCTTCGTTTTCAGCATCCATAAATAGCCCGAATCGATTTTAACGCACAAAATTTTTAGTTTAAATCATTTTTTAAAGATCTGGGTAATCAAAAACACCTTGAATTTAACAAAATTTGTATATAGATACCCTTAAAAATCTTTTTTAACATTTAACTTTTTATAAAAATTTTGTTACGGTGTTTTTTTCAAATCGCACATTAAATTTTATTATTTAACGCCATTTAACTAGGTGGTCAATCACGTTGTGTTACGAGATTCGAAAACACGCTTCGCACGAAGTAAAATCCTACATCTTTTAATTATCGAAAAAAAAGGAGAGGAACAAATAGAAAAAAAACTTCTGCACACATATTAAGATCTATCTCAAATTGCTACGACCATTAGCGATTTTTAAAATGATAAATTAGCTTTATTTTCGGGACATACCTTGTATTTACAGTATTGGCTGGGAGTATCTAAGGCAACAAACCATTGCAATTTAATTTTTGTTAGCTGTTAATTTAAGTAATAGAATAGAAATTACAGATATGTATTGAAGGTTTTTATATGGTTTCAAGGTTATTTGCACACAAGCTTGAATTAATCAATAGTAAGAATAATTATAAATATACTTATAATTATAATGTCGTTACTAATAATACACTGTTGTTATTAAATGATATTGATTATAAATCGACATCGTATACAACAGTATGATGTTACAATATTGCAACAATTATTATCTCTATATATCTCTATATGTAATTAAATTTTCATGTTAAACATAGGGAAATACAAACTAGGAATATGATTATTGAATATTAAGTAAGAATTCTTGCATCTATCATCCATAAAACAAATCACTGATTATTTAAAATCAAGAAAAGATATGTTTAACATTCCCATTCTCTGCAATAGGTATGCAAAAATAAAATTTATATAATGTTACAATCTTATAATTGGTAATTAATGCTCAAAATCTTCACTATATAAATTTTCAACTGTCATTCAACTGTCCAAATTAAATAAATTATATAAACGAGTATGTTCTTGATTAATTAAATTAACCATGCAGTACAGGTATAAAACATAGTTAAAAGGTTTAATTACTTAATAAGAATATTTTTTTTATATAAATATACAAAACACTTGGAAATATGTATTTAAATTATTTCATAATATTATTATTTATTGAAAATGCATATGAAAATTAAAATTTAGCAGCGTCATTGAATTCATTAGGAACAGTTTAAAAATATATAGGAATTAACACGAAGTTAAAATATTAAATGATAGATAATTATTTCTGTAAAAAATTAAATATCTTTAGGTTTTCATTAAAGTAAAAACTGAAACAATAAAAATAATTAATAATAAAGTTTCATTTTTGATAAATCAAACTTCGTAATTCATGATAATATCTCGGATATTCTTCTAGATTTAAATCCAAATTGAATATTAACTGTTTGATTAGTATATTATGTATATAATAGAGCAAGTTTTATTTAATGAACTAAAAATAATTAAAATCGTCTGAAATTAAAAGGTAATTTGCTTATTTTCATAGTAATAAAAACAATTTAAATTGTAGTTTTAATAATGAGAGACTTGACAGATTTGAGTAATAAATTGATTATTTATTTCTTAAAATTATGTACAAATTAATTAAATTCGTATATAAAAATATATGTAAATTATAATTATTTTATAAATTAATAATTGTAAAAAAAATATTTTGTAAAAAAATAATTTTGTTTTTTGTTGTTATTTGTTAATTATATAAAATTTTTAATGAAATACTTTAATGTTGTTACGGATGTAACGAAATACAATAAATCCGATAATTAAACAAATTTTCCGCATACCCAAAAAGGAATTGCTCAAAGTAATTGTGGAAGACGAGGCACATTACGCGCATTTAAATATTGCTGATAATTAATAATAATCACTTACAAATAGTATTAGCCAAGAGATTGAGAAAAATATACCCGGGTTAATAAAGTAAAGGCGATAAAATGCGAATTAAGGCCGAAAATAGGAACACCTCCAAGGTGGGAGGACAGGAAAAGTTAGCAGTTTTTCTCTATAAATCCGGGAACATGAGCATCAAGGGGGTTCGCTTTTTCGATTCGATACGATTGTCATTATCAATCGTTAATCTGTTATTCTAAATTCAATCCCGGACGGGGACTCTCATCGGTTAACCAACATGACAAACTCACACACCTGAGCAGATTCGCGATAACGCAAGTATCACATTAAATATGGACACATACGTAGACGCTAGATTCGTATTACGAGCCATTTTAACACATTAAATTCTCTCTTCCGATTTATTATCAATAAATAGGTATTATAACGCGAATTAATAAATTGTATTTTATTTTAATCCTAAAACCTCAAAAAGGTTGAAATGCTTTGACCGATTCAGCTACGGCAGAAAAAAAAGAATCGGGTAACGATAAATAAAGTAATAATATAATAAATATGCGAATAAAATAAAAAAATGAAGAAGTAAGGAAATAAGTAAATAAGTCACACAATAAATAAACATAACGGTATAAATAAATAAATGTATAAATAATTAAATAGTTAGGATAAATAAATAATATAATAGAATTATAAATTGTAACATTGGTGCTGTGACTAGGATTTAAGGTATGTTAAGGTATGGAAAAATTAATTAAGTGAAATTCGCGTCGATAAAAGAAAAGTGAATAGAATATAAAGAAGAAACTACAAATCAAGACGACCTGTGAACAACTAATGATTTTTGCAGTTATATTCATGTAAGTAAATATTATTATATGAAAAATAATATTGTATAATTTATATATATATATATGTAATTACCGATCGAATCGTGAGTAGAGAGACTCGAACCGGGATTAAAATAAAAGGGAGAAAAATTTTTATTAGAAATTTTTGAATTAATTAATTGTGTTTTTTTGTTGTCGATTATAAAGTTATTAAATTTGCATTATTAATATTAGTAACAAATTGGGTGATGTTTAAGAGAATCAACTTATTTAACAAAAGTAGATCACAAGACCGAATTTCAATGCCGCGCTTAGTGACATCATCAGTAAACGGGTTAGGGATGTGGAATCTTGAAAAAGAAACCTATATAACATTTGAAACCGCTCACAATATGCTGACGAGCGCTGCAAAACCTGAAGAACAAATACGAGTTTGTGGAAATAACGTCTATAAATTAATTGCGGAATTTGATTTTTCAAATAATAAAATTAGAGTTAGGTTAGAGAAATTACTGGAAGTGAAATAGAACAACATATGACAGAACATTCTAAGCCGAATTCCGTGTCAATGCGTTATATCGAGGGAACAGAACAACAGGATACTGACGAATTATTGACGGAAGTAGATAAAATTAAAACAGAAAGAGCATGATCACAATCGAGGAAAATTAAGACCCGTATTGAAGGGAATGATAAATTCACGAATGAGCAAACGCACAGATTATTAAGTGGATTGGAAACGTTAAGCGCCGATGTGGCTAAACTGCAAAACGGTTCCACCAATGTAGTCAAAGAATTAGGTGTAGAAAACGGAATAGACGAGGAATATGAAAAAATAAATGAAAGTCCGAGCATTCAAAATGAGTTAATATTCGAAATTAAGAGACTAAGGTGTAAGATGAAAAACTTAAAGGACGAGCGAACGAGACTAAATTAATTAGGGGTAGAATAATTGATCAATATCAAATGGATACAAATAATATAGAATATGAGCCATTTCAAGGTATAAATCATTCAGGACCAATAATAAACACAAGACGATATTTTAATCAATATTCGGAACTATATTATAGATCGAGTATACCCCACGAGATTATACGACAAATGCCGACGTGTTCGGGAGAAATTAGTGAAATTGTTAATTCAATAAATTGGATAAAAAACATCATGGAATATGGGGGACCCGAAGTCGAAAAATACATCCTGTGTGCTTTAATTATTAAAATAACGGGCATGGCGAGACGAATGCTAGAATCAAATTTGGAAAGTTATAGATTAATAGATCAATCCATTACCGATTCAGGTGAAAGATTCGGTACCTCGGGATTAGTTAAAAGGTTATTAACTCAAATAAGGGAATGCGTTCAAGGGAAGTGTGAATCGGTTTTAGATTTCGGGAATAGAATAAGGATATTAAGATAAGATTTATATTCAACCCTTAAATTAGAATTAATAACAAAACGAAATTGTCCATCTATTAATTATGAGGATTTTGAGAGGAAAATTGTACGAAAATTCATCCTGGGTTTGACAGAAACAATATCGTTTAGAATAAATGTGACATTACCTTTATCCTAGGAAGAAGCTATTAATTTAGGCGTACAATACGAACAAAAGGCAAAAGAATCTCTGCTTAGTTGATTCAATAGTGAACTAATAAGAAATGGACAAGAACCGACATGGTGCAAGTACTGTAATAGGCGGGGTCATGAATGCTACTTATATAGGCGAAACAAAACGTACTTTAAAAAAACGTATTTGCGAGCATAAAAAACAATATAACATCAATTCCATAATACAGTTGCACTCGCAAAATAATGAACATATTATTGATTAGGATAACGTTATAATTTTGGACAGAGAAAATAACTATAGGAAAAGACAAATCTCGGAAATGCTTCATATACAATTAAATAGTAACACTATAAACAAATACGAAAACACGAAAATGCTAAATGGACTGTATAAACATTTCATGTCATTGATGACACGACACACAGCTGAGATATAATTCTCGATGTAATCGTACCTTGGTATATTCGAAATTGACAATTCAACATAAACAAGTCGTGCAAAAATTTCACCGTTCGAATATATTAAGGAACAAACAATATTTGTACTTTTATATATTTATTATATTGTAATGGTTTCAAATTGCATTATATAAAATAAATTTTTTAATAAATTAGGCCTGAAGAAGACAACGTAAGTTGTCGAAACGTTGCCGCAACATATTAATAAAACTTGTATTTGATTTAAAAATTACACCCATAAGAAACTTTTCTATATTGATATATCTACATGGAGGGTGTTCTTCAAAATTCTATAATTCTATTGTTATTGTAGCTATTATTTACATTATTATAATTGTCATATCTCTCTTTATTGGTATAATCATTTTTATCATTATTTGTATACCGATTCTAACCCGGAGTATTAATGGAAGGTCTCGAATTATTTCTTGCATGATTATTATAATTATTTGGAATAAATTGTCCTCTATTGTTATTATAATTATTAATCAGATCGTTGCCATTATAATGATTATTATTGATTCTTCTATAATCGATAAAACTGGTCGGTGGACCATGATACCCCAGTCCTTGCTAATCTTGATTGTTATTATTTATTGTTACACCCCTTCCCTGCTCCATATTCTTATGCAGACTGCGGAATTCTGTTCATTCATGACCCCGCCTATTAACACGCGATAAAATATGCAAGGAACCTCAAATCATGATTCATGGATTCACGAAGGAAAATGTTTAACGGAGGGAGTTATAATGACAGAAATATATAACTCTGAATGTGAATTTCACCTTGTCTAAGAGAACCATCCAATTGACGCAGACGAAATCCTCCGATTGGACATGATTATGAAATATAACGGCATAGTCATGTCTGAGCAAAAGTATTAAAATTAGGTAACGTCTGGTTTTTATTTGCTCGAGACAATATGATAACAAGGCGAATGCCGGAAATGTAAACTCAAGGACACTCGCGAAATATCGCGGAAAACGAGCTCATAGGGCAATTAAAAGAACTTACAAAAAAATAGCTACTGATTACTATTGGAAAACTATGCGGGCGCAGGTGGAATTATTCGTTAAAGTCTGTAAAATATGCCAAACTCATAAATTAATAAGAATTAAAACAAATTGCCAATGATTATAATTGACACCCCAGCGTGATCTTTTAAGAAAATTTCCATGGATTTTTATAGGCCCTTATCAAAATCAAAGAATAATAATAAATATATTTTAACAATACAAGATTTATTAATAAAATACTGCATACTTATATTAGTCAAAGGGTTACGGCAAAAGAAATAACGAGAAAATTAACAAGTCATATGATATGTGTTTTTGGATCACCTACAGCAATAGTGATCGATCAAGGGACACACTTCCATAATAAAACCTTAAACGAATTCGCGAAAATATTTGGAATTAAGAAACTGAATACTACGGCTTATCATGCACAGTATAATGGGAGTATTAAGAGAATGCATCATACCATAAAAGAATATTTAAAAAGCTATTTGGGGAAATATGATGAATGGGATGAATGGGTGAGTTTATGTCAACATGCTTACAATTGCACCGAACATGACGCTACAGGTTACACAATACACGAACGCATATTTAGTCAGAAGTCAAGAACCTCGTCGGAATTTAATGTCAGCAAAAAATTCAAGGATTATAGCGAAGCTCATCGACGACTGATTTCGGTTTTGAGTCAATTAAAAATGATAGCAGGAATTAATTTAATACAATCAAAAGTTAGGTAAAAATATTATTATGATAGAAAATTAAACTTAAAGTATTTCAGAGAGGGAGAACTAGATTACAGATTAAAAAAGTCAAAAATAGGTAAATTTCATAGACAATATGTAGGTTCATACGAAATAATAGGTATTGATTATAAAACTAATAATGTAACTTTAAAACATAAAAAAGGATCAAGGATAGTACATATAGACAAAATTAAAAAATTTAATGAATTAAAAAACGAGTCAATTAAAAAAAATAAAAAAAACATATATAAATATATATATATATATATATATATATATATATATATATATATATATACATGTATAAATTACTTTAAGATATGATTATTTTAATATATAATAAAAATAAAAATATATGGATAAGTCAATCATAAAAGCCTATTAAATTGTTATAAATCAAATAATAATGGAAAATATATATAGAATGATAAAAACGTCTTTGATACGGCATTCACATAAAATACTTTAGTCAACGCCCACAAAAACTACAAATAATCGTATGGCGCACCAATAATTAAGGACGATGTTTTAAACATAAATTTGGGTAACTCCCACTACTATACGTCTGTTACGTATTTAAATAGTCACGTTTATATACTCTTTGATAATTGAATCGCGAATTTTCTCCAGGATCTGTTCTACCCTAGCCAAAACGGAAAAGCAGTTTGACCTTTGTAAGGTTCGAAAATAAATCCAATATAACAACGTGATTAAAAGGTAGAATAAAAAATTGTCAATTTGATCCAAAGAGGTGCGTTGTGAATAAAATACAAAATTTTATTCGAGTTATTTTACGTCGACGTTTCGACAGGAACTCCTGTCCTCGACAAGACTCTACTGATAAGTATATACAAAATTACAAATTATAATATAATTACATGAAATATTTGACAATATAAACAAATTAATATTTACCGAAAATTGTGTCGCAAAGATGCGCTGATTTTATACGACATGTCAGTCGTAACGTCACAAGTTAAATGTAAAAATCATACGTATTTCTCATCAATATATACAAATAATGACTCACTATCTATATCTTCATTTTATTATTTGTAATATTATTGAGAACCATGATGATTTGTCGTATAAAACCAGCGCATCTTTGCATCAAATCATCAGCACCTCTTTGGATTAAATTGACAATAATTATGAAAGGTACCTTATATCGATCTTCAAATAAAAGGTAAAATATTATTTCATTCTAACTCATAAAGAACGAGAGCGAATGCGTTTTGACGTGTTATACAATTGGTCCTGTCGCGAAAAAAACTAAGCCCCAATTATAAAAAAACGGTGGTTCCCGAACCGGAATATAGAAGTAGTCGTCGCGATGCGAGGTGAAGAAGAAGTCGAAGAAAAATCGAAGTCGAAGTAGAAGTGCTCATACGTTTCTTTCGATTTTATTTATTAGTTGCGCTGGATGGAGAATTGCAAAATCCGCGAATTCTCCCTCCGGGTGTTCCTGGTGATTATCATCTAGATGCTTGATTACCGCTCTGTCAGCTCTCTCCGGTATTGTCTTTCGATTGACCCCTGCGTATTCATTATCGGTTCCGGTTTTTAATTTTCACAAATTGATGGATTCAGAAGTTCTTATTACTCACGGGTTTCATGTTACTCGCCACTCAGTTTGATTCCTTCATTATCAATTTCCTAATGCTATGTCTTTGTTTGCCGAAGCAAGTACTACTTTTTCGGAATTCGTCGTGTATGCGATTGTAATATTACATACATGAGACGTCATAGAAAAAAATCAAAATATCATTAATCAATATGAAATAAATTTATGAAAAAAAAAGTGTAATTATATTAAACATGGGAAAAATTATTACAACCACACTTATTTTTATTAATTGATATTAATTTTTTTAATAATAAGCACGAAATTAATAATAATCATTTTCTCCAATTTTAACGCAAATAACTATATAATTAAAGGAAAAAAAAGGGAAAAAACTTTATATAGATATTCTTTTTCGTTATTGTGTTGATTTTTTCCTTATAACAAATTATTAATATTAATTTGAATTAACAAATTATATTGATTGGTAAATAAAAAAAATCCGAGGGTCGGCGGATTTAAACTCGGTGCCGCTGCCGTGGTGAGCGCGAGTTTTGCAGGTCGGCCATACAGGCCACTTTTTTTTTTATATACAAGAAAATTAGAATAAACACTAATAACAATGTTGAATGTACTTAAAAAACTAAGGACTTAAAAAGTCCTGCACAGTTAAACAAAATAATGAGTGTCATAGTAATTTATTACGATGCATTATGGCAATAGTAGATGTATTACAGTAAATTGTTAAATTACAAGATGTTTGGTGAAACATAAACAGGAAAAGAGGTAATTATTATAAAAAATCTGATTGAACATTGTCGGATTTTTTGTCTTGTATTCATACACACAGTATTTGTACCTTACAAACTATACAACATTAATTAAGAGTATTTCCACTATTTACAATGAATAAAAAAAAGAAATGTCGAAAATACATTATGAATTAATTATTACAGAGTTTTCGAGCCACCAGTATTTTGTGTAGTTTAATCTACGTGTGTCAGTGATGTCTTTATTACGGATTGAGGTGCTGAATTGTAGGGTTTTGGGAAGTAAAGTATCTGCTAATGCACATGGGATTATTCTTGTATTGTGTTTTCTATTAACATAGTAGATTATAGGGAGATTGCTCTTGTCTTGAAGGAGAGAAAATTGATTTAAAAATATAAAGAATTCGGGGGGGGGTGTAGTCGGTTTTTAGACATAAAATGTATAAAGGGTAATGAAATAGTTTATGGGATATGAGGCTGTTGTCAGTAATTTTAGCAGATTGGGTGAAATGATTTCTGTATATTTTTAGTAAATGATAGTCTATTCTGTTAAGATTGGTTTTATCATGGAGGGTTTTGTTACTAATGTGTTTTCGAAAATTGGAATTAGATGATATATAGAATTTTAAATATTTTCTCAAGCATTTTCTCTCAAACAGTCGAAGTCTCTCCATCGATGCAGGATGAATATTAAACCACACTGGTGCTCCATAAGTTATAATGGATCTGACTAGGATGCTGTAGCATTTTATTTTAATTGATGAAGGGATATTTTTGAAAAAAAGAGATTTTTTAATGAATAGAAGGTTTTTTGAGCTTTTTAAAGTTAAGTTACTATATGAGTGTTAAAATTTCATCTGATTATCAATATGTATACTAAGGTATCTAACAAAGCTTTTTTGAGTAATTTTTTTATTGTGCTTATGACAGAAAATTGAGAAGTTTAGGCCGCGTGAGAGTTCGCAATGGACATGAGTGATTTTTTGGGATGAAAGAGGATTGATTCACATTTATTGAGATTTATTTTTAGTTTATAGTTGGTGATGTAGGTATTTATTTTGAGAAAAGTATTTTGTAGACTTTTTGTGATTTGATTAATGTTTAGGTTAACTGAATAAAGGATTATATCGTCGGCGTATGCAAGTGCTTTAATGTGATGCGATTTGTTGAGATCAAATAGGTATAAAAGGGCACTAATGAATATATTAAATAGAATAGGTGAGTTCATGGCGTCTTGGGGGAGGCCATTTGAAGTTTTGAAGAGATAGCTAGAATAAATATTGCCCTTTGCAGTGTAGAATTTTCTGTTAGTTATCATATTGGAAATTAGGTTTATGAGGAAAGGGGGAAATTCTTTTTTAATGACTTTATAAATTAGGCCATTGTGCCATACAGAGTCGAATGCTTTCTCCAAATCAATAAGACATGCACGAAGTGAGGTATTGTAAGTGCTCGGCATATGTCTGAGGTAAATTTGGAGACCGCATGTATGGTAGAGTGCCGATGCTTAAAGCCGAAATGAGGGGAGATTTGTTGTTTGATTGAACATAAGTGCTATGGAGATATTAATAATTATTTCAAAGATTTTGCTGAGGCCGGAAAGGAGATTCATGGAACGATGATTGTCGAGTGAGGCTGTGCCTTTATCTTTTTTAGGTATGGTTATGATTTTTGTAGTTTTCCATTTGGTGGGAAAATAGTTGTTGTTTAATCCATTGTTCAGGAATATTGTAAGCCAGATTATGATTTGGGCGGAGAGATTTTTAATAACATTGTTGCAGATGCCGTCTATTCCAGGGGCTTTTTTGTTTTTTGCATATTTGTGAAGTAAGTGGGAAGATTATGTGGCTGTATGGAGTTGTAGACAGGGTTAGCTAATGAGAAGGGGTTGAGAGAGATAGTACTAGTAATGTTGGAGAGATTACAGTGTTGAGAGATTTTGGAGTTTACAAACTTTTCAAAGATGTTTTTTTCGGATGGGGGGAGATTGTAGCTTTTGGATAGATGTGCACCTGTAAGATTAAGCATATCAGTGTGGTCGGAGAATTGATAATAGTCATCATTAACAATGTTGTAATTAGTTGCGGAAAAGTTTATATTGTTAAGCTCGAGTTGATGAAAGTTGTTTTTGCGAATTTTGATAAAGGGGGTGTATGTAGATGACAGATCTTTTTTAATTTGGAGAAGAGATCGGGGGAGTTACAGTGCGGTAAGCTATTTAATTTATTGAGCCAGTATTTTTTAACCCATATATTAAATTCGTTGGTTAGGTGGAGGTCGATATTTTTGAGTAAAAATTTGAGTGAATGCATAGGTATGTTAATAGCGTTGTGGTCGAATCTTTTTGTATGAGAGATAAGTCTCTCTATGTATTTCCTGTTTTTCAATATTGTGTGTATAATTAGATTTGTGTATTTTTTATAGGAAGGGGGTTATTTAGGAGGAGGTGTAACAGCATGAAGGGCAGTTAGAATGTTGGATTCGAGTAGATCGATGTGAGTGTCTATTTCTGTATTGGATAAATTTTAAAATGGATTGATGATTGGGGAGTAATTATGAAGAAAGATTGATGTGAATTTCTGCCAATTTATTTTGAAACATGGCAAAGAAGGAGAGTGTGAGGTATTGGTGGAGAAGATAAATGGGTTGAGCAGATTTTTGATGGAGAAGATGAAGGCGAGGCCTAGATGGTCGCTCGGGAATTGGAAGGTGGGCACTTTAGTATTGTTCAATAGGTTGTATATGGTGATGCGGTTATCGGCGATGATGATGTCAATGTACGCGTTCTTCCGCGGAAATGAAGGGTTGTTCGAATGATAAAGGGTTGCACGATAAGTGAGTTTGTTCGAGTCGATCCATTTATTGAGAATGACTTTTTTTTAACAGGGTTGCTCCAATTTTAATGTTTGGTATTCAGATCGTCGGCTAATAGGTAATAATTGTTGAGATTCTGTAATTTAAGAGATGTAAAGAGTTCAACAAATTCTGGTTTGAAGAGGTCACTATGAAATTTTTTCGAGGTGTAAGTAGATATAATGAATAAGTTATTATTGGGGAGTTTAAATTTAATAATCTCTGTTTCTAAATTACAAAAATTTCAATTCAGCCTTGTTCGAGCCAATGCTCGTTGATCTCTTTTAATTGAACAAGAATCTCGTTGGAGGCTTGCTGGAAAGAAAAGGGGTGAGGTAGCAGAAAAACTCAGAGATACAGGAGTGCTTTTAAATCATTTCTGACAATTTATAACGATATACAAACCTGGCTGAAAAACTCCCACGTGGGAGGAAAAGCTGCCTCAGAGCCGGGTTGATCTCCGGTATGCATCGTCGGAGGAAAAGCCGCTTCTTCCTAGGCGAGGCCGTGCGGCTCATCGCCGCTTCGAGTGACTCCGCGGGTGGACAATGGACGCCGCCGGTTCGAACATCCGCGTCTCACGTTGATTTCTTCAGCCACAATTCGGCTTCCTAGGACCTCGCTTCTGCTAGCCCAGACTCCGGGTTACGTAGGTGCGCCGCACAACGATATACCCGCGCACCTGAACAACCGTACATACAAATAAAAATCGACGTATACAAACTTTGCTGTAAATGGCTTGCCGCGTCGGAAGGAAGCTTTAACAGTGTCCTGTTTGCCGCAAAGAAGCTAAGTAAATCGCCAAATTTTCTTCGAGAGCGTCGGGATTTTTCATCAGGCCTTCGGTTCATAAAACTATTAACCTGGGCCTTTCTGTTGGCCCAGGTTGGTTACTTACGCGGACAGCTGTTCCTAAGTCTACCCTGCGAGGGACTCGTATTTAATTTATTGCGTGATTAAGTCGCAGAGTCCCGAACAAACCTTATGGTGGAGTATTTGAGATTTTTTTAACAAGAATGGCAACGTTACCGCCTTGAATAGAGTTAAGTCTGTTAGTCCGTATTATGTTGTAGTTATTGTAGTATATTCTATGGCAGTTTTTTAATTTGGTTTTCGAAATGAGTGCAATATCAGGGTCGAGATTTTCGAGGGTTTGTAGGAGGTCATGTCTTTTTTTCATGTGGATTAATGAATTGACGTTGAACACTATGATTTTGAGTGAATTATGGGAAATAACTGGTGAGTTTAGAGAGTTGGAGGGTGAAAAAGCCATTAGGGGTGAATGAATTGGGAAAGTGATTCGGTTATGTCAATTCTATTTTCCTTGTCTTTGATGAATTTGTTTATGGAGTTTAATTCATTAGTAAAGAAGTTGATTAATTTGGTTTGAAGATTCAAGAAGAGAGAGTGAATAATAGTTATAGTGTCATTGTCGGAAGAGTTAGATGCAGTGGTGTGAAGAGACGGGTGGGTTGTGGGGGAGGGGATGATTAAAGAGGGTAGGGGAGAGGGAGAAGAGGTGATATTAGAATGTTTGGAGGTGTGATTTTTAAGAGCATATGTAAGGAAAAATTGCGGAGTGTATTTGTTGTATATTTTTTCGTAGGATTTGTTTTTTGCTTGTATCATAATTGTTTTTTTTTTCTAGTAAATTCGATTTATATTTTATGAAGAATGGACAACTTCTAAAGGAAGCAGGGTGGCCGAAGTTTTTGCAATTTACGCAGAAAATTTTTCTAGGGTCATTGATAATATCTTTTACTAGTGAACAATTGCCGAGCGAATGTGACTGCGCATTTCACACATCTAAATTTCAATTTACAATTGCTAGTAGTATGATCTAGTGACTCACAATTATGACATTGAGTCACCACGCACTTCACTAATCTATCCCAAGTAATAGCTTGGAATAATACTGAGTTGATTTTGTATACATTATTGATGAGAGACTATCATGGGAGATTTGAACAAGAAACATCGGAAAATCTCTGTTCTCCGCGATAGATTTTCTTGTATAGAATTTACAGACTTTATTGAATTTAACGTTAAGACTTGCATTGGAATTGAGATCTTCTAATATTTCTTCAGGGGAATACGAGGCGCTTACACCTTTTAGTAGTAGCGTGACGTTTTTTGAGTTTTTCGTAGTGAATGTGAAGTAGAGAATATTGTGATTTTTTAAAATAGTTTTAGTATCGTCAAAATCTTTTAAGTTATTTAAATGAATGAGTGTTTCTTCACATTAATGGATTTGATGAGGAATTTTTTGAGGGAATTTTGCTGTCAATAATGTTAATAATAGATTTTGGGTCCAAATGAAATATATTGATAGGTGGTATTTTGTTTTGCGTTTGAGAACATATGCATTGTGAAAAGTTCGCTTTTCCAAGAAAATTGCCGTCGGATGACGCGTGAATACCAGAGCCGTTGACTGAAGTATTGAGAGGTGATGAGAGTGTTGGCCTTGATGGATGATGGTGTGAGTTTACTCGATGTTTTGCAGTATGTCAAATCTATTAGTTGTAGGAATGTAACTGCCGCATTCCTCAGATTGGCTGATGGAGTTGTTATCAGTAGTCCTTGTTCTGCTTGAGAGTAGATTAGGGCGTAGGTTTGGTTTGCCCTTTTTGCTCTTTAAATTTGGAATAAGCATGCCCATTGAATCCATGATAGAACTAGATGCGGCGGGTTAGATAGAGCCTCACTGGCTTTCTTTTTGAGTGCCTCCATGGCACTAATCTCCATATTATTGGACATATTTTATATGAATTATATTTTATTTTATTTTATTTTTTTTTTTAATTATTTTGAACTGATACACATTTTTAGGGTGAGGGGGAAGAGGAAGGGACGAAAGGATAGAATGAAGGAGAGGAAAAGGATTAGGAAAAGAGGATAGGGGAAGATCAAAGGGAAAAGGTGAGTAATATAGAAAATTGTGCACAAAGATAGAGAAGAACTGAGTTTTAATGTAAACAGTAGCACAAGAACTCGAAATTTTGCGAGAGAGTCGTGAAGTCGAAAATATGTCTGGCTCTTACGACAACTTATCAATAACTAGCTATACAAGCCATTGCTATGTAAATTGTAAACTTATATATTAAGTATTATGAAATCAGTATAAAATTTTTTCTGAGAGACAAGCGCTGGCATATAGTAATATTCGAAACAAATCTATCACATTATAAAATGACGGACGAAAGTGGGGGTTGAGACAGCATTTTTTTACACATTCATCACAAAAAATATATACGATACCAAGAGGAGGGGAATAATAAATAGAAATGGGATAATCTTTTATGAAACTTTTACGCTTTATTCACTTTGGCATCAGGCCTCGAAGGAGTGACAGGAGAATTATAAGCATACTTATGTTAAAAAAAAATTATTAATTTCGGAACGGTCTCAGGCATAGGATTGAATTGGAAGAAAATCCTCAAAATACTATGGATCATCAACATGAGGAGAGACAAGGGAACATGAACAGAAGGGTTAATAAAAAAACAGGCTAGAAATTTCCTGATAACATATTACGTCTTTTGAAATCTTCCCCACATAACGAAAGGGATAAGGAGGATGCAACGAAGAATCACGGACCTCATCGTGCTTACCCGATACGATTTGCGGGACGATAACGAAGATAATCAACACGGTGAGGCCTGGGAGGAACTGGAGGGCACACGAGCGGTCAGACACGCAAAACTCAACCAGGAGTATGAAAGGACAGAAGAGGCGGGGAGAACTTATGCGTGGGTTATATATGGAGAGGAAGATCCCGACCGGGTTTTTTGGCCCTCTCAATAGAATTTTTTTTATCTTTTCTTTTTTTCTTCTCTCTCTCTCTCTCTCTCTCTTCCTGTAATAAAATTATTATAAAAAATATAGTTTTTCGAAAAAAAACAATAACAAACACCAACCAACAAAATTTTTTAAACAAATAATCAATAAATAATTAGGACATTTAAGGAGAAAAAAAATGAAAAAACTATTTCAAGACAGAGAATCGAATCCGGGTCCATGAGGTTGGGACGATCTCCTTCTACCAATTTTTTTTTTTTTTTTTTAAAGAAGTTTATTTAGCCAGATGGAATGTACATAATTTTTTTATATCACAATAAACGTTGAGACAATGAGAAGCTTGCAGGGGACCGAGGACTCGTGGAGTCCTTTACAGTATTCTAGACGGTGACGAATTATGTTAATGATGAGGTGAGGGGGATGATTGATGTGATTTACGCATAGAGGTAAATATCTTATGTAAAAGTTGAGAATAATTCGTGACCAGAAAAAGGCTATAAAAACCTGGTAGGGATACGATGAGGTTTATATGTTTATTAAACACACGCGCATATGTACAGAGAAGACTTAAAAGCTAGAATTATTTACAATATATACAATGGTAATAACGTATGTGGGAAGGAGTAAGGCTGGCATGATTCAGCGAGGCACCAGTATTTTTTCGCGTTGTGTGTGACTTGATCGTGTTTATCTTTTTCAGAGATGGTTGTGTTGTATTTTAGAGGCGGAGGTGGGAATGTGTTGGGTGAGTGGAGTGGAATGGAGCGATTGACATAATTTCTATGAGTGTGGTAAAAGATGAGGATATTATTATTGTTTTGTAGTATGTTTAGAGAATCTAGGTAGATGAACGCTTTAGGGGGGATTAGGCCGGTTTGGATGCATTTATTAAAGTAGAGTGTGTTTGGGATAAGTTTGCCAGAGATTAAACTATTTTTGTTTATTGTGCATTAAGCATAGTGTCTTCTGCAAAGCTTTAAGATGTGGCAATCTATTCTATTTACGTTGGCTTTACGGTATAAGAAAGAATTATTATGGAGATGATAGTTGGAGGGATTGATGTAGTGTGAGTTTGAGCAGTTCTTCAAGCATTTTCGTTCGAAAATTCTGAGTTTTTCGGTTGATGTGGGAGGAATACCGAACTATATGGGAGCCCCGTATGTGAAAATGGGTCGTATGAGTGATTTGTAACAAATGATCTTGATTTGAAGTTTGATGTTAGTTTTTTCTTCCTTTACTGTGACGTCTTTTCTTTTTATTATAACTGAATTCAGTTTATTATTGATGTAAGGCATTAGATTTATTCCGTATTTCTTGAATTTTAATGCATATTCAGAAAAATATTTTTCCGAATATGGAAAGGATACACTATGGAACTCAATAAAACTGTTACAGTTTTTGTTTTTTTATTGAATTTTTGTGTTTTTAGACGTTTTTTTATATATTTTTCAATAAAATAATCCGGGTAATTATTTTGTAAAAATATCTTTAACCCTTTTTTTATTACTTTTGTGACAACACGGATTTGTAAGTAAAATAGCTCTGTCTATTAGATTGTATATAATATTATATTTTGGTCTGTGGGGTTAGTGAATGTGTAGTGATTGTCAGATGGTAATGGGGCCTGGGGTGGAGAAAATGTTATATTGTTTGTGATTATTTTGTGGAGATTGTCCTAATGTATTCGTATGAAGGGGATTGAAAATTTGGGGTTGAGGTTGAAGTGTTTTTTGAGTTTATGAAAAAGGTCAGAGGTGTTTGAATGAGGGAGAGAAGCAATTTTTTTATTCCGAAGTTTTAATGGCTTTGTTGAATTCTATGGTTAGGGCTTGGTTGATGTGTTTGAGGGTGAATTGAAGGGAGTGTAATGAAATGTTTGACTGCTTGTTGACATGTTTTTTGAGGTGATTAATTGTTCGTGAGATGAATTTTCGGTCTTTGATCATTTTATTTATGACGCGGTTGGTGTATTTACGATATGATTGAGGGGGTGAGGGGGTTGCTTTGAGAATGGTTTTGCTTCTGAGTGTTTCATGAGATCAGATGTGTTGGTCGATTTATGAGTTTGACAGGTGAGAGTGTGGGTTTAAGCTTGGAGAGTAATGAGTGCGAATGAGGTGATTGAAGAGTTTCCAGTTTGTTTTGGTAAATGTTTTGCTATATGATGATACAGAGGGGGGAGATTGGGTTGAGATTGTGGTAAGGTGTTTGGGATGGATATTGTAAAAATTAAACCAAGGTGGTCGCTGAGGAATGTAAAAGTGGGGATTTGGTTGAGGGGAGTGCTATTGGTGACATGAATACGGTGATCTATAATGATTAGGTCTATGTATGCGTTGATGCGAGGGAAAGATGGGGAGGATGAATGACACAATGATGTGCGATAGTGGGATGCATTAGATGAGAGCCATTTTTGAGGAAAAATGCGACGTGTATTATTAGATTGGTTGTTCCAGTGTGTGTGTTTTGTGTTGAGATCGCCAGCAAGGATTTAGTGATTTAGTAGGTTATGGAGGTCGAATGTAGAGAATATCTTGGTAAACTCAATGTTGTTGTGTTTTTGGGAAGCGTAAGTTGATATGATGAAGAGTTTCTTATTGTTTTTTAGGTCGAGTTTAATTATGGTTGCTTCCAAGCAGTTGTAGTTGTGTAATGTGGGCGGTTTTATGTTTGTGAATTTTTGATGTTTTTTGATTAGGATAGTTACTCCGCCGCCTTGTGTGTTGTTGGGTCGGCCAGTGCATAGAGTGTTGTAGTTGTTGCACGTGATTCTGTGATGTGATTTTAGTTAAGTTTCAGAGAGGATGGCTATGTCAAGGTTAAGATTTTCAAGGGTGATGAGTAGATCATGTCGTTTTTTTATTTGTATTTTGGAGTTAACATTAATGGAGATGATTTTTAGTGAGGGTGATGCAGGGGGTGACTGTGTTGTAGGAGTGAAAGGGATGCGAGTCATTAGGATTGAATAAGGTCTGCTAAGGAGTCGGCCAACATGTCTTGTTTTTTCATTGTTTGATATTTGTGTTTTTAATTGGTTTAAATTTGATTGAAAGTAATTCATGAGATTGGATTGAAAGTTTGTAAATAACGCTTGGATGGATAAAAGTGTGACTTTATTGTTGTCTGGGTTACTACAAGGGAGTGGGAGTGGATTGAGTGAGGAGCAGGGATAATGGTAGGGGGTTGAGGAGGGATGTAGGTAGGGGTGATGGGTAGGGCGCGTTAGATTGTAGGGCGTTTGCTTATGAGAGTTTGGGAGTGTATTTGTTGTATATTTTTGTAATTTTTTGGTTTTTCATTTCTATTAGTTGATTTTTTTTTTCTAGTATTTTATTTGTGTAAGAAATGAAGGATGGGCATCCTCTGTTTGAGGCGGGGTGGCCATGTGATTTGCAATTTATGCAGTAGATGGTAGTGGGATCAGAAATGCTGTTTTTGGGAGCGTACAGTTGCCGGAGGTGTGTGGTTTGTCGTATTTGACGCATTTATATGCGAGGTTGCAGTTGGTGGCTGCGTGACCTAGGCCTTGGCAATTGTGGCATTGTGTAATTTCGTTCTTGATTAATTTGTCCCAGGTCACGGTTTGGTGGACAGATTTTATTTTGTTTAGATTGTTGAAAATGCTGTTGGGGGTGATTTGTATTATAAAGATGAGGAGTTCTTTGCGCGACGTAATTGAGTCCGCGTTTATTCCTTTTAGAAGGATTGAGGGGTTTTTTTGCGATTTGGGGGTGAAGGTGAAGAATGGAATATTATTATCTTTAAGGATGATTTTCGCTTCATTAAAATGTTTTAGGTTATATAGTTGTAGGGAGTGTTTTTTAGTATTAATGCGTTTGATAATGAATTTATGTGAATTGAGTTTATTTTTTAATATGATGATTAGTTTCTTGAGGTCGGTGTAATAAATATTGATTGGTGGGATTTTGTCGGTTTTACTTACGTGGATGTAATTTGCTGAGTTTGATGAGCGGTGGTGATGATCGGCATTTGGCTGAGTATTGAGGGGGTTGATGACGCTGTTTAGTTAAATGGTAGGTTGGTGATTGAGCGCACTGTCTTGAAGGGCTAAGGTTGAAGGGGAGTCGTCCAGTTAACTCAGGGCGTCAAACCTGTTGGCAGTGGGGATGAAAGAATCCGAATCGTTGAGCTAGACAGTGGAGTTGGCTGATGAGGCTGTTTTTGCTCTGTTAGTGTTTAAGTTTGGGCACGGATTGAGTTTTCCTTTCTTGATTTTGTGTGAAAAGTTGACGTTACTTAAAAGCTTCATGGATGGGAAGGGCATATTTGTGTTTAACAGTGCCTCGTTGGCTTTCCTTTTGAAAGCTTCCGTATTTCCAGTGGCCATGGTTGATGTTGATTGAGTAAGACTTGTTTTGGAAGATTATTTATTTGTTTAGAGGCATTTTTGGTGATTGGGAAGGGATGATGGGAGGAAGGATTGGCGAGGCGGATGGGAAGGGATAGTGAGGAAGGCGAATGGATTTCTTGATATAACTTATTCTTGATGTGTTGAAAATATGTTATTTCTTTCTTTTTTTTTATGTATAGAATTTTAGTATTAATATAATAAGTATAGATAGTAATAACGATTTAATAAGAGTGCAAAAATTCTTTTGAATAGTAATTTGCTTGATATATGTGGAATTTAATTTCGTGTAAATACACACTGCGAGCTCGGAATATATATAATATATATCGTTATAATGTATATCTCATAAATTTATAGTAAATCCTGCATATCAATACAATGTTAATCAAATCACAATAAGAATTTAAAATAAATTATAATCAATAAATATTAAATCAATAATAAACAGAACCAAATGATTACATCAGTCCCTTATAAAATGAGGAATCAAGGAAAAAGAATTGCATATGTTGGTGGGAGGCACGGCCCGGAAATAAAGGAATCCCTTTTAGGGCATAGTAGTGCAGACATTACACCGATGTGCAAAATCTTCTAACGACAGTAAAAAAATTAAATAATATATATATAAGATACATACAATAATATATGTATAAATATATATATGTATATTGTTGTTTATAGTATATAATGGATTCCTAATGTATAATAGTAACAATTTGTCCTCCCATTCCTAACTAACAATATCTACATAATATTACCTTTCATACTTCATAATAATTTTTTTTTTTTAAAGAAAAATTAATAATAATTGTGATTTGAAAATTGTAATGCATTATTGCAGCATACCAAAATACAGCAACGCATCGGAGTTTCTAAGTACAATAAACAATAACCCGGGATTATTCATAGAGGGATTATACGAAATAAAAGAATCTAAAATAAGCTGGAAATTGATTCAATATTTAGACATCAACGAATATCAAGGTAGGAGCCTTCAGCTTTTAATTTAACGTCCAAGCTACGCGAGAAATGTATCAATGAATTAAGGAATGAAGAATGCGAACGAAAATTCAATGGATTAAAAAACCTTTTGAGAGAAGAGGAACATAATATTAATTAAATATTAGAAATAATGAAGCAGGGTAAAAACAAGCATGCTATCGTACCATTCGTTGGGAAAATCACTAAGTACTTATTTGGAACAATGGATAAGGACTTGGAAACGAAATAAAATCATTAATTGGAAATCTGAATAAAAAAACAAATGAATTATCTCAATTATTAGCAAACTGCGATTATAGAAAACAAATTACAATATGATGACACAAAAAAAACTATTTACAGGAAAAAATAAAAACAGAAATAAATTATATAACTCGCTTAGGCGAAGAGGCAATGACAGGAACTTATAGGACTACTAGAAGACTACGCAAATATCCAGATAAGAAGTAGTCAAGGGTTGTTACAGATAGCACATTGGACAAGGAAGGGCAAAATTTATCCCCAATTATTGGATAAAAATTTAATGGGAACAGCAGCCTGGAAAATCAAGAAAAAATTAGCATCAGACGAACTACCAGTAAGAAATAACAATAGTTTCGAATAGTATCGAATTAATTCAAATATCAGACATAAAAATTATGATATACGTGAATAAACTTGTCAATAACATTAATATCTCATTAGTAAGGAAAGATAAATACATATTGCGCGAATTAATACCGTTTTCGGCAACACAAAATATTAAAAATGTCGTATTATATATAATTCCAATTACAAAATACATAGCTATTAATTTTAAAACAAAAATGTATATACCAATATCATAGGAAAACTTGAATAAATGTTAGAAAACAGACAGGATGTATGTATGTAGGGAATTGACCCCAATAAGAAAAATAGGAAATTACAATCCATGTAGTATTGATTTAATTTTCAAGCATCAATTTTTCAATATATCTAACTGTGATTTACGAATCAATATAGCAGACATATTGAATAAAACTGTTAAAAGAAAACACTTGGTTATACTCAAATTTAAGACCCGATGAATTAAGAATAAAATGTGATAAAGAAGGAGAAGTGAGGGAAATAATGAAGGGTTCCGGCGTACTATCAATAAAATCGGGGTGCGTAGCTGAATCAACAAACATCGAAATACAGGCAATAAAGCAAATCACTGACCTACCTGCTCAAATAAATCAATTCCGCATAATTTTGACATTGGAATCTATTTTTAAGGAGTATAAAATAACAAATAATATTACAATGTATTGTAATACGGTAAATCTATTAAATTCAATTCTATTTTAAAAACAAATATAATAGACTTTCTCAAACCGTATCAGTGATAATTTATATATTTTGTCACTTCACTTTACTTTATTTTATTGAATAAATTATTAATTAAATAATGTATACACAATAATATAAAATGTAATGTAAAAAAAAATAATTATTAAATTATATATAGATAAATTTATATGAAAAATCTTACCTTATTATTTCCGTATTTATTTATAATTTTTAAATATAATCTTAATTTAATATTGTTATTATTCACAATTATTTGGAGATATTTTCTTTTAAATAAATAATCTGAATTATATATATATAATGTAAATTTTCTATCTTTTTTTTCCAAAAATAATAATTCTTGAGAATATTAATATTCTTTTGATAACAATAGTAATTCCTAATAAATACATATATATATAAAATCTTCACTTCACTCAACTAATAGAACAATTTCACCTCAATAACAATAATATTCAATATTATAAATTATATATATACTAAGAAAAATTATAATATAATACTTTAATATTAATACTATAAAGGATAATATTCAACTGACAACTGATGGAACTTGCTTTCTTCTCAAAAAAGAAAACTCCACCTCTTTACATCACTAATTTTTAATTAAAATTAAACCAATAATTAAATTTACTGATTTTTATTTAAATCATCAAATTTAATATTGGTCGAATCATAGTCAACAAGTCCCTTTTTCCTTGTACCTGTCATGATTTAAATTTCAATTGGCTATTATTAAAATAACCAATCAAAACTCAATTCATATGTAAAAGAAAATTGTTATTCGACCGATAAGTATAGAAACTATACTTTTTGGCCATCTCGTGGCGGCACAACACTAATAATTTTTACCATACTCACATCACTTCAATTATGCATTTTATATATATATATATATATTAAAATACATATTCGCGCTTCTATCTATCTCACTTCCATTCAACGATCTAAGCGCCGTCTACACTAACAAGACTTTCGTTAGTACAACAAATCGACAGTAAAACATGGACCGAATGTTCACAATTTGTCAACAAACAATAAAATAATCAATTCAAAAATATTAATCACTCCTCGATCTCGTGAGTAAAAAACATAATAAAAATATACTATACATAATATAAAAATAATTATAATATATATATTATTAAGACCCTTAATCCAAATTCTAATAATTCATATTATTATTCTCTCCTAGGTTAGTAATGATTTAAATTTTATATCATGACAGTATATATCAAGCATAATGATGGATACGTTAGGAAGTAACATTCATATGAGTAACTCCAATTTATATAAAACTATGAACGAGGGGGATAGATTAAAAGACGTAATAAAAAGGGCTAAATTATTTTGGGAAACAAACAGAACTAAAGAACAATTTTTTTAATTTTAAGTTATAATCACAAAATGGGGAATATCATAATTTCCCTTAATACTCGTCATAATTATGATAGTAACTCTATGATTATTCAAGTTGCATAATGGAAAAATAATAACTCCTCAATTCAGGGTGAGCCAAAGCACATAATGGTGTTTATATAAAAAAAAAAATTTTTTTTTTAAATTTTTTTAATAGCTATTTATAATAATCCAAAAAGGTAATTGTGCTAATATATGTACCAAATACTAATAGTAGAATCTGTTTCAGAAGTGCAAATAATTAATGGGAATAAGGGTTATAACAAAATTATATATGTAGGAAAACTAATGTATTATCCATGGATCGTCAATGCGACAGGACATACAGACCATGGAGAAGAAATAAGCAATATTGTCTACGCATCAAGGAAAATTTTGCTTGTAAATAATAATAAATTAACAAAATTTTTATATGGAAGATAGAGTTCCAAAAACAAATGTAGTGAGCTGAAAAGGAACTATCACTCACACAAACATCAGCACAAATACAATATAAAAAATAATTATAATATTACGATCGACGAGGACGCCGACTTCATAGGCCACGTCGGGTCACGTAGGTAACGCGACACCTTAAATATAACATTACATCAGCACATGAAAAAACAATTATCGGAAGATGCATACAAAATTTTAAAAAGAAAACATCTGTCAAGGGGAAGTTAGGAAAAACTGAACCGGGAAACGATCCCAGCATTCGACGAGGACGTCGAATAATAACGGCTGCCGCGCATTATGGATGTAACGAAATACAATAAATCCGATAATTAAACAAATTTTCCGCATACCCAAAAAGGAATTTCGGAAGACGAGGCACAATATGCGCATTTAAATATTACTGATAATTAATAATAACCACTTACGAATAGTATTAGCCAAGAGATTGAGAAAAGTATATCCGGGTTAATAAACTAAAGGCGATAAAATGCGAATTAGGAATACCTCCAAGGTGGGAAGACAGGAAAAGTTAGTAGTTTTTCTCTATAAATTAGGGGACATGAGCAATATTGGGGGTTCTCTCGCACTCTCATTAATGTATCTTCGAGATTTTTGGATATGAGAAGTAGATCCGGGCGATTGCTAGTAGGAACGAAGTAGAGCCGAATTGGCTTAATAACACGAAGTAATTCAATCCCAGTCGGGAACTCTCGTCTCAATAACACGATATTCACACGAACAGGTAAATTCACAGTAAATTAAGAATTGTAATAATTTACGGACACACGTAGATACCAGATTTGTATCACGAGTCACATAATTACACTAAATTCTCTCTTCCGATTTATTACCAATAAATCGGTATTTTAACGCGAGTTAATCCATTGTATTTTATTTAAATCCTAAAACCTCACAAAAGTTGAAACGCTTCGACCGTTTACGACAGAAAAAAAAGAATCGGGTAACGATAAATAAAATAATAATATAATAAATATGCGAATAAAGTGAAAAAACGAAGAAGTAAGGAAATAAGTAAGTCACACAATAAATAAATGTGACTGTAAAAATAAATCAATATATAAATAATTAATTAGTTATAATAAATAAATAAATAAATAATATAATAGAATTATAAATCATAACAATGTATAATACGGTATTTAATTTAGTTTATAATTTTTCTATTTTTCTAAATTATATTAGTTAGAAATTATTTTTTTAATAATGATTTTTTTTGACACATTAATTTGATAAATAAAACATAGACGTTCGTTTTTTTATATCTGATTATAAATATTATATAAAGAGGTATGTTGCCCGCGTTTAAATTATTAATTTAATTTAAATAAAAAAAATAATTTAAATAAATTTAAGAATAATTTAAAAAATAATATAATTGAATATAAAACTAGATAGCATACAGTCGGAGGACCAAGATCGAGAAATGGATACAACAGCAGAAAAATTGACTTTAAGAAAATAAAACATTAAATTCATAAGATAAAATTGTAATTATTTAAAATAGATAATCGCATAATTTAATATATTATGAATCCAATATTAATTTCGCTCAATATTATTTGGTATATGTTGAAGATGACAATTATTATTATTACTGGATTAATTGATAATATTTAGAATTTTGAAAAAACGAGTAGGATGATGAGAAGGTTACCTATATATAAGATTATATATTGAAGTTGATTGAAGTTTTGATATTCACAGCATTACTCGCTACTTCAAGCACATTGATTAAGGACCTGTAGTCCCAATCATATCATTGAAGATCTTTTCATTTCAGTGCACTTTACTATTATCAAAATTATTAGTATTTTTATTTTTGTTTACTATGTAAATTGTTATTAAATAACTCTCATAAATTAATTTTATAAATTATAAGTAGACTGCTTTATGTTTCCATATGCATCTGTGGACTTTTGTGAGATTTAATCAATTAAAAAGCAGTTATTTTATAATATAGGTTTTTTTATAAACTTAAATATCACAACTCTCAACCAAGAAGACGTCGTGATTCGGCATTATTTTATATACTTTTAAGGTCATTTTCTTAGAAAATTTTATTATATTTCATATTTTGAATTTATCATTGTACAATCACGGTATCTTAAAATCGTGAAAAAAATTATATTAAATATAAAGACAATATCGTTTCCAATTTGTACATTTTTTTCATGAGTGTCTACATATTGATATTTAATGATCATGCTTCTTTATACATTCTTCATATTTTTTCATAACTGATATATTTAATATTTATAGAAACATAACAAAAAATTTTTGGTGAGCAATAAAAAAAGAAAGAAAAAAAAGAAAAAAAAAAGAAAAAAACGTATATAATAGTTATAATGGTTAATTATGATTAAATTTTGAGTTTATGGTAATAAATTCTTCATTTAAAATTATAATTATCGATTTCATTTTCTTATTTTTCTAACGAAGATAAATAAAGCTAACATTATAACATGTTTCCTATACCACCGTATCGAGAAATGATGACTTTTTACTGCAAAAATAAGTATATAAAAATGTACAGATTTTCACTTTTTCCGATCAATTCATTTGATATAAGAAGTAAAGTCTGTTTATTTCCATGTTTAAAATTTACGGAAAAATTTTTTAAAATAGGTAAATTGATTTGAAATCAATTGAACGAATGGAAGTAGAAGAGCTCAGAAAAATATTTATGCTTTTAATATTTAAAAATTAAAAGATATTTTGTACAAATTATTTGTAAATTAAGATTTTTTAACAAAGATTTATTCTGTAATTAAATTATAAATGTAATATTAATAATTAATTACATCTTTTGTTATGTTAGCAACTGAAAAAATTTACATATTGATTAATTTATAAATATATTTATGATTAATTAAAATTTTGACGATAAAAAAATATAAGAACATAGCATAAATTTTACGAATAAAATGTTTAACTGAATGATTATTTTTTTAATTAATTAGTTACCTAAACATATTCCACTATGAACTGATTATTATGACATTAAACCGTTTCATTACTTTTTTCAAATGCTACAAGCAACGATGTTTCGGTAATACATTGACAGTAAATAAAATATTTATTTCCGGTAATGATTATAATAATAAGTGAATCCGATTGAATATATGATCAAAGACCTTAAAGAGAAACCGAATATTAGCATAAATCTCAAACGGGAAGAGGAAGAAAGAAAGTATTTCAATTAAAGTTGACTCAAATTTCTGAAAATGTTTAGTTGTGGATAAGGTTACTAATGATAATATTTGAATTAAACAAATTTAGTAAAGTGAAGACTGCCATTATAATTTTATAGTGAGGGTGCAGTTTCTAGTTATAACTCTCATTGACTGAATTAGTAAATTGAGAAACTAATTAATTTTCTCTAATTTCCAATTGAATGCGATCCTAGTGAAAAATGTTAACTAATATATGAGAAAGATTCATAGCTTATAATTCTCATCAAGTTTTGTATGTGAGTACAATTATTAATTATAACTAACATGAAATAAATTATAAAATGGAAGTGTAGAGTATGATTACTTCAAATTTAAATAGATGGTATATTCTGCTCAATCATACTTGAGCTGAATATATTACGAGACAATTAACATAAGTTTTTTCTTCGATGAAGAAAAAAATGAGAAATGAAGAATTACAGACAAAATTTCATTTAATGATTTTATATTTCTGTTTCAGCTTACAGTTATCAGATAAAATCGTGTAATTTCGGATACACGACAATATTATTTGAGGTCAAACAAGATTGAGATGATGACCGAATGTAAAACACAGAAGTTTTAGTTTTTAAAAATTAGAACAACAGTTCGTCTTAGAGATCATTTTATATTTTGATGTGTATTATAATTTACAAAACGAATAAAAAATTAATCAGAAGAATTCTCATAAAAAAAGAATCGAAAAATCAGAAAATACAATTTAGAACGTACAATTAATTACTTATATTATAAAAAAATAACTTTATTTCGTATGACCTAGATATGGGTTATTTGGTGTATGTAATTTTTTAAGATTAATAAGTACATAATTTGAAAAAAAAAAAATTTATTTTTATAATCCCATTGATATAAAAGATGAAAAAATGGATCCATTAGTAAATTAAAAATTTTAATTATATACAATTTATAATTCTTATAATTATATTGAATCTGCGAAGATATCAAGTTTATGATAAACAGTGTGAATAATTGAGCACTTGATGGTTATAGAATATAGCTGACAAATATAATGTATAAAAATTGAAATCTAAATAAATTATTTAACTTTAAACAAGATTTGTATAAATTTATTTATTTTTGTTATTGATGTTATAATTACCGTAAAATCACATATTAGTGTTATAAAATCGGAGAAAAAAATATACGAATATTGTATAAAAACATATTAATGTGCCTGAAGTCTGTAACGTTGTGATCAAAAATTGAACTTTTTTAAAAATAAAAATTTTTTCAAAAAAACAGCGTAGTGCACATCACATATGGATAAAATAATCAAATAAATTAAAAAAAATATATTTCACCCTTAAAAACCACCGCTTCCAGGGGGTGAAATTTCAAGAAAAATTTACAACCGTTAAAAACCTAAAAAAATTATACTTAAAATTATATTACGGACAATATAATCTATAAAAAAAAATTAAATTTATACGAAAAAAATTGAATGTTTCATCACATTTATTGTTAACAAACATGTACCACTAAGCATACACGTTAATCATATATTAATTGAATATAACAAAAAATATTTTACAGTTATACCACAGAAAATTACATAACTGATTTCAGCATTAAATTTCGAAAAAGATAATTATTCACAATTCATAATTTTTTGTCTAAACGACATTGTTATTAGCAATGTAAGTCTATAAGCGTATACGTATAAATCTAAAAATCATCGATTTTTCTTAAATAAAAAAAAAATCAGAAAACATTCTCACTTGAGCGACTAAAAATTCATATTCTACATTGAATTACGAAGAAAATGGCTATACGTACATCATTTTTTGTCTGTCGAAACGGTGTTAAAAAACTCATGATTTCAGAAAAATATAAAATTACATATTTTAGTTTGATAATTGAGTTATATGATAATTATTGTTATTATATTTTATATCAATAATACTTTTAAAATTAGGTAATTTTAAAATTATATAAATATACTATAATACGAAATTATAGATATGATTATTCTATAGGAACTGTATTTACAATTAATATTTTTTAGCACGTACTTTTATGAATTAATAAGAATTAAAATGACGATTTATGTAGTATTTACAGAATATACTAAATTTATTTTGTAATTTGAATCAATTGATTTTAAAATAGTTATGGAAAATGTATTGTTGTTTATGTACATCATTTAATTAGAATAAACAAATTTTTTTAAATAAATATAATTTTGCCTATTGAAAATTAGCAAAATCAAATCATCATAATTTTATTCGTCTACAGAACTTTTTTTTTATCGATGATTAAGTAATTTTGGTGGATAAATGACTGAGTTTTAAACAATACTAGTGGTATAAATGGTCACTTAATTCTAAATAGTAATTGGTCAACAGACAATAATTATATAAATAAAATAAAATAAAATGATTTGCTTTACGTGCGATTTGCCTTGTATTTTATTTCTTATATAGGAATGCTACTTTAATTATTTGATAGAAGTATTCTTATTATTTTGTGTAATAATACGATATACAACTATCAACATGTGGAGATATCGATTTGGCAAAGTAACGATTTATCGATTTGCTACTTAAAAAGACACCGCGTCATACAAATTGCGAGAATAGTTTTAAGGATTCAAATATTTTCAGGAAAATTATAATTAAGATGTATAATACAATAATAAACATAGCTTATTTTAATATTAAATTAACTGCACATGAAGTATGCAAAAGTAAAATTATATTTAATACAGGAAAATTAATATAATTATGAATTCAATCGAAAAGTTTTATCTAGATATATTAAATGTAAATAAAATTATGTAATTAAAAATTAAATAATTAAACTTAAAAGTCTATATTCATTAATAATATTATTTTTATAATTAAACTAAATGAAATTTACGAATAAACGTAATATAAAAATTAAGAATAGTTAAATTATAGCATTTATTAAAAAAAATCATATTTTTTGTGATAATGAATATTCATAAATATTTGATATAATTGTTGTTACTTTATAATTTTACTATTTTGTTTTTACTTTATAATTTGTTATAATTTTTTAATAGATCTATTATAATGATGTATTTAAGGAAAAGTAAAATTGTAGTATCTCAAACTTAGTCCATATAAATTTCAATTCATGAAGAACATATTTACTAAGAAAATATTTAAGAAAATATTTATTAAGAAAATAAGAAAAAATTACTAATTTACTAAGAAAATGTGAAAAGAAAAAATGATAATATAGAAGCAACATAAATGAACATAAAGTAAACAAACAAACAAACAAACAAGAAAAAAAAAAACTAAGAAACAAATATGTAAATGAAAAGAACAAGAAACGTAAAAAAGAGTGTTTAAGTATTGATTGTTAGAGGTAGTGCGAGGATGCGCGATAGCGAGACTAGCGCTCTTTAAGCTTACCATAATCTAGACTGGTATACTCGACTGTCTAGGCGATTATGAACAAAGTTGTGTATCTTCATTCTTAATTTAAGCTATATATTAAACAAATACGTATAAATAATTATGTTAATGTGTTCATGCAGCAAAATATAAAAGAATTGGTGAATTCAAACAAATTATCAGTGTTTTCTTAACGAATTTATCGAATACAGATGATAAAGTGACTGCTCCGAGCATACAATTAACCTATTCTTTCATATCTAAGCATAATAGTACACTCTTGCCATTTGATGTCATGGCACTGAGGTTTATATTATTGGTGATACTGGAATAATCAGTAGCTTAACTTCTGTTCTGGTAAACAGCATTAAAAGTGAATTTATAATAATATAAATAACAAATAAATATTAGTCACATTACTAATAACGGAATTGCTATCTGTATATTAAACATTTTCGTTTTAACCACTGCGTGTCAACTAGTAAGAAACAACTAATAAAGTGAAACGGCGACTGACAAGCATTAATTTTGTTTCTATTATAATTGAAAATTATATTTATAAAACAATTTGGGATCGTGGAATCTTAAATAGTAAAAAAAAGAACTTATTACCTTTTATAATTTATACTTATCATATTTTTCTAGGCGAATTAATGATTTTGCGACTAATAGTCTTAACTTAATAAAGAAATATAGAAGTGAGTTAATTCTTTTAAATTCCCATGACGTTAAGATCCAGGAAAAGTAACTTATAACAATAACAGATAATCAGAAAAATATATTTACGGAGATAGAATAATACATGCAGAAATTGACAAATAATTTTAGTAATCAATTAATAAGTTTATAAACGAAGAAACAACAAAAAGGATATGAAAATTAAAAATTTTTTAAATAAATATGTGTTCATGACAAGAAAATTGTATAATAATACATAATCAATATATATTTATCTGTTTCTTTACATGTAAATATATATGAATTTGCACATGCGCGGGTGCGTGTGTGTACTTATGTGTGAAAACGTACATATTATATACGTTAGTGATTGCACACGAGTAACCTCGCTATTTTAAGCTAAAATTCGATATAGATACATATAGATTATTTTATATGTACAAAATAATAAATTGCAACAAACTGATCACTGAATATGAAATATTTAAAGTAATTTTTCAATTCTTTATTTTCTAATAAATAGAAAAACATTCTGTATGCGGACGCGTGTATATTATGTGTACATATATGTATAAGAAAATAGTTTTGTGAAAATTAAAAAGTATTAAAAATATACAAATAAACATTAATTGTATATAAATGATATTTTAACAAACATTTTAGTGACATTTCAATAAGAGATACGAAACAAATATCAGTTACCAACATGTATGAGCAAGGCATAATCACTGATTGTCAAGTATGTTTAAAAATTTTTACAGATATGTATGATATTAAATCTACAATAAAAAAAATCATTTTATATATATATATATATTGATATTAATATTTTTTTCATAATTACATGTACTAGAATGAAAAATTTTATTTTATTTTAGTGCAGTTTATATTTATTTATATATTGAAATAACCGATAATTAAAATTAATTAATTTTCAATGTTGTATTAAAAAATTTTTTTTATTAAAAATGAAAATGTATTAATGAAAATAGAATACAATAAAAGTCAATTTTAAAAAATTATATTTAAATCATAATGTTGAAATGAAAAGTTTTATAAGCATTTTATTAATTTTATGCCATTAGAAAAATACATTACAATAAATGAATATGGAAATAACGATATTCAAAACTTTACACTTCATCAATTCACGTATAATTCTTTTTGTAGTTATTATTTGTTTACATTAAAAATGTTTAATAATATATGAATATATATGTAAGTAATAAATATATAATACTTAAAATATTTACTCAGTTCCTTTATATTTATTTTTCGGTATCTAAAATTAAAAATTAATATTTTATTTTATATTATTTTCTAATTAATTATATAATCTTTATGTTTTAAAAATTAAAAATTCAAATTTATAATGATAAATATTTAAATACTTGAATCATAGTTTGTTTTTTCTTAAAATTTTTGAATCATAGTTTTACAACATAGAAAGAAAATATTATGATTTTCTTGTTTTTAATTTTAATAAAATAATAAAAAATAATTCTTTACATATTTCTATAGAGATAGAAAAAATGCATATTTCACAATCAATATCTGAACTATCATCCACTTCTATTACTTTGTATTAATGACTAAATTTGCATTATTATTTATATTAGAAATATTTCTAATACTTGAATATAGTATACGCAGATTGGTACATAAAAATTTAAAAAAGTAGCATTATTAAAAACTCATTAAAATTTTGTTGCATGAATAATTGATACGAAATATTAAAAAATATATAAAGAGAAAAAAAAAATTATAAAATATATGTAAATTTCTCACTTATGTAACTTTTATAAAAATAAATTATTAATTATAAGAAACAATTAAATAGTTATTAATTATAAAAAATAAATTAATAGTTATAGAGTTAAATAGTTAGTATTCAAAGAAATTTATTTTAAAGCAACATAAAATACCGGGATTAGTTAATTTAAAAAATTAATATCCATAGCTTAGAAAATTCTGTTTTTCTATAATTCATAATTGTTACACAATGTGTTAGAGAAGGCAATAAATAATACATTATACAATAAAAGTAAATTATATTGTCACTTATAACGTAGTGAAAAAACCAATATTGCCCTTAACTATTTGTTTTACAATTGTACATATATGTGTTATAACTAAATTAAATTTGACCATTTAAATTAATTAATATGAAACAAATAATTTAATAAAATTAATAATACAAAGTAAATAATTGTATTATTCAATATTAATATTCGATAATAAAATTACTTAAGAAATGTATATTTTGGCTTGAAATTATATAGTATATATCAGAAATATAAATAAATAAATATTGCATATAGGTATTATACTATATTATATATATATATAGTAAGTTTTGAGGATCGATTTACCTAAAAGAGTATTTTAATTACCTTTGAGTTTGTTATATGATGATATATGATATTGTTATATGATAGCGCTAGTTGTCTTCAAAAGTATACTAACCTTTTAAGTATCAATATAACCTCACTTTTTGCACGTTTAAAACATACTCACATTTGCAACTTCCAAAAAAACTTATATCAAGTAAACTGTTCCATCTATAAAAAAAAGTGCAATTTTTCATCTTTTATAAATACACGATACGTTACTCGATTTCATTTTGAATAGTTTATGAAATTGCATCGATGTCTTAATTCTTTTAAAATGAGTTAAAAAAAAATTATAATTGAAATTTATAATAACATATTATGTATAATAATTTATAATTACATCAAACTATTCCAAATCAAACCTAAATCATGAAAACTATCCATTTACCGCCCATACCTGCTGCACATATCGTCAAACAAAAGTTAATGCCTTTAACATCAAAGATTTCAATCGTAACTATTTTCTATTAAATACATATGTATTTAACGCTTTATTTTCAATTTATGTGTATTTATCGAAATGTGAAATAATAAGCAGATGTAAATGAAACAATACATAAAATCAGGATAAAAGTTACAACAGTTATGATACTTGATCCCCTAACATCTTCATAGTAGTTTAAAAAGAATAAGTCAATTTTTTTTTATGTAAGCATTTTTAATGACGGCATATCATTTATTCATTTATTGTTTAAATTATGGGAATCAGTATCACTCATTGTGCTATGGATTATTTTGAAAAGAGAGACTTATAAAGCGCGTTTATATCTCGCTGAGAGAAAACACGATGATACGTTGATAGTTCGACAAAAAATATTGCTACGAAATAATACATTTTGTGAAAGAAGAAGGTGTTGTATATAAACGTGGAATAACAGATTGAGTATAAGTATATCAAATTTTATTTTATAATATAAATATTATTAATAAAAATTACATTTTCAAACATGACTGACATTGCAGCTCAAATACAAATCATTCTATGAATTTAAAGTTTTGCGAAGACGTGTAAAATACTTTAAACCGTCAACCTCTGCTTTTTCAATTAATAACAATCGCGAATTTCGTATCTAAAAAAGTAATTTTTTAAAATGAATATAAATTTATTTAAAAGAAATTTTTTTAAACACTGCTATTTTATTAATTTTTACAATTTAAAAAACTGGAGGTTCGTGGTATGTAGTATTTTATTTAGTTTAAAGCTAAAAAAAATTTTTTCTTTTACAGGTGACCTACAGATTATTACAATGGGAGCCATTTTACAATTTTTTTTTTACTTTGAAGGCTTATTATATGTATTGATATTAAAATAATATTTTTACTTTAAAATTTGTAAAAAAGTAAATTTAGAATTTATAAATATATTTAAAAAATTTTTAAATATTTAGTTTAATCATTTATTTTTACAAATCCTAAAAAAATGACCATGTTTTTAGTTTACCAGATTAGGTAAGCCCTTAATGAAAAAATTGTTAATCAATATACACACATACGTACATTTTTTTATACGTACAAATTTATAAAAATAATAGAATTTCGAATATAATTGATTTTAACCAATATATTTTGGTTTAAGTTCTTGGTAAATAACAATGAATTAAAAGTTGAACTATAAAGTTACTGAAAATAAAATTAAAAAAAAATTGAATTCTTCCCGTTTTGCATTATTTTTATGGTTCCCCGTATTAGGTGATCGGGATTTGCATCATTGTTTAGATATTTTAGATTTTTATTGTAACAGTATTCTAGGAATTGACTTACATCTTGTTTTATTATTGTAGTGTCTTCTTCTGTAAAGTATACGAAGGCGTTTAGTAATTTGTAACTTTCAGCACGTTTTATAAGGTTCACCAATATGATTTCAATGGCTCTCTGAATAAATTGAGTTATAGGAATATTTGATTTTATAACTTATACGAATAAATTATGATAATTAAATAATCTGTGAACATAATCAAACTTTATTTTATTCAATATTATCGTCTTTTTTATCCAAAAATTTTCTGGAATTATTGAGAACCTAATAAGCTAGATTTTTATTTAATTTGCTCATCGGTCCTATTTTTTATATTGTTCGAAGTAATGGATTGTGGTCTAAGTGACAACACTTTTTATGCTGCCTGAACAGTGAGATTTGAAGGTTCAGTGATGTTTGTAAGTATTTCATCCATCTATATTTCAATTAGTAGATTTCTCTTCATATTTAGGTTTATTTCGTGTCATCAGAAGATTCCTCTTTATGTTCAGCTTCATCATCATGAATTTATAGCAAATCATGATATTGTTATTTTTTAAATATATTTACAAGCTCAATCCATTAAAAAGATGAGTAACAAACTTTTCCTCTGATCCTTTCACTACAAGGTATATTATTAAAATATCGAGGCTAAATTTTTCGTGACCCGAGAATTTGTCACAAAGGTAGGAAAATGTGTAGAGGTTTGTTTTCTTTTTTCTTTTTTCTTTTTCATTTCTTTTTCATGATGATCATTAGGAGTGTAAAAACTTGTATTCGAGTGAAGCGTATTTTTAAAATGTATAACATGATGCGATGGGTGTTTAAAGAATAACGTCACATGGCAAAGTTTTATTTACAGCTTGTGAAAAACATTGTGCAGAGACTTCTGAAATATTAAAATTTGTCTTGAATGATACGTAGGTCTATAAATTGCAATTAAAAAATTGGCACTAGATTTTTAAGGATAGTCGGGAGGAGATTACCAATAAACCCCATTTTGAATACCCAAAAATAGTTCGAACATCTACCAACATTTGAAAATTTTAGTTTCAATCGTTGCTTAAGTATAAAGGCAATTGATGAAACCCTCAATTTATAAACATTTATATACCATTACTATTAAAAATTTTTTTTAACATTTAAGTCACCAAAGTGCTTTACCAAGCTGCATACAAAATATTACTATATCATATGGTTTCACTAGTTACTTCATCGCGTCGTGTTATATTTTTGAAAAACACGATTCGGATGAAGATAAATTCTGTCGCTCGTACTGATAGTAAAAAAAATAAAATTAGAAATAGTCAACCGCACATTATTTGACTTTTTTGAAAGCGCTACACAAAGTAGTTGAGTTATAAAAAAAATTAGCTTCACTTTGAATGTAGCTCAAAATTTCTTCATTTGTATATAAGTAGCTAACTGCAAAGTAGCCAGTACAATCACTAGTCAAGATAAATCTTGCTCTTATAGTATATTCAGATTGAATTTTTTACGGAGCTTATTATTCAATTATTTGAAACGTTTCTCCGGTAGTTTGTCATTATAGGAGATGAACAGTCAACCTAAATTGCAGCTGGTATCGAGGAATTCAGGTTTTACCTTTATTTTCTTTACTGCATCTAGTTTCTATTATATACTACAGAACACTTTTTAATTGGTTTGTTGTTAGTTGTACATCAGAAAACTGCGTTTATACAATACGAAATTTTTAGCTACAGATTTCTCCCAAAGAAATTCGGTTAGTCTTAATTTTTTAAGAGATAGTCTTCAGAGAAATGTTTACCTTATTAGTTTTAACTTGTAGTTTTTCAATACTTTTTTCTAGATGTTGCAGTATTAACCACTTTTTTTTACTTCTTATTTTTAAATTTGAGGGATTTTTGTTGCAATGATGTCTTTTTTTTTAGATTCACTAGTGCGGGCTTTTTGAAGGAATTTTCAACTTTTTTTTGTCCTTTTTTTGTATTTATTCTTTATTTAAGTAATTTATTCTATTCATTTTTTAATTTTAATTTTAATTTTAATTCAACTTAAACGGAGTGTTCAGGTTTTTTCTTATAGTTCCTGTTCTATTTCCATTTACTTTATAAAAATAATAAATCTCTCTTTCTGCTGTAGAGGTTCCAGGTTCATTTTTTTGTAAGATTAATTAAATATTTTTTCTATAATTGTTAGGTATAGTTCAATTTTGTATTCAAAATTGTGAATAAAAAATTTGAAAATAAATGTTTTTAGTACCAATATACAGTAATTTTATTATTGTTAGTAAAGTTTGTAATTTCCAGAAAATTTATACGTTTATTAGTTTTTATTTTGTGTGCAAAATGTAGATAATTATTGTTATGACTGAAATATGTGTGAGATGAAATTAAAATTTTTTTTATGTATAGAACGCAAGGTGTTATTTATACATCTGAAGTAAAATAATAGTACTATTTTATTGTAAGTTATTTTACTTTTTTAATTTTCTAGTTAATGATATAATAATCTATAAAATATAATTTTATAAAATAGTACTGAAGTTTTTATCGGTTTATAAAATGTATGTTTAATTAATTTAAAAATTTAAATTTAGTGGCAATGTATAATAATTATAAGAATAAATATATAATTATGATTTAATGCCATTTATTTTTTTCATGTAGTGAAATAAGATAATGAATATAATGATTTTAAAAAACCTACTCATAAACAAATAGTATTTTATAATGATAGAAAATGGTAATGATTAATTAATGAGTTTGAAAAATATTTTATTCGTAGATTTCCAAACTAGTGTCACACAGAGAAAGAACATTCTGTTATGAACGAAATGCTGGTATATTAGTGCGAATTGGTCAAGGCGTGAATCTGGCTGTTGAAAGATTCGTAACGGTTGCTGAAACAATAGCCGATGACAATCTTGAAGTCAAACAAGATATGTATGAAGCATGTAAAGAGGCAAGAGTGTCTGGTAAGTAAGAAAAGAATAAAGAAAAAATATATTTAATATTTAACACAAATTTATTTAAAAAAAAAAACTATTGTATTTATATACATATATATACAAAAATAATATTAAAACAGCACTATAGAGTAAATTTTCAAAAGTAATAAATTAATTAAAAAATAGAAAAAAATAGAGGAAAAATTACTGAATAAAATTTATTTTTTAAAACCAATTTAATATTTATGCCTAATTTAACATCCTTGACAGATGCAAAGAATTTATCTCAAAATTATCAGATCATTGAAAATTGACAAGTTTTTGAGTAGCAGCATTTATACTTTCGGTTATTTATTAGGCTAATTTCATTACTGATTAATAAGATCAGTCCTACATTAAATGAATAGAAAAAAATAAACTATTGAACATCTTCAATATAGCTTCATGATTTATTAGTTTGCATCGAGAACTGAATATCCAAATCATAAATATATAAATTTTTTATGAATCATAATATTTTTGTAGGTTTTGCAATTATTATATTAATAATATTAAACAAATAAGAAGTTTAAATTACTAATATTTTTGTTTAAATATTATAAAAGTATATAGTACATATTTATATTGATAGGAAAACAATTTGAAAATTTAAAAACTTAAAATCATATTAAGACTATTCAAATTCGCTATCAAAGAAAAATTTTTCATTAGCAAATTTATTAATTGGCACAATTCTTTTTTTTATATAAAAAAATATAAAAAATTTAAAAAAAAAATTTATATTTACTTTTTTTTCTTAAACTATAAAGATTGTGATAATGATTCATTGATATGAGAATGAAAAAAGTATATTGATAATTGATTCAATGTGGTCGGTATTTTAAAAAAACTAATATTTGTGTCAAAAACTAAACAATAAAATATTTTTGGTCTATTCTCTAATTGCAATACAGTTTAATTTGTTTTTATAATGTTTGTTAAATTCAATAATATATATATATATATATATATATATTCAATTTAAACTAAGATATATCATGAATTTTGGTTAAATATACTTAATAAATAATACATATATAATATCTAAATTTAATATATTAAAAAATATTGTTTTTTTCTATTAAATAATGATTTATATTTAATAATTTAAAAGCTGTTAATTTTTTTATTTTTATAATATTTTTTTTAATGTGAGAAATATACTTATATAATAAATGTTCTAGGATCGGCTATTGAAAAATTATGTGAATGTACACTAGAAGAAAGTCTAACAGATAGGGAAGCGGTGGTTCGGACGGCTAAATGTCTACTTGGCTCTGTAACGCGGGTGCTTTTATTAGCCGATATTACTGTCGTGAAGCAATTATTAATGGCAAAAGATAAAGTGGCACGTAGCCTAGGTCGTTTAGAAAACGTATCCAATTTTACGGAATTCGTAAAAGCGTTTAGTCAATTCGGTGCAGAAATGGTAGAGCTTGCTCACATGACTGGCGACAGACAAGTAAGTAACTGTAACCTTATTGTTATTTATTCTAATTATTATATTATTTATATATTTACATAACTCCAGCCTCTCGGCCAAGTAATGGAATTTTTTACATTAACTATATACTATATACACTTTTATATTATAGAATTATCTTACTTGAACTTAGTAGTTCCTCTTCTCACTACACAATTTCAGAAGTTTCTCTCTCTTAAGTTGCCATTCTTCTTATTAGACGATTTTATTCTCTAGTCCTGTTTGCTTCTAGTTTGGTCTTCCTACTTCTCTCCTCCTTTACCTCTGTTTTATTGCTCTTCTCCCTTTCTCTTTTTTACTTGTCCTCTTTATCTCTTTTATCATTCTCCTCAGCTAGAAGTTCTCCTTATTTCCATTAAATTCCTCTATTATTTTTTTATATGACCATATCTTCTCTTTTTTTATATTTCCAACTATATCTTTGGTTCCTTTAAGCTTCCAATTATATATCCCTAGTTTCCTGTTTTCTTTCCACAGAATTCACATTTTCTTTCTTTCTCATTTAATCAGTACTTATTTGCTGTCGTTATATTTCCGCATCTTATCCTTGCTATCGTTCTCACCTCTTGAATTTTCCTTCTTACTATTATGTATTTGGGTAATTCTTCTGTCATAATATCCCTGTATATCCCATTGTATCTTGCCTTGTTTATCCTTTTCCTTATTTTCTGTCTCTGTTTGTCTTCCTCTCTTCTTCTTATTTCGTAGCACTTTTCGACACCTTTTTTATTCCAGAACTCTATTTGCGTTCTACCCAGTCCTATTACGTTTAGCCATTTATCTATATTGTTCACGTCTTTACTCTGTTGTCAATATTTTTCTTTTCTTCCAAACATCTCTTGGTCAGTCTATTTTTCTCTTGCTTTTCTATCTTTTCTTCATATCTTAGTGTCCTAAGTTTCCACTCTCTTTGCATTTCCGATTTTTTAGTGTCTTCATGCAGTATGTATCTTGGTGTACAGAAGTCAAGTCCCAAAGCCAATCTGAGGTAGCCTGTTTTCACTTTTTTCATGTCTTGTGTATCTTTCATACCCCAGATCTCTACTCCGTATCCTAGTACTCCATCTACTAAGTAGTCAAATAAGGTTTCTTCTTATATAATCTCCTGCACAATTCTTCTTTCTCTAACTATGTACTATAAATTTTGAAGAGTGTTGGACTAAGACTGCATCTCTGTCTCAATCCTCTGGTTGTGCAGAATACTTTTGAGTGTTCCCGTCTTATTGTTACCTTGCACCTAGTTTCTTGATATATGTCCTTTATCCTATCTATCAGATGTGTGCTTATTCCTTTATCTTTCATTATTTTCCATAGCTTGTTTCTCTCCACTATGACAAATGCAGGTCTTATGTCTATGAACATGGCGTATAGCTTCTTCCTATCTCTGATAGCCTTCCTGATTAGGTGGTCTAGTGCATATATGTTATCTATCGTAGATCTGTCTTTTCTAAAAACCCCTGTCCTTCTGGTAATATCTTTTTATCTTTCACTTCTTTCTCTAACCTTTCTCTAAAGATTCCTGTATATATTTTATATATCGATGCGAGCATTGACAGGCGTCTGTAGTTTCCAGCGGTATTGGTGTTCCTTTTTTTGTGAATTGGCATGACTGCAGTTCTCCATTCGTCTAAGATTTCTTCTCCTTTCGATATTTTTCTAATTATTCCTATTAGTCTTTCCTTAACCTTTTGTCTTCCGTATATCCATGCTTCGTTGAGTATTTTGCCTATCCCTTTGGTCTTTCTCTTTTTGAGGTTATCCCATATCTTATAGAATTCTGCTTTTTCTAAAATCTCTGTTTCCTTTACTTGTTATCGTGACTTTCTTTCCCTTATTTTATCTTTTTATACTTCGCTTGCACCCAGTAGCTCTAGGAAGTGTTGCCTTCATTCTTCCATCGTTATAATATTTTCGATTGTTTCTCTTCTTTTCTTGTCTCTGTTTAAGTACATCCAGATGTCTCCTTCATTTTTTAGTTTCCTCCATTCTTCGTATTCTTTTTATTTATTCAATTTCATTTTTTTAATCACATATATTCCTCCATTCTTTTCTTATCTCTATGTATTTTTCTTTTGATTATTTTCCTTTCTCCCAATTTTCTAGGGCTTTTTTAGCTTTCCTCTTTTGTATTCTGCAGTCTTTATTTCGCCATTTACTCGTTCCTATTATCCATTCATTCGTCTTGACGACCTTTCTTTGCGTTGTCTCTCTTATTTTATCTTTTATTTCCGTTCAGAGAGTCTGTAGTTCCATTTTTTGTCCCTTGTATTCATATCTCCCTTCCGACTTCTTTCTATATATCTCTACTCTCTTCGTTCCACTTCTTTATTACTTTCGTTCTGTTCCCTATCACTATTTCTGTGATATTTTGTTCTTCCTTGCCATTATGATTTCTACCCTGATCGAAAGGTGTTCTGATTCTACCCTTTCTTCAATTTTAATTTCTTATAGTATTTCCCACGTTTTTTCACCTCCAATCACCAACTCGATCATCGTGCTCCCTTTGGGGCCTATATATGTGTAGTTCCTTTTCTCATATCCTATTCTAAACGGGATTGTACTATTTAGAATTAGCCAGCCATTACTCTCTATTCTTCTTACTAGTTCTTGTCCCTTGCTATCTGTTTTTCTATCTTTACTCTGTCTCTTTATCATTTTTCCATTACCTTCTACGCTCATAAAATTACGCAGTTGTCCTACCCTTGTATTTAAATCCCTCATTATTAGCATATTTGCGTTTCTTGCGTCGTTATCTTTCTCTATCTTTTCCCATTTCTTTTCAATTCTTTTTATATTATATATATTTCATATGTCTAGTTCGAAGTCTTTCTTCTTTATTGTTAGTTTTGTCTTGATCACCCTTCCCATTTCTTCTACTATAATGTCCCAATCTTTGTTAATCCCTATTATGAATCCTCCTCTTATTCTCCCTTTCTCCTACTATCTCCCATTTTGGATAGCAGTTTCTTGCACTTATCTTTATTTTTGTCTCTGCTAGACACACAAAGTCCACCTTCTCCATAAAGTCCCAGAACAACCTATCCTTCTTACATATGCCTGCTACATTCTAGAACAGTGTGTTTCTTATTTTCTCTTTCTTAGTCACCGTTATTTTCTCTTTGTTTTGATTTTCTTCTTTTTGTCTCTGTTTCTCTGTATTTGTCGCTTGGTCGCTTTTTTTGAATTTCTTCTCTTCTTGAGGGTATTTAAATTTTCTTTCTCTTTTATCTTTTTTCCCCTTTCTTCTAGCTCTTTTTCTCTTGTCTCTCTTCCTTTCTTTGGATTTCTTTTTAGCAATCTCGGCTGCTCCTTTCTTTTTTCAGTTCACCATCCCTTCTTTCCCCTTGCATTTTTTCTCACTTTCCTCCTCTGTATATCTATTTGTCCACTCCTTACCTATTCTAAATCTGTTATTGGTTCCTCGTTTCTTTCAGTCTGTTCTCTTTCTTTTGCTATTATCACTTCAGAATCTCTCTTTTCTGCTTCCACATCTTTTCCCCCTGTTTTTACATGTTTTTATTATTATTCGCCTTAATTCTCTTTTCTACCTCTCTCATCATCCATTTCACCGCCCTTATTTTCCCCCATTTCATCCATCTTCTTTCAAATAGTACCTTCTTATATTCCGACTTCGCCTGTAAGTATCTGTCTTGCCTTTCTCTCCCACGCGTTAATTTACTCCTGCATCTTCCTGTCTTCATAGGTGAGACCGTACTCAATGCATATATATGTACCAATTAATCTTCTTCTGCCAGATATACCTCTCTCTTGTCCTCCAAATTATGCATTCTTACTATTATTAATCTCCTTCTCCACCAAACGTTCCTTGTGTCTGTTTGAAGCCTGTCCTTTAAAAATTCTTACTTTACTTAGTTCTTTCTTTTCCACCTCTTCTCTGCTTACATCTTTGATGACTATGTTTTCTTCTCTTTCTTTTTTTACAGCTTCTTTATATCTTTCATCTCCTTCTGGGATAAGCTGGTTCTTGATCTGCTCAAGCTGCTTGATCTACCAACTCCGGATATGTTGGACATTCTGTTAACCCGGCTGCTTGGTCCTTTTTTCTTTTCTCCCTTCATCTTATCTATTTCTGTTTCCTCCTCGGTTTCACTTCCAATTCTTTCGTTTTCTAGCCAGCTTATTCTTTCTTCATTCATTCAAATTCAATCCGTCTCTCTTTATTCGTTTATCTTCTCTATAGTTTTTTCTACTTCCTTAATTCTTTTTACCATTCTCTCTACTTTCCTATCTCTAATTTCCAATTCTTCCATCTTTTTGTTTAGTCTATTTTCTTCTCAATCCAATCCATTATGAATTTCTTATCTTCTTTCTATTCCTTTCTTAGTTTATTTATTATTACTTTGCTCTCTTTCCATTCTTTTTCATCATTTCTCCTTTCTTCCCGGATTTTACTTTTTGGATCAAACGTGACTCGTCTCTTTTCTTTTTGCGAGCCGTGCTTGGTATGGCACTTGCGGAGCCCTTTGATCTTCATCGATGTAGTCGGGATTTTCTGACGCTGTGCGGTGGTGCTGGCCACCTGTTTTGCGACTGTTGCTTCCATACTTTCTGCTCGAATCGCTCCCACTCAAATTCTTCAAATTCCCTAACCTTTAAGTTCCTCATAATTTTTAACTATCACTATACACTTTTTTCTTTTATTTTGCACTTTTTCTTTATAGTGTTCCTCTCTTATATTTGTATCTGTTTGCACCACTTCACTATTTCCTGTCACTTAATTATATTAGTAATTTTTAAAATGCGCAGAGGCAATATGCGGCGTGCTTTTCAGCTTTAACACACATAGGTACATATTTAATACATAAAAGTACTTATTCTAATTATTATATATGAAGTTACTTCAATTATACTTTTTCATTGATATTTGTTATTTCTAATATCAAAGAATTGTTTTTTGTTTTTTCTTCTTATTATTAAGTATTTGATTTATATTGAAGTCATGCTACAATAAAAATTTGAACAATATTTTTTTTATAATTTTTAATTTAATATACTTTAGTATGAGTGAATATAAATAAATCAAATAAAAAATGTTTAAATAAAATTATTTTTTAAATTTAAATTTTGTTAATTTTAAATTAAAAAAATTTTTTCTCAATAAAAAAATATCTTTGGAGTATTTCACTTTTTTAATCTTGACATATTTTCTCAAATGCTGATGAAGTAGATCTAGCGAAATAAATCGATATGATTGATTGTACATATCTACCCTCGTATCTCTAACAATGCTTAGCAAGAATATTACTATATATTACGTATACGTATTGATGAGTATTACACTTATTATTATTTTATTAATAAGTAATTTAAATAATTAAACATATTTTAGTTATCTAAAACATTTCCTTATCTATACTTGTAGTACAAGCGGTTTGCAGCTTTCAGCTGATCTAGAAATATTTTAAAAGATTTAAACACAGCATCTATTCTACGCAGAGAGAGTTGAAAATTTTAAGAGATTCTTTTCTATATATTTGAAAAAAAACTAAAGAAGATTTAATTTAAAGACTGTTTTAATATTTAATAATTTAATACAACACATTCCATCGTACTGTGATACAAAACTCAAAACCATCCTTCGCGCAAATGCAAATCCTGTCGCTTTTAATGATCGAAAAATAATCTTTGCCAGAATATTTAAAAAAACAAGAAGAAATAGTAGTAGATTATGAGGACTGCAAGGAATGGAAAACTGTACTTACAATGAAAATAGGCTTATTTTATTGTAATAGATCATAATAAATAGTACATTTCTGGAAGAATATGCATTGATCGCAATGAATAATTATTCTTTGTGAACATTGCCGTAGTAATGAAAAAAAGTATAACATAAATTTTTGTTATGGTATGACTATAAAATTAAATGGGAATACCAGAAATAATTATGACAATAATATTAAATATTTGAAATATAATTAATCTCTATTAAACGAAAAGAAACTTGAAATTATAAAAATAGTAAATCCTGCAATATATAACATGCAAGAATAGAGGATAAATAAAAAAGTAACCGCATTAGCAGTGTGTATACCACAACATAAAAATATAAAAATCATGGCATTATTTTTATATTACTACTCCAAAACATCTATATTATATGAAATGAATACACGGATCATTAACTTGAAGATTTTTAAACATGAATAAAAAATGTCTAAGATTAAAAGACAATTTTATTGGAAATTCGACATTATTATAATCGTAATAGTTATTATAATAATGTCGAAGTTATAAAGAATAATATAATTTAGATCGAAAACCAACGATAAAATAGAAAAGTTCATTTTATTGTAAAAATTGATTTAATGTAGCTATCATATTGTATAATAAAAATGAATAATTAAGATCCAATAAGGTGTAAAAAAGTATAATAACACAATAGTTTATTCTTATATTTAATAATATTTCAAAAAGGAATCCTTTCTTCTTTTCAACACTGTTTATTATGTTACGTATTTAATTTATCGCGATATAAATATATTTCAATTATCAATCCGCGATAACATAATTTATGCTAGGTTCGTTCTACCCTAGTCCAAATGATCAAAGCACTTCTATCCTTTTAAGGTTCGGTTAATAAAATAAATATAACAACGATAGTTAAGAAGATAAAATATTATTTATTCTAATAAGGAAATAGCAAAAGCGAGAGATAGAGTGTGTATGATTTTACGTGTAATATAATTGATTGAATAAACCGTGGCTTTGAACGCGACTCTTTATGGATACCTGTACATACAGAAAAAACATAAAATAAATTGGAAGAGAGAAAACTTTATTCTGTTTTTTAAAAAAAATAATTTATTTTTTTTTTTTTTTTTGAAAAAAAATATTTAGCATTACTCAGCACATCAAATTATTTTATTTTTTTCCCCATAAAGAGAAAAGGAATAAAAATTTGTACTCATAAATAAATCTACAATGTACGAAATTGTAACGTACGATTCATCGTGTTTTATTAGTAGAAATCATTATTTGTCACCTCAAGAACTCTCCTTGTTACGAAAGAAGAGATTGACAATCCTAGGTCAATGGCCTTTCATGTTACGACAGGCGTGATGCAACTTACCGAGAACTGTTGTGGCATCAGTTGTTTTGGCTCGTCGTTGATTTCAATCAAAACTCATCATTTAGATTAACGACCTTTTTTTTAATTTCGCGAAATTAATGTTCGTGCGACGGAATAAACCGCTTTCGCGCGACTATTTCTCCGCGATCATACCCCTCGATGATTCTGTGGCATGTATAAATTAATTTTCATACGCTGGTGAAAACTAACCTCCACAAAATTTTGCAGTAAACAGAACACAAGTTTGCTGCACAATAAGTACAAATATTAATTACACATATGATAAACTATTAAAAATTAGGAATGTAAATTCAATGTAGGATACGTCCTTTTATATAACTATAATATTTCTAAAATTATATTATAGTGTTAAAAGTCAGAATATTAAAATCGAATGGTATCTATTACTCAGGAAATTATTTTAAGTTAACTTAATAATAGAATCAATAAATATATGATTTTTTTAAAGACAGAAGCTATGTAATTGGGACACATTCTTTTTGGTGAAGGAATATGAAAAATAAAGCTTAAAAAAATTGTTATCGTAAAAAATGTTTCAATGCCAATACTAGAAAAAATCAACAAGTAGTTTAATGATTAATTGAATATTACAAAAAGTTTATAAACAATTATACAAACATAGAAATGCCGTTAATAGAGTATTCGTAATCAAAAAAAAAATTGAGTTGGAGCGTAAGAAGAGTAGCAAACTTTAAAACTTTGAAAAAAATTGTGTAACTAATCAATACTTATATTTAATTCCTGAAAATAATTTATAGTTATATGACGATGTTGCACCTCGTCGCGAAATCACTTTGAGGTTAAAAGTTTATTAACCTCGTGCCGGCCAGTTCACTCACTCACAGATGATGGAAATTTGGGTTCATAGTGGGACGTAACAAACAGCAACCAACACGCGATTTGCCGATTTGAACGCGAAACGATTTTCTTAACGCTTTATTCAAAATCGCGTAAATCATACGCGGACGGCATGCCTTCTCCTTGGAAACTAACACCGATTACCCCTCCACAGGAAGGAGAAAAGAGGAAACCGCGGTAAATCGCGGATATATAAATGGGTGAATCGAGACCAGGAGAACTTTTTGCACTTAGAGAATTGAAGGAAGCAATCGTGTTTACACGAGCGCTTAATTAAAAAATCTAAGAGATTTATTGAAAAGAGAATAATTGTGTTTTAAATTTTATTCCCGTGTTTACACTGGGATAATTTTAAAATACAATTACCAAAGACAAAACGATCCACTGTTCTTTGCGTCATAACAACAAGAACAGGTGTATTGAAAATAATATTCGACGTCACTCTGGGTCATAAAAACAGAGATGTCGTATATTGATTAATATATAATGTCAACAAATGACGTGTCTTGTGTCGTAACAGCAAGCACGTGTATCTATATAATATTTACATTTTAAATAGGTGAATAAACCTTTTTCTTTTGATTTGTTATAGACGGCCGTTGAGGAGACGCAATTGAAATCGGAGTGAAATCAAGCGTCAAATCTCAAACTATTGAGCCTTGTAGACAAGATAAATAAAGAAAGATTTAATTGTTAATTTAAAATTTTATTCGTGAATCCCATACTATCCCTGAGTAATTCCCGGCTCCGATCTAGAAAGAGATCGTGGCGTTACAGTTACAATAGATGCATTCGATTCTGAAAAAAGTTTAAAGTAGGATGAAATGTTAGAAAGATAAACATTAATTTTTATATTACCCGAATCAGGTAAATATGAAAAAAAACATGAAATGAAAACGTTTTAGAATCTTTAATGTTGCAACAAGGAAATTTGCTGTTCCTCTCATTAATAAAACTTTTTTAAGATTACAAATTATATTACAGAAATTTTTTTTTTTTGTAATTCATAATTACATTTTATATTAAAATTAACAATAAAAGTAAATTATCAACTGTAGATCGCTACATACAATTTAGAAATTTTAGCATGAAAATTATTCGAATTTATCATAATTGCATCTACATTAATTTAAATTTTATATTTTATTACTAGCGTTTTTTAATGTAAAATGGGATTTGCAGTTAAAATTTAGATATTGAGATTTTATTCTATATAATTATTATAATTTAATTAGTTAAAGTTGGAAAAGTTTTAAAGATATACCATTCACGTAGGTATTCTCTTAGAAACTATTAGCATTACTTACCACCTTAATAAATACTTAGGGTAAGTGTTGATTCGGATTTTTTTTTCTTTTTCAAAAATGAAAAAAGCACGTTAAGATCTAAAGTAAACCACTCTTTTATCTAATGAGGTCTAAGGAAATCTATTAGATCCTTACTGAAGAGTCCACTCTGACAGTTTGGATGAAATGCCTACATGAATTTACTAAATTTTTATAAAGCATTTAGTAGTGTATAAGAGTTCTGAAATTATAGAAATCTAATAATAAACAAAAACCTTTTTCTAATTATTCGAATTTTATTGCGAATGTTCATGGATCCTTTGAGGATCTATAGTCGAGCAATCTGGATCATTTTCGAGAATTCTCGAATAGTGGCTCAGATTTGATATCTTCAAACCGTTTGAATCATCGATATTGTTATTATTCTGATTGTAATTTTTGAAATTTTTATTTTATTTTTGTATTTATTAGTAGGTTATGTAAAATAATTGCTGTTTATAAATATGGATGTACGTCTTTATATATACTTGTTTATATTATTATTAATATTATTTTAAAAAAATAGCCTGATCAAGAAATTTAAAAACATCGATATAGTCGTACAATATTATATGATTTGATGTGTAATTGATAATTCCGTTTAATTGTATGGACTTCTGATAACAATTTATTTATTTATTAATAATAATTTGGAAATTTAAAAAGTTTATAGAGTTTTTAATTTATTATTCATGTGTAAACTTTAGATAACTATATATTATAATTTTATTCAATTAAAATTAAGTTAATGGAAATAAAGTTCTTTCTTAAATTCTTGATCCTATGTGAGTAGCGTAATAATGTAAAGACTTGTGTCATCTAAATGATTGGTATGTTTACGCTTACTCCTTTGTATTATTAATAAATAATAGTTTTTCGAAATTTCACAATTGTTCTTTCTTCATCTTTCCTCTATTTTTCAATTTATTTATTATTTTTGTTAATATTATACGTATAATTATAACTTACATTTTAATTACATAAACATTAACAATTTTCTATTTTGCATCAATCTATGAGTAGAAATATTTTTAGATTTTTGAACTGATCATTTAATATAAAATTATTTTATTTATATTCTATATCTTATCGTAAAACTTAAATGGAAATTGATTATATACGTAAAAAAAGAATTAATATTTTTTTAATTTTATATAAAAATATAAAAAATGGTTAATCAACTGTAATAATTACAAGAAAAATTCATTTATGATTAGAATGATCTAAAAGATGAAAGAAGAAGAGCTCAAATGGCGGCTGCAAGACAAGTGCTTGAACGAAGTACCATGATGCTTTTGACATCAAGTAAAGCATGTTTAAGGCATCCAGAATGCCCTTCCACGAAAGAAAATAGAGATACTGTCTTCTGCCAAATGAGAAGAGCAATGGATCTTATTCATTATGTAGTAAAAGATGGAGTACTTGATACTAGTGAATCCAGTTATTCTAATTCACAAGTAAGCTTCTATTAATCAATTATAATATCTTCTCTAATATAACATACTAGCATGAAGTATAGACATAAAAGAAGTAAAAATATCAACAAAAGCATGTAACTATCAATATCAAAGATTCAAAATTATAGTGTTAAAAATAAAATTATTATTAATTCTGTTACGTATTTATTTTATCGAGATATGTATATATATTTCAACTATTAATCCACGATAAGTTAACTTATATCAGGTTCAATTCTGCCCTAGTCAAATTGGTCAAAGCGCTTCGACAGTTTTAAGTTTCGGTAGCAAAATTAAATATAACAATGATAATTAAGGAGACAGAATATTATTTTATTTTAGTCAATAAATAACAAAACAGAGAATACGATTTTAAGTGTAATATAATCGATTGCATAAGCCGTGACTCTAAACATGAGCGCGTACAAAGTAACCAGTTCTTTCGTTCTATCAAAAAAATATCATAGTCCCGATTCTATTGTTCACGATTCTTTTTAGCAGAGGTCTGAACCGGAATATTCTCAAAATGTTAACTCCGCCCAGGTTTCGGAATCGAAGTGCCTATACGTTTTTTCTGATTTTACTCATTACTTGCGCCTGGATGGAGAATTACAAATCCATGAATTCTCCCTCCAGCGTCCATAGTATCTTCCAATCGCTTGATTAATCTCCACTTAGCTATCTTTGCTATTGTATTTCGATTGATCCCTCGCGTACTCGTTTTCAACTCTGGCGTGGAATTTTCATGAAATTACAGGTTCGGGAGTTCTCATTACTTGCGAATTTCGCGTTACTCGTCTCTCGGTTCGATTCCTTCATCATTAATTCCTAAATGCTTTACTACTAAGTACTACTTTTCTTTATTTTCGGGCTTTTTCACGTACACGATTGTCGACATTAACATGAATAATAATATTACATACATGAGAATTCTTTATTATCTTTTACAAAAGATAATATATATTTTATAATAGATATTACATAATTATATTACATTCATAAATTAGTTTATTTAATAAACTGATTCATAACTCTGCTGATAATTAAAGTATTCAATGTGTCAAATATAAATTCACTTTAACTTGTAACGAATGTAAATTCGTCATAGAAAATAAAATAAACATATATTAAGAATAAGTTGATCTAGTACCTGTCATTATAAGACTGAACGACTGTATGTTGGAGGCAGTGTAGCAGCCAAGATACAGCAGTCGGATTTCGGTTAATGTATACGCGGCACTGCACTGACACCACGAGGCAAATGAGAAATTTATGTATACATGTATTTATGTATATATTGTAGTTACGTATTTGTAGTAGTGTTGGAATTAATATTCAATTAGTTTTTGACCTCCCACATGTTTGACGATAATTATAAATTATCGGATTACTGACAAAGACGTGAATGATTTATGTGGTTCCCCCCACGACCATATACATACACATACACTCCTGCATACGAAGACTACCACACATACGGCCGATTACGGGGCAACATTTCGACGGTACTCCCAAAGGATTTGGCAGGTATTTTCCCTTAACATTTTCCCGAAAAGCCGAGTAACCGTCAAATCGTTCCCGGAACGATTAGGGCCAGGTCCTCCCACTACACCCAGGATAGGGCATTGGGGAGACCCTCACGGAAGGAGTGGGGTCGAAATCAAGCTCCCACGGCCAGTAACCCGGAGGAAGAAAAGAGTCTTTCCTCGGAATCACAAGCTTCAGGTGGTAGACACTAACCACAACACATCCTCACGGCATCTTTACTGAACTGCATACGATCGTTCTTCCTTTTCTACGTCCGCTTCTCTCTTCCTTACCACGCCGTACGCCCAAAGATTAAATTAATTAACTCCTTTCTATTAAAAAGAGAGCGTTAGTGTAGTGCGGCTACGGATCATAAAGCTTCTAGAATTATTGTCACTCATTATCGACAACGGATTTTTGACTAAATCAATCCCTTAAAAATGTTTGTAACTTAAATCGATTTTTTTAAATTTCAAGACTTCTCTCTTAGCTGAGAGGAGCAGAAAGGATCATTATTTTATTGTTTTTCTGAGCGAGAGCATATAAAGCTACTTACTGAAAATGCTTGTAATTAATATTAAAATTATTTAAAGGAAACTGGGATATTTATTATAATAGTGGAATATTTTAGGAAAACTGATACAAAAACCAATATTGAGAGGGAAAGAGAAAGAGATGGCGTGACCAAATATAAATTATATAATATAATTTATATTATATGTATAAATATTCATCGAATAATATAGATTATAATATTATAAATGTATAAAAGTATCACGGATGCCCAGAGGTAATATATCATTTATATTTGTAATTATTAAAAGACCTACATGGGAGAGGAAGGTAAAATTTTATATTATTTTGTTTATACATACATGTAAATATATAATTATATATGGGGGTTATTGACTTTCTTCGCGAGTTTTGTATTGCGTGACTATTTATTAAACATTTTTTATGTAATTGTGACGAGACGGCTCCGTTCGCCCTTCACCCGTGAAGAGCAGAGTCGAGTTTTCGTCGAAAAATTATAAAGATTTACGTCGGGATAAAGAGGTAGCCGGTCTAACAACGATTCGGATCAGTGGCAGACGAGAACAGTAAAAAAAAACTATAATCAATATTTTATTTTAGTCAATAAATAACAAAACAGAGAATACGATTTATTCTATACGATTTATTATACGAATAAATTGATTTAACAATCGATCCCTGAGGTGGTGGATCCAGAATTTATTCAATTTCTCTGGAAAATAAAATTTTACAAATCAATTTTAAATGCCGAAAATTTTACCATATTAATTAAGTTTATATTTAGAAGATTTAAATTTCAATTGACTATTATTAAAATATCCAATCAAAACTCTCAATTCATATACAAAAGAAATTTATTGTTCAACTGATAAGTATAGAAACTATACTTATCGGCCATCTCGTGGCGGCACAACTCTAATAATTTTTATATCACTTATTACTTACATCACTTCATATATGTATTTCAATATATATATATAAATATAATACATATCCGCGTCTCTATCTATCTCACTTCAATTTAAGGAGCTAAGCTCCGTCTACATTAACAAGATTTCCGCTAATACATCAAACCAAAATGAATCGGACCCGATGCTGAAAAGTTGTCAACAAATAATAAAATTAATAATTCAAAATCAGTGACAACACCAATTCATCGAATTTGTGAGTCATAAAAATATTAATAATAATTTATCAATACTACACAACAAAATTATACATATTATCAAGATTTATATTTGCATTAATAATAATTCATATTATCATTTTTCAGGTTAGTTATAATATAAAAAAACTAATTTTATATCATCACATTTGAAACTTTAAAATTCCATCTTTTTCAAATAATTTCAATATTAGTTTAAATATATTTTCTTTTATTTTATTATATAATCTATTACAACTGTATTTATAATAATGATTTTAAAAAAATTATTTATGAAGATTCAATTTCATCTAATGCTCTATTACTCCAATTACTCTACAATGAAATTCCATTCGATGCAATTAGTTTTCACCGGCGAACGAAAACTAATCACCGAAGCTTTCTGTGTACTCCCAATGTCCTCGTGACGAGACAAAGTGAATTATTGCGGATAATACGCAAACATCATGATCTGCTAATTTTCAAGTCAAGTAACGTAATTTATTTGAAATAGCAAATAAAAATTCATATTGCCACGACGCAATAGGTTCAATCGACATCAGCTGGGTTATTATAAATATTAACGCCCTCACAACAGCGAGAGCGCATAAAAAAATTAAAAGAAAACCGCAGAAATATAAATGGAAGAAGTACGAGCCACTAGAGATTTTGGACTGCAATTTGATGGAGTATCAGTTATAGCGATTACACTAGAGGAAAGTGATCTAAGAAAATGTCTCAAAAACAAGAAAAATTAATTTATGAATACATCCTTATACGGTTAATAATTAATTCTTCTGTTTTCAAAGTCCAAATAGTGCAGATAATATAATATCGTGCTTACATGAATTATATTTAACTGCCTCGTTTTAATTGTCTTTGATTTCAAATTTTTCCTTTTTCTGTATTTTGTTATCTTATCTTTTGTTGTTATTTATTTTTTTTTATTCTTTTGATTTTTTCCTCTAATTTTTTTTTAAAAAAAGAAGGAAAAATTTATTGTATATACTCTATCATAGGAAGAATAGTACGTTAGTCGAATGTCATCATTTCGTCGTAATGCGGATACTGATGGTAAACGTTTGTCACTGTGCTAATGCAGTCGTCCTTTTCCCCTTATAACATGGAGATCATTGACTCGACACCGAGACCCAATTCTGATTAAAACCGATTGTTTATTTTCCTGCTCCTGGTCTAGAAGTACGACTCCGAATATAAAAACGAGAGTAACAACGGGCAAGGAGAAACGCCATCAATTTACGAATCTTTGAATCTAGAATAAAATAAAGAATAAATTTTGTGTTTATTGTAATTTCATTTTATTAAATACATCTTTCATTGATAAAAATTATTTAGGGAGGGTTGTATTTTGAGAATTCAGAAAATATCCGATTGACAGCTATAGACTGTCCATGACATAAGATCGTGACATTACACTCTTAAATTTCATGGTTATTGGTTTATATGTACAGATATAATAATACTCATAAATGAAAAATTTTTTTAATGTGATCATTCATCATGAATGATGAATAAAGTTATTTTAGTACTATTCTATATTATTGACAAATAACATATTTAACATTAATAATTTATAAATGATACGTAATTTAAAATATAGTATTTAATAGATTATAAATCCAAAAATAAATGTGCAATTAAAATGAATTTATATTTGACATTGAATTTTTTTATTATCAGCATAGTTATAAATCAGTTTATTAAATAAACTAATTTATGAATGTAATATAATTATGTAATACATATTATAGAATATACACTATTTTTTTTAAAAGATAATAAAGAATTAATAATAAATTTTTTTTTGACCTTTGATATGGATAGTTACATGCTTTTGTTAATAATTGTACTTCTTTTATCTTTTATAAACAGTTAAAAGAATATACATCGATTAAATAAATTATTAAAATTATTATTAAGATTTTAATAAAAATATAGATGTTGTTGACTAATATTTATTAAATAATAATAAAATAATAAATAAAATAATCGTAGATTTGTACTTGTTTTCTTACTAGATCAACACAGTCATTTAAAAGGTAAATAGTTTTAAAGAAAGACACGATAAATTTTATACATAATAAAGATTTCTAATTAAATTACAGTAGAATAAATTTAAAAAAATGAAAATTTGCGAGAGCGAAATATTTACATAAATGATATTTATTGCATCTTATAGTATGAATTATTATATATTAGTGTATATTACTTTATATTTATAAATAATGGCATTTACATTTTATAATTGTTTAAATATTTTCCATCAAACTAACTTCTTTTCAATAATGTGTTTGTATATAGAATTCCCAGCAAGGTGATTGGGTTAGCAATACCATTTTTTCAGCACTAAAACAATTTGAAAGAATTGTGGAGTCAGTTCGAGTGACACTACTAACTGCTGGTTGTAGGGAAACTCTTACATCAGCACTAGATATTGTTGTTGAACGTACGCAGGACTTTACAGATAGTGCATACACAAGTCACGAACATCGTGAGAATATCTTGCTATTGTGTGATCGAGCTAAACTTGAACTTAATACATTACTACGGGTTAGCAACAATATGGTAAGATAAAATAGATACTGAAAAATATTTGCGTAATTTAAAAATTTTTTTTTATAATACATAGAATTTTTATTTTCAAAATTATAATTCTGGAAATTTATATTCTTTTTATAGTGAATAAACAAAAAAAAAAATTTATAGGATAATACTATATATATATACTATATATACATGGTCTGTCCCCAAAGTATCCAGTTTTTTTTCATTTAGCGAATATTGGTCATAGCGATTTGGAAAGGGTCTTAAAATGTAAAAAAAATCTTTTTCCATTTAAACTTCCATTTTTTTTTTATTTTTTTGATAATTATATGAGGCAGGATTTTACTTCGTGCGAAGAGGGTTTTTCGATTTTTGACACGGCGCGCTAAAACGATTAGTGGAAAAACGATACGCAAGAATTTTTCGCTTAAAGATTCTAAAAAAATGAAAATACTTATCTTTTTTAATGAAATATGATTTATTGGTGGACTTATAAACAGTTTGAAATAAAAATTTAAAATTTTTCAAAATTATTTCCTCCTGCATTAATGCATTTGTGAAGGCGAGTTTCCAGATTTAAAAAGTAGTGTGAAATTTCTCAGCTTTGATATTTACGGAAACTTTGATATTTTCCAATTTTTTTTCCTCTATATTATGCACTGTAGATCGCGTTAAATTCAGTTTTTCCGTGATTCTTCAATCTGTTAATCGGCGGTCCGAATTAAAAATTTTAACACTTGGCAGGTGTTTGTAGCGATTCGAGAGGTTTTTGGATGCCCAGATAGAGAATCGTCGATTATCTTTTCCCCATCCTCTTTAAAAGCTCTGTACCATTTTCCATATTGCAATTTTAATGCACAATTATCTTTATAAGCTTCTTTTAACATTTTAAATGTTTTCACACTGTTTTTTTTTATGCAAAGAAAATTTTATTGCATAATACTGTTCCACTGATCTCTTCAGCGCGCCGTGTTAAAAAATCGAAACATACCCTTCGCGCGAAGTAAAATTCTGCCACAATCAATTATTGAAAAACAAAAAAGGGGGGGATATTGTTACGTACGGATGCATAAGCATTCATCGTAACGCTAACGCGATATTTTTTGAACGTCGTGTCATAGGACACCGCATAGGGAAGAAGCACGGGCGAGGAGACGCAGCGACAGCAGGCCCGGTCGCCCAGGCGCGCTCGTGTCTCCAAGGTCGCTGATGCAGCAGATTCCCGACGCGAGCCGGCCAGCGGGACCGGATGTTGCGAGCGAGAGCGCTGCACGGCGAGGGAACTCCGGGGCGAAGAGATAGACTCGCGGACTCAGCATCTGGGCTGCGGAATTTCGAGAGGGGTTATTCAAAAAAGAGGAACCCCTGGCTTCCACGGTTCGGCCATTGATTAATTGGATTCATTCGTGACGGATCCGCGAGTCAATCATCACAACTTTCCCGAACTCATGGACTTGGTTTAAACAACCCGACCTACCGACTTGGATCGCGCGTTGTCATATTATACGCTAAGTCCTTATCGCGACACACTATACCACACTTCTCTTCCGGGTTGAATAAACGACTTATAAACCATAACATTCGGGTTTTTAATTTGCGGAACCTTAACCTTCGTGATCGAATTATTAATAATTTGGCAACTTACGAAATTGGCAGAATATTATCTATATATATATATATAGAAATATTTGTAACATATTTGGTGCATCAGCCGGGACGTTGCAAGCGGAAGATCTAAGGTGTCACCAACAGCTGAATCATCCTATACACATATGTCGAAACATATGTGTATTTATGATGATCGCCGTTGCAATGATAAGGTAGATGCATTTAAATTTTTTTAACAAAATTAATCCCATTGGGTTCCTCCGCGCATACTAACAAATAACATTTATATATATTAATAGTTATACAATAATGACTATCGTAATGATTTTTATTATAATAGCATAATTATCTAAGTGCTTATAATACATTGACATAGTCGATATTGGTAAATTCTGATACGTTATTGGCACGCGGAGTAGAGTGCGAGTGAGATACCAATATAAACTTGCGCCATTTAAACGTAGCGAGTATGTCAATAATATTCAAAAGAATAAAGTGAAGTGCGCGGAGTGATTTAAATTATAAGTTTAACGTTGGCTACAATTCGGATTATTTATCATAAAAATATTATAGTATGGGAAAACTGAAGTAATGTAACACAAGCTTTTACTTAAAATTCTTTACCTTATAAACTGCAAAATAATTTTGAGATTTCGAGAAAAATAATACCTTGGAAAATAAAATAATTCTAGAACAATAAAAGAATAAATTGAATTATACTTATTTAATAAATTTCGCCATTGCTCGCGGAAACGTGTAGGGAAAACTCGAATGCGGAAAACTGGGAGAGTGAGAGCGGTTAATCAAGGCAAACGTCTGGCGTGAATCCTAAAATCAGTACGCAACGTCGTGGCGCATAAGCACAAGAATAGGCGAGTGGCCCAGTCAAATCGATTAGCCGACAGAAACGTACGAATCAACATGTTTAGGAAAAAGGCTACCAAGTCTCCAATTCCGGAAATACCTCCGCGCGGAGAGAAGAAATCACTCGTTGAGTCGACGCCCCAGCAAGTCATCCTCAGTATGACAAAAAGATTATCCCAAACGGAGTTACGAGAATTACCCCCTCTGTTTCTAAGTAAAATGAATAGCGCTATCGAAAAGAAAGCCATACGTGGTTAAAGCAAGAGATGGAGCACGAGTTTGGCGTTGTGGCTTCGCGAATCACCCGTCAGAGTACCGGAAGCCGTCATCGAGGAACTAATGTACGATCTTAGATCTGATGACTGGACTTCCATAATAAAAATGGTACTGAGAATGCGTTCCGAAGTTTAGCACGCGGTAGAAAGGGTACTGGGGTGAGACCATTACACCTCGTCCCAGGAGCATATGCCGGCATATAATTCCGCAGGAGAAGATAGGAGAGGCACTCAGCTCCTGGAACGTGTCCAGCGGAACAGCGAAAGGTCGGACGACATAGATCAGCGACGCATAACCGGCACGAGCGCGAGTGATATACCTACACCCTCTTGAACCTCGTCTATTAGATTCGGCGAGAGCGCGATTACCCCTGCGGAACAGGAAACGAGAAAATCGAGGTCCCCAATTAAGCGATAGGAGTAGCGATAACCAATCGGAGTGTTCCGCATCATCGATCGATCGAAGCACGCGTCGATCGTCAAGGAACACACGGCGTTCGCGAGGCGCGGGCAGCATCAGGAGTCAGTCGCGGAGTTTCCCCTCGTGATTCCCCGAACCGCGGAAACAGAAAGGGGAGACGCAGGGAATATACTCCGTCTTTTGAGTGCGAATCGCACCGATTATCGGGATAAACAGCAGTTCCGCAAGCAGTCGAGAAAGCTCCCGTGACCGGGATGTTCGGAAAAGCCGAGACAATAATATAAAGAAACCCGCAAGGCTGCTGGCGAGCACATAGTAAACAAAGATTTAAGCGAGAAGCCCGTTCGGCGCTAACCTCAGTAGCCGAACGGATAGAGGCTCGGACCAACGAGGTCCATCGCCAAATAGTTAGAGTTAACACCCTTTGGTACAACAACGAACCAGCCACAGTGGAACTTATAGGAGAATACATTGTAGGGGGAAAAGCCAGGCTTTACATAGATACAGGAGCAGATGTATCGTTAATGAAAACAGTAAAACTAAGGTCGTGCGCACGTATAGATAAAAGTAATCGCGTAACAATTGTGGGAGTTGCTCAGGGGGAGTGCGATACCGAAGGGCAAGTAACGATGTTCGTAGAAGGCCAAGAATGGAAACTACACACTGTCCCCAACAGCCTAGAAATTACCGAAGGCGGAATAGTCGGTTGGGACATGATAAGCAGACACCACGGCAAGGTAGACGCGCGCCAAGGATGCGCCGAATTTAACAGAAGAAAATTCCCATTTGTGAGCGAGAGCGCAGCCAAGCAACCCAATTACGCAACCCCAATCGAATCCGATTACTCTAGTGCTGAGATAACTAAGCAAGGTGGAAGCATCAAGTAAGCCAGTCCGACCAACTCGGGTTATATTACTCTGCCCCGTAGGACACGTAAAATAATAGCAGTCCCGTGCACAAATGATAATCCCGTGGGATGGACCCCACTGCAGGATTTAGAAACCGGCATAATATTCGGGAACTTTTTGGGCACGAATCGAAATGGATTCGTGTATGCCTATTGCATAAACAGGACGGATGACAAGGTCATCCCTACACCAGAGGTAACCTTCGAGCCTTATGAAGAGGCGAGACCCTACAATAACAATAACTATCAGGTCAACGAAGACGGAGCCAATGAAAATCTGAGGTATGTTAGACGATTATACGAACAAAATCGTGAGGACGATTCCGACGAGAAACTTGCCCAACCCATGGAAGTGTTGGATTTCTACGATCGGCTCATGCGCGATCCGTAACTGAGCACAAAGGGTTGATAAGATAATGGAGTTAGTCGACCTAGATGGCGCAACCGAGGAGGGATGCGAAATGATAAGCGGACTAATAGATCGATATTCAGGGGGATTCGGACTAGACGGCGAGTACCTTTCCGCTACCCTACTGATCTAGCATAAAATCGTCCTATCAGAAGACCAAATAATAAAATGCAAAAGATATCGATATCCTCCCGCTCTAGGAGAACGTCTACAAGACGAAATAGACAAACTCGAAAAGTCAGGAATCATAGAGCTCTCTACATCAGCGTATTGCTCACCCACGTGGTTTGTGCCCAAGCACAACGACTCGCAGGGAAATAAAAGATGGCGACTCATAACTGGTTTTCGCCAATTGAACGAAATAACTTTAGGAAGTTTCCACCCGTTACCATTTACTAGCGATTTCATAGACAAGCTAGGCGTGGCAAATTATATCCCGATAATGGATTTGAAATTTGGGATTTTATCAAATAAAAATGGATCCGGAATCCGCACATCTTACCGACTCATCGGCGCCGAGGGGCTGTTTCCAATATAAAAGAATGGTCATGGGTTTAAAAGAATCACCCAACACTTTCATGCGGGCCATGGAATTGGCCTATGCCGGGTTATCTCGAGATGAGATGGATGTCTATCTAGACGACATAATGATCTTTTCAGAAACGCTAGAAGAACACCGAGGGCCCGTACCTACTTCGGTGAAAAAGGTCAACCAATTTTTAGGATTCACCGGCTACTATCGCCGATTTATAGAAAATTATGCCAAAATATCAAGACCGTTAACAGCTCTTACCTCTATTAAAAATAAATCTATATGGACGTACGAGCATCAGCAAGCGTTCGATATTTTAAAAAACAAAATATGTTAAGAACCCGACCTAATATCGTCGAACTTAAGGAACCCTTTATAGTGACAACGGACGCGTCAGATTACGCTATAGGAGCAATACTTAGTCAGGGCCCGTCGACCCTGCGTGTACGCGTCTAGATGTCTAAGAGGAAGCGAACTACGCTAACCCACGTATGATAAAGAGCTGCTCGCTCTAGTTTTTGCGAAAGACCAATTTAGACACTATTTATACGGGTGTAAATTCAGGGTTGTAGCGGACCATGACAATTAAAACATTTTCACTCGAGCAAAAAGCCCGACCTTCGGTTCAATTGTCTCAAGTCCTTGATATGCGGATACGACTTTGAAATGTATATCGTCCAAGCATGAAAAACGCCATCGCGGTTGCTCTATCTCGAAATCCAGTTAAGGTGGAGGGGATGCCGAGCAAGCCGAAAAAAGGCGAACTTTACGATCTAGCCGATGAACAAGATAATGTTAATAACAATGTCGAAGACGAGCATCCACCTGCTCGAATTTTAATGGCGCAAATGAAAAGGAAAAGACACATGGACCTCGACGGATCTGGAAATCCCCGCGATCGGAAACTCGGCAGAGCTGCAACGAGCGACGACGATGAAAGTAACGTCAGCCGACAGAGGAACACCCGTAGTCCGTAACCATTAAGAAAATGAGGGAAACGTGTGAGAATCCCTGAATTCACAGAGGAAGAGGAGACGGAAGCCGTAATTGCCCGAGGTCAGGTGGACGGAAAACTCGCATACATGAGACGCGACGAGCGTATAGACCAGGGAGTAGCAGCGGCAAGCACGCTCCTTAACCCGAGAGAGCAGACCATATCAACGCCTAAAATCGCGAATAAATCTGCTATTTCGCAAGTCAAGGAAGCTGCGGAACGCCTGCCGAGTATGAAGGGCCCATCGGAGAAACCACCATCTCTAACCGAAAATGGGACGAGCATAGAACAAGACAGCCCAATGTAAATTCCTTGATCGACACAATATTGTGTAAAAGGGCACCTTCCGATTAGACGTTGAGGAAAGGAGAGGTGTTTTCCATCATAGGAGTTCATTAACTATATTCATTCAAGACGCGGACGACGATGATCTTATAATACCCCCTAAACAGGAGGAAAAGGATTGGGGAACGCATAATGACCCGACACTCCCGAGTACCAAGGGAGGAACTGACAAGGGTGTACGTACGTTCGACACTCAATTCGAGTGTTTATAACCAGACGTTCACTTGGAACTCGTAAGGGACATGACGATGACACCTCACGGAAGCTGCTTGTTCCAATCCTTAATTAAGTTAGCTATCTTATACGTGACCCCTCTTGATTTACAAAAAATACTCTCGAGATCTCAAGCCATACACATGTGCGAAGATCCGGATGAAGTTATTGGAGTCCTAAGATCGGACCACCAGTACGGGACTAGCGATTGTATTTATATTTTCGCGAAATAATATCATTTTAACGTCTGTGTATATTTTAAATATTCGCGAGCACACCCAGTCGTCTACTGTCAATTTATAACACACTTGGGCTGTGAAACGATACACTTAAAATTGTGTGATAGTCACTATACACCATATATAAAGAGGGACGAATCCGCGATACACTCTACGCGAGAACGTAATGAGGGCGAGGCCGAAGATCTTCGAGACGGCCCGATTACACCTGCGGATTCTATAAATATAAACAGCGCGGGTCCTCGCCAACTATTTAGGGACGTCACACAAGAGTCAATTAGCCCCGTTACTGTGCCAATATCGCCGCACAATTCGAACGATATCCTACCCGAGGTCGATCAACAGGAAGCCGTGGAGGTAGAATCGCCGGAATCTGCTGAGGAGGCCGAAAATTAGGCGGAATTGAGACCGACGCCAAGGGCGCTCGAGCGGTACAGAATAACGAGACCGCGATACCCATAGGGCTCCCCACCATGAGTCCCCGCGGAACCACAAACATTCACGCGTGTGCACATCGTGAATGAACAAATACAAGGATAATATAGCCTTTTTGTTATCCGCGAATAGATATTTCGAAACTGATGTAATTGACGTGTTAATCGAACGAGGATATATTAACGGGGATCGATTGCAAAAGATGAGCAAGGAAATAGGCGATACTATACACTCAACGGTGCGAGACAATCTAGTGTTGGGAGTTATCGCTAAAAAATATATAGAGGATCGCCCATTGCGATCAAATATCAAAAAAATCGCAAAATCAATAAAGAATGTGTGTATCGATTATGATCTGTATAGCCTCTCAATTGCACGTGACTTGGGAATACTAACAGAGCCCGATTGGGAATCCTTCGTGGAGACGTGTAATAAATTATTTGATGGAATGGAAATTAGCATTGCGCTTTTGAAAAATAATTTACCAATACCAAAAGCTGAAGATCGATATGCCATCCTAAAGGAATATCACGAATCTTCGATTGGAGGGCATCGCGGTATAACGAAAACTTACAGTAAAATCGCACGAGATTATTACTCAAAAAACATGTGGCTCGATGTAATACAGTTTGTCAAATGCTGCAGTAAGTGTCAAACCCATAAATCGGTATGAATAAAAACCAGACAACCTATGGTAATCACGAACGCTCTTTCAAGGGCTTTTGAACAAATGTCGCTCGACTTTTACGGACCTTTGACAGCAAAATCGCGAAGATACCGATACATATTAAGTATGCAAGATCTCTTAACTAAATATTGCATACTGGTTCCAGTAAAGAATGCGACCACTGAAGAGGTGGCCCAAGCTCTCATAAGGTATTTTATTGCATATTTTGGACTGTCCACTGTCATATTAACAGATCAGGGACGGCATTTTCAAAATAAACTTTTAGAAGAGCTGACTGCCCTTTTTCAAATTGTTAAAGCGACAGCCTATCACCCACAATCGAATGGAAGCATAGAAAGAATGCACCACACACTGACAGAGTATCTAAGAGCATACGTGGACAGCCAGGATAAATGGGATCAATGGCTGGATCTATGTCAACATACGTACAATGACGTGAATGAGTGAATCCCGGTGCATGACGCATCGGGATTCACTCTACATGAGCTCGCGTTGAGACAGCCGGCGAGAACTCCGTCACAGATTCCCCCACGCGAATCACTTGTGACGTATGATCACGGATGTACGCGACATACTTTGCCAGCTGCAAACTATGGCAGCCCTCAATCTCAGTCAGTCAAAATACAGATCGAAGTATTACTACGATCGGAGATTGAACACGAGGCATTTCAGAGAGGGAGAGCAAGTATACCTGCTCAAGGAGCCAACCGCAGGCAGAATGGACGCGCAATACGTGGGCCCGTATGAAATAGCGAAATTAGATTATCGCGCGAATAATGCCATTATAGTACGCGACAATAATACGAGAACGGTCCACATGGACAAATTGGAAAGAGCCGTCGATCTCATGTCAACTACTCCGAATAATGCTACATAATACCGAGGGTAACAAAGACTCTTACGTTAAATATGCGTATTACAATTAATTATATATAAAATTTTTACATTAAGTTTCTTTTAGTTATTTGGCCCCCGGACGGGCCACGATTACAAATAACTTAACTAACTTTAGGCTAAACACATAAAATATAAATAAAATATAATTACATATATATAATAAATAAGTTGTAGGTACAACAATATAAATTTTATTTTTATTGCGAGAAATATAAATCAATACGATCCCTATGGGAACGGAACATAAAGAACTCGATGATTAATGAGACGCCATTAATGCGCTACTTATTACATATGAATAGAAACACCCACATGAAATCCAAATGAATATAATTGGCAACAAATAGTGAACAAAAAAAAATTGTCCCCACCATATTTACATTCAACATACGAGCAAAGACAACCTGAGCATTAAAATTCACCGTCTACTAAAGTCAGGAATTACGCGTCCAAACAAATACTTTCAGGAATAAAATTGATATATGTGATCAAAAAATCATCCGTTTCTGGTATAATAAGAGAAATTCCAAATTTTCATTAATTTTTATGGGGGTTTTCTTTAAAAAACGTGAAATTAAAAACTTCCTTAATTTTGATACTCTCAAGTTATAGATTTAGCAGAAAAATGGAATTCCAAAATTTTAAAAAAAAAATATAATACTTTTTATTTTTCATGTTTTAATTATTTAAAAATGCTAATTATTAATGAATTTATTTATTGTAAACGATACATGTCGCGGTGACCGAAAAGAAATCTTTCGAGGCACCGGGATTCGAAACCCTGCGGCTGGGGCGACGGGCGTCCGCCTTAACACTTAAGCCACACGACACATATAATCATATGAGTGAAAACGTATATATATATCGGGAGTCATAAGTTCGAATGTATAACGACAAAATTAATGATATAATTTAAATTAATAAATTATAAATAATTATTATATATTAAATGAATATTTTATAACCATTGCGATATTAATTTATGAATTTATAAAAAAAAAATGTTCGTATTATATTCGGTGCATAATTAAAATTTATGGAAGAATGTTCGTAACATAATTGGTGCATCCCTCGTGGGATTATTATAATTAGTACGTAACAATATCATAGGATAGACTTATTGATTGAATCGTAATAAAATATTTCCCTTTAAAGTTTTAGTTTTTCAAGTATTAGACTTATTTCCATTATATTAATTCTGTCTATTCTCGAAAAATTCAATATTGCAATTGGGGGTATGGACTACTACTATTCGACTCTATTTATTATTACACAAATACAAAATGCGATGACATTCGGAGATATATAATTGAATTCTAAAAAAACATTAAAATGTTTATATAAACGTTATTATAAATTTTTAATCTTCTTTATTGGATTAAAATTTCAATTGGTAATAATCTGATATAGGAAGATATATTTCCATTAAGTAACGCTATTATTATTATAATTATTATTAGTATAAAGAAATTTAAATAAAACTGAGTAAAACAAAATAAAGTATAAAATAGAGATATTCATAATCTTTATTTAAAATATATTCTATATTAAAACCTATTTCTTAAGAATTTTACAATACTGAATGAAATAAAAAAAGAAAAAAAATTTTGATAACAAGATTAATTTTTTAAATAAAAGATAAAGTATTTATATTCATTAGCATAATAATATTTAATAACTATTATAATTCATTGTCAAAAATGTAGTTATTTCGTCATTTTAAGAGATTTTATAATTTATAATGTTATATAAAATGTTATATTTTAGATTTTCGATATATTATGAATCAACTAATTTTTTTATTTTTTAATCAAAGTTAAATTAAAAAAAACAACGTTAATTACTGAATATTATAATTTTTATGGGTTGATGATTTCTAATAAAATAAGTGTGTATTGCGTAAATAATTAAAGATTTTTATTGATTATAATTATTGCATGATGAATGTTGAATTTACATATCTCACATAATATTACAGTAATACATAATTATTATTATATTATATATTGGGATACTATAATTATTACATGTTGAATATTGAATCTTATTAAATTTTGAAATTAACTTAAATGCTAAAGTTAACAATTAAAGTAAATTTAAAATATGAATGTGTGAAGCGCTATAAATCTTCCAGTTAGTATGGGATTGCGCGTTCCTCCATTTCGCGTTGTTCCACAAGGAAGGCATATGTAGTGCCTTCCTCATTAAAAGCCTCTTCCTCACCATTCAGAGTGGCGAGCCATACCTGCCGGACGGTAGTTGGAGCAACGAAACACCCTCAATGCCGATGGAAGTCGTTATCTTCTCGCATGTTGACTCGTTCTCGGCGAGTGGCTCGTCTATGCTCCTCGGCTACACTCACTACCAGGTCGAAGGTCGCTGCGTCGCCTTCCAATATGAGGAGGGCCACACGGCGGTACAGAGGCGTCGCCTTGCCCATCCAGGACCAGAACTAAAAATTAAATAAAATTAATAATCAATATTCAAAAAAAAAAATATTATTTTTATATATAATATATAACATCCAATGATAAATATAATTGTTATGGATAATTGATTGTTGAGTTAAATTAATTGAATTAATTGATAATTTAAATAAAATTGTTAAGTCAAAATGTATAAATAAGGGAAGGATAAACTTACCCCCGTTCGGCACCACTGAATGTATATGCTCAACATCTGTGGGAGGAGCTGCGATATGTCCCCTGCTGCTCCAAATAGTTTGGCAGAAAGCTGTTTCATTTTTTCCCTCTGGTTCACTAGTGTACATGGCACAAACGCTTAGCACGATTGACAATGATGGCCCCATAGACCGGTACCCGGTTAAATAGGCGAAAACATCATCGTTTACAAAAACACCGTCCACCAATCACAAATAGTTCCCACGCGCGGATCAGACAGTCACCCATCCCATATTTTTTTTCTCGCGGAAAAGAAAAAATTCTCGACAGCATGTTCTTATCGCGACTAGGCGGGTTTCTCACTAATGAAAATATGTATGCATTCTAAATATATACGAGTATAAATTAATGGTAATAATTATTGAAAATTATTGACCATAAGCAAAAAAATATAACATATTTTATATTATATTTTATTTATATATGAAATATAACATGTAAAATATACTATACTACGAGAGGTTGCGGACCAAGAGCATGAGGCGTCGCCTGAAGGAAGGGAACAAAAACAAATAATAATTAAACCCGAGGCACAAAAAGACGCAGATATCATGACTCCTTGATTACATGGTCTTTTATTATATCGACTGATCCTGCGGAAAATCATCCTCTCGCACACTGGGCACTATCACCATTTATATTATTTTTAACATATTATACTCGTCGATGTAAATTGAATCGCATACAATATTGCCTTAACTAACAAAAAAAATAACATTGTAAATAGTTTTTACTAATTAATATTTTAACTAATGGTCGCAATTATTTTAATTGCAAGACCAAAATCCGTTAGTAAGGGCACCGAAGCGGGTACAATAACAAATATTAACAACCCAGGCTTCTATAAACTCAAAATATCGCCCATCTATATAGTAAAAACGCATTGGACGACCATACAATATGTTAATCTAACATCATTCCTCACCATGGATCCAAGAACCAAATATCTATGGCATGATAGTATAGTAAGTATATATAAATATATATACTTACTACACCTTATTTAGTGAACACGGGTACCTCGGCAAAACCAAATACCTGGGAGAATTAATTGATAACAATGATCGAAACATACAACACCTATCAAACTTATTATCATTATTACAATGTTATAAGCATAAACGATCACTCCTACCGTTCATCGGAAGGGCTAGCTGATATTTATTTAGAACCTTGGACGAGGAAATCGAAAGGAAAATTATGACTACCATATAGACGACTAATAACGTAACGCATAAAATAGCAACTTTAATTGAGGAACAAACCAGAGTAATTAATTCTAAATTAACAAGCCAGGACGGCGAAATACACCAATTATACCAAAACATATCACGGCTAAACTACCAAAATGATATACAAAGGAATTTTGACAAGTTTAACGAAATAATCTATATAATGATGGAAATGAATGACAAACTTTCAAGGGATATACAGATAATCATAATGGCACTCACACTAGCACCAAGCGCAGTAATACATGATAATTTTATAAAGGATAACATTACATGCGATTTTTTAACAACAATACATTATGCTAATAACAATTTAAATCTACCGATGCATGCTAATGATTTGATAATAAACATATTACGGATATCTTACATAAGAATAATAATACTCCAAAACACACTAGTTTATTATATTTCTACTCCATTAGTGAAGACCGAGTCTTATACCTTGTTCAAAATAATACCGTGGCCTAAATTTCTACATATTAAAAATACATTTATGTTCATAAAACCATCGACGGAGTACGTCGCGATTAATAACAAAATTAGTCATTTTATACCGATATCTACGGAAAATATTAATTCATGTAAGCAATTTAATAACATATATGTATGTTCGCGTATATCGCAGGAACAAAAATTGACGACGGAAAGCCCTTGTGAAATAAAATCATTTACAGGAGAATATAATATTTCTATCGGTAATTACGATATAATTGTATCAAAAAGGAAACTTTCATTTTGGCATAGAATCTATAACTACAATACATAGTTATAATCAGCCGTGGGAAAAGTAAAATTTTTAATTCTTTGCAACGGTGTTAAAACCGATAATATAATCAACCAAATAGCGGAATTATAAACGTATATCAAAATTGCACTTGGAAATTCCGCGACACAATACTGAAAACTGACTATAAAATTCAAGAACGCAGTTTCACTATAATGGCCGAAAATCATAATTTGAATTTATCGGAATTATACGATGATACGCATATTCTCGAAGACATACAACGGCAAATTTCTATAATGAAGAAATATACTTTTCGCGACAAACTTAAAGACATCATGACAGAAGTAAAATTAAGAGATATTAAAGAAAAGGCTAAATTAATTAGTGAAATTAATGAAACCAATGCGTATACTACACATACTATACAAATCACCTGCATTGCGCTTACTTTTGTTATTGTGTCAGTCACTGTTATAATAGTAATTATTTTATTGAAATGCAAAAAGTCAAAAATATTCACTACTGTATCATAATTAATCATTTATGTATTATAAATATTCGAAAAATTAAAAGGGGGGGTCCCTTTAAGCTAATCATTATTAGAATTGTTTCAGATTCAACGAAACAATACAAATAATATTTCATAAATCATTATAATTATATACCACTGAACCACTAATTAATTAAGATAAATCAGCTGAATACAGGAGTAGATCTCATAATAAGGATGCAGCATAATCTAACAGCTGATGATTTGATAAAAATTTAAAGGACATCAACAAGATACCCTCCAATATAAACTATATTCAATTATAATATATAAAAAATATTAAGATACATAAATTTTTATAAAATAATTTCAGAAATTTTTTGGTGTCTGAAATTTCAATAATAATAATAATGTAGTAGAAATTTTATTAAATGATATGGACAAATATGTATAAAAATAATTGTAAAATTTTATAAATGTGAATAATAAGAATTGTAAAAATAATACATAAGTATAATAATTTTAATATATTATATGGAGGAGAAATGTATACATGAACATAATGTAATTATTACACGCACACATACATATACACATAAATACATATGATATCGTCGACGAGGTCATCGACGGGGCAGCCTCGGACGTGTTACGTACGGATGCATAAGTAATCATCCTAACGCTAATGCGATATTTTTTGAACGTCGTGTCATGGGACACCGCGCAGGGAAGAAGCACGGGCGACGAGACGCAGCGACAGCAGCGAAGACGTCTCCAGGCGCACCCGTGTCCCCAAGGTCGCTGATGCAGCAGATTTCCGACGCGGGACTGGATGTCGCGAGCGAGAGCGCTGCACGGCGAGGGAACTCCGGGGCGAGGGGATAGACTCGCGGACATCTGGACCGCGGGAGGGGTTATCCAAAAAAGAGGAACCCCTGGCTTCCGCGGTTCGGCCATTGATTAATTGGATTCATTCGTGACGGATCCGCGAGTCAATCATCACACCTTTCCCGAACTCCTGGAGTTGGTTTAAACAACCCGACCTACCGACTTGGATCGCGCGTTGTCATATTATACGCTAAGTTCTTATCGCGACACACTATACCACACTTCTCTTCCGGGTTGAATAAACGACTTATAAACCATAACATTCGGGTTTTTAATTTGCGGAACCTTAAACTTCGTTATCGAATTATTAATAATTCGACAACTTACGAAATCAGGAGAATATTATCTATATATAGAGAGAGAGAAATATTCGTAACAATATAAATGGAAAAATATTTTTTCTACATTTTAATACCCCACCCAAATCACTACGACCAATATTCGTCAAATAAAAAATACAAATAAATAAAAATAGATACTTCGAGGGTAGACCATGTATATATATTCCTATTTGTATTTATCAATGCATCATGTGTGTTTTTTAAATTATAAGCATATATATTTCTTAAAATTTTTAAATTCTAATCTTTTAATACTATTTTGAAGCAAGAATATTGGTTGATACCTAGCTTATAAAACAAGAGCCTTTCTATTTCAGTTGTTGCTAACTTAAATATCCGTCGGTATCCCTGGACCGTTGGCTATCTACAATGAATTTTCACATGGTGCTAATTGGTTTCAACCGTTTTTACCTTGTTCAGCATTAAAGCTTCACAGTGATACCTCCATGGTTAAATGATTAAAAGTTTTCGTTTTCATATCAGTGATAAGGTATTTAGGTTAACGAAAATTTAAGGGACCCCATTTATTTATTTAATAAATTGTTTAAAAGAAACAGTGTAAACAGCCTAGTAGTTGAAAAACCTGAATTGATTTAACCTTATACTTAAGTTTTAGCAGAGGATCTTCGCCTTTTCTATATTAATTAACAGGCCAACTATTTAGACGGGTAAAAAATAATTTTCAAGGATACCGGTGCTGATGCTTTAGTTGTATTCTTTTATATGAAATCTTACATCGGCTGCATAGACTTGTACTTATAGACTGAAATTCTCGAGAATCTGAAGCAGCTGGTCTATAATCATGCATTATCTAATATAAGTTAAAACTCAACTCCTATCTATGAACAACCTCTGCTAATACGAGTAATTATATTGATTTTATTCTTAAAGACACTTAATATATATACACCAAAAAAAGTATTATTATACAGAACATGCAAGGCATAGGATTTTAATTGTTTTGAGAATTCTCGTGCAGCATTATCAAAGATGTTCTTAATATCTAGCATTTCTAACAGGAATGAATGGCGCAAAATTTTTTTTGAACGTTACATGAGACTTCTTTTTTATACTCAATTTGGTAAATTTACAATTTTTAACCAATTTAACTACAATAAGAAGCGTTAGAATTTATTAAATTTTCGGCTCAATTGTGTACAAATTTGAAACAGTAGAGGACAATTGTTAAATTTGATAGAATACTATCGTATTGAGTACCAATCTATTTTTTATCATTTTTGGTTAGTTCATTAATTCACAAATAAGTCTAAATACAGAGTTGAAGCTGAAACATAGAATGAGACACCACCAAAGAGATTGCTCGCCGTTAGAACAGCGATTTTATTGTATGTGACGAGGAGATTAAATTCATAATTAAGAGTTCGAAATGGTTAATATGCAGACAAACTAAAATAAAAGCATTGTCATATGCTTAAGCTGTTAAATCATGATGTTATATGCCTATATCAAACATTGAAACTTCGACGAAGATTGCCTAGTTCATCATAGTTACGCAAACTATTGATTTCGATGGAGACTATAATAATGCCAATAACTTCCTTTATTTTTGAAGAAGGTTTTATTTCATATTTTTAATATATCTACTTCGCCTTCTTTAGTTGAATGAGGAACAGTCTCAAACAAAATCGTAAAACTTTAAAGACTAATATTATTTATAATTTTTTGTTATCAGAGTTTTCTATGAAAATACCAATTTCAGTTGATAATCAGTCTTGAGATTTGTAGAAAAAGTAAATTATTGCAACTATTCATTTTCTATTTTTACTATTTCATGTTTATAGTGAATAATTATGGTAGCTAAATCTATATTAAAATGTTAGGATTCCTGTGTTATTAGAAAGTAAAGCTCCATCATTTCTAATTTCCATTATTATTCTTTTATAAATCCATTTTTATTTAATAATGATCTTTATTCGAATCATATAAATTCATTTGGCAAAAAAAGCGAATGCATATTTACATATAATGCAAATTTATTTTTATCCTAGCCAACCATATAAAATCGAAATAGTTTTTATCTAAATTTAATTTATTATTTTTTGAAAGTAGCTATAGTTTTCTCTATTGCATATCAGACTTGTTTAGATAAATAGTCATATGCACGTTGTTCTTCTTCTCAATAAAGATTTAGTGAACTTATCTATAAAAAAAATTAAGCACATAAAGAATAGGCAAGAATTAAATCAAAACTTCTTAGGGCCTCGACTTGATCTTTGTCCAACCAAGCAGTTTTTTCTCATTGTTTTTTTAATTATTGTTTGTTTTACAATTTTTGACTTTCTAGGCTATAAAATCTTGTACTAGCAATGATTTTAGTCAACACCTGTCCGTATCTATCAAACTCGGAAGGTATGGTAACACTTTGCTTGTCTTAATAAAGACATGTCTATATGTTTGACTTTGATTCCCATTTTCTTTTAAAAATTTCGATTAACATAATTACCTAAAGATATTTCATAGCATTGAATTGTACTGGACTATAAGAGATTCATACTAAAATCAAATATATGCAAATTCCAGTCTTTTTAACTTCATACAGTATCAGAGAAGGGATAGAAACTATTAAGTTTTTGCTTTCTTTCTCAAAGAGCTGCGTAATTAGCAGAAATTATTGACACTTTTGAATAAGAATCGACAGCGCTTTATTCCGTAGTACTGTTTATCTTTAAATATTCATTTTATTTATTTTGTTTATTACATGATTTTTCGTAATTATATTATTTAAAAAAAAGGATATTTCATATCCAGTTATTGAAATGCTTTTCTGTGTGAATCATATGAATCGGTATCTAGGTTTCCAAATTAATTTTATTAAGTTTATCTAGTTATCAGAAAATCTCTAGTCAGTACGAGTGGATTTGTTTTTATATTTTGAAGAAAATAGATGCAATTTGAAGTTTTTTTTCATTTAAGAACTATTATTCGATTTTGAGCTTGCCATTAGTTATAGTATTTATCTACACTTAGTTTTTGAAAAAGAATGAAAAATTTGTATGCTATATTTCGAAACAGGTATTAAGGTAGACATCTTCCAAATCCTTCTGCAATATTTCAAGATATTGCTCAATGTCGCGAATCGTTTGCCCTTTTCATCGAGGTGAATAAACTCGCGAAAACAAACGTTTTAATTCGCGAGACGCCAGGAAGCAACGATCTGAATTCGAACTTAACGAATCAGCTCCGCGTGGCGAACTAAATCACTCCCCGACGCCCCTCCTGATCGAGAACGCGAAGTAGGAATCGATGACAGATCACGGAAATAAAAGGCGGAACACACCTGGCTGCGAGAGCTTAATTTTGTGCGAGATACTGAAGAGTAAACTCCTAGTGATTACACGAGGAGTCGCTCGACAATATCGGCCGCAAAACTATTAAAAATTCTAATTCGTGTTTACACGAATTATAATTTTATTTTTTTCTTGAAATTAATTTAATTTTAAAACGCTAAAGATTTGACGCCTGTCATAACAAGGTGATCATTACTACAAACAAATAGTCACGGTTGAGAATAGCTCCGTGCTACGATATTTAGAAAATAACGTCAATAACCTGTCATAACAGGGTTATTGACCTCTTGTAAAATAAATATCAGCCAAAATATATGTAAATACTCTCCGTCATAACACGAGAGTATGGGCAGTTAGAATATTTGCTACCCGCGTAATTCAAAATAATAATATTAAAAAAAAAAAATATTATTTTATTCTTTCACAGGTACCAATTAACGTAGTAAAAACTGGAGATGATTCACAAGCTAAATCGACGTTAGAGACTCCTGTCGGAGAAAAAAATCTTCTCTAATTTTTAAATAATATATTGGAAATAAATCGTTCCTTATCTTATTTAAATAATATATTTTCTTATTTTTTTTTATCTCCCTCCTTTTCCCTCTAACACGACTGACCAACTATTCGTGGCACAGTCGTAACATTACGCTTCATTATAAATTTATCTCGCATTCTAATAATCATCGAAGAACTTTTTTGTAATAACTTCAAACGTTCATCCATTCATTCTTATTAATACTTATAAAGTAAAAATTAAATTGAATACATATTCTTACACATATTTACCTATGCACAAAAATCAAAGTAAAATATGCTACTTTTACTACACATAACTCACGCAGCCAAATATCTTTTTCAATAAATTGGTAACCCTTGACAGAGAATTATTAATATATACACAATCACATTTTTATGAATTATAGGTATGCTATAGTAATATATACATATATATATATATAGTATGTATATTAAACGTTAATAAAATAATTATAATAATTTTGTATTAAAACTGGATTTATGTATATGCCTGTTTGTTTGTGTATCTAATTTAGAGTTTCGATACAAAAAATAACAGCTCAACCAATGTAGAATTAGACCAGTCAATACTGAATGTTCTTCGGGCTACACGTGATCTCCGACAGCAATTATGTGAAACTACAATGGAGCAAGCTGGTGATCTTGGACAAGTGACAAAAGCTGGGCAAGAACTCGTATCAACTATTCGTAATCTTGCACTTACGAACAATATCAATAAATTGCAAGAAAGCAGCGATCGATTTCATGAATATATTGAACATATTCTTGAAGTAAGTGATTTATCAACAACTTTATTTAACCAAACTTTATTTTAATAAAAATTACGATTTTTTTATCAAGAATTTATTTAATTTTTTTTTTAATACAAAATATAAATATGTTATACTTAAATGCTAAATATGAATTATGTATAAATAGTTTATTAATGTTTAATTGTATTATTCATGTATTAATAAATTATTTATAAATTTTGTTCATAATAAGATATTATTAAAATTTTTAAAAACATAGATATAATATTTATGTCTCTGGTATGGAATTTAGTCAAGTTAATCTTAATTATAATTTATTTCGTTCATAGATTTGTAAACTTTTAAGACATATTGCACTTTCGGAATCACTCCAAGTTTCAGCAAAATTTACAGAAATTAATTTACGAATATATGGACCACAGGTAGTTACTGCCGCATATACTTTAGCAAGATATCCAACTAGTAAAATAGCAAAAGAAAATCTCGAAGGTTAGTAAATATTTATGATTTATTTCTTTAACTTATTTATGAATTTATCAATAGTATTATATATTATACAATTACGCGTGTATTGTAATTAATGCAAGAGGAAATTACATTGAAGAATTTACAATTTTGATTTCATAATCTATTCAAATCTACCGATAAATCTTCTTTCGTAAAAAAGGTAATTTCTTTCTTTTTTTTTATAATACTCAAACAAAACTTTTTCTGTGTTTTCACTTTCGCTGTTTCTCTAGTCGCTTATTCGCTGTGTTACAAAACCGAAAAATATCTTTCGTGCAAAGTAAAATCCTGCCACTTGTAATGATCGTAAAAAAAGGCAAAATAGAAAAACTCCCTCGTACATTTTCCGACCTCCCCGAAATCAACACGACAAATAGTGGCTTTAAAAACAATTAACCCTCCCTACTTTTCAGATATATCATGTATCTGAAATTATTATCACAATATAAAATTTATATGTTAAACTTATATATATGTATTTGTAAGCTAATAAAATATTTTTGATTTAAAATAATAAGATTAGTATTTCTATAATAATTGTAAACGTCTGAATATGATTAAATAAAAAATTTAAAAAGTAATTTTATAAACAGATTTTCAGTAATTCAGGATTCAATTATATTGACAGATGATAAATATTAAAGTTTAAAACTGCAGTAAAACTTACTTTATTACATTTAAAGATGATAATATAATTTTTTTTATATATATTAAGTGTATATCAAGTGTCAATGATTTGCTTTTTGGAGTCAGAATGAAAGAAGTGATAGTGAATTTTTTAAAAAATACTATGAAAATACTTTATACATTTTTTACTTATTTTTATTTATTTTCTAAATAAATTACACGGATGAAGGGAATATTCACTGATTAGTATGGAAATTGGCTTTTAAATATAGGATTTACAAAGTACAAGTACCCTTATAAATTCCAATCAATATGGTAAGCAGATAAAAAAAATGTATCAAGGAGAATAGATAAATAAAATAACGAAGTTTTAGGGTATATATGCATTTATTTCATTAACAAAAAATAAATTCTAAATATAAACTGAAAAAAGATAAGGATAAATGCAAGAATATGCTATCGAAGAAGATGGAATGAGAAATTGTAGGAGCGGAAAGAGAAAAGAAGATAGGGAGAGTAAGAGGAGGATTCATAATAAGGATTAACAAAGATTGGGACATTATAGTAGAAGAAATGGAAAGGTGTGATCAAGATAAAATTAACAACAGAGAAGAAGGACTTCGAACTAGAAATATGAAATATATATAATACATAAAGAATTGAAAAGAAATGGGAAAAGATAGAGAAAGATAACGACGCAAGAAATGCAACTATGCTAATAATGGGGATTTAAATACAAGGGTAGCACAACTGCGTAATTTTATGAGCGTAGAAGGTAATGGAAAAATGATAAAGAGACAGAGTAAAGATAGAAAAACAGATAGCAATGGACAAGAACTAGTAAGAAGAATAGAGAGTAATGGCTGGCTAATTCTAAATAGTACAATCCCGTTTAGAATAGGATATGAGAAAAGGAACTACACATATATAGGCCCCAAAGGGAGCACGATGATCGAGTTGGTGATTGGAGGTGAAAAAACGTGGGAAATACTATAAGAAATTAAAATTGAAGAAAGGGTAGAATCAGAACACCTTTCGATCAGGGTAGAAATCATAATGTCAAGGAAAAACAAAATATCACAGAAATAGTGATAGGGGACAGAACGAAAGTAATAAAGAAGTGGAACGAAGAGAGTAGAGATATACAGAAAGAAGTCGGAAGGGAGATATGAATACAAGGGACAAGAAATGAAACTACAGACTCTCTGAACGGAAATAACACATAAATTGGCTAATAAACACGATAACAAGAAAGGACAAACTAGGAGAGTGCGGAACAGAGAGAAGAAAGAATAAAAACAATAGATAGAAGGAGATAATAATATAATTTTTTTAAATTGTATATAAGATATGTAAACATGTATGTATATAAACAATGTACAAAAGTCCACTCCAGAGTCGAAAGGCTGGAGTGATGTAAATATATAAAATAAATAAAAATAATAAATAAATATATCAAAATCAATTGCTATAGTTTGATATGTATCTTTATGTTCTTTGAAAGAAAAAATACACCATCATTTATGGGATATCTATCAAGACTCAATATTAAAGCTTAAAATAATAAGTGACTTTATTTTTTTGGATTTTTTAGTTATCACAGATAGCATAAATATTTACATATATTTGATTTTATAATGCTCAACTTTGGATATTAAGACATTCGAAATAAGGTGTTATACAGTTTAATGTATATTGATACAAGAATTTGATGAACTGTTACTCTTACATCTACATATTCGCATTATAATCTTTTATATATGTGCACGTAGAGATGTATTTGTACGTATGCATATATATATATATTTATATATATTATATATTTATATTTGTGCTAATTTAGTTCAGTAAAAATCTGCAAGATTAGTCATTTGTTATTTTAAAACATTCTTTTAATTTTTGAATGAAAATTAATTCGTACACTCAAATAAATGTATTATGCTATTAAGTTATAAATAAGAATAATAAAAAATAACAAATATGCAATATGAATAATATACAAACACTGATTATTTTTAAGTATCGTTTCAATTAAAATATAATTTATTTTAAATTATGCCATGACTTTTTAAATAATTTTCATTTTTGTAACTAAATTTGAAAGAAATTTGACAGAATATATTCATTAAATTAAAAATTTGATTAGGTTCAAAATTTTTTTAAAAATAGTATTTTTTATTTTTTTAATAAACTTAATTAATAATCAGTTCAAGCAATATTTAATTATTAATTATATTTAAAATTTAAGATTTAAGATTTAAGAGCACTTTTATGGTTATGAAAGCAGCTAGTGATGAATATCAAAATTCGTAAAAAAATCAGTAGATTCTTATTTTCTAAAATACCACTCATGATATTCAGGAGTTTTTTTTTATTAACAATTTTAATTGTCAAGTATGTAAAATTGCAAACGCATACGCGACGAATTAAATTGTACTCACATCAGTAAACGAAGACGAAACATTGGGAAGGTGACATTTAGGGAATCGAACGGAGTAGCGAAAAACGTGAAACCCGCGAGTAATAAGAACTTCTGAGTTCGCCAAATTGCGAAAATTCAAGATCAGAGACGACGATGAATACGCAGAGGTCAATCGAAAGACAATACCGGAGAAAGCTGACAGAACGATAATCAAGCAGAGGCACCCGGAGGAAGATTTCACGGATTTTGCAATTTCTCCATATAGTCGAGGTAATGAGTCAAATCGAAAAACACGTAGGGGCACGTTAACTTCGACTTCAAATTCAACTTAGATTCGATCTTTATCGGGGATTTGGTTCGGGTTCTTAATACTTATTACATTCTATTTTATACAATCGGGACTTAGTTTTCTTGACATGAAACATTGTATTACACATTACATTACTCTTTTCTCTCGTTCATTAAGAGAGATATAATAAAAAGTACCATATTAATTAACTCGCGTTTTCTTTATTGACAAACTTCGAACCTCACAAAGGCCAAAACGTTTTGACCGTTTTGGCTAGGGCAGAACGAAACCTGGAGAAAATTTTGCGATTCAGTTATCAAAGAATAAATATAGTCGTGACATCTTAGATACGTAACATAATAAAAAAATGCATTTTTTTTCTCTTCATTTTATATCTTTTCTGCTTCCGATTCCGTATGAAATTCTGTATGCTAGGCCTTTTATAGTGATATACCATTCATAAGTATATAATAACTATAAGAAATATATAAATATAATAAATATAATGATTATATAATAACCATGTAAGATATATTAAATTAAATAAAATAGTATTAAATTCTTAACTTGAAAAACAACAATGTAATTATATTAATTTACTATACTTCTCATCACAAACTTTTCTCATCATTTTTATTAAAATTCACTTGTTACAACATTATATGGGTTTTGTAATCTATTATAATTTTAAACGGTTTGTATTAAAAATTGAGATGAAATATAGTAAGTAAATAAATATTATTCTAAATATGGAAAATTAAAATTCTCATTTATAACTTATATATAAATATTAACAACGTTATAATTCTATATCATATAAAATAATACATTTATTATTTTTTATTTTTTTCATTAAAAATTAAAGAAACGTTATTCTAGAAAATATTTTATTTTTTCTTAACATGATAAGTGTTAATTTATCTACAAAAATATCAAAAATAACAACTTTTGACTGAATTGACCGTGAAACTATCATATGGTGAGTTGAAATATAAGCATTAAATTTTATATAGATATCAAAATTTATTTTAATACCTTTTAGTATTTACAATGTCAGTTTAGTCTCATTCAAATATTGCAATAATAATCATTATTTACTTTCATAATTTTAGTAATTATTATTTTCTCATTATTGATAAATATACTCGATTAATTTTATAACAATTTATTATTCACTTACATTTTGAAAGTTTTCATTCATACTATCTTCTTCTTCAACTCATACCAATTAGCGAGATATTGTCTGACACCCAAGTCAGGTTTATCAGCGAAGTCTTTACTAATTTTACATTGTTGATGAATTTTTGTATTCGATGAAGATATCATTATTGAGATAAAGTTGTTGCTGATCATGTTGATATTGCTGGCATTGTTGCGCTGTTATCCTGTATCAATACTATGCTACAAAAGATAATGTTCGTGCGAATATTGCTGTTTAGAATTAGCATACATTATCGAATGCATTGAGCCTGTTATAGGTGCTATAAGCTGTTGTTAATGTTGTTGTCTCATACATGTTATTGTATGTTTCATAAATTACATAGCCTTTCCTGTTAACATTATTCGAAAGTTTTAGATAATGTTTTATAATTTAAAATTTTAGTTTGAAATGTTCTTAACAAAGATTAAAGTTTACTGTTATTTTTTTTTTTTTTTATAAAATTGATAAAATTAAAAATTTGTTATGAAATTATATTTTATATGTAAAACCATTTAAACCAAGTAATAGAATACTTTTTGATTGTTAGCGAAAAGTAGCTAGCTATTTATATCATAAATTGTAAAAAAAATCAGTTAATTTTTATTTTTTAAATGCCACTAATGATATTCGGGGTTTTTATTAACAATTTTAAGAAAAAAAGAATTTTTTGTACTTTTTTTGTTATAAAATAAAAAGTCTTTATATTAAATATAGTGTCAATAAACGATTTGTAATAAAATTGTGAATAAAATTAATTCTCTCATAAATCGATCGGAAAATTAGGAGCTGAGAAATTTTCAAAAGATCGAAAATTTTTTTTTTTTTTAATACTTTGAACTCTAGTTTTTGAAAAATAAATTATTAACATGCGCTTTATTTGTTCAAAATTTTAACTTGATCGTATAATTAGTTTTCGTGTAATACTAATGTTACTTTAATTATGCAAAAATATACGAAGTTATTTCCAGTTCAATGCACCTGACGACTTTAGTTGTGATGACTATGCCGTCACGAATAGAATGAACCCCCGCCTCCCGTTACCTCCGCGCTCACTACCTCACCGCACCACACATCGTCGTCACCACGTCCATCACCGTTTACGTCACTGCTCACCACTACCATCATCACGACCGGCGTCATCCTCACCACCACCACCAGTCCTTTAAGTGCGTAGCTAGATGACATGAAAACCCAGTTTGCGCGCATCCCAGCGGTACCCCCACCCGTTTACGGGTGCGGCGCTCGACGGAGCCACTGGTGGTCCGGCGCCGCTACCTGGCCTTTTATAGGAGCGCGCGCATCCTCCGAAGGGCAGTTGATCCATTCCGTCGCCTCTGAGTAGGACACTGTCTCCTGATGTCCTCAAAGACTGGTCAGAGTGAGAAACCCAGTTTCTGCGGTCCTTACACCTGGCCCTCTTCATAGGCCCAGACCCCGTGAACAAGGAATTTCACCACGCGTCGGCGAATCAACTCGGTATCGGTGACGAAATCTAGTGACCAGGGCCGTCACTGGACCACAGGACAGACACGATCGACCGCGAGTTAGCCCGTGATGATCTGATCTTCCCGCGAGAAAAACGCGACCAACCGGCGAGTTGCGAAAACTGCGTCCTCGTGTCGCATATTCGTATTCTCAGACGAATTTATTGTTTAAATAACCAAAATGTGACTGGCGAAGTAACTTTTGTCAATACCACGCCGTAAACTCACGGAATACCCGTTTTCCTTTTTGTAATATACGCGATTAGTTATGTATTTGCGTAACATGTAGTTTAAGAGGATGCTTATCTATCTTGTAAACGGAAAACACTAGCGAAACCTGGACGCCGGCGAGCTATATCCCGGCCAAACATTTATTTCGTGACACAATTTTTCCAACGCTTTTAAAAGTATAATAATTGCACAACAAATTCTATATCTTATATTTCGTTTAAATATTGTATAAAATATAAGGATAAATATGACGAAAAATGGCCGAATTTATGAAAGAGTGATTTCTGAAAGAATTAATTTTGTTCACAATTTTATTAGTTACAAATCGCTTGTTGATACTATAGTATTAAAATTAATACTTTTCATTTTATAACAAAAAAATACATTTTTTTCTTAAAATTGTCAATAAAAAAATCCTTAAATATCATGAGTGCCATTGTAGAAAATAAGAATTTACTGATTTGTTTAAGAATTTGAATATGCATCACTAGCTACTTATTTCATGACTTAATAAGTTCTCTATTGCTTCAACTCAATTCATACATTTAATATACGACTGCAAAATATGTTATCAATAAATTATAATTAAAAATATAAATAATTATTAAATAATTTAATTGATCATTATAATAGCATTAAATTAATAATTAATTTACAACAGTAATATAAATATTATTTTTTAGATTTTTACTGTGAAAAATTAAGAAAAATATGATTTTTTGCTGAGATAATAATTTTTTTTGTTTTGTATTTTTTATTTTTTTTTTTATATCAACATGCATAATTTTAATAACTACGTTGTAGTTTATTATCGACACGTATAATAATTATTATTTATTTAAATATTTAATAATACTACTATTTATTTGTTGTAATTATATTACAATAAGACTGAATATTCAAACTATTTAGTAATTAATTATGCCGGTACACAAAATTTCATAAAATTTTCTCCAAGAAAACATAAAATTAAATGATAGTATTTAAGATATACAAAAATATAAGGAATTTTATTAAAAAACAGAATTATATTCAAAATACGATCACACATACATACACACACTCACATAACTTAATTACAGCTATATTAATACATAATAATTATTGCATAATTGATTGAGTTGTTAATCAATTACTGGCTGCTCACGAATTGACCGTTTTACTTATCATGCCAAGTAACAAAACTTAATAATATAAAGGAATTTTTTTAATTACAATTTTTTTTTTTAAATTATCAGCTTGACCTTACAAACTTAAAATTTTTAAACAAAAGAGAATAATAAAGTGTTTATGAATGAACAACTTAACATTGGAATCTTCGTTATATAAACAAGCTTAATTGAATTTAGAATTAAATTATAAATGAATAGAAATTTCATTATAATATAATTTAAAAAATATTTAAAATACAAAACTAAAATTTAAAATTTAAGTTAAGCATTATCTTTCATAGCAATCCAGAGAAGAATTGTAAAAACGAGTAACATTATTCATTTTCGATTTATCCTTGGAGTAGTAAAGACTTCAGTTTTTTTCAAAATTTTTTATCAATCTTCAAAATAAAACTGATGTTATATGTTATAATTCGAAATCCAATGACGTAAAGGAGAATTATTAATGTACAGCTAGTTAAGAAAAAGCTTTTACAGTATTATACGCAATCTATAATAAAACCTTGAAATTTTATAAACAAATAAACATAATCTTTGTCTTTAATTTACTTATGAAAAAGTTACATTCGAAATTAAAATTTTTTTTAAAAAATAAGCGTGGCAAAATGAGTGCTGCATACACCTAATGCTTCGAATCAGTTTTCCGGTGCACCCTTCAAAAAGACCAAAAAATCCTATGTAGGGACGATAAAGTATTTTTTATAAAATCAAATACTTTTATTCTAAAGTGTTCTCAATAAGTTCACAATCGATAATTCAGTTTTAAATGCTTTATTTCAATATTCGTACAGGCTATTTTGTATATTTGAAATTACAATTTTTCGCAGGTTCTATCTCAAGAGTTGCCAGAAAAAAGGTGCTCCTGAATCCAAATCGCCCTTATTTATTGACTCGAGAACTTGTCCCCACTATTCGAGTTTTCGTTTATCTCGTTCTAAACATTCTTTTGTTTTTCTGTCGGCGATCTTAGGCTAAGGATTGCGGGTTTAATTACTACAAAAATCAATCGCACCGCTATGTGTGATATATAATAATATTAATCTAGCTTTCTATAACGGTTGAATTCTTTACAGATTGCCGTGCGCGTAACAGAATATTCGGCCGTGGTTCGGGTGTCGCGAGATTATTTTAACATTTTCGGTTTTCATTTTTCCCCGTAAGCATTTCCATAGGCCTTCGGCCCGTTGTCTGTCGGTCATTTTCGTTTTCATCGCCTTCTTTCAGGCGGAGACCTTCTGACTTTCTTTTTTTCTATTTATTTTCAATATCACCGTCTCTTATATTACGAGTTCTCGTGATACGTTTTCTGTACTTACGAGTAGAATGTCTGTCAATTCGTAACATAAAGTATGTGCGATATTTTAAGGAATCAAAGGCTGTCGATGATTTTCCAAATCGTGATTCAACAGGTAATATAACCCAGAAGGGTGAAAAAATGATCGTCGATCGATAGTTTGAGTTTGTATCTAAAGCAAATAAAATTGAATTGAAATACAAAGAAGTCTACATATAGTGCATCTAACTATTTATGAATTATTGTATGAAAATAATTTTGTTCGATGCTTTCTTTCAAAATATGAGAGAGTGACCGTGCGAAGAGCAGTACGGCGGGCGACTCCCAAAATTTATTGCGGTGCGTTTGCGGAAGGAAATGCGTCCTTCCGCTTCCCAATGCTTCACTCTCTGTTGAGAAATCTTACTGCGCGTCTCGGCACTTTGTCTTTGCGCTGCGCGTCTGTATTTAGCGTCGCTAGATCTTGAGATAGTTCGCGGATTTCCCGATTCGCGGTGATCTGCGTATCACCACGGCGGCGAGAATTGTTTGTGCGAGCACGCGTGTGTGGTGTGTGTGCAGAGGAAGAAAGAGTGCTTGTACAAGGGCGCAAGAATATCTCCCCCGCAGGCCCCCGCCTAGAGGAGCACCCTCGCCCAGCGGCCGGATCACCAGGTAATCCATCTGTAGGCCGAGCGGCGTTCAACCACGGGGAGGACGCAGCTGAGTGAGGCAATCCCACACGACTCCTCCATCGCGGTCTCTGTGGAAGACGCCAGCCCAAGCCGGTAGCAGCGACTGTCACCTCCGCCAGGCGAATAGCGATAAGTATATTTTCGCGGCTTTTTCCCTCCATGCATGAGGGGTTTTTTATGCCTAATGTATCAGCGAAACCAATAAACTTTTTGTATGGCTCAATTCTTTGTTATTGACTTCAATTAAAACACCCAGCTTGTTATCCCTCACCTCCTTTCCCCCCTTTTTTCTTATTGCTCTTAATGTTTAAGCATAGAAATCAAATCTATTTCAAAAAAAATTTTAAATAATAACTAAATGCAATAAAGAAACTATTGTTGTCCAAAAAGCACGTTATTAAAAGACTTGCTTGGTCAACAGAAAATATTGATAGCCATTAAAGTAACGTACTTGTTTCTGACGAATTTTCTATTTCTGTTTCGATCTATTCGAATTTGGTCTTTGTGCTCAAATAATTTCATCCAAACATTCCTTAAATATCCAATAAAAATTCATCCTTGAGGATGCTTTTCGAAATGTATTTCAACACTCTGCACATCTTTATCAAGGACCTAAACACAGCTAGGACTAGTCAAAAGTTATGAAAAAACTTTGTTACCGGGTCCCAAATATCAATTAATCTTCAAAAGGATTAAATTTTGTAGGAGGATAATTATCCAAAATATCACAATCACTTTTGCACGGACTGGAAACGCAAAAAAGCATCGTCACATTCAATTAGTCTGCGCAATCGTCTGATGTTAATCCCATAATATAGTTTGGGCCTACTAATTGAAGCTTCAAAAGAGACACATCTACACATTACAACCGCTTTTCTGAGACACATTTGAAAAGTGCTTTCCATCGAATATATCTAAAATTTAGTGAAAAGTATACGACAAAGATGCCAAGTGATTATTAACTCTTGTGATTAAATATGTTATTGATATGATTACGTCCCGTATTGGAATATATATAATAAACGTATGTAACGAAAAGTTTTCTTAAAAAAATTTTTCCTTTTTATTTTATCGTGCATCCTCTTACTTAACAGACTGTACTACAAGCTTGCACACATTTACCTCCGCTCCTCTTGCGAGATTATTAATAATTTTTTGTTTTCATAATTATTCTGTCTGAATGCTTTTTTTATAAATAAATTGAGGGTGAGCAAACATCTTCAGTTTTATAGTTACTATATTCAATTGGACGTATTTTTATTACTATATAGTATAACATGTTACGTACGTAACGAAATTCAACATAATTTAGTGACCTACAAGTCAAAAGTTGCAAATTATATCATAAAATTGGTGACGATTGTAATTATGCAATAGTTGATCAACATAAAATTGATCCAGATTCACAAGAGGTATGAAAACAATTAACAAATACCGATGACAAGTGGGTTAAACAGGTAGTGGGAGAATTCGAAAACTTGCAATACAGAGATTATAAAAACTCAGTCAAGATCACACAAGAGGTTCCCGGTCCGAGTCGAGTAAGAAGTAACGCGTAATTAACGAAAGACGAGAAGTGTAACAATAATTTAATAAACGGACGCAATTAGGGTACAACTGACGTATCACGAGCCACACACACACACACATAACAAACTCTTTCTTCCGATTATATGAAATAAACGTAAAGTCGTGAATATTAATCATCGTATCATTCCTTGAAGTAACCCGATCCTCGCAAAGGCTGAGACGTTTTGACCGACTCAGCTACGGCGGAATAGTAACCCGGCGGTAAAATAAATAATACATAAATATATATATACATATTGACGCTACTTAAATTCGTAACAAACACCATTAAGTTAAATAACTTTTTTAGAAAAATGATATATCAAAATACTAAATTAAAGTACTGTACAAAGTTTGGATGGATAAAACTATCAATAATAAGTTGATGAAAAAACGATTTGTTTAAAAATAAAATATTTTTTTTACAATTTATTATTAGAGGTTTTTTTCATCAAATGATCATTATATGAGTTATTCTATTATTTTAAGTATATGTTTATAACAAGTTATACTATAATTTTATTCAGATAAATTTATTTTTAAACAAAGTACTCAAAAGAAATAAAAAAATTCGGAAAATATAAAAGAAAAAAGTATAAAAATTGTCAATCATTGTGAAATATATAATAAACACAAAATTATAAAAGTCTATATATAAAGTACTTTGGGGTTTTAATTAAACAGTTAAAGTGACGAATTTGTGTAAAAATTCAAAATGTCAATATTTCATTTTAATCTAGACAAATATTATTTAGTTATATCTTTACATCTATATCATATCTCAGCGCAAAATAATTTTCAACGTTTGTTGAAATTTGTTATTCTAAATTTATTTGACATCTTTACATACATCAATGACTTTTGCTTTTCTCAATTGTCTGTTTTGTGTAATTAGTTTCAATGAATAAGGATATTGCATTATCAATCACTCATATAATCTATGTATATAGAACAAATCCTATAATATTATATCCTGGCAGTTTTAAATATCTTTAAAAACGTATTAACAACAAATTTCAGTATTGCTTTGCGGTGTTTCATAACTAAATTACATAATTATCAAGGTATTATTAATTGATTAACCAACGAATTGTTGTTAATAATTACTCTATTAATTTTAATTGTTATGATTTTTAATATTCGAAAAAACCATTCTTAATATATAAGATAAACTTATTTATAATTTATAACTTTTTAAAATTATAATTTTAACTCTTGTTTATTTAATACAGAATTTCTATGTTCAGGACTGTACAATCTTTTGATAAATTCCAAATCCTATTCGTATTCCTTATTGTTCTAAACAATATTTTATTTATTTGAGTATGTTAAATAAATTATTATATTAATGAACTCCTAATTGAATATGCATCTGTTAGGATAGTTTTATTTTGGGAGAAAGAATGCAAAATAAAATCAAAAGATTGATTTGATGTTGTATTTATTTCGATATCAGAAAATCTACGTATAATTCAAGACTGTCGTCCTTCTCCTCCTCGACGATACTTCCTTAGGTATAGTCCGCGAAAATGATTTACAACCGGTTGTAAATTATCACCATGTTTTGTGCGGAATTTTCATAGGAGATCTGCGTCGGCTTAGGGAAAAGAAAGCCCAGAAAACTTTCTCTTACACATCTTTAAAAAAAAAACTCTTTTTGCATTGATGGTAAGTTTTGCATCTTTCATTCAATGTAAAATATATTATAGTTGCTTTAAATGTTCATTAAATTCTTCCAAAAAGATTATATTAAATATATTGTTATTCATATATAAAAAAAATATAACACAATGAATTAACATCTTTGTAGAGTCAGAATAAAATCCATTGTAATAATATTATGATTTATTTTTATAATTAATAGCAATACCTTATATCAATGTAATCATATATCTTACAGCATTCTTTTTAATTCAAATTCACTTTTCTTAAATATGTTGAAAAGAGCCCGGCCCTCGGGGCGGGGCATGTCAGCGTCCAAATTCGAACACCGTGGTCGCCCTGAGAAGGGAGTTTCTTGTCGAGTGGCCTATGTCCTAGACGGCGTCCTGATAAAGACGATTCAGTCGAAGTTGTTTAAGGGCGTGTGTGTATGACAGCGTGCCAGGGTGAAGAAAATGAAAACAAAACTATTTGAGGTTTGATGGTCGGGTTGAGGAGAGAGATGGTCAGTGCTCTGGCTGCGGTGATCTATCAATTGTTAGTACCTTTGCTGGCAGCTTCGGCGTTTTATATAGTCGTTAAGCCGCCACCGCGTTAATCAAAGACGTCGTCGGGAAAAAATCCCGACTATTCGGCGGGAAAAACCCTCAATCCAAGTGGCGCGAACTGGCGCGTCGTAGCCTGCATCGACGCATGCGTTCGTGTGTGTGCATGAGCGTCTGCCACTTTGCGCGCGTCAATGTAAATGGTAACTTTTGCTAAATATGATTTGCAGTAATGTCACTTAATGAATATTAATGAGATGATGATTATTTTTTATGTTACTACTTTTTTTCAATTGTTAATACCCATTATTAGATAGTTCGATGATGTTACTCTCCATTAATATTTAGTTCTATAATTTTTCCTGGAACTTCTTTGAAATTGCAAATTAATTTATCCTATATTTTATTAAGAATATATTGTATGCTTATGTTATAATAAATGTTTTATAAATTAATAAAAATATGATATGAAATAAATTACATAAATTTTAACTATTAAAAAATTAAAAAGCTTATTAAGAAGTAATAACAAATAACAATTAATATATATTTCAATTACTCTTGATACTACTTCTGATACACAATAATAATATTAAAAACTAAATTTACTTAAATAAATCTAAATATCTCGGAAAAACAAAAGTATAAATTTTATAAAAACTAATTGGATTAGTATAGAAAATACATCATAAATGATATTATTTATGATGCATATATATATATATATATATATATTATGTATTTTTTTTAATCTTAAGACAAGAGTAAGTTTTGATTATTTTTTCAAATTTCTAATATGATTAGTTTTTATGTAATTCACACTTTTTTCTCAAATATTTAAATTTACTTAAGTAAATTTGGTTTTTAATTATATATATTTAACACGTACATTTCGTAAATTCAAAAATTTAATTTATATTATTTTTTTACTTAGTTAAGTTCTATACATATAATTGATTTTTTACTTTTTCATTATAGACCAAATTCCTTTTTTTTTGCTTAAAATTTTTCTTAAATATTTGATTACTAATTAATAATATTCAAGATATTAAATGATTTTATTCGCTAATTAATCGGATATTATTATAAAATAGTTAAATTTAATTTATATACAAATTTTACCTAAAATTAATCATCAGATTTTGTATTTTTCTGATAGAGGATAATAAATAAAATTTAAAAAATTTAAAATTCATATAAAGTAAAATCGGTATATTATACAAATAATGCATTTAAATTTTAAATCAATGTTCTGTTCTGCTTTTAATTTAGAAATAAGAAGTAATTGCTATTATTTATTATATATAATAAAAATTTAATAAATACATGGTTCATCCACGAAGTATCGAGTTTTTTTTCATTTTGCAACTATTGGCCCTAGAAATTTGGAAGGGGTCTTAAAATATTAAAAAATTCTTTCCTCATTTGTCCCTTTTTTTGTTTTTTCGATAATTAGATGCGGCAGAATTTTATGTCTCGCGAAGAGTGTTTTTCAGTTTTTTTACAAGGCGCGCTGAAGCGATTAATGGAAAACCACTACGCAAGAATATTTTGTTCAAAGATTAAAAAAAAAGAAATTCTTATCTTTTATTTATGATTTATTGGTGGACTTATAAACAGTGTTAAATAAAATTTTTAAATTCTTCAAAATAATTTCCTCCTGCATCAACATATTTTTGAAGAAACAGAAAATATTTTCCAAATTTCAAATGCATCTTGAAACTCTTCAACTTTGATGTTCTTCAAAAATTTTTCGCATTTCTAAATATTTTTGCACTATATTGTATACTGTAGAGCGCGTTAAATTCAGTTTTTCCTGAATTGCTTTATCTGTTAATCGACAGTTGAAATTTTAAATTTCTAACATGCACCGGGTCTCCCTAGCCATTCGAAAGCTTTTTGGGCGCCCAGATCAAGGCTCGTTGATAATTATTTCTCAGTCCTCTTTAAAAGCTCTGTGTCATTTTCCTCTTTGTAATTTTGACATGCAATTATGTCTATATGCTTCTTGCAATATTTTATATATTTCCACGCTATTTTTTATTAATTTTAAACAAAACTTTATCGCATAACGCTGTTCAAGTAGTCACTCCATCGCGCCGTGTCAAAAAACTGAAAAACACTCTTCGCACGAAGTAAAATCCTGCTGCTTCGAACTACCGAAAAAACAAAAAAAAAAGGACAAGTAAGGAAAGAGTTTGTCAACATTTTAAGACCCCTCCTAAATTTTTACGACCAATAGTCACAAAATGAAGAAAAAACTCGATACTTCGTGGATGAACCATGTATACTAAGATTATAGATAAAAAATATAATTTTATTATTAGATAATACTAATAAAAATGTACGAAGGCAATTATAATTATATAACAATTGGTTATTATGGTTTAGATTATATTTAGATTATATATAAATTATAATTTCTTTGAATTTTTTTTTGCACCAACTAAATATTTCTGTATATGCTAATTTATTTGTTTTTTTTAAATGCATGAACATTTACTGAATCTAATAGTGAAATTTGAACAATAAATTACTATGGTGCTACAAGTACAAATACAATTGAAAAATATAAAAATATTTTAAAGTATTTACAGATATGTGGCAATGGTTAATGTCAGATATAGCATTAGTGGCAAAAGATGTTCTTGAGTTAAGTAAAACAAGAACTGAAAAACAAGTCTATATGTCTCTTCCTCGACCAGGAGTATGTTTAATTTAATAATTTAAACAAATAGTATATAAAGCTGTAACTGTATTTTATTACTATAAGTATAATTCTTTATAGAAACATGGTACAACTAGTAAACCTTTAAAACCTGTGAGATTAGATAGTGAAGAACAAGCCAAAATTGCAAAAGCTGGTTTAGAAATGAAACGTATAACATCGGAAATGGATGCAGAAACAGAAAAGTGGCAAGAAAATGGAACAGCTCTGGAAGAAAATAATGATATTGTAAAACGTGCAAAAAATATGTCATCAATGGCTTTTTCTATGTATCAATTCACACGAGGAGAAGGAGCACTGAAAACAACGCAAGATCTGTTTACGCAAGCCGAATATTTTGCTGAGGAGGCTAATAGATTATATAAAGTTGTTAGACAATTTAGTTATCAGGTAATAAATTATAGTTTTTCTTTATATTATTAAATAAATATACGTTTTCTTTATTTTTTATTTATTTTTTTTAACATTTCTTTAATTTTAAATTATATAAAAAAAGTATTTGTACTGTTTATATGCATTATATTATTATATTATTAATTTTCTTCAAACATATTCTATTTTATTTATTATCTTTTATTTAGAATTTTGCAAAAATTAAATTTTGGTTTTTTAAACTTTAATAATAAAAATATTATTTACTTATTGATCTGTGATGTTCAAGCAGGGCATTATATGAAATTATAAATCTAAATACCCAATTTAAAATAAAGAAAACATGTTTATATTTTATAATAAACCATAAATAAATTTTCTTAAAATTATAATACACCTTATTTTGTACATATAAATTTGTTATGATTCTAAACAATATCTATATACATTAAATTTTTTAAATTTTCTTTTTAAAGTATTTTGAATTATAAAATTTGTATTGAAGTTTTTGATAGTTGCTTAAAATCAGCAGTAAAACAATTGTATTAAATTCATTATAGCATCCAGGCTATAACAGTTTCAATATGATTCTAAAAACCATTCACTATTATATGCTATTTCATATATTATATTTTTAATTTTTTTACACATATTCCTTATTGTATTTTATAAGTAATATTTTTAAATTAATTTAAAAGCAAATGTAAATATTGTTACGTATTTAATTTTTGGCATAACTATTATTAATTATACTTATTTATTATTTATTTATTCGACTCTGGGTCCTTTTTCTGCTGTAGTTAAAGCGATCAATACGCTTTAACCTTTTCGAGAATCTGATTTATAAAAAATCAACCACAACAATTATTCGCGTTTTAAATGCCGATTAATTTCCAATAAAACGAAAGAGAGATATTAAAGTATGTGTTTGTGGTTCGTGATACAATATAGTCCCTACCTTGAGATCGTTGAATCGATGTGACAATTATAATTATAATATTAATGAGTTAAAAGATCAATATCGCGTTATTCGACTTGAGCACAAACTAGAATCCTGTTCCCTGAAGATTGATTCGATCAAATATCGAAACGAAATCTCTAAATCCTCTTCATCTTAACTTTATTTATTAAGATAAAACTGCTAACTTTTGCGAATCCTCCCTCTGATAGCTGTTCCCATTTTTTGGTCTCGATTAGTATTTTGTTGAATTTAATCAATTTTCCTTGATTATTATTTCCCAATGTATTGATAAATATGGATTCTACTATTTTCGTATTATTATTAATATTTATTTTCTGTAAATAAACATTATACATAAAAACACTTTTTTGAAAACTTAAATTTTTTTTTTGGAATTTACTTTTTATTCTGAAAATTTCATAAGAAACAAAATTGAGTTAATAAAATTTCTTCGTTTGAGACTTAGTTTTCGACGTATAAGGACTTTTTTAAAAAAAAAACAGGGATTTTTTTTAACGTTAATTTTAACAAATAACTTCGGATATCTTACTTTACACACATCGATATTCTTTTTGTACGCATAGTAATTAACCGATTACAAAAAAATCTTGCGCAATTTTTTATTTTCAGCTAATTTTACTGAACTACTAACAATAGACAAGAATAACCCTGCCGAAACGTTGGCAAATTATTTAAGAATTTGTCTCGTCTCTCTCTCTCTCTCTCTCTCTCTCTCTCTCTCTCTCTCTCTCTCTCTCTCATGAAGGATGATGTTAACTGTAGAAAGTTACTAATACTGATAGATAGGGGAAACAAAAAATGAAAACTGTGAGCAGAACACATGAAGTTTAGAAAAATAAGTTTAGTCTATTTACTACAATATTATATTTTGAATACAAAAATAGCAAGTATTGAGATAAGAAAATAACAATATTTAATGATTAAAAATTACAATTCAATGTTATGTAAATTTTTGTGTAAAATTGATGAATAAGTTTCAAAAAAGTTGAAGAAATTCTCCTTATAAAGATAATATAAGAAAAGATATCATTATTAAACAATCAACAATAATTCAGAACATTAGTTTTTTTTAACGAGTGTAAAATCATAATCAGTTCAAATTTTTTATACGATTGAAAAGTAATTTCAATATAATTGAAATTAGAATTGACTGATTTATAGCAATAATGATTTTTTAAATTGAGTATTACTTAAATTTACCATCTATATTTTAGGAAAAAAAATTTCAATGAATTTAAAAGCATTTTTGAAAATAACATTGATTGCATAAGAGATTAAACAAATATGTTCTGGATAAAAAGCTCGTGTTTATTATTCCTAGAAACAGAATAATCTTTTTTTAATCTTTTCTTTTGATTCAGGAAAAGTACATTTAAACAAATTTCATTGATAAATGGTACATGTTTCTTATTTTACTGCTCCTATATTACTGCAATATACTACTATATTACACAGTATTTATATTACTTTAAACAACATAACCTATTATATTAATATTAAATGGGAATGTTAGTTTGAATAATATAAAATCAATATAGTGCACAATTATTTTAGATGTTAGATTGTAAAATTTAAAAATTTTACAATATAATCCATATATGTGTATTTGATTCTCTATCAATTCTTCAACAAAGCAATTTTTTGTTTTTTTCGAAGTCGGGTATCCAGAAAATTTTAAATATACTTGCATTTAGCAAAGTAAATTCAACACTAATATAATTTACTTCCTTAAAACATATATACGTTTTATCGAATTCATACAATTGTCTACATTCAACAGACCTCTTTTATCAATGAATGTGTCAAGAATATTCTAAAAACACTTAAACTTTTTTTTAGCAGCAAAAATATATATAGTATTAAAATTCTTGGTATCGACGTGCTCATATCTCAGATCAGCACTATTCAAACGAAAAATATGATCTAATCCAAAATGTTCAATAGATTTTATCTTGTTACTGTTCCAGAAAGTTTTCTCAACCTTATCTATGCAGACAAAATAAAAAAAAAAAATAGAATAGTAAATTCGTAAACCACCATATCATTTAAACTTGGCAAACATCTGCGTATATTAATTTAATTTTCACTTTTATTTTTATGTTTTCTTTTGTTATTGCTCTAAGCATTTACAAATTATTCCTCATCTGTTAGAGAATTTAGAATATTTATTAAGTATAAATATATTGTGAAAAAATATTAAAAAAAAAAATTAAAATTTTCGTAAATATTTCTATATTTATTTCGCTTTTAATATAAAAATTTTTTTAACTATAATTCTTGTATAAAAATTTATATTATAACTTTCGTATGAATTCAGGTACCTGGTGGATCTCATAAAAAAGAACTTTTAGAGAATCTTGACCGTGTTCCGACGTATGTACAACAATTACAATTTACTGTAAAAAATCCAACCGTTGGGAAAGCTGCAACATTCATAAAGGTTGATAATGTTATACAAGAAACTAAAAATCTCATGAATGTCATATCGAAAGTGGTCACTACCTGTTTTGTTTGTGCCACAAAGGTAAGTTTCTCAAGTTTACTTTATATGATTTAACAAACAAACGTTAATATAGCAATTTAGAATTTGAAAAAAGTTTAGCGTATTCAGTCCCTACAATATAATAAATTATTTTCTACTTGATCCCCAATTTTTTTTTTTTTTTAAATAACTAACAATTAGTATTGTATATATAAATATTCATTATTCGATACTTAAATATTTATATAAATATTTATTCCTAATATTCGATGTATTGACAAGTTACATTTACTGTTAGTAAAATTTATGAAGCATGTAATAAAAATAAATAATATGTATTTTTTAATACATATTTGAAATATGAAATAAAAGCATATGAAAATATATGAGCATTTATTAGATCTTTTCAATAACATTAATTGGTGTTAGTAATGTTTTTGTGTGTTTATTGTAAAATTTTATTTAGATTGTTCATCTTTTTTATGGTTTTTACTATTTACGTACTAGCATAAGATGAACATGCCAAAATACATGGAGATCAGCCCAACTTCAGGACCTAATCAGAGGGAAGAAGACTGCATGTATCCAATTAGCCCGCAAATGTTACCCAATGCAAGACCCTTTGTTCAACCTCATCCACTTACTCAAACACAATTATATACTATTGGGAAACTTTCATCACTGATGTCATATCCACTGCCTATATTTCATGAATTTATAAATCAATTTAATCTCGATCCGTTTAAGTCTTCCATTATGCAAAGCATTTATTATAACAACCTACCACTTGTTCATGAATATCCATTAGAAACATTTGCAATACCATGGAATACGATAGTAAATGGACCTCAAATATATCTGGAAAATAAAAATCAACAACTGCAACCACAAATTCATCATTTGAAGCACTCTAAACTGCTAAGATGATATTTGACCCTGATCAATACTACTCGGTCATCGAAACAACTACTTTGACAATTTAACAGCAAACACAACTTGTATTCTTTCTACTGCTATTATTACTTTTTCTTCCACTACTATTAATGCTATTACTACTACTTCTTCTTCTTCTTCTTTTTCTTCTTATATTTATTATTATGTACAGGTTTGAGTTGCTTTTTTTTCTTTTTTACATCTAATCCGTCAATCACTTTATATATTTTATTTTCTAAAACTTATATTTAATTGTAATTTTTGTTTTTAGAAAATTAAAATTTGTTAAAAAATTAATATTTCTTTTTCGATTTATTTTAAAGTATATAAAATTTTAGTAAGCTTAGAAATTTTAACTTCATTTTTAATACATTTTTTTTTTATTTTACTTTGTATTTTTAACGAATCAATTTTTCTTATTAATTAATTGCACATTCATCCATGATATCAAGTTGTTGTATAACGCATATTGTATATCAACATCATCATCTATATGCAATGTCATCTGTTATTAAAATTATTTTCAATAATATCAAACTTGCTCAATGTTATAATCAATTGTTTACAAATCTGTTGTGGTCATCTTATTGCCCAAAAAGTCGATAAAGAAAATGATAATATAATATTATTTTTTCTATTTATAAGTGATTTAACATTATATAGATTTAATTAAATATTTTTATAATTTTTAGAAATTTATCTATAAACTTTTCAGATAATACAATTAAAATAATTTATTTAATTTTTCTTTGAAATATAACAATATTAATTGCTTATTATATATAAAATGTAAAACTAATTGAATTTGTTTAAATTTTTTTTCATAAACATTGTTTTCATAATTATAATTTAAACTATATAATAAATTTATTTTATTTGTATTTTAGAATATCATCTGATTTTTATAAACTTTTGTATCCAAATAATGAGCTTCAAAAACTAAAAGCAAACAAAATTTGTATACTACAATTAATGTAGCTTGCATTGTTGTATGTAGGCTAATGTATATATTTTTGTTGTATTGCTAAATATTTTATTACTAATTATTACATATTAAAACATAATCATTACATCTAAAATTAAGACTGGATATGTTATAAGGCCCCAAAATTTTTATATGAATAAACAGTTATAAAAAGATAAAATGAATTATTATTTTTAAAAAAGGAAATCTTTGTTAAAAAAACAAAAATCTTTTCTTTGCTTGAAATTAATTAGACTTTGGTATCGAACAATAATTTCTATATGTGTTATTTTTTCAGTACAACCTGGATTTTCGAGGTCTGTCGGCGCGAGGGGCTGGAAGCTCACCATACCGAGGCGGAGATGGTGTAGGTGTCGATGGCGATGGAAGTGGTGTAGGAGGCGACGGTAGTAAGACGGGCTCCGCCCCTGGTAGCGATCCATCTGTCTGACAATTTGGGATGGCCCGACGGGCCAAGGGGGATGCCCGCCGTACACGAGTTTCCTTCCTACTTTTCTAACCACAATGAATTTTGCTAAAAACTAGAAACATGTATTTATTTATACATGTCAATACGCTTTCGTGCAACTTCATATTGTAAGCAACATTTTGTATTTGTTGCGTTCTTAAATTGTAAATGTGTCTTTCGTACTCACTGAAAAAGACTAAATATTTAAACAAAGTACGATTTACTTCCTATTACTCAAAATCATAAGCACTTAATTTATTACATACTATACTTATATCTTAATTTCAATTCCAAATTTTTTAATTAAAAATCTATTTTTATCTAATGCTATACATGATTCAAACTTTGAATTGAAATTTAAAGACGAAAGAAAAATTAAAAAAATACTTTGTAATGGAAATAAAAAACCAAAGATGTTGTGACAGCGTTCTCTTTCAAAATCATTACATTTAAAGTTTAGTATTATAAAGACCAATAATTTTATTATTTTTAAGAAAAAATTTTCTCAAATACATCTAATAAAAATTAAGTGATAAATGATCGACAGAAAACTATCAACTTGCCTAAGCAGCGAAAAATTTTTTAATATCTATATATCATTATATATAAATCATATGATTAAAAGCTGTACTTCTATATGTCAAAACACAATTTTTAAAATATTTAATGTAAACGAAGATATAAATACGGGTGATGGGAAATTCCGAATAATAATTTGTATTTAATTTAGATAATGTAATATTATAACAAAATACTTAGGACTAAACTAAATTTTTTTTTAAAAAAAAATTTATTAATTATTATACATATTTTCTAAAATATAAATTAACAAAATCATAAGAATTTTTCGGTTACATTGTTATTATAAAATCTTTATTAAAATATTATTGATTTTATAGATCATTGTTCCACTATTTTGTATTAAATTTTTTAAATATTACAATTACTGTAATATTAAACCTAAACATCTTTATCTGAGTTTATGAAATCTAAAAATCTGGAGGGATAATATTAAATTATTTTTATAACTGTACCTGACTGGCAGTATGAATTGTATTATTAATTTTTTAAAATAAAGAATTATATAAAACTTTTTGAAAAATACATTTATTTAAGAATAGACATTTTTAATTTAAATTAATTAGTTTAATAGAAGAATATATATGGTATATTTAAAAGTACTTATTATTTAATGAAAAAAGCGAATAGAAATAATTTGTTGTACATACAAAAATCAAGTTTCGTTTAGAAAATAATTATGCATTATGCATATTAAGTTAAATAAAAGCAATTGTTCAAATGCGACGAAAAGAAATGTTTAAAAAATTGTTATTCATATTGCATAAGTGTGCGTATTAAATAATGAATGTGTGTCTGTCTTTAGATTGAAGCTAAATACGTCTTTTATAGCTTTCAAAACTGCCATTTTTAATAACAAAAACATGAAGGGGGCAACTTGTTTCACTTATTAATGAATTGTAAAGAATATAAAATAAAACAATCCTTAATTTAAAATATAAGATTTTCAAATACAAATGCATTTAAATTTCTAAATATAGTATATCTACTCATTTTCATTATAATTACATATTAATTAAATTACTAAACAAAAAAATAGACATAAGAATATATATACAATAATGTACACGCGCCCACGTGTTACTGATATCATTAATTCGTTTATCAGTCAACATTGTTTAAATGCATTAAATAAATTTCATCTAAAACGAATTTATTATCTTATTTGAACGTGTATAATAATTGAACATTTTTAAATACATAAAAGCTTTTCACACATGCTCAAATGATAATTATTAAATTTTTTTAAATCTCTTTATATTAACAACTTAATGCAACAAAAATTATTATTATTGTATAATCCTTGTAATTATTCTATTAAGTATAAATTTATTATAATAGTTATCTTTAATAACTTAAGAGTCAAAAAGGCAATCAATTTGCGTTTGATAGGATTTTTAATACTAAATATAATTATAGACTGTAAATAAAAAAATTGGTAATAATTTTATGACGTTATTTTAAAATATTTTACTTGAATAAATAATCAAATAAAAAATTTATCACATGTAGTAATTCAATTAATGTAACAATTGTTAATTTTGAAAAAATTTTAAGAAATAAATAAGTAAATCTTAATTTATATTTTTTAAAGATAAGTTGCTTTAAGAACGCATATGTATATCAATTTTATTAGAGCTAATTATACACAAAATAATTGTAATCGCATATTTCAGTTAAATAATTATGATTATATTTTTATAAAAAGACAATTCCTCGTAAATTGTAAATTTAATGAATTAATAAATAAGTTGTAAGTTCGAAAATACAAACAGATAAAAAGAAATAAGATAGATTATAATAATACGATAATTTATTTCTCCCTAATACAATTTTTTTAGCAATAAACACATTTAATATATTACAAAATTTACTCAATCCAAAATTTTCTTAATTATTCTATTTGATTTTTATATATTACAATGTATTCCACTATTTAATACACTAAAGTTTGTTAAATAATTGAAATGTAACATTGAAATTCTTTAATTCTTAAATAACCTTGAAAATTCGTAAAAGAGGAGTAAATAAGATTATTAAATTATTAAATAATCATCAAAAGTAAAATAAAATTCTTTTTCACTTTCATATTTTATATTTTCAGATTTATATGTTAAGATATAAGTGTTTTAATATTGAATGGTTTTCATTACTGAATAAAGAAGAATATGTCAAATGAACAACATATTTTTTATAATTTAAAAAGAGATTTAATGATTAATATTAAAAGAATACTTGTTATAATTAATTATATTATTTGTCAGAGATACTTATTAAATACTCATATTATAAAAAGTGTAAAAATTAAAGTATTAGAAGAGAATTATTTCACTATATTAAATAATTTAAAATGATTGCTATTTAAAATTATTTCAATTATTAAACGAGATATTTTTTTTTGTCTTATTTAAAAATATCTTAATTATATTTTATTCTTGATTTGATAATTTTCACCATTAATATTGAATTATTTATTAATTACACTTATAAAAAAGTGACTAATATTTGTGAAAGTACATAATATTTATTTGATTAAGAAGTAAAAGAAAAATAGTAATTTCAATAATTTTGGATAATCATAATGTTGAACAATGCTGTTTGAATGTTAATGAATAATATATTTAAATATAATAAAGACAAATTTCATTAATAAAATAAAAAATAAAAAAAGAATTGAGTAAATGTATCGGTACCTGATACCCGAAAATGGTAATAGAGAATAATTATGAATTAGAAAATAATTTTTTTTTAAGGACTTGCGTATTTGAAATGCGGAATTATAACATATAAATATTAACTTCGAAGATTTACTTATGATTACATTCGAAAAGAAATTTAAATTTTAAATCATATTCATTGATTTAATTTCAGAATATTGTATATTTACATTAAATATAGTATAAAAGATAATTATGACCTTAACATTATAATATATTTAAATGTTGGTAATAACTTTATGTAAAAAAACAAAACCAAAAATATTGACAGTAAACAAAGTTTAATAAACTATTGAATGTATTTATATATTTAAATATACTACTATAATTATATTTATTTATTTAATAAATGATGAAGAAGTTATCAGGTAATCTATCATTGAATTTATACTTTCTAAAATTTTTATAATGACAAATATAAAAAGAAAATATGTATTCGTATAAATTAATTTTTAATTATTAACTCATATGTATCGCTGTATATTGTATATATATAAATAAAAAAAATAGTTTTTTTTGTTATAAACATAATTTTATATAAACAGCTTATAGTTTTATTTTCAAATAAAAATCTGAAAAAAATTGAATAATTAATAACAAATATTTTGTGATAAACGATAAAACTGATATCTTTTACATTTACTGTATAATAATTTATTTTTATTTTTTTTTTACTTTCAAAATTATTTAAAAAATGAAAATAAAAAATCCAAAAAAAAAAATTTGAATTAGTTATTCATAATGTAACCTCTCAGGTTGTAACAGTTTTAATAAATTATGTGTTTAAATTTTTTAGAAAACAACAATTAAGCAAGATTTATTGCGATTTTATTGAATAGTTGATTTTTTTTTTAAATTGTTAATCATTAATGAATATTACATACTTATTATTTTTGGCTGTTAGTAAAAATTGAAATATAATACCTAGATTTATTTTTGATCGGCTGTTTTATCACATTCAAGGTTTGGGCAGATTTTGAAGCATCTGTGTTAATACCTTGGCTTTTAGAGCCTTCGACAATATAGAATTTTTAGGCCCTCTTTTATTAATTTTAATTCAAATTTAAATTTAAGATTCGCGAATTAAGATTTTATGTTAGAAAGAAAAAATAAATTTAAGTCAAAAATTAAAATTCAATGTTATAGTATATTTCACCGAAAACTTACAAGAATGATTTCGAAGATGAACAGTAATTTTTAATGATACTTAATTCAATAATTACCTAAGCTTGAAGTATTGACTCATGGTGATGTTTTCGAATTTATAAGCTCTTAATTACATTATTATAGGTACGGTAATAACATTATTATCATATGTAAAAACATTTAGATAATATTATTTCTTTAAAAGAGAGCATTGTTATGATATTATTAAGATTTTTATTTATGTTAAAAGTTTTAAAACATACACATTCAGTAATAATTAAACTTTTATTAATTTTTTATTAATCTTGAACTACTTTTGCCTATTTTAAATTTCTATACATGGCTTGATTATTTACTTACGCTTCTTTTTTATACTCGTGTTACATATTTTATTATCGTTTTATAATCAGTTTATTATATCTAAAGATTAGATCAGGATTCAATTTTATTTATAAATTTGTAAAAGATTTTTTAAAATTATTAATTATTTCATTGATTGTGATTGTTGTTCAATTATTGCTCTTTTTATTTAGTTGTATTACGAATGTATCTATTGTTTGTTTATATTTTTTGTTTTATGCTATAAGTTATTGCGATTTCTTATTTGATTTAATTTTAATATTTTCAATACCTTTTATTTAAACTGAGAAACACAAAATAGTTTTATTGATATTTTATTATCTGGTATTGGTTTTTTGCCATGTATTGGAATATAGCAAATATTTTCGATAATGCCAAATAAAGATGGTACTGATTTTATACCCAAAGAAGCTCTCTAAGCTATGCGTTTCATTTTATGTGACTGGAGTTTGTTTGTATATTGTAGAAACGGTCGTAGAATTCAGCAAATGTATGGTCATTGATTTTCCACATTGAGCGAATGTATTTTATTCAACTTCCAAAATTTAATTGCTTTAAATATTATGTTTTTAATAATCAAGAAAAGATGAAACATCAGAATACATGAAAAAAGTCTAAAATAATTCAAATGAAACATCAATCTACTAACTTAAATAAGTATGACAAAAACACGTTCATTTAATTTTTACTTACATCTATAAATATATATATATAAAATTTTAATTATTTTGTAACTAATAACGAAGCAGTTAAATTTACATAATATATAGGTATATATATTATAAAATAAGTAATTTTAATTCTCAAAATATATTTTTTAAAAGGCAATGTTTTTACTTTGTATTTAATTGAAAATATGTAAATATATAATATTAAAATGTTAGTTTTAATAGTTCAACAGTGTTAGTCAAATATGTATTCAGTAATTTGTAAGCTGTAGGATAACTCGACTGATATTGTATAATATAAATAAAAAATAGATGTGTGTAAATTTATCAGCAATTTTTGTCCTATCTTTTTAAGTATAAGAAAAAAATCAAAGAAAAAAATATATATGATTATACTATTGTAATTATATTATAAAAAAAGTAGAATTAAACAACATAATATAAAATAATTGCAAAAAGAATTTTAGTGTTTCTGACAATACATGTAGCTGTAAACATGAAAAACATTAACATTAAATCATTATAATAGAATCTTATAAGATGTTAATAGAAGTATAAAATTGTGAATGATGTATGACAAACAAGGGATATGAATTTGAAAATAATTATAATAATTACAATGAAAAAATAACAAATGAAAAATAAAATACTGAATAACTATAAATTATTTCTCAATTTTTATTTGTTATGTAATCAATTATAAAAATTCAAAGTGTTTCATAAATAATTAATACAAATTTTATGCTTTATATTTAATTATATTACACTTTTTGGTAAAACTGTTATTTTCATATATTTTTCGTTGCAATTTCGACATTTTCATTAATATTGTTCTTAAATTAGTTTTAAAATATAACGAAAAAATTTTGATTTAAAATTTACAAACTGCAAAATTTTATTATTAAAAATATCATTTCAAATTATTAAAAATTATATCATTTAAAATATTATTTCTGATATTCATTAATATTAATAACTTCATCAATAATTTAATTACATTTAATTTACAAATTATTTTTAATATATATTTAAAATAAATTAAATTGTACAGTATTCTATTTTTTATAAAATCTATGGATTTCTTAATATTCTTAAATTTGTATTCTGTTTAATAATTTAAAATTTTATTTATTAAATTTTAAGTTGAGCAGTTAATTTTCTTATTGTATATTTCCGATTTCCGATATTGGATTAGGCCCAAATATTTTCATCCTTTATTTTTATTTTTCGTTTAATATCTTTTTCACGTTAAACCAACTCTACTTGACATCAGATAACAGCATCATAGAATTTTTAAATTCATTTATAAGTTTAATATGTAAATCATTAATTAACGACTAGTCAAACACTAATTAGAATTTATATGAAAGCTTTTTATTCACTTTGTGTATTGTATCATTCTTGTAGCCTACTTATAAACGGTTATTTAGTAAAATAAATCAAAATATATTTTAACAAAATAAAATTTCTTAAAATACAAGACAAATTTTCATACATTTAGGAAATTTATATGTAAAATAAAGAAAAAAATTTATAAAAATTTATATAGTAGCATTATTAAAGCTTTTGATTATTTTTATTTTTATTTTAATTTATTTTTAAACATTTGCATTTATTTATTTATAAAAAACTTAATAAAAAATGTAAATTTTTTAAATATTTAGTCTCTAAAAGTTATATACATATTTAAACTAAGTAATAGAGCACTTTTTAAGCCATGAAAAAAAGCAGCTAGTAATACATATCAAAATTTATAAAATATTAGATTCTTATTTTTTAAAATGCCACTCATTATATTCAGGTTTTTTTTTAAAAAAATGCAATTTTTTTGTTAGTTTTTTTGTTTTAATAGAAAAATTCATAATTTTACCATTATGGTGTAATAAACGAATTATAGCTAATAAAATTTGTAACGTGGTGAAAATTATTATTTTTACCCACGTAAAAATAAATATTTTCTACCACGTACAAATCACACAAAATTATAAATAAATTTAAACTAACCAACACTACCTATGGTATATATTTTAAAGGGGGAATTCCGTTAAATTCCGAAATTTCAATTTTATTTTCCCAACACTATTATAAATAACATCGACATTATCATTCAACAATTATTTTTTAATATTAATTATTCCAATTTGAAATATCACTTCACTTCTTATATTTAAAATATATATATATATATATATAAATTGAAATATAATTACAGATATTAAAATTAATATATAGTCTTACCTTTTTCTTTTAAATAAATAATTCTTTCTCTGTTTGCTTATTATCCAATTTGATTTTATTTAATTGCTCATTTAGCGTGATTATTATACATATATATTACTTACTTTTATGTATATTCAATATTTATTAATCAGTTAAATCAATTTTTCCTCCTTGCGTTATTATATCCTTGTTAATATTTACTGTATCCAATAATATAAAATTTTCTTTTATTAGTATAATAATATTAAATATATACTGATATTAAATATTTTTATACACAAATCCACTTCAATCTCACTACTTTATAATAATAAATTTAAATTATTAGATATTTTTTTAATTATTACAATAATATAATAAATTACAATTTGATGCAACTGATAACTCAGATAACAATACAATAATGGTAGATTTTTCTCTTCTAGAAAAGTCTACCCCTCTTACTGCACTACTTTACATTTTTCAACAATTATGAACTTTAAAATTTTCTTTACGCGAAAATCAAAATTCACAATTGGCGATTAAGCAAATATAGTTCGTCTTCCTTTTCGCGCTGCAGATTCTCCATCGTGATTGGCTAAGCAAACACAATATTAAATCGGGCACAAAAATAAGAAGATACACTACTGTGCCGATAATTATGTACACTACAATTATCGACCATCTCACGGCGGCACAACACTACACTTTTTAAATACTCACACTACTTTAATAATGCACTCTATTCATATATATACACTCAATGCATTTTCCCGCGTATCTCTGTCCTTGTCTATTTCATGAACATCAACGCTGCCTATATCGTAAAGACATCCGGCCTCATGTTAGTTCTACAAAATCAACAAGTGACAGATTGTAAACATTAAATTTTATTTTATAAAGTTAAGAAAATATAGCCATCACTGCATATATACACCGTTTTCATTCAACACAGGGAGTTATACAGATATTAATATTAACTAATTTACTTTATAAAATACATAATATAAATATACATATATATATATATAAACATTAATTTTATTTAATATTTTTCAGGTTAGTATATTGACATTTTTGTAAATATTCATTTAATAATGAATAAAGATATTCATTATAAATTATGAAGAAAATTAATTTTTATATAAAATGCCGTGTCAAAAAACTGAAAAACATCCTTCGCGCGAAGTAGAATCCTGCCGTTTCAAATTATCGAAAAAACAAAAAAAAGGAACAAATGAGGAAAGAGTTTGTCAATATTTTAAGACCCCTCCCAAATTTCTACGACCAATAGTCGCAAACTGAAAAAAAAACTCGATACTTCGTGAATAAACCATGTATGATAGAGCCTTTAGACAGCAATCCAGACTGAAACAGGACTGTAACAGACGCTTAGCATGTCTCGCCTTGGTTTATGTTTATATTTTTTAATGTGATGTTGCAATAATACAGATTATTGTGTGACCAGAGGTCATCATACTCATTTGCCTTATCAAAGTATAATAATGTATTAGGTAGACGTAAACATTTAGCACAAATTCAATTATATGTGAATCTATTAATTAATAATTTGCAAAGCATAAATAGTATAATTAAACTGTGGATCAATATTGATTCGATTACAAGTGTTTAAACGTTCATGAAATAATGCGTACCATTACGATGTGGGGACGTTTTCATATCTACGGTAACACGTATTACGTATCTCCACACGGATTTACTTTTAGTGTGCCCGTTAATTCTTTTCGCGAGATTTGGAGGAGATGGGCTCTGTATTATAGACCAATAGTTTGCACTCATTTTTCGAGGAAGCTAAAAAGCTTTTTAATATCAAAACAATATGGAGCTATTTTTACGAATTTACGATTTGTCTTATACTGTTCTTTGACTTGTTTGTCAAATTTACTTCATTTCAACTTTCATTCCTTTTGAGACCCCGGATCAAAAAGCTGCACAAATATGAATCCCAAAATAACATTCCATATTTATGTGTCGAAACTTAGTGTTTTAAAAAACCAGTGATAACGTTGTTAGCAAGGTGTTGTTGTTCATTGGTACACTTGAACTTTCTCATTTAAATGGCTACAGTCTTCGATACTTCAAAGGAGACGAGTTACGATTTAACACGATTTGTAATTATGACGATCTAGTACAGTCAGTGTAGTCAGAAATAGGAAAATATTCTTGAAATTATCCCACTTTTCATATTCCGCATTAAAAGTGGGTAAATCTACTTTGCAAACTCTTAGAGAGCTCCAGGAGGGGCAACGAAGCGACTATGCCAACCAGCTTGAATAACTGCGAAATTAGTCATGTGCAAATTTATGAGTAGATATTCTTGTAGATCAAAGACTTTTTCGCTGATGTACCCATCGCTTAGCGCAATTTCGTGAGCAAGGATCACGCCATTTTGATCTAAGTTCTTCGCCCATTTTCGTTTGATTGATTCGAGCTTATTCTGAACTGTTTCTTCTGAGCAAAAATTGCCTTGTAGTTGCTTAACTTATACTTCGATTAGCTTGAGAAACTCAAGTGATAATGGTTGCATACACGTTAATATTTATTATTTAGGATGCTATTGTTTCGCGCAGATGATTATATCGATAAATATAAGATTATGATACAGATGATATCTTATATGGTTCAAATTTAATATGAATAGATTCCAACAATAATCATAAAAATTTCCGTTTATACAGAACTCGAATCCTACAATGCAGGGAGAAGGTAAGATTCGATTTATGAATGCATACCGGTAACGATGGAAGCAATACAACTTGTCTCAAATTGCATATTTAATTTTGCCACCTGCTCTTTACAAAGGTGAAAGGAAAACTTTTTGGGTTACAGGAGAAGGGAAATAAGGACAGGGATAAAACATCTTTTTTCGTGTTGTTATATTATTGTTTATTAATCTTTAAATGTTAGAAAAACCCCTTCCGCAAAGGGGAAATGCTGAGACGCCTGAAACGTTGAGCATAAAAGAAGACGAATTCGCCATTGTACCGACGTTATTCACCTATAAGATTGATATTGGTCTGTGCTTAAATGATCCTATGTTTGTGACGACGTCTACAAGTCATTCTCCTTGAAAATTTAGGATAGTCGATTTTTCCCTGGCCAGAATCACATATAAGCGAGTACCTGGTAAATTCAATCACGAATATATTCATGGTATCTGATAATTCAACAATTGACACAAACAATATAGACAATTTTGATGCAAACTCACGCACGGGCTTCTTTTTTGCAGTGGAGCTCGAAACGAAGTAACGCGATTCCTTATAGTGTCTCACCTTCAGATACAAAAGTTTGCATGTATATTTTCATTTTATGCTGATTTTTTTAGTTAATTCTATCAATAAGTCATTTTTTTTACAAAAAATGTTAATTATTTTTTTCCACAAATCGCATACAATCGTTACCTTGTATGCATTTCCAATGAATGTTTTGTCACATTGTATTTTAACTTTGCACGAAGATCTATTCTTTTGCCCCTAACAATCGCAAGAGAAAATAAAAGGAAAAATAGGTCAAGCTTCGCTGCAATTTTTCCAAACTTTTCGAAAATAGTCTAATAAATTATAGAGTTTAAAAAAATAAATCTCAATATTTTTATAACGAACCCTTTATTCATGAGCTATTTACATCTTTTTACTTCTATAGAACAAGTTTCAGGACATATTGTAGTTTGTACTATTGCTTAGATATATGAATACAGTTAATAATATGTAATGTTTTTGTATGCCTGATCAACAGCTATATCACGGTCTCAAAGATGGTTCCAATCTCTGCTTGATACCGTGAAGTAGCTGCTCAGAGAGCAAACAATTTCACAGGAGTTACCCCACTTGCTTGATCAGCACCCATGTTATATTTGTTTTACAACTGTCGATAAATCAAATTAGATACTGGCTAAATAGTAATTTAATCTTTTCGTTTCAGATTTTTTTATCTGAAATTTTTACTTCATATAGTATATAAGTATTATACGTTTAAGGAATATATACTTGACATTTTCTAGTATAAAATTTAAGGACGTGACTACCAGAGGATGGTGATCTTTCAATTCATTTTTAATTAGTAGATACCTATTGAATCTTCTTATTTACATAATTTAACTGGTGGTAAACATAGAAATCTTCGTTTTCTCCAGGTTGAATGACCTTTGTAGCTCACTCAAATATTCTTTCCAAGATATCTTGCATAATTTTGTTCTTTCCATCATTATTTATCTCGTATGTTATGAAAAAATACTGTTTGAATCATTTTTAGTTTTACAGTAGAATTAAAATTTATTGCTGTATCAAGTTTTTATAAATTAATATTTACCTAATGTTTTGCCCTAACGATTACGTTGTATTAATTATTTTCGAAATAATTTTAATTCAAGGTTTACATATTGTTACATTTTACGTAACATTTTACCAAGATTATAATTATAATTTATTAAAAAAATAAGGTTAGTCATGAATTTTTTTTAATCATGAATATATAGACTATATATTTTATCTATATATTTTATCTTTTTTATGTTTTTAAATTTTAAGTTGTGTTTATTTTGGCCAATAAATATATCATATGATAATTAGGAAAAAATTTGATGTACAGTACTGTTACTAGCTAATTTATTTTATTTATCTTTACTTAATTTAGTACTAATAAAATTTTAGTATATTATTTACAAAGATTTATATTATTATATTATATTAGATCTGATCTTATTAACATACATTTATAAAAATATTTTTTTTTAATTAATATATTAATACATTTATTTGTATTCATTTTTCCAGATGAACTGCATGAATTTACATGAGTACATTAAATATAAATGTACAATTTTTGTTTTTTTAAAGAAATTTTTCAAAAATTTATTTATTATTATTAGTATAAATGTATTATATATTAATAAAATTACAGGTAAAGATTGTCTATAATTTCTTATGCAAACATAATTATAATTTTTTTTAATTAAATATTTTCTCTTATATAATATTAAAGATTGTAAAAAAAAATATTAAAATAAAAATAATTCATATTATTATCCAATTTGCTAAGAATTTATTTTGTTTACTTTTATGGAATATAAAAATAAGATAATATAAAGATAATATAAAATAAATATTTAATTTCTATATAACAATTTGTTAAATAATGATAATTGAAAATTTTGAAATTAAAAAAAAAAATATTACTAAACTAATATATGAAATAAAGATTAATACTAATTATTGTTACATGTAATTTTATTGAAAAATGAATAAATACCTATCTAACAGACGTATAGATGAAAACTGTATAATACAACAAATATGGATAACTATATACATAACTGTCTCTTGTTAATAATATTAATAACCATCAATTGTTTATATTCTAATATTACCTTAGATATTGAGAAGAAAAAACATGATACGAGTATTTATTGTGAATGAATCTTTAAATTTAATTTTAAACTAAATGTTAATAATATGATATCTAATAATAAAACAAAAAATGAATACAATGAAAACACTAAGAAAAATAACAATGTAAAGAAATTATGGCGATTTTAATATCTATTGTCTTATAATTCGAAATGACATTATATGTTGCGAAATTTGCTAAGATATCCTATAACTAAGATAAATCAAAAAATATGTTTGAATACAATTGGAATAGATAGAAATGCGGAGTGAAAAAAAGCAAATTGTACTGAAGAGTACGTAACACTTGTGGAAAAAAGACTAGATAGAATTTGTAATATAGAGAGCCGCTCTACGGCTCCACTGGGAGAGATTCTGGGATACGTTTTAAATTGCCGCATCCCGGGTCTTTTTGTTTATGCATGCTCAACGTTTCTTATTCTTGGAGGCATTGGTAAGAAAGAAAAAGGGAATGGAGGTAAAAGAAAAATAGATAGATAAGAAAGGGCGGGGAATGGGATCTTCCTCCCTTTAACTTTATGTGTTTGGCATCGAAATAAGAATGCATTTTTAGTATGTAGTTCTGTACACGTATATTGTTTATTTTAGTTTCCCATTTCCAATTCTAGAATAGACATCACAATTTTTGTTTTATCTCGTAAGTCTTTGTTACATTTGGTAACGTGTATTACCACTTTAAGTTTCTACTAGAGTTACTAGTAAATAAATCGGTAATTTTTCATTTCTTTATTTGTACTTGACATACCATTGCAACTTTCTTTCTACATTTTATTCGTCTTTCTATAATAGGGTAATGAAATCCTAATTTACTTGAAATAAAAATTCCATTACTCTAATCTCATGTTTTTATTAATATTTCTTTTCTATAGAATGATATCAGGGGAAATTGATTAAATATTAAAATTCTCTAACTTTCTGTAGTTTAAACAATATGTATAGCGTTTAAAAAATAATTATGAATAGAAGAAATTATTGTATTTTTTCACTTATATTTATTTTTAAGTATAAATTAATTACTATGTATTTCAGAAAATTGAGAGACAATAAACAACACTTTTTAAAATTATTTTTTATTATTACGTATTTAAAATTATAATTTTGATATAATTAAAGAACAATTTTATAATTATAAGTCTTATCCTGTACATTCTTTTTTAATAATATTTATATTTTAAATTCAAGAGGAAAAAATTTTAAATACTATAATAGTATGTTCTAAACAAATATAAACATGAAATTGAAAAAAAAGGATAATAGTATGAGTGGTTTAAATAAAAATTATGTATACAAATATATACACTTTATGCATATAAGTTTTTATTAATTAAAAATTAATAGATATTGTATCGTAAGTAAATGTATTTATGTAGGTTATTACTGAAAATTAAAATTTCATAACGTCTATTTTTATAAATTATTGTTATATATTATTATCTATTATTATTATTATATATTATTATCGTATATTATTATCTGATTATCCGTTATAATATGTGAAAATTGACGTGATTATAAAATTTCTTAAATTTGCTTAATTTCAATGTAATTATTAAAAAAAAATCATTTTAAGATATACATTTAATTAAACTTAACCCGTGACACTTAGTTTTTTATTTTAGGTTGCATTTTTATAAAGTCTGCCGTGTATCTATTAATCGGATATATTCACATCCGTGTTCATCCTAGTCGAAAGAAAAACTGGGGCACTCTTTAGGTATTCCACTTCGGAAATTTATTTCCTCTCCCATTCCATCCGTAGAGACATTCAGATTCTGATATATCTTGGTGGAGCGAGAGGCCCTGTCAACCAAAAGTTTCGGGAACTGTTTATCCGTAAACTGTTCGGCGTCATCGGAGGAACCCCCGGAAAAATGCTCAGCAAATTCTTTGAGAACTCTGTTAAATTGTTGTCAACCCAACCATACGGATCCGAAATTCCATGTACCTCTGTGTACGCGCGTGCGTGCGCGTATGAGTAAACGTGTGTGTATATAACTGGGAAGAACCTCACAATCTCATAAGGAACTTCTTTATATCATATAAAAAACAATCAATTTACAGATGTAAAAATATCTTTTCTATTTATGCTATTATTTTTAATTTATTTATTTGAAAATGACTTGATATTTCCGTTTTTTAATGTATTTTATATACCACGGTATTCTAATTACTTTAAATGTTCTAAGATTTTGTTTTTAATTAAGCTTTTTTTATATTTCTAAGAAAACTATTTAACGAATTTTATGATTTAGTATTTGTAAATATTAAGTAGTAAATATAAATATTATTATTTATATTTATTTAAGATTTATTAATTGTTTGATAACTTAAATATACATATTAAAGAATTTTCAAAAAATATAATAAATAAGTAATTTATAATTAAATATTCGTAATATATTCTGATATTTCGGTATTTTTATGTGTTTTTATAAATAATGTACAGATTTTGATTATGCGTGATTTGATATTTTTTAAAAACATCTTTAATTTAATAATTATTATACTTTTTATATTTTTTTATTTCTTTGTTTTAAATTATTTTTTCGTATTTCTATATTTTAATTCAAGAAAAAAATTCATCTATAACGTTTCAATTATTTTTTAAGCAGTTTAATTTTTTTGAGCAGTTTAAAAGATCATATGTTATACACACAGATATGTGTAAATATTAATTAGAATATATGGCATTTGGTGTATAATAATAATAGATTATATATTATTACTATTATATTTGTATACGAGAATATAAAACTGCTTGTTGTAAATGTATGAACTAGAAAATAATTTGGATATTTTTTAATATATTTAATTAAATTAAAAAAAATATTATTTATTAATTTAAGCATTTAAAAAAAAAATAGTTTAATAACATTAAAGATATTTTTACTCATTTGTATAATTTATAATTTATATTGCTACGTGAATATAATAGAATCAATTTCATGTTATAATTTGTTTAGATTACACGCAAACAAAGTAATTCATTGTCAATGTGTTTCCACTTTTAGAAATTGGCTTATACATCCCTACACTTTATGTATACCATAAAGGTCAACGAACTAATTTAAATATCTGAAAGAAATCACATGTTAATATATGTAAGTACGTTATTAAGTTTTAACCTATTCTTTTTTTTAGGTTTCAGTGGAAATTACTGAAAATGAATAGAGATAAAATATAAATCACTAAATTTTCATTGATTCCAAAACTCTAAATACTAGTCTTTTATATTTTGCTTGTAAAATGAAGGAGCAGAAAATTCTTTAAAGAAATTAGGTTATGACTAAGCATAGCTTTTCCTCGCAAAAAAGCGCAGGTAGAGAAAAAATAGTTTTTATATTTTGATACAAAATAGTCTCTCTAATAAACGAGAATATGACTGCTTCAAAATATTGAGGAAAATATTTCGCCTGTGAAGTTAAGTAGTTTTAAGTGTGCAGCTAGAATTTGTACTCACAATTGCATTTGTATAATTGTGCACAATTTTACATTGATTACGTTTAAAAGATTAAGGACTTTTTTTATACCACACTATATTTACTAATTAAAGAGATAGTTATTCATGAATAACCTAAATTAAGGAACTGAACTTTAAATTAATTCTACTTATATGATTCAGTTACTTAAACGTTTGTCTATTTGCAAATTTAGTAACTCGTTAATAAATGATTTGTTGATAAGGAGATGAAATCAATAAAATTCAACTCTTCTTATTCTTAATCAATTTTTCCAGCTTTATTCAAGGCTATTGAGCATTTTTAAAAAATCGATAAGAATTTAAAAAAACTAGTAAAAGAAAGAATAATGTTTTAAAAAAATAATATAAAAAATAAGTAGAAGGGAAAAGTATTGTGTGAAACATAATGAAATAAACTTTTAATAGTAAGAAGATTTTTTAATTTTATAATATCGTTATAAAGTGTTTTGGTTCGTTTCGAAAAAAATTCCAACTTAGAATTGTATTTATTTATTTGAAATACAAAAATATGAAATATGATATAAATAAAAATCAATACTGTCCTTGATTATTTTCACCATCTTGATATCGTTAAGCAAGTCAGGTCTAAGAAGCTATGGATATTTTTAGGTACGTCAGTCGAATCAAATTTTTAAGTCGAACTCGCATTATGTAAGATGAAAATAAAATAGTATGCGCGTTTTGTTTTATATTTATTAAATTAAATATGAGTTGATAAACACTATTTTATGAAATTATGAAAAAACTACTCAGTTATCAAATATTACATTACTAATATTCTTGATAAAAAAATCAACCAGTCTACTGAATTAAATTGTGCTGCAATATATTCAAAAATTCATATTTATAAATTAGTTTATTCGTATTTGTAATGTAATTTTTTTTTAATTAGAAAAAAATGGTTGAAATAAAGAATATTTTCTATCAAATAAATTATTTTAAATAAATCAATATTTTCAATTTATACAAATCAACTTTAAAAAACAATTTGCAATTATAGTATATAATTTAATTATGGAAAATGCATTTCTATACTATAATATTAACTAAATTATTTACTATAATTACATATTTTTACATCCTAATAGTAAATATGTTTGAATTCGACTTTTTAAATGCTTAAAAAATTCGTTATTGGATTATTAATTATAAATTGCATTATTAAAGATTATGGATATATATTTATGTATGATAATATTAAACTTTAATAATGCAATTTATAATTAACAATCCAATAACGAATGCTTCTACTTGTATAGTAATGATAAAAAAATCAATAATATAATCTTTTATCTGATATACTTATTATACAATACATAAACGCTATCATTAATAACTATTTATCGATCAAGTGAATAGTCATTCAATTTAATTATATAAATTAATCATATAAACATGCATAATATTAATAATATTATGTAACATAAGGTATGGCGTGTTTTTATAAAAAGTATGTAAAAGATTCTAGAAAATAAATTTGTTTTAGATGCATAATTAAGTCAAGTTAATTCTTCAGATTATTTTATATTCTGGATATACATGGTTTGCCCCGAAGTATTGAGTTTCTTTTTTATTTTGCGACTATTGGTCGTAGCAACTTAGGAGAGGTCTTAGAATGTAGAAAAAACCTTTATCCATTTGATTCTTTTTTTTTTGATAATCTGAAGAGGAAAGATTTTACTTGGCGCGAAGGGTGTTTTTCTATTTTTTGACACCGTGTGCTGAAGCGATTGTTTACAACTTAAAAAAAACAGTGCGGAAACATTTGAAATGTTAAAAGAGACTTATAAAGATAATTGTATGCCAATGTGGAAAATGGTATAGATCTTTTAAAGAGATCAGTAAAAGATTATCGACGAGTATCGATCTGGACGACCAAAAAGCTTTCTAATCACTATAAACACCCATTGCGTGCTAAAAATTTAAAATTCGGAGCTCCAATTAGCAGTTAGAGCAATCGCGGAAAAACTGAATTTAACGCGATCTACGGTACATAATATGGTGTAAAAAAATTTGAAAAATATCAAAGCCGAGGAGATTCAGACTTTTTTTGAGAGCTAGAAAACTCGTCATTGTAAATACGTTGATGCAGGAGGAAATAATTTTGAAAAATTAAAAATTTTTATTTCAAACTGATTTTAAGTCCACCAATAAATCATATTTCATTAAAAAAAGGTAAGTGTTTTCTTTTTTGTTTAGAATCTTTAAACGAAACATTCACACGTAGCGTTTTTCCACTAATCGCTTCAGCGCACCCTGTCCAAAAACACCCTTCGGGGGAAGTAAATTTCTGCCCCTTCAAATTATCAAAAAAAAAAAAAAGAGAAAAATGGAAAAAAGTTTTCTCATCATTTTAAGACCCTTTCCAAATCGCTATGACCAATATTCGCCAAATGAAAAAAAACTCGATACTTCAGGGACAGACCATGTTTATATACATGCACGCATATGTATATAGTTATTTATATAAATAATGTTTATTTATGCACATAATATTTTTTAATCTCCGCAACCATATTTTAAATATTTAAATTTTATACAATGATTATCAATTATAATTTTTTTTAGTAAATTAAAATATTTAAATTAAATATAAAATAAAATACTTTGTAATGTATTTCATATTAATATTATTTCATTATTCAACTGACAAGTTACTCACATTTCATTTTTTTTTTTTTTTTATTCGACGGCTTCAATATTTACTATAGGTTTTTTTATTGTGCAGTCTATTTTATAAATTTAAATCACTATTGTATAACTTTTTATAGTTTTTCAAAAAAAATTTTAATACAAATAAAGATGACAATGTTTAATTAGTTTAAAATAAATTATCTTTTACTACAAATGTTTTCCAAAGTTATTTTATAATATTGTCGAAATATAATTTATAAAATTTTGTATTAAATCTGTTTTTTGTTTAAATAAAGAAAATATTAAAATTTCTGTTTGTTTTAACATAACAAAGAATATAGATGTCGATATTTTTTTTTTATTTTAAACTTTTTTTTTATTATATTTTTAATATTTTATCATTATTAATTAAGTATTATTTTACATTTATGAAAATATTTCTAAAACAATTATATTAATTAGTTAGGTTAAAAAGAGAATTAGTATGCTATTTTTCGTTAAATGTACTTATTTCCGCCTGAAAATTGAAGAAAAGCGCTGTGAACACATATGTTTTATGGAAAAATTGTACAATATCCATTTCAATTTATTTAATCATTATATATGTGCGTGCGTGCATACGTGTGAGTGTGTGTGTGTATTATTACATCGATATTAATTTGAGTATACGTTATTTAAATATATGTGTATTAGTACTGTGTAATTAATTTTACGGAGCATTGGAATACTTACAAACTATCTGACGCATGAAATTATAGCTTACAAACATTCAATATTATTTTTGGTTTCATTTCAAGTATTTTAAGGTAATTAAATTACACTACAATTATATAAACACAGTTAAATATAAAACCAATATTTTCAAATTTATGTTTGAAAACACAAATACATATTGTATTGTACAAAACTAGATATTGTTTACATTTTCTATTTATTAAATTTTTTTTTAGTTTTAAATTTTTTAAACTTATATTATAAATTATAAACATTTAATTTAATAATATAAGCCATAATAGCTAGTGAAAAATAAACTAAAATAGATAAGCATATTATAAAAATTTAGGGATTCATTAATTTAAATTATATTACGGATTCAACTACAATTTTTAATCTAATTAATATAAATTAAATGTGAAGTGAGTAGAATAAATAATTAATAGTTGATATATGTGGTTTTAAATTTACTTTATTTAAATAATTAATAGCTGAGAAAGTGTAATTCAGTAATTTAAAATTAAAAGAAAATGCTGGCGTATTAACTTAGATTTTCCTGTGATCGAGTCTTGATTACTAATTTCTTCCAAAACTTCTCAATCGAATAAAAGTTACTCGAAATGAATTCGTGTTCATTTTTATATAATTATTTTACTGCTTCCTTTTGATGAATTTTGAATTTGTGTTTTTATTTTTTAATTTCACAATTTGAATATTGGTCATGATTGTTGAATTTGTACTTTCATAATCCATTTTACTTAATTATGCCTTTTAAATAATGTGTTTTAACTATTTTAAATTCCTGTAATCAAAATTGCATGGTGAAATGTATCGTGTCATGAAATATTTTTAACAAATATTACTTTTGTACAGTAATTATTTTAAATAATTCTTATAAAAGAAATTTATTCGGAAAAAGTTTTAATTACAAAAGATTCAATAAAAATTGCTAATAAAATACAAATTAATTATTTAAAATCTTGAAGTAAACAAAAATAAAATAAAATATAAACAATATAATTATTTATCGTTAAAAAAATAGAAAAGATATTGATGTTTAAATAAAGATGATAAATATTTTTAATTTAAACGATAAAATTTTGTATTATTATAGAATTGTGTCTAAATAATACAGAACAATAACTACACACATTTTTTACCAGTTTAGTAATGTTTTTATGTCCTTTTTTTTATAATTAATTATATTTTTTTAGATTTTTTTGTATTGAATTGTATTGTTTTTGTTTATTAGATAAAAAAATAAAAAAGACAAAACAATAATGATGATGATAATATGAATAAAAGTATTATAAATAAACGGTTTAAATGCAGAATATTGACAAAAAATAATCTACACCTGATAAAAAATTAGTAACCTATAAAATTAGATGTAGCAGATCCGTATACTTCACAAGGATTCAAACCTGAATGAGCAAGACTGCTGTTTCTAGAAGTATCTTTAATATTTTATATCGTTCGCTGGTCATCCGCCAAGGTGCTAACACAACCCTCACGGGAATCTTCCATAGTTGAAACGTCCCTCAGAAATAACTTCTCTTTACTTGCCTACTTCATCCAATATCACCGAAAGAGAGAAGGAGAGGACAAGAGAGAGAGAGAGAGAAAGGAAGTGGAAGAGTAAATGAAAAAAAAAATCAAGACATAGTCTTATAAAACTAATAACGTTGTTTATTTACTTAAAAAATATACATAGATACATACATACATAAAAAACAAATTAAAAATAAATAGAAGATAACAATATAAATATTAATATTATATATACGCATAAATTCAGTACAAAAATCAAAGTTATGATTTCCAATAACAAATTTAAAAAATTTAACATGTCAAATATACTTTTTAATATTTTTTTCTAACCAGAGATTTCTTATAATGACAACAAATATTATTAAATAATGAAATAAAAAAAATTTTTCAATTATCAGTTTTTAAAATTATAATTATTGATTAATTGTAATTTATTCTAAAAATTTTTTGTTTAGTTTTTATTTTGTATTTTTTTATTTATGTAAAAAGAAATTGTTTTACGATTCCAAAATTAAATTATAATTTTTACTATTAAGTTATTATTATAAATTTTTTTAATGATTATATGTAAAATATAGTTGTGATTTAATTATCAAATGAAATAAAGAAATAATCTTAAAAAATAAAAATCCTAAAGAAAACTTATGCATGGAAGTATTTTACATGAATAAATAATTTATATATATATATTCTGAACATTGAATATTATCTTTTTATCTGTATACAATCAAGATATGTTAATTAACTTTAAAACAAGCATCAGAATATTATAAAAATTATATATTTATGCTATTACATCTTACCAATAATTTATTTATGATATTTTTAATCTAGAAGCATATAGTTTATATTTTGAGAATAACTGAATTATTCTATCTCGCATTTTCTTGGGCTTGGTGCGGAACTTACATGATACCTCTCACGGCTACTGATTATTACCAATCTTAATTTGAAAAATTGTAGTGAGGGCAATAGTATATGCCTCGGAATTCAGTTCTACTAAATTTGTCAACCTTCCCACTATTTATTAATTCCAGTCCCTCTCCCATAAAAAACTCATTAACATTATCATTGTTCTCGCGTATCTAGTTAATACTTCTCTCATTAAACTCATGCCCTTTACTCCATGCTTCTTCGACCGCGAATATTCCTCCCGCCCCTGTTCATCAAAATTGATTCTTACCTCTTTTATAGTTATTGACAACGACTTTGCTCCTGTAATTAAAACCAATACAACTAGGACTATCCCTTCTTCTACTTCTGAATATGACTCCCAAATGACAAAAAAGTTGAACTCAAAGGCCTTTAACTACGTTTTCTCAACAATTAAGATCACTCTTAAAGAATAGTTGGACTCCTATCACACTCCGCCCACACAACCAGTAGAACCTCACGTTATATAATTATCAGAAATAAAAACGCCCAGTTTAATATTCGTACCACCCACATTTCTCTTAAAATCAAGTCTCGTTATCAAACCTTACTTATAATTTTATTATAGTTTATTCCTATTCAGTAGATCATTTTCGTTACCTGACTAAATTCCTCAAATCTAAGTCTATTCAACATTCTATAAACTGAGAACAAGAAGGCAAGTATTTCATCGTAATCATCAAACAAGTCCACGGGGCTATCTCGGAAGAACCACTCTTCCAATATTTTAAAGACCTTAGATATCCGGTAACCTAGGTTCATAAAATGAAGCGTGGTAATAAATTGTGGCCTCTGTTCACTGTTTATCTGGATATGTCTAATCTGCTTAGTACCACAATCTTTGGTCTAAAGAAAATAAACCTCTTTTATGTGGTTGTTCAATCAAAGAGGAAGAATAAACTATCCCCAGATACTGCCAATGTTTCAAACGTACCTTCAACTATTGTAATCATCAAATTAATAGATAACTGTTATAATAATTTGGTGATGTGCCTTTTGTATTCTCACACATTCCACTTTGATTGTCCTAACAAAGTCCAATCTAAGCGCAAGCCACTCCGCGTCAATTGTTCTGATAAGCATTGGCTTACTGTTAAAGATTGCTTCGCAACCCCTCACAAGGTTAATGCCTTGTTCTATCATTAAAACCTCTCCATAAATCGCTCTTTCTTCAAAAGTAATCTTGGAGAAATCCTTCTCTTTTAAGCAAAGGGTTGACTTAAATACTAATTCTCTAGAAGAATTACTAGATTTTCTCTACTGCAGTGAAGCTCCTTCGGTCTCAAATATCTCCATACAAGACGTGCTCTCATCAAATCACAATCAGTACTGCTAAATTTAAATAATTTCTCTTTAAGAAACTATTTTCTTCCTACTCTGGTCCTCATTCAAACAGACTGGCTTTTTTTCTTCTTTATTCTTGAAAAACAATTTATAAGTCACTCCTCTTTACAATCTATTCTCGATCTTGATCTGGTTTTCAAAACCTATGCCTCCACCTTACAGAATATTGTTAAACAATCATCTAAATCCCCTTTTAAAAAGCGATAAATTCATCTTCCCTCGAACATTTAAAATTTATAAAACATAAAAACTCTGCAAGGAAACCATGACAGAGACATAATGATATTTCATAAGTGAGTCCATCATATAGTGTTACAAGATTAAAAAACATGCTTCACACAAAGTAAGCTCCTACCATTTTTAATGATCAAAAAATAAAAAAGGGACAAATAAAAAAATTCTTGCGTACATTTTCTGACCTCCCCGAAATCGCTACGATAAATAATGACTTTAAAAAAATAACCTTACTTTTAATTACTTTTTAGATGGAGCATATAAATTTTTCTTTTAACTAATATCATTAATATCTCACTCAACTACAGCGTTATCCTAAGCGAATCTACTCCTTCTTATAAATATAGTTTTTTGAAGTCCTTTTCCTTGGTTTGAACCTATACCGTGTATCTATCCACAATTTTCAACCTTTTGACCATCCTTGGTCATTTAAATCAGCCTAGCTTGAATTTTCAGATTCCAATTCTAAAAACGATTTTAAAAAATCAATAAAAAAAGGTTGAAAAGGCTAAAGACCTGCAAACTCTTGGCTAACATTCAGTTACACAAATATGCCACAATTTAAAAGATGTCTACGTTTCAGAAATTATTCTAAATCTTGTTGTTCAGCCTTTTACTATGTTTTCTACTCAGAAAATTACGAAATCTTCACTTGCGATAAAATAATTTTAAAAGTATTGCATTTGAGTATATGAACTGTAATAATAATTACATAGCTGCTTACCGTGGTTGTCTCAATGCTTTCAATTCATTAAATCCGAAACAACCCTCTGTTATATCTTTTTCAACTAAATTCATTTCTTTTCTCTTTTACTATATTTCTTCTGCTTAATATTCCTCTCCCAAGTTTTACGGATAAGCTATCATTTCAAATAATATTCACTGTGACGAATGGAAATTCGTTACTTAAATAAATTAACAAGTAAAGCAAATACTTTTTAATTTTACTTAACTTCGAATGCACCTGTCAATATGAGACTGGATGACGCTATGTTGGGGGAGTTGGAGCAGCCGATTTACAGTAGTCGGATGTCGATTAAAGTATAGAGGCTACTGCAATTACACTATGAGAAAATGGGAAAAGTATATATATATATATATATATATATATATTGTAGTATTGCTTAGGTAATAGGTTTAGGACTGATATTTTATCAGTCTGATTGGCAGCCAAACGTTTGTCGATAAAGGCAGAATAGTGAATTATGGACAGAGGTGCGAGTGTTTAAATTAGAGTATTTAATATATGAAAAAGAGGGCGTTAGTGTAGCATTGCTGTGGAGCTAAGGTGTTGTATTAATTGTTATCTCCAATTAATGGCAAGCGATAGATGACGTAAATCAATTCATTGAAAATTATTGGTGTAAGCCAATTTTATAATTTTCAAGTACTTCTGTGAAATTTTGAAACAGTAAAAAGAGGAGTAAAAGCAGTTAGTATATTTCTATCTTTTGCAGTGGAAGTTCGCTAATTATCATTTCCGAGTTTTTTGTGAAGTTAAATTTAAAATAAATAAAGTTAACAGATAATATAATATTGGATTGGAGAGGATATTGTGGAGATTGGAAGTCCAGATAAGTATCTATATTGAAAGAGAGAGAGAGAGAAAGAGAGAGAGAGAGAGGTCAAAGTTGATCAATTTTCCATGAATAATATATGTAATCAGCATTCCAATATTTACTCATATTTAATTCGATATATCTGAGGAGTATTTGGGGTAATTAAATCTACAATTATACATATTCAAAATTCTACAACTGAAAAAGTAAGAGTTTATATTATTTAATAACTTATTTATAAATAAATATTAATATAATATTGTTGACCTTTTTATTATAAAATAAATTAAATAATGAGAAAATTATAAATTATAGTTTCATGGAATATTAATATAAATTATTAATATGTATATATATATATATATATTTATAGTGATCTGAGAGAGTAATTATTGAATTTAAATTAAAATCAGTAATGTTGACCAGTGTGTATTTAAAATAATAATTTATTATTTCACAAATAATAAATAATAACAAGTTTGTTGTTGCATAAATTAGTCAGGGTGAAATTTCTAAAAGTGATAATATAAATTTTCTGAAATATTGTCCTTTAGATAAATTCAACTGAATATATATAGACATAAATTGTATGTTAGTTGGGGAGCGGGGGGAATTAAATCATGATATCACACGTATATAACACTTTCGTACCTTCGGCTGTTTGTTTCTCAAGTTTGTTTTCTTATGTGCTTTTAAATCATCGAATTCGCTATAAAATATTTTCAAGTCATTTCTACTCTTTATATCATAGATTTTATTCCTACGTAATAACTATTCGTGATAAGTTTATAAACATTCTCTATTAGAATACTAATAGCCTTATACAAAAACTTGACGAGTTAACCTTCTTCATTGAAGAGAAATCATTTCAAGTGGCTTAGATATCAAAAATAAATAAATATTCTATAGTAGTTTTTATTTCCAACTTATAAAAATTCCATAATCTTATGATAGCTGTAGGCCTATTAGTCTACTATCTTCTCTTGGTAAGATTGCAGAATTAGTAGTTACATATTACGTTTCAGTATGTTAAAGGAAATATAAATTTAATTATTAATAGAAATTTCAACAAATAATTAATATAATAGTTACCATTTATTAAAAAATTCTTTATAATTATAAAAGTTAGCAAGTTAAATTTAACAATTTAATTACTATTTGACAGAGACTAGCAAGAATAAATAATAAAACGATTTTATTATTAAATTCAAATATTAACTTCTAAATATCAAATATAATAATTATAATTTTACTTGGTTGACGAACTTGGTTTGTTTTGCAAATATGATGACTTCAAAATTCTCAAATGTCCAAAAAAAGAAGATGTGGATATAGTTAAACTGCTTGCAGCGTGCTGTCACCACTCCAGTGCTTTCGGATCTGGAGATTCCAACTGTGTTTTGAATATTTTTTTATTCGAAGTGATAAAAATTTAATTCAAATAAAATTTCGATCGTAATTGCTGCACAAATTAAATATATTCCAAACAACTCTCAAAATGGCAAAGTCAAAAATTCTGCCCTGTTGCACGTCTTTTATAACCTTGTAACATCACGTCTCTTTTCGTGACGCCGGATGTCTCAGTAGGGAGGGTAGGGAGAAACAAACAAAGAATACTTCAACAGGCTTGTTTAAATTTAATAAAAATTAAATTTATAAAACAATTTTTATTTAATAAATTGACAAATTAAATTTATTTATTTATTTCAGTATTTCCTGATTCAGTGCTTGCCACAGCTGTGCACTAGATGTTCTTAATGGGCACCTTTAAAATAAGATAAATTATTCAACAGAAATTTGTTGCTTTTTGAGTAAGAAATCAGTTGGTAATAATATAGTTATGACAAATAATTCTTCGTGTTATGACGGAAGAAAAGTTTGTTTACCACATCAAGAATTCTTCTTGTTATGATCTGTGTGATCAATGACCCAAGTCAATAGTTCTCCGTGTTATGACGGAAGTGACTAAATTGACCTGTAACTGTATTTATATGCACAGTGAATGCAATTATAAATCCTTCTAATCACGTCAACCCTGATGTTTTTACTGTGCGAAACGTTAAAATTTTTTATCGAAATATACTTCTGATTTTAAAACCCTCGTGTAATCATTAAAGTCTACTACAGTTCGTAAATCGATCAAAATTCCTTGCTTCAACGAATTATTCCTCCTTATATATCCAAATTACCCGCGCATTTGATTTATTCTAAACATATATAGGTGACGCTGGCGCTTATATTTTCTCTTAGTGACAAGAGACACACCAGTTACGTCGAAAGTCGTTGGCTTTGTTCAAATTTCGATCGTTGATTTCAACGAGATTTTTTAACTCCACTAATCGTGTTTGGTGGGCGTGCGATGAAGTAAATTACGTATACATGATTGTTTTAAACGTTCATGCTTATTGGAAACATTTTGATGTACTTGCGTTAGTTTACTACGCCGACTTAAACTATCCGAAAATACAAGGTCGTTAAAACTTTTTCGTTTTTTTTCCATCATAAAATCCCTCATAATGAGATGGGGATAGGTAATTATTATAGTGTAATTGATAATTTTCCTTATTACTGTCTCGAAAATTACCATTTATTATCATAGTATAGTTAAAAATTGTAACTTATAGTTTATCTCGAGTTTTCTATGAATTTCTTTATCGATATATTGTTTTTTTATCTCTTCTATTGTAGTAACTAAAAAGTGATGGTACTTTTAAATTTGTTAAAAATGATCTTATGCAAAACACACTTGTACTCAAGGCAATCTTATTGTATTTTTTTCGACTTTGCGATAGTTCAATGTGTGAAAAATTATGAGACATAATATATCATGTATTAGTTTTTATTGTCTTATATTAAATTGTTTCAGATTTTAAGATTGCTTTTCGTAAAAATCACAACAATCGACATCAACCTCTGCGTATTACAAAACAAATAATAAATGCCATTAATTAAGATTTTTATTTTCAATTTCTACTTTACTTAATATATACCAAATGTTTTATAATATTAGACATAATTTTTAAGATGTATTATAAATTATAAATGTTGATTATGAATTAATTTTAAAATTAATTAATTTTAATCTCTCATATATCGTTCTCATTATTCAGTCTAATGTGATAGATCCTTCTTTTTCAGTCAAGATAGATAATTTTATTTCATCTGTCAGGTCTTTCTGAAGTACCTTATGATTCTAAACTTCATTTAACCCTTTTCAAAATATAATTTGCCAATACAACAATTATAATCAATTGCATAACTCCATTACACATCAATAATATAGCAAACATTGTGTATTAATAACATCCTGATATTTTTTGCTCTCGACAATAATAAATGCTTACTCGATCGCTTTAAATGATTGAAGTTCTAATATGTAGAATTAAGTTATGAACATCCAAATCTATTGTTTTGAAAAAAAAGCATGCTCCGCATTTATAAGCCAGTAAATATTTTTTAATGACATTCCTATTCTTTGGTCATTTTTTGTTAAGTATCTAGGCATTATTTTCATTCACAGACTGATTTGGGGATGTCAAATCCTTCACATTAAATCTATAATCAAACTTGCCTGGCATCTTTTCACTCTATTTCTGCTAAAGTGAATTTGAAATCTAGAAATTTTTAACATTTGTAACAACACTTTATTCTTCTATAAAAGATAACCGTTTTATGAGGAACAATGACATTACAACATTAACACCGAATTATAGTTCAGATGAGTAATTAATAGGAATATGCAAATAGATCGTAGGATAATTAGTTCCGAATTAAGCATTGTATTGAAAGTATAAACTTTACTGTAATCTTTACTGCATTTATTAAATTATTCCGATTATACAACGCGTCATATTAAAAAATCGAAAAACATCCTTCACGCCAAATAAAATCGTGGCACATCTAGCTATCGAAAAAACAAAAAAAAAGGGACAAATGAAAAAAGATTTTTTCTACATTTTAAGATCACAAATCGCTACGACCAATATTCGCCAAATGAAAAAAAAACTCGATACTTCGTGGACAGACCATATAGTTCTGCCTTTCCGATTCTGCTCAACTCGTGATCAATTAAAAGTGCAACGATCTTGCACATCGTCGCGAAATCCAGTTGGAGGTTATAAGTTTATTAACCTCACGAGTTCGATTACCTGACATCAAAGAGGGAGGTTTTGTTCATGTTGGGACACTCCGAACAAAATCATCACTCGCGATTTGCCGATTCCCACTAAAACCGTTTAAAATAACTAATTCTTTTCAAATCGTGCAAATCGCACGCGGTCGGTCTGACTTCCCCTGAGAAACTGATGTCAAGTATCCCCTCGCCGCAGGAAGGAGAAAATAGAAAACGCTGTAAAACGCGTGTATATAAACGTGGAAATAAATGCAGAGAGGATCCTTTTTGCTTGGAACTTTGAACGAAGCTATCGTGATTAAACGAAAGCTGAGTTCAAAATCTGAGAATTATATTATAAATTTTATTGTCTTTAACATTATTTTCTGTGATTACACAGAGATAATTATAAAGACAATTACCGTAAATCGACACTAGTTGTTCTTATGTCATAACAGTAAGAACAGTGGTCTTGATAAAATAATATATGACGTCACTTGCGTCATAACAACAAGGACGCCGTATATTGATTTGTATCGAACGTAAATAACGACGTGTATTGTGTCATAACAACAAGCACGATCGTGTATTTACTATTCACGTATTACTAAGGTGAATAAACTCTGTTTCAGACTACAACAGAGGAACCATTGGCGAAAGAGCAAACAAACGAACCCGCCGAACTTTAAATTTTCATAATTGTATAAATACAATAAAAACTAAGATTTAGAAAAATATTAAAATAAATTTTATCATTTTTCTTTTGGATACCCATCCTCCGACTAAGTAATTCCTGGCCCCGATCTGCAGAGAGATCGTGGCGTTACAAAAGTAGTCCCGACTCTTTTTTAAATATAGAAATATAGTGTGTTTTGTTACGATTATTACTTCTACTTATATTAATTACTTAGATATATATATTTATTTATATTTTATTTATCTATCTCGTTTATTTGTCGCATATTTCTTTACTCTTTTATTTATTTCTTCGTATTTATGACGTAACGATTTCCCAGTTCTTTTTCTCCCGTAGCTGAATCGGTGAAAGCGATTCAGCCTTTGTGGGGTTTAAGGATTAAAATAAATACAATTATATTATTTCACGTTTAAAATACCGATTTATTGATAATAAATCGAAAGAGAGAATGTAAGTATTTAAATGGCTCGTATTACGAATCTAGCGTCCTACGTATGTGTCCGAAATTATAATAATACTTGCGTTATCGTTTGAACATGTGAGTGTCGTATTGTTTTTTCGACGAGAGTCACCGACCGGGATTATATTACTCCGAGTTACTTCGCGCCTCTTATTACTTCAATCTGTCGAATCCCGAATCACGGGTAATAATCTGACTAAACGCAAAAGCTCCAAGCCAAAAAGCCTTGAACATCACTCATGTTCCTTATTTTATAGAGACAAACTGCTAACTCTTCCAAGCTCTCCCACCATGGAGGTGTTCTCATTTTTAGGCTTATTACCTTGACTTTTGTTTATATTTCTCCATATATTATTTAATGATGAAGCATTATTGATACCATTTCCCAATTTAACGCTCACACATATTTCTCTTTATGCTGCGTTTTGCTCCCATTTTCACTTATTTTATACAACATTTATTATTTATTTAATTAATTATGAGAATTTCGTTACATACGTAACAGTTGTATTTTCAAATCAGAATATATATGAAATATATTTAATATTTATTGTTTTTGATGTATTAATTTATGGTATATATTAATGAAATTATTATTCATAAATTTTTTGTCATATATATCTATATAAATTTTATGATATTTTAGTTGATAATAAAAAATTGTAATATAATTTATGAAATTATAACATTTTTATTCTAAATCAAATAAGAGATAGAAATTCAAACCCTACTAAGGAATGGAGTGGAAGCGAATTTAAAAAAATTAATCACAGTAGCTCAGTTATAAACTGGAGTTTATTAAAGTATTATGAACGAAATGTTATACGCGGTGCATGTAACATTTTTTAGCATCTATTCTGAAATTGATCCTAAATCCCTTTAGGTAGCGGAGTCGCGATTATTCACAAGTACTTCCGATCAATTTGCTTCGCGGATCGACTTAGAATAATCAAGAAACATGTAACATCTAGGCAATTCAGTTCGGTGAGATACGCTCATACCCATGAATTCTCATCCAGGTCATTCTTTTTTTTATATGTATATAAAATATTTTATTAAAAAATATTGATGGACTTTAATATTTACCTATTGGTTGATGAAATTTTTTTTTGTAGTATACTTTAATGCATGAATCATCATATATAACAAATTATTTTTGAAAATTAAAATGCTTCTTATACATATTGCTAAGTATATTTATCCTATATTACACGTAGAAGAATTATTTGAAATATCTATATTTATTATTTTTATTTATGATAGCAATTTTTATTTATTAATAATTTCTTACATCTATACATGTGATCAATTTTATTTTATTGCTTTTTATTTTTTTAATTAATTTAATAAAATGTCCTCAAGGAATAATAAAATTAATTAAAAATATTTTTTTTATGGAGCCTTTATACTATGATTCTATCATGATTATAACTAATTTCTTTGTAACTTTATATTGATATCATTTTTATTTTATTATTACTTACAACAACACAAAAAAGTAAATAAATGCTGCAAATTTAAAAATATATTCAATCGTAAAGAAAATAAATTAAATTTCAAATTCTTAAATATTTGATTAAAAAATATTGGATTAATTAGAATACAAATTTTTCTTTTAAGTATGTACACATATATATTAATCTATATAAAAATAAAAAAGAAAAATTATAAAAAGATATACATAAATCTAATCATAAATGTAGCAATAATATTAATGTAAGAACAATAAAAGAAAAAAAATTGTCCTTGTTTTTGGCTTTTTTTTACCCTAATGTCATAAAAATATAATCCGTAAAAAGTACCCATGAATCTACAGGAATGCTTTAAAAATTATTCATAAGAATCACTGATTTTTTAAATATCTGTGATGAAATCACTAGTAAAAGAAGAAAAATCGAAATAATAGAAACGTAAGTAATAAAACCATTTGAGTGCAAATTTTATATTTTTTTCATTATCTTAAATTGTAAAAATATAATTTTTTACCCATTATTATTTTATTCTATTCTGCAAATATAAAATGAGAGACCAATTTTAATGATATTGATTACTGGAATTATAACAAATTTTATTATGAAATGATTTATATGCTATAAAAGAATTTACTATACAATAATTTATTTGAATTAAAAATAAATTGAAATATTATTAATTACTGATGACTTACTGTACTTAATGTTTTAGTTCTTAAAAATATTTTTAACAAATAAAGCAAAATAAATATATTTAATATAGTTAAAAAATAAATATTTTTAATATAAATGGAACTACGATATTATAATTTATATAAACTTTACGAATTATTGTAATTTTACAGTTACCCTGTTATTGTGCATTAAGTTTACTTTACACAATTAGATTTAGCAATCCTCACGTATTATTCAAATATTAAAGATCACAATAGTCGGTATCAATAACCTTAAAGAGCTAAAATTTTCTAGATTTAGACCTAAATAATGAGAAAAAAAAAAAAAAATTATATTAAATTAATTTAAATCGTTCAAAGACTCCCAATTTCATTAAATCTTGATTTTTTAATAAAAAAAAAGATTTGTCTATTTTAACATTATGTTTATTATTACATTATTATAAGTTGTTTATTACATTTTAAACATTTTAATTCAATAAAAAAAATTTTAAATAACAGGGGAAAAAAATTAAGTATTAAAAATATAAAAATAAATAATTCAAAACATTATTTTAACTATATATCTTTTATTTAATCTTTTATATCTAGATGAAAATACGCTCGTAGCACAAAAATTAAAAATATTTTAGGTGAAATAATAACCTAGTCTAATTTTCCAAAATAGTTCCACGATATTTTTTTTATAACAATGCCTACACATCCATTTACATATAAAATCTGTCGCAGGTCTCACACAAAATAATAGTAAAGTGAAAAAGAATAAAGTTACCAAAAAATAGACATTTGAAAGAACAACAGTAGGTACATATATACATGTCCATGCATACATACATGCACATATATAAAGTGAAAAAATAGCAAGCCATCTTTCTCTCCCTCTTTAGCAGCATGGCCGACGATGCAACTGTCGACCTAGAGGAGCAGCAATAGAGCCTATTCGCGCAAGCGTACTTTCAAGGCTCCACCCACAACACTCTAGATTGCACTCCCTTTGCTCTGACACGTTAGCCTGAATCAATCTTATATATATGTATATATATATATATATATATATATATATATATAGCCCTCTTACTTCTACGAGCGCCATATACCCAATCGATGTCCTTTTCTAACTATTCAAAGTCCCGGGAATTCGTTGTTCCCCCGTTACGCAAAAGATGTAATAGTGGGGGTGTGACCAACCCCGTTGCTAACAGGCGCCAATCTCTAACCACCACCACTTGTCGAGGTAACTATAATATTGCTAGCTTTCTCACACCCCTGGATTTATACACCAGAAACCAAGGGTGCAGTTAGTGTTGATACTTGTGCCACTGCTTCTGTCTTTACTTCGTAATCTCTCGAATCCTAAAACACATCCGCAGAACATGCTGCTCACTTGTACCAGTCAGTCGAACGGCTGAATTACTCTTTATTTGGTTCTTTTCTAGTATTTTCGAAACTCAAGCATTGTTTTATTCATCATGTATGAATTGTACATGTTACTATTTAACAAATTGTGAAATAGTTTATTGCTCAAGACTGCTGAATAGTGTGTTGTTTGATAAGTAAAATTTATTATTTCTATATAAAAAACATCCAAATTTTCGTGTTAAATAGTGAAAAATCAATTTTATACGGAACAAAAATATTATAAAAAAAATTTTATAACAGAGATAGGAATTTACATTACATTTAAAATGAAAACCTTTAAATATATATATAATATAAATACTTCACGCAACTATAATTTGCTATTCAAGACGCCTAAAGCTATCTGAGGGCAAATACAAATCCCTTAAGAAATTATCATTACCAATTATAATATTTAGTCAGTGATTAAAAATCTTAACCATTTAAATCAATACTTTATAATAATTTAAAAAACTAATTAAATTAAAAAACTAAATCTTTTCGTTTTTATAGTTATACATTTTGTAAAAGACAATAAATGGTGAATACAATAATTATCAGTTAGTTAAACTGCAGTGAAATCTATGTGACAAGTTTTCTACAATAGGTCGATCGTCGACCATTGCAATAAGCGTGAGTGTGTATCAACAGCAATTCCGCTGTTGTTAAATCGCTTAAATCATTAAAACAAAATGAATATGATGTACTCACCAGACAAAATGATGAGCAGCAAAGGCCTGCACGGGACACCAATATCAGCATCCGCTTGCTTTCCCTCGGGCCGGTATTCGCCACCCCCATACCGTGCGGCTCCTGATCCTATGGCACCACCACCTCGACGCTGCATGCCTAATCCTACGGTAAGTTTCATCTAAACCATTAATATTTCTGCTGCATCAAAAAATAATTTTTTAATTTAATGTATTTTTACTTAATGTTAGAATGACTACTCATAAATTATTTAATATTTGTTGTATAATTTACATTCTTTGATCTTTACTTATTATATAATAATAAATTTGAAAACATTAATCCCTCAAGGTGTATTATTTAAAAAAGTAGTATAGCCAAAACTATAATTTCATATATTCAAATATGTTATAATTAATATATTCATTTTAGTAGTACTAAAATAATTATTAATATTATTTTCTAATATTATTGTTAAAATCATTAAAATGTTAATACTTTATTTAGTTGCTTTTATTATTTATCATATAATATATGAATACATCCTTATAAAATACAAACGTAAAAAATTAAGCACACCGTTTTCTTAATTTTTATTTCTTTTTTTTTTCATAAAAATTGAAATTTGATAGAAGTTCTCTTCACATATTCACATCAATTTGACGTTTTATTAGCTTAATTATACATGTAATTAACGTTTTATTATACATGTTATAAAATAGAATGAAAAGTATTGATTATTATTGCATAAGAAAATTTAAAAGGAGGTTGAGAAAAGGAGAAAGAATAAAAAAAATTTATGTTCTCCGATGATATTACATTATTATTTGTTATTTAGTAGTGTGAATATAACCTAATCATTTTCCGCTACCTCCTACTTCTCTTTTTAACTTGAAGTTTTAATACTCGATGAGATCTATCAAATAAAATACAGCATTTACTTATATAAATTTTACGTAATTTAATAAATAATTTAATGTAAATAGTAATAGAGATACAAAAATTGATAAAAAATGATATTAGATAAAATTTTATTTAAAATTTTATTTAATAAATTTATATGGATTAAAATATAAAGTTTTATTTATCTCAATTTTTATAATCGTGTTAATTCAAATAATATGATTGATAAATAGTATAATATTGGTCTTCCATCATAGAGTAGATTTAGTTTTATTCATTTTTATTTTTATACGTTGAATTATCAGTTATCAATTTCTTTAATAAAAATTTTTATTAAAAATGAAATTTTCGTTCATTTTTATACAGTATTTTAATAAATATACAAAATACAAAGTAATGTAAAATAGAAATGTAAAATTTAGAGTAAGAATAATACAAATAATATGAATAAATTAACTAGTGTTAAATATAATGAGTTAAAAGATAGCAATACGTATTTATAATATGTATATCTATATGTTTGAACGTTAAAAAAAAAATAAAAAAAAATATGTATTTGAAAATAATTTAAAAAAAAAAGATTGATGAAAATTGTATTTCAATAGATATTACCGATCTATGGTCTATTTATTAATTATTTAATAGTAATTAATACAATTGATCTAACACAAATTTAATTGTCAAGGATTCACTGTTTTTTTTATGTATATTAAGATAAATTTAGGATTAATATATTATACTTCAGTACTTTATATCATTATATTACATACTATACATGTATATAACTATTGTTTATATACTAATATTTGGTATACTGTATATTAAATTTCTATAAATTTGGCTATACATTACTGTTTATATTTTACTATATAATTAATTTCTAGTTATTATAAATTAAAAGATATTGTATATATTCAAATTTTTTAATCGAATTAATATCGAATAATTTTTTGAAATTAAAGTTTAATATCATACTAAGATATATTAAAAAAATTTATTCTGAAACAAAAACTTCATTAAATCTCTAACTAATATAATAATAATATAATATAATAATAATATTTTTTATCGTTTACTTTTTATGCCAAGCACTAAAAATTAAAATTATCAAAAATTACTGAAAGTGAATTATTTTTAATCCGATTGAAGTTTTTATCTCAATATAATATTACTTCATGCATTATTAAAGTTATTACCTTGTACATATAATTTAAAAAATATTTAGAAGAGTATAATATTTAAGAAGCTTTAATTTTATTATTAATTTGATAAAATTTGTATATATTTACAATACAAAAATTTGTATGTAAAAAACTTTGTAAAATTTATATTTCAATATTTATAGTATTTACTGAAAATAATGTATATACTTGGTTAATTAAAATTTGAAATAGATATTAATATAGTATGAGAAATCGATATCTGTGATCATAAAGACAATTGTGACGAACGAACCAGCTATTTTTCACCCCTTCACAAAAGTGTATTTCGGGCAAATTCGAACTGAAATCGATTATTATTTTATAAATATTAGAACGGCAACAGACGTGTTTACATTTTTATGGAATCTAATTATAACAGATATATTGTTCAATATTTTTCTTAAATTTTTCATCAAATAAATAAATTAAAAATTCAAAAAATAGTTGAAAAATTTTAATTAAAAGTTTTATTTCATGGATTTAATTATACAATGAAATTAATAAATTAATATATTAAAACAATATATTTTTTATAGATATTTGCTTATCATAGGATCACTTAACAATGATATTTTACATAATCATATTTTAATACAAATGCAATGATTTTTATACATTAAAAAAGAAAGTTTTTATATATTCTTAAAAAAATCAATTATTAGTGAATTGAAAAAAATAAAATTTTATTAATAAAAATATTTTTATTACATAATAATTTTTACAAAAATAGTTTTATCAAATTATCAAATAACTATAGATGAAAATCTATCATTGAATTTATAATTTTTTTTAATGCATTCTAATCTAAATTTTTTAATTAACTATCAATTTTTTCACATTAATTAAATCAGTATGAAAAAAGCTTATAATGATTTAAAAATAAATAAATATTACTATATTTTCATAATTATGATAAATAATAGGTAATCTTTATACCAAAAAAAATATGCTTTGTATAAAAAATTTAAATTTTATAAAAAATAAAAAAAAAATACAATCTTACATAATATTCAATAAAGATAATGTCTTTATTAGATTCAATATCAGTAAATTTTATAATTTATCAATAAAATGTTAATCACTTAGTATTGACAATGTTGCATTTATTTTATGTAGAAAAAAATATTTATTTTTCTGTTAAAATAAATCCTTTTTCCAACATAACAATTAATTTTAGTTCATTATATATACAAGTAAAAAATAAACGTTGAAAAGTTAGAATTATATTTCTATAATTTTTAAAGAAAATTCAATATTATTAATATTTTAAAATGAAATATTACAGAAATTTTTCATTTTGTAATGTATATAAAAATAATAAATACAAAGATATTCAATTTAAATTCACGTCGAAAATTTTATAAATAATATATAGTGCTTACGTCTTTTTTAAAAATTAATAAGAAAATAAATATTACAATAAAATATTTTTTAACCAAGTTAAATTAATCTCTATATTTTCAAATTAATTGATAAAAAATAAATATAAGTATTATAATATATCATAATTTTAATATTATAATAGAAAGAAGTATAAAATATGTACATAAAGGAATATTCACTAAATTTATGCATGAATGGTTAACCCGATATAGATAAAATTTTTTTTTAAATATTTTTTTGAACTAATATTATGTAAATTTTTATAAAAAGTATAAAAAAAAGAAAAAAGAGTATTTTTTAAAAAATATTAATTACATATGATCAAAATCTGTGAGATGTATAAATTGTATATTAAAGTGTATCAAAATACTGAATTCTAGCCTTAGAATATATTCTATAAATTCTAAATAAAAATATGTAAATAATATAAGAATTGAAATATACCTATTAAGAAAAACTAATAAGTAATATAATAATGCATCAAATAAATTAATAATTTTCGACAAATTATTTTATTAATAAAAATTATTTCATTTAATTTATTCATTTAAAAATAATTAAACCACACAAATAAATTTTCAACAAACTAAAGATAAATTAATAATACAACATATATAAAATTTTAATAAAGTGATTCAAGGATTTCTCTAATTCCAAATATGTATTAAGTACATAAAAACATTTGTATTAAAGCCAATATTTAAAAATTTTGAATAGATGTTAACTATTATTACTAACCTTTCTATAAAATCTATTTATTTAAAAATATTGTTTCAGAGTTAAGATATGTGTTAATTCTAGATAATATTATTTAGAATGTTTTTAAAATATTGAAAATTGATAAAAGTCGTCTTACATAAAATTTAATTTTACACAAAAAATTGTAATTTTCAAATTGTAGGTATGTCAACTTATTTTAATTTATTATAATATTGTAAACGAATTTTTACTATTTGATCGAAACAATTTTATTATTATTTCTAAGAGCGACAAAAATTTTAATGTGTCACACAATAAAATATAGTATATTTAATTTAGTCTATTTCAATCACAAAAGCCATATTTAGACTGTATTTGCAGATTATTTTTGGATATCCCCAAATAATTTTCAATTTAATCTAAATTAAGGAACCCACTCCAGCATCTCTTTTCTGGAAGGCCCGATAAATAAGGGCCACATCCCACGTATTGGTTCAGTAGTAAATATAAATCAGGAGTGATTGGATGTAAACGGGGAACGTTATGTGTCCCCAGCGTCCTGTGTCCTGGGATGCTCGTGGCCTACTCTTTCTTGCATTTATTGCTTGCTGTCTTAATCTGATTTTCTCTCTTTATTTCTCCGACTCCTCATTAACTTTTTAAGTCGAGGGCATGAAAATTACATAATTTTGTAAAAAATATTCCACGACATCATAGTTATTAAAATATACAAATATTGTTTGGATTGAGAAACTTCTATATTCATTTTACACAGAAACTGCTTTCCATTAAAGGCAATTTTTTTTATCTTTTTAATACGAAATATAATAATATTTTATTCGAAATTAATATTGTTTACATTTCATTTTTCTTTTTTTGTATACACTTATTTCATTTATCTTTTATTATTATTCTTAATTATTAATTATTTTGTATGGATAACTAAAAAAACAACAATTGTAAGGAAGTTGAACATAATTTTTTTCCAGAATTTAAACAAGCTATTTACATTTACATTTATAATACATTATTATATTAATATTTATATTGTATTAGCAGATTTTTATTTATTATATGGATTATTCATTTATAATTTATAAAATTTGAACATCCCAAATTTTTGAAAAATTGATGATAGAATTTTTTTGTTTGTTTGAATTTATCAATTAATTTATTTCAATGTTAAGCAATACTAATACTAATCTTTTAAAATTTTGTACGGATAAATTGTATCTGCATATTTTTGAAACTCTAAAGAATTTAGAACTTGATAATAAGATAGAAAATTTTTTTTTATTCATTTCCTATGTTTATATGTAATTAAAATTACTTCATGTTTTCAATTACTTTTTTCAACTAAAAATAATTAAAAATTAAATATGTCCTATTACAATACTTTAAGTATTATTAAATAAGTTTATTAATTATCAATAATAAATGCAAAAAAATTCTGATATACATATACACATTTACATCTATTTTTCTATTTATATAAATATAAATAATACATTTATATCTATAGAAATAGACTAATTATTGGTGTCATATTAACTATATAAAATAATAATAAAGTTAAACTCATATATTACAAAGTATGTGACTACTCTATTTTTTAAATGTAAATAATTTATGATTAATACTTTTAATTTAATTTTAATTCATCATCATCGTCATCTGTAGCAAACATTTCATTTTTGTAAAATTGAGAGCACTTTAACCAATTAATTTCTATACTTATTTTTGTAGAAATATTTTTCATTTTACATGTAATAAATGGTATATGAAGTTATTTTATGTTAAATATAGATTTTTAATTAATTTTTAATTAATTTAGTAAAATTAAAACTTATCTTATTAGTTGTATGTAATTCATTAAATATATAATAAAAATCATCATAGATTTTAATATATTCAAACTTTAATTTTCATTTTTTTTATCCATAGTATTCTAAATCTACTTAAATTTTTGATTGTATCTAAAATTTAATGGATTTCTTTTATAATTTTAAAATTAACTTTACGTTTTATCATATATATACACACACATATATATATATATATATATGCAATTGATTAAATTGTATTTTAATAATTATTTAATAATAATTTATTATTTAATTCTTCCTTTTTGTCTAAATATTATGAAATTTCAATTACTTTGTGTTGCAATCGTTCTGTACATATTCATTATTATTAAGAATAAATTTTTTTTTTGGACTTTGATGATGGAAAACATATGAAAATTAATAATAATACTTATTATCATCACTTTAATGGGAAAACAACGAACAGCTTTCAAAAATATTGAATGGAAAGCTTTTCGCATACGTGATGCTCATTAATATTTGTGTTGGTTTCTGTCTTTCTTTAATTAATGATACCACTTAAATTTGTTCATCTAGTTTATAATACCTTTCCCATAAGCAGTTTTGCGGAAATTGAAAAAATTTATGTTTAATAAAGAGAAACTTTATAATAGAGCGTTCTTCGCATTAACCGAGATTTCTTATTGACATACTGTGCCAATTTTGAAAAATTTTTTTTTGCACTGTTAGAGGACAATTAATGTTACTTCATGCATATGATTTATACATAATTTTTTGTTTATTTATACAATACATTCAATTATTATTTTATTTTTCATTAATATATTTAATTTCAATAAATTATAAATTTTTTATATTTTTTTTATTACTGTTATTGAAAATTAACAATTACATTAGTATAAAACCAAAAAATAATACTTGACTATAGTAATTGATGAATGTCTGAAAAAGAATTAATTGTAATAATAATTTTTTTCCAGGTATTGACATAATTTTTTGGTTTTTGTATATTATACATATTTTATTATTTAAATTACGTTTTACAACCATCTACATGATTCCATAAATATATTGTAAAAAGTTTAACATAAATCAGTCGATCTCTTACAATGAAACGCGACTTTTCTTACAAGAGTCTCTGATACATAAATGTATTAAATATATTATAATTTAAAAATTTGACCAAAAAACTCCACATTCAATAAGGATCTTTAATTTATCATGATTAATAAGAATGTAGGATGTTTTTTTTAACAATACTCAGTTGATATATTTTGTTCCATTCATACAAAATTTGTATTCTTTTATGTATTTATTTATTTATTCTGTTTCATTACTAACAAATGTACTTTTTTTTAAAAATTATTATTATATACTATAAAAAATAAAAGGCATAATAAATTATAAACAAATCATAAATAAAAAATCATAATAAGCTAAAGACAAACAATAAATAATATAGTGATAAATCAAGTAATTTTATTGTATTTCTAAGAGTTGTATTTATAGTGCATTTATTGTATACTTAAAAATATTGAAAATTAGACTAATATTTTATGAAAATAATTTCTGATACTTTTTTATCTATTATATTTATTAAAGAAAAACTCTTTTGAATATTTTAATATAAAAAATTATATGTAATATTGTATTACTTATCAATATACTTACTTGATATAAAAAATTCAGCTAATTTTTTAGTTACAGAATAAAAAAAAGTGCAGAGTAAAATTTTAAATATTTAAGTTTTCTTGATATTTAAAAAGATGTTAATTTAACAATTTAAAAGTCATAAAAATTTGATCAATTAAAACATTTTTACAAATATTAGAATTGTCAAAAATAGAAATAAATAACATTTTCTAGCATTATTATATAAACTCAGCAATTAATAACAATTTTATAAATTTATAATTATTAGAAACGTAAGAAACATATGAATATTTCGGATTTTAATATTTATTACTTACTTAATACTTGTTTAATACAAATTGCAACCTTTCATGTGACATATATTTCTATATACTCTGAGAATGTATATGTATAAATTACAATACAATACTTATTTTGGATTGATATTATGCTAATAAGTTACACGAATTAATTAATATAATGTGACTAAATCCATTTTGATTTTTAAATTGTATTTTATATATTTTTCGACAATATATATTGCTAAAACAAAATTCAGTTAAAAAACTAGTTAAACACCGTATGAAGTCACAAATAATAATTTATGAATTTATTGCCCAATCAAAAAATTATAATTAAAGCATGCAAACAGATTATTAAAAAGTAAAAAAGAAATAAATTATAAATAAATAATTTATGAAACGGTAAATATATAAATACATATTAATATAATCGATAACATTTATTAATAAAGAAAATTTTAATATTTCAATTATATGTCCTTTACGTTTTATTCTTAATTTGTAATATAATGATGCAAAAACAATTACTATTAATAATACTAGTAGTAACAGTAGTAACAGTAACTGTAGCACATTTAATTAATTTCATTGGTAAAATTTAATTTTTACTTTTTTGTATTATTTTAATTATAACTAATTTATCTTAATTTTCTATTAAATTTCTAATGAAAATAGATTGAATAACCTATTAAAATCTTATCAGCTCTATTTTTAACAAAAAAAATTGATTATGTTCTTTATATCTGAATATCACTTACAAACACTATTTAATTTATTTACTATTATTTATTATTAATTATTGTAGTGTTTTAATATTTTAACAACTGATAAAATAACTATTATTACTTAGTATTATCTCGTTCTCTTTAATTTTTTTTTTTTTAATTTAATTATTATATACCTGAAAAATAAAAACTAAAAGAAAAATATGATAAAAAGAAATGAGGATAGGAAGTATGACAAAAACAGACAAGAAGGCTAGGTCTTTTTTCGTCGTAAAAAATAAACTTAAGTGTATAATTATAATAATACTTACGGTCTTCCCTTCCGACCTTTATTGCGGTTAGGGTCCGTTCATATAGACGTGCGTGCGTACGTGCGTATGTATTTACATGATTATGTATATACATAAGTCCAGAAAATATTATTGTATGGTGGGGTCGACTTTGATGTCGAAAACGACTGCGAGTGGAACTTAACGAGTCCTAAATTTATCGAGTCCATTAAAACACTATTTCACATAACATTTATATATACAGTTATATATTTAAATTCGCAGTATATATATTTTTATATGTGTGGAGGGAATGCCAGTATTATGAAAATACAATATCAAGTATTTCAAATTTCGATTTTTGTTTTGGTATTTCAAAATAAAAATTAGCATATATGTATTTATTTTATGCATGTAAGTTTACTTTGTTTTTAATTTTTTTGTGTATTTCTCATTTTTCTCAATTTTTTATTTTATTATTAATATAAAAACAAATTGTGAAAATCATTTCTAATTAATGATTAAGTTGAAAACTACGTATTTGTATGTATAAATATAAAAATATATCGTTGATGGATATATGGAAATAGAAATATGACAAAATCAATAATCACAAATTAATTAATCTCAAAATATGTAAAAGAAGAAATAAGTTTGATGGTTAATTTTTTTTTTTTTTTTATTATTCCTGCAGTTAGCAGAGAAGGATATAACAGATAACCAACTTAGAAAAAAGAGGTGTCGTGATTGTACCATTGTTTCTATATTTAATTAGCGAAAAAAAGTGAGACTAAGTGTATATAATTTATAATTGCCAACGTATATAAACAAAAGCTTGTATATTTCATCATTAAATTTCTGCCAATAATTAATAATTACTATAGTGGTAAATTATGGGATACACCTGAAAGAAAGTATCACCAAAATTTTATTATGAAGAAAATCGAAATTTAATTAAATATAATATAATAATTACGAATGCATTTTTTTATATATCACGCATACGCGCAGGTGCAATATCAAGCAATACACATTACGAAATAATACCACCCTCATATGCCAACATTACCCCTGAGTATCACTATTTCATCCGTTAATTTAAAAAATTAAGCAATATATTATTTCTTGAACCCAAAATGCACAAGGGTATTTTCTTTCTAAAAATGTACGATTTTTTTATGCCCAAACTAAATAAATTTTATATATTATTTTTCTTGTGTTGATTTTTATTTCACATTAAAGCAATTATTCTAATTATAATTATTATAGTAATTTTTCCCTCACCATTTCACATGATTTTAAGATATTTTAGAAATACAAGCATTTTTAAATTTGATAAAGAATTATTATTATACATTTAAATTGAAATGTTAAAATTCTTTATTGTGAAATTTGATGGGAAGCACCTTTTATATTGTTTATTAAAATAAAATTAGGGATTTAACGAAGTGCAAGGTGAATAAAATGAATTATTCTTAATTATATTATATTATAAAATTCTTTATTTTTATACAATGTATAAATATGAAATTGTTACTTTTTATAAAATAATTTACATATTTTATAATTTTAATCAATTAATTTGTAATTTCATATACAAAGCTTTTTGTAAGGAAGCCATCGGTAATAAATTTTGAAATTTCTGTCATCAAAATTAATATGTATTGTAACAAAAATAACAATTGATTTTATTTCTCTTTCAATAAAAATTTGAATAATAATGTTTACTGGTGTTTCAATTTTCATTAAGTTTTGACATAAAATTATTTTCGCAAACAGTTTTGATCAGTACAGAATACTATAAACAAGTGATTAGGTAAAAAATATATATTAATATTTATTAACACAGGTTATGCTTTAATTTTTTTTTGAGAAATCATTTTATAATGTATATATATAAATTAAAAATAACTTGTTTTAGTAATAGTAGAAAATTCGATTAACTTTAATTACACATTATATTTCATATATAATACTATTATTAGACAAGCGCAGTTACTTTAATTATAAATTTTTATTAAATTATAAGTATTGAATTGTATTCCATATAACACCTACAAACTTTGTATTATTACAAAAAATTAAAAAATTTTTTTAACAATAGTAATTATTTAACATAATTATATAGATGCACATAAAATCATAAAAAAAAATAAAAATAAAATTATTAAATTATTTTAGATAATAAATTAAAAATATAATAATATAAGCTTAAATAATTTTTTATTAATGATAAAAACATTTAGTAATAAAAAATAAATTTATAAAAACTTAAAAAAAAAAATTATTGTATATTAATTACATAAATACGAACTAAAATTTATCATATTTACAGTTTTTCAAAAACTTTTTTTTTTATCTTCGTACAATATAATACTATTTATATATAGCAATAATTGAGTGATGATCATGTTCAGAAACAAATTTTCTAATTTATCAATTGAGATATAATTACAATAAGCATAAATAATATATATGTACATAAATCTGGAGTAATAATTTTTTATGAACGAGGGAAGAGAAAATCAAATAAATGTACATGAAATTCACATCACATATAACATTAATTCAATATCAATTCCATAAAACATAACATAAATGATTCGAATAATCAGTTTTGTAGAATAATTATAGTTAAATATTATTATTTTGAGGAGTTTTTTATCACAATACACAATAATTTTGCATTATTAAATTTGGTAATTGTTTATCCATGATAAATTTTTATAATATTCACAGATCTTTAGTTTTATATTGTTATTAACTTCTAATTGACAAATACCATTTTTTATAGTATAATATTATAATTGATACAAATATCTTTTTATACATATTAATAAAACCGTAATAATAACAACAATTCTTCGTCGAAAAGTTACATAATATAAATGTATGATTTTTTTTGTATAAAAATAAAAAATAAATAAAATTTTTTAACAAGTTTATATATTTCAAATTTTTCAAATAGAAATCTTTATTTCATATTTAAACAATAGAGACAATAAGCATAAAAAATTCAAATTTAAATTTATTTTTTAATTTTATTATTGTAATTAATAATTTAAATACGTAAAGTTTAAATAATTATTAATTTCTTATCTTCACATTTTATTCCACAAATACTTGGTATAATTATTTAGTAAAATTATATAAATATTTAATAAAATTAAAAATAATAAATTTTTCGATATATTTACATAAACTTATATTTATAAAAAAAAATTAATTAATATTTTATGGAATACTTAATAAATTTACAATTTACGATGTGTTTTAGAGGAAAGATAATAAAAATAAATAAAATTCAGTTTTAAAATGTTTTTTTATTATCTTTTTCAAAATAATAAAATACTATTAATAATTATTATTATTATTTATTATTAATTTAATTACTTATTATGAATTTTATTATTTATTATTAATTTAATTATTTATTATTAATTGTATTTATTTTTATCATCATTATTAAATTTTTTTTAATAATATAATTATCAATTAATTTATGTATTTGAAATGAAATGCAAGCCATAATTATGTATTGAATGTAATTATAAGTTTTTGATATTTTTTACACGATAAAACTACTTTTACCTGAAAAATCGATGAACAAATGAAAGTACCTCTATTTGTAAGTATAAGTCCACGATTTATAGTTCGTTTAATGTTTAAAGAGATAATCGCAAATTGTTTTATATAAATAATTCTATGTGAAAAATGAAAATGTCATTTCTTTAATTTTTTAATATTTTAGTAATTTAATATTTATGCATACATATGTTCACGTTTCGATTGTATCATGATTGGTTAATGAATAATTAGTACATACAAATACATAAATAAAAATCTATGCAATGAGCAGGTGTGAATCCATCATTTGTATGGATGGACAGGCAGTATTAAAAGTAAACACCTGCTATCTGCATTTGTAAACATAATATAATATGGCTCATTATTAGATCGTGACTAAATATATATATGGAGCTACTTGTATTACTCATAAATGAAATTTCTTTTGTCCTATTCTTCAATTTAAATTATATGAAATAATAAATAATATAATTTATTTATCAAAATATCTTTAATTTTATTATTTATTATCTGCCTCTCAATATGCTTTAATTATATTATAAAAACAGGATAATGAAAAAATGAATGCTTACATGTATCTCTTAAACTTTTCTAAAAATTTCATTAGCGGCATAATAGTAATAAAATAACGTAATACAACAACAAAAATATTGTATTAGACAGAAATGTAGTTCAGAAAGATTAAATTTTAAGTTATAAAATCAGTATAATTCAATGTCATGTAAAATCTGCGTACAATTAATATGTACAGTTTTGCAAATTTTTCTAATTCTAAAGTATATACTACGATAAGATCAATAAACATTCCTTTCAACAATAAAAAACAATAATTACGCTATATGCAGTGCAGATTTAGACAAATTTGTAATTGATAAAGAAATTAGTAGTATTTCTTAACATAAGAAGGTACAGTATTCGTAATTGTAAATATTATTACGATCGACTTCATGTTAGCCGCGAAGAATAACTTACGAATTTAAACTTTTTATTTGAAGAAAAGATGCTGCTATAATTGAGTATGCAAAATCAGAAGAATTATAAAGAATAAAACAAAAATTGTAGGATCAAGATCAATGAATGGACAAATTACTGTATAGAACAATTTTCTGGAAAGTCAAAAAAAAAAAAAAAAAAAAAAAAAAAAACAAAAACATAAATTTTTATTTTACACAGTTCTCGTCAAGACATGAATAATTCTAGTTATACAGGTATATCTACAGAATGTGCAAGGTTATCTCCCTAGTACGTAAATACTCCTAGTACGTAAGACTTTCGATAATATAAAATTTTCTTTCTGTAATGTAATTGTTGTACTAAAAATAATTTAAGTTAGAAATAGGAATAGATGTGAAAGTAATAAATATTATAAAAAACATTTATGAGTGATTTATTATTTTTACACATAATATAAACGTAGTATAGAGAAATAGTTGGGTGAATGTTAAACAAAATTGAAAACTTAATTTGATAAAATAAATAAAATTTAAAAACCAAAAAAAAAACAAAATCAGTCTTTTCTACATATAGAAATAGCTACACTAATGTAATATGATCTACAATTTCTACCTGATGTCAGTGAATATTAATAGGTACATCTGTTTAATGAATGTTACATGTGTTTAATGAATTTGGATAACTAGCATTGTCCAATGCTATATAATATACAGTTTTATGAGCCTCCCTACCAAATAATTTAACAGATCTATATTTGAAGTATTAAAAAGAATTTTTCTGAGTGGATATAATTCGGGAAGTAAACTTATTGATTAATAACTCAAATAAAAATCATAATCCTCTCATCTTCGGCACCCCTGCAGATCTTGTTTCTTACTTATATTAATGATTTCACTTCCCTTCACAATCGACCATCGCCTCTACCTTACATCGCTTATGTATCTTTCATCTCATATCTCTGATAATCCACACCCTTAAAATTACTCTTAACAGAAATATCCTTTGGTATATATATACAGCGAGAAAGAGAGAGAGAGAGAGACGAAAACAGAAACACGAAAAACACCACTGAACAAATCGACGTTTCAATTTTCTTAATGTTTCATAGTGTCACCTACAAATGCTAAATTGTAAAACTTAAGTTACTGAAACGTGTCGGTAGCAAATGTTGGTGTCACGTGTCAACGCGTGCCAGTCACGTGCTTGAGAACTACTCGTACTCGATCGCTATTATTTGCTCAAATACACATATGTTATTGGTATTCAAAAGAAATTTTTAAAGACTTATTTTATTGAAGTAATGTAATCAGCCTCATAATTATAGTGTTAAATATATAATGCTCTAAATTTTTGGATGAAAATTAAATAATTTAATATCAAAACAAATTTAACATAGATATAACAATCAAAATTTTTTAATATTCATTAAAGGTTCTTTTTTTAATATCTTTGTATTGTAAACTGACATTAGCTTAAATTAAATAAACAAAACAAAATTGTTTATACATGTTGAAAATATTATTTTAGTCAAAATACATAAATATATTATCTATTTTTATCTATTTTATTAAATTAATTCTTTTTTAATTTCGTAAATTAATTTTATTATGATTATAAAACAAAGGCTAATCGTGTAAATACATTATAAAGTGCATTAAGAAGAAATGATTTATTCAAATAACAAAGAAATAAGATATTTTCATTGCAAAAAAATTGATGAGATTATACAAATAAAATTTTATAAGTACTACATATTCATAATATTCAGTGATATTATTATATATATTCAATGATAAGAACTGTCATTCATAAAATATTTATGTTAGTTAATTTATAAAATATATATAGAAATAACTGTCACTACGATATTGTTAATTGTTTAATTCATTTTGATAATCTTATACAAGAAATAAAAATGATATTATAATCAATGCATTTATAAAAGATATGTATGAATCATAAAAATTAGGATTAAAATATTATTTTGTTTAGGCTTTAGTTTATCAAAAAATAAAAAGATGCAATCTCTTGATCTCTTCTAATGTTAAATTTAGAATCAATATCTAAACAACGTATGTATATATATATATATTAATAAATATATCGTTATATATGTATGTTGAAATAATCTGAAAAATATACAATATAATTATATTACTCAAGAGTCAGTAGAGAGACTAGAACTGTCATTGTACGCATAACAAAAATGGAAATACACGAGGGATTCGGTGTTTTCTCATTTGAATGACATTTAGTATAAAGAAAGTTCATCTTCAGATAGATTTTGTATAATTCTATCAGATTCATAATGGTATCAATGTAAATAATACATGAATGCACGAGAAAAAACAAAAAAAATAATGTAAACACACAAAAAAATATAAGTGTAAATAAATCAAATGAATTATAAAAAATATTTAATTTAAATAAACATTTTTTTAAATAATTTTAAGTTTTTTTCAAAATTATGAATTATAATACATTTAAATTTTGAAATAATTATAAATGCAAAAAAAAGACAAAAACAATATTACCACAATGTTGATTGTTACAGAAAGAGTATTCTAATAAGTAAGTTGTTTATATACATAATTGATTCTTAAACAGTAACACAACAAACTGTAATGAATATTTAATGACATTAAAAATTAATGATATTCGTACCATACATTTATATTTATTTAAATTAATAATTAATAAATTACATTAATAATGATATTTATTCAAAAAGTTATGATTAATTTTCAATATTATTTTCAATTTAATATATTTTATTAAATTCTATTAGTTTTAAAAAAATTTATTATTTATTATTAAATGAAATACTTTATTAAATGAGCTTGCAACTTTTATATTGTTTATTAGTCTTTAAAATTATGATTAAACTATTAAATATTTTTAGCATCCAAATTTTAATAATATTATTAAACATATATAACTATTAATATATCATATATAACTATTAATCACTAAATGTTAATTATGAGCAAATGGTATTGAGTTGATCTTTTAAAAATAATTGAATTTCACCTCATATCTAATAGTTATATATGATTAATAATATTATTAAAATTGGGAATGCGAAGAAGATTTGATAATTTAATCATAGTTTCATAACAGTAGATGATTTTCTATCCAAAAATATAAAAATATGTATTTTATAATTTGAGATATTCCTAAGTTAATTTAATAAAATTATGTTATAAATTTTAATTAACTTAATTTATAATTTTTTGTTACCGAAGTGTATTTTTAAAAGAATATAAAACAAATTTTTGTTTGGGTTTTTATTTTAATAATTAAATATATTTACTTTAAAATTAATTTTTTTGAATAAAATTGCTTTTATATAATACAAAGGTATAAAATATAGAAATAGTTTTAAAATATTATAATTTATAGTTTTTTATGAATGAATAAAAAAAATTAACTTGATAAAAAGAAAATCATTAAAAATAATTACCACTATTTTACATAAAAAATAATCAAATATGAAAAATTTATTATGTGTTTCGAAATAATTAAGAAAAATAACAATATAATCTGAAAATTAAATTTTATTTTAATTATTGAGCTAGCGATTAAAATGTATTACTTATGTAAATTATGTGTATCATATAAACAATCTACAAAAAAATATATTTTGTATTTTAATTTTTTTTTTTAATTAATGGATATACACATAGACGTACACGTATACGCCCGCGCACGCACACGGAAAACTATATATTTTGTTAGGCGTTTCGTTGATTCTTAAGACTTTATCATAGAATGAAGTTCAAATTCATTCTAGCTTTACACACTTTTATATCTCATCAAACCAGCCAAAGTGAAACGACAAGCGTACGATCATGGCGGACATAGTATACCATGGCTCGGTAGAATAATATGGATCAATAAAAGAGGGGGAATGCAAGACCGATAGATGGATAGATAGAAAGTAAAAGAAGGAGAAAGAACTAGATAGCTGAGCAGAATAGAGTAAGTAGAGAGAGGCACAAATAAAAAAAGAGAGTTGGAGTCGACAATCTGATTGGTGGGGTATGCGGGGGCGTTTACACTATTCAGCCAATGAGCGTAGTTGGCCTCGATGAGGAGCCTACAAAATCACTGATGTTTACCTTCTGTCTTTGTCTATTTTTCATACCCTCTATTCCTCTTGTATCATGATGAAGTATAGATTCTTGTGGCATAGTGATTTATTGGCGAAATGTATTATTGTCACCATTCACTAGATTTTATTCTTTTTATTATTATTTTATTAAACTTTTTAATCGATAAACAAAATAAAAAAACAAAAGTGTTTTAAAAATGGTGTTTTTTTATATACTTGAGCTCTAAATAATTTTTTAATATGTTGATGTAAAAATACATACTGTGTAATGTTTTAACTAACTTCATATAAGTATAATATTACGAAAAATAAATACAAATACAATTATAAAAAATTGCTAAAACAAAAAAACGATATTTACTTACATTTACATAAAACCAATATTATTTTTCATTTATATTACAATTTTATTAGGGAAATTAAATTTAAACAATGTAACAATAATGTATTAATTTATTTGTTTATTTTTTCTTTATAAAAAAATTGTGAGCATAGGATGTACTTTAATAAAAATTCGAAAATATATATATATATATATATAAATTACATTAATAAATAATGATACCTGGAGTTTTGCACATGCGCAATGACAATCGGGAATAAATAAATATTAATGCGAGCGTAAACTAAAAATGCTTTAATATATATATTTGAATATATTTTAGTTGAAGAAATGTATATTTAATTCTACACATAGATCGGGAAATTCATATTTTACTAATAACATTATAATTCAGTATATTTGTATTTACAAAATAATCTTGTTATTATTGGTTTTTTGTAATTACTACATTGAATATATTTTACAAGAGTAATAATTTTCAACAATTTCAAAATATTCAAGATTTATTTAATTTAATTTTAAATGAAATTTTTAATAAATATTATATTTCAAATAAATTGTTAAAACATTAATTTTTATAATTTATATCAAATCAAATTTTTCTGATTAAATTATAATTTCTTCATGTAAAAACCCAATAATAAATAAATTTAAAAAGTAAATAAAATAATGATGCAAAAAAGTATTGTGTTTTAAAAATGAATAAATATATTAAAGGTTAAAGGATGCATGGTTCAATAATAAAAAAAAAGTTATGAATGTGCGTGATTAAAATTATTGGAAAATTATTATTAATATAATAAAAAATCTTGAATATATGGTACCAAAGCAAAAATTGAAATATTACAATATAATATTACAACATAATATTACAATTTAATAAAATACAGCTTTATACATTTAGTAAGTTTATTTTAAATTCATTTTATTCAAGTTTATTTTCAAATATGATTTTTTTTTTATAATAGTTATAAAATATACTCTAAATAAAAAAATATTGGATATTTTAAAATACATTTGCGTCTAAATAACAAGTCTTTGTAGAAACAAATTTTTAAAAAATGTTTAAATTTGCTGAATTTAAAATTATATAACTTGGATCTATTTAAGCTTCCTAAAAATGGCAGAAAAAAAATCATAGAATGATGATAAAGAATTATAATAGTTTGAAAAATGGTAAATTTAATAATTTAATAAATTAATTAATAAAATTAATTTAATAAAATTCTTCTCTTTTACAACATACTATAGTATAATATTTCAATTTGCGAGTTTCCATTGAACAAAGTATTGTTTGAAACATTGTAAATATTAGATAGATGACTGAGATTGTATAAAAATGCTTTATATTAGATTTATATTTTTAACTATTGTTTGACCTAGTAATTAATATGTAAAATAAAACGAAGATTATAATTAAAAGGAAAATAAATGCGTAAATTTTTTTATAAATCGGATATTTTTATACAAAAACCCACAATTTAATATCCTATTAATATAATTAATAATATTATTTTAATAATAATAATGTTTTAATAATATTTTTAAACATCTAATTTATTATATATATATAAGTACATATATTTTAAAATCAATAAAAGTCTATCGAGGATAGTAACATAAAATTACCCAACATAACATATGAGTGTTATTTTTACTAATTTTTTATTAAAAAATATAATGTTTTACATATTAGTTTAAAATAAATTTTTTTTATAAATTTTTTAAAAATGTATAAATACGTTAACTATTAATGGTAAATTTATCATGTAAGAAAAATAAGATTCATGAAGTCATATTTCAATTCAATAAAGTCATAATCGAATTTAAAATCTCATGTAAAATTTTATAGAAAAATATACGTTGATAATCGCAATTTTTATACCTTTTATTTATTCAATTATTGGTACTGATTTTAATTTAAATACTTAAATTATTGTTGATTTTGTACTTTCTTATATAAAATTTCATTCGGATATTCTAAATTGCAAGTACCAAATTTCTTTCTGTATTGATATTAATAATAATATTTATATTAAGAATATTTGTAATATTTTAAGTTTAAAAATAAATTTTGATGGGTTTTATATAATGTAACAAATGTAATAATTACTATAATTTTCTTATTTATGACTTCGAAATGTGTCGTTGCAAAAAAATAAGAATAATTCTAAATAAAATGAAAACTTTGATAAGGCTAAATATTCCGTTAAAAAAGAAGATCTATGAATAAATAAAAACATTTTGTATCTTAATGAGATTAAAACTACAATAAAATGAAACAATTAAGAAACGTGGCATTTATAAAATACAAGTATAATTTGTACCATGAAGGTTTCTTAATACTTATAAATGATATCATTTATGCTTCTGAGGAATTCTTTTAAATATAATTCATGAACATTTTTTATATTTTTCCTCCCATAACTATCTTATTTATTTTATTTTATTTTTTTTTTAACTTTTGCTGATATGTAAAGTCAATTAAATAAATAAAATTTGAGAAAGTATAAAAATAATTTATAGCTTTACAAGAATCGATGAGGTGTAGAATTAATAATCTAAATAATTCTAATAACAAAATTTAAAGAAATTTTTTTATATTAAAAATAAATTATTATATTAATTATTACAATATAAAAACTTCTTTTATTCAATACATCGTATAGATAAAAATAATATTAGCTTTTCTACGAGTTTCTGTTAAGATTTTTCTAATGGTTCATAGAAGTTTTTCTGAATATATGTAAAAACACAGACAAGATGTAAATTTTAACATAGCTGTGTATTTCCATTTCTTTTTAGTATATTTTTACATATATTTTTTTTAACAATATAATATTTTTAAAATAATTTTATAAAGTACAAGAAAAAAAATATATAAAAAAGATAAGATACGCAAATTAAGTGATGTTAAAGATATCGACATTGTATAACAATTTACACGTTAACAATAGATTAGTTGAAAACTACTAATATGTACAGTGCCGTAGTTAATCACACCACCATGATTTTACATCTAAAATACGTAGAATCTAACTCTAAATATAAAATAGTATTGGCCATATGGAAACAAATTTATTTTTTGACGTTTCGAAACTCAACGCTCAATTCGATTAGTTCATAAAATGATTTACATAGATTCTATTGCAACATGTATTACCAAAACAAAGTGCATTTTTTTGTCAAGACTTAATGAAGATAAAAAGTGTAAAAGCAATGTATCTCTAATTACAGTACATTATCAAAACATTAAATATAAAATTGACTAACCACACTCATTTATTTTAGATGCAGAATTAAATTATAAGAAACGAATCTCATATACTACCTATTTAAATTAATAGTAATATTCTCTATGTATAAAAAGTCACACCAAAATTTTACGTGCAATGCGAAATAATAACTATTATTATTTCTAAATAATAATATAATAAATAATAAGCATAAGCACACTTTTTTTAATATTTTCTAATCTGACAATAGCAAGTATTTTACTTAAACAAAATTTTCTTCATGACTTAAGAAATAGGTAACTGTATTTGTATGTTTCTATTCATTGTAATTTAAATTTCTTTAATTATTACTTTATTAAACTTTAAATTTAAAATTTTATTTTTTTAAATAGAAGACTTAATAAAGATAGGAAATAAATAAAATAAACATTATGGAACCATTGCATATGTTAATACCTCAAAATATTCTAATAAATCGTTTTTATATCTAGAGCTGAGTGTCTAATAAAGCTTTCAGAAATGTTGTTCAGAAATTTACTTTGATAATTTGAATTTGAATAATAAGCATATGTAAAATAAATTAAAAGCATTATTTTTCAAAATTAGTTTGCATATTAATTATCTATACCAACGGAGCCTTCTACTGTGTATTAAATGTGAATGCTAAAGTGAGATTATATACATGGTTCATTCACGAAGTATCGAGTTTTTTTTTCATTTTGCGACTATTAGTTGTAGAAATTTTGGAGAGGGCTTAAAATGTTGACAAACTCTTTTCTAATTTGTTCTTTTTTTTGTTTTTTCGATAATTTAAAGCGGTAGGATTCTACTTTGCGCGAAGAGTGTTTTTCAGTTTTTTGACATGGAGCGATGGAGCGACTACTCGAATATCGTTACGCGATAAAGTTTTGTTTGCAATTAAAAAAAACAGTGAGGAAACGTATAAAATATTGCAAGAAGCGTATGGACATAATTGCATGTCAAAATCGCAAAGTGAAAAATGACACAGAGCATTTAAACAGGGCCGAGAATGAATCATCGACGAGCCTCGATCTGGGTGCCTAAAAAGCTTTCAAATGGCTAGGAACACTCGGCACATTTTAGAAATTTTAAATTCCGACCATCGATTAATGATTAGAGTAATCGTGGAAAAACTGAATTTAACGCGATATACTGTGTACAATATAGTGCAAAAAAATTTATAAATGTGAAAATTTTTTAAAAACATTAAACCTGAAGAGTTTCAAGATGCATTGGAAATTTGGAAAACACGCCTTCAAAATGTGTTGATGTAGGAGGAAATTATTTTGAAGAATTTAAAATTTTTATTTCACACTGTTTATAAGTCTACCAATAAATCATCTTTCAAAAACAAGAATTTTTTTTTTTTTAATCTTTGAACAAAACATTCTCGCGTAGTGGTTTTCCACTAATCACTTCAGTGCGCCGTGTCAAAAATTTGAAAAACACCCTTCGCGCGAAGTAAAATCCTGCCGCATCTAATTATCGAAAAAACAAAAAAAAAGGGCCAAATGAGGAAAGAGCCTGTCAACATTTTAAAACCCCTCCCAAATATCGACGACCAATAGTCGCAAAATGAAAAAAAACTCGATACTCCGTGGATGAACCATGTATGTATATACAATTATATTTTTATTATGCGTAGTATATCCGGAAAATAATGTGTTTTATTTTTTTTTTAAGCCACTATATATCGTAGTGATTTTAAAGAGATTAGAAAATATACATACAAGTTTTCTCTATTTTTTCTATTTTTTTTCTTTTCAATCATTAAAAACAACAGGATTGATCTTTACAGAAAGGGTTTTTTTTCAGTTTTGTAACGCGGCGCGATGATACGACTGTTGGATCAAATATACTCGGTAAACAATTGTTTGTGGTTTAATAAAATGCTAGAAAGACATTTAAATGTTAAAAAAAGTTTTTAAAGGTAACTATATGAACATTTTGATCAAATAATGGCTTCAGAAAAAAAAAGAAAAAAAAACGCATTACTTTCCAGAAATATTGTATAAATAAATTCCGCGAAATTTTCATTCAGAGATTTTATAATTTATTTTCTTTACAATAAGGTATAGAAAATTTTAGCCATCAAATTTATATACATAAACAAATATAAATATGTATAAAAATAGAATTTTTAAACTTACGTAGAAATTTTATTTAAAAAAGAACTATTTTTAAAAGTATACAGTTATATATAATATGTTATAAAATTATCGAGGCTAAATTATATATATTATATATAATAATTCGATTATTTATTGCAGCATTTTTGGAAAGGTTGTAAAATATTTTTCATTCATTTTCTTTTTTTTACGATTATTAGAAGTAATAGCATTTGTCTTCACGTGAAGTGAATTTTTCAATCTTGTAACACGAACGAGTGGTGGAATAGTGCAACGTGATAGTTTGGTGTGCAACTTAAAGAAAAAAGAAAATATTTAATATTTTTCTATGAAAAGATCATTTATTAAATAGATTAATATAAATTATATAATTAAAATTAATGTTTTTTAAAATATTTTCCTTCTTGATCATTTCAATTATGACGTCATGTTAACCATGACTGGAAAAACATCCTGATAATCCTCAACTAAAATACTTTTAAGAATCCTTATAATATGTGTTTGGTTATTTTGCACCGATTCTCAGTATTATTACATCAGTTTTTTTTTATTCGAGGAAATTAAAAAAAAGTCGTATAGAACATTATGATGGTCATAGTATGCGTCAGGTAGTTGGTGACCATCAAGGCTATATGATTGCAGGTATTGTTGTGGTAGAGCTTAAAATCATTTTTAATGTAAGGCCTGATGCCAGCTGATATTTTAATCTCTTAAGTATATTTATATAAAAATCTAAGTCAACAGTTTATCCTTGTAATACAAATTTATAATGTACGATTCCTCGGACGCCAATGACCACAATCAGTATTGCTTTAATACGAGACTTGTTCATACACACTTTTTTGGGTTTGAAAAATAATTGTATATATTACTCAATAAACCTCTATCTGTTAGATTTAATAGGATCATACTCGAAGATCCAGGATTCATCCCTGATTACATAAGATTTTGCAAATTCTCAATCATTTTAAAGTAATTTTAATAATTCATAATATGCGAAGAGACGACGACGCCACAATGGATAGTAAGTATTATTAGTTGATAAGTTTGATTATGTAGAGAAAAAGAAAAAGTAACTTTCAATGCAATGATCATCTGAATAAACATTTTTCGTAAAGGAGTTATTTTACGTAGAGAAGTTTAAATAAAAAGAGGAGATGGTTGGGATCGAGAAAATGGGATTGCAGATAAGGAACATAGTCGAATAGAGTTAGTTTTTTTTTTTACCGTTTATAGTAATTGAGAGTCGCGTTAAATTTATCCATTTTAAAAATTCAATGGTATAATGATTTGAGGCGTAGATAAACAGAGAGTTACAATATTTCGAGGTATACAAAATTGTAAATAACTTTTAGATATTTGAATAAATTTGCGTTTACACTTATCTTATATGAAGGTATCATAGACATGGTTCAAGTTTAAAATGTTTATAACCTGGAGAAATGTGTACTCTAGGTAGATTACAACTAATGGCCATATTTTGTCTTTGTGATGCATACGATGAATAGGATTAAGTGGAAGATTTTTAGATTTAAGAACTTATACAATTTCCTCATTTATTAGGTTTCCAAAACGTCGCAGAAAATTACTTTAAGTTCCTTTTATTCTGTAAATTAATGAGTGAAGTATTTTATTTTATTGAACTTCAAAAAGTTGTTAATGTTATTAGTTAATGTTATGAATATTTATTTCAGAGTCGAATACTAGAAGATGCCTCAATTATGTGTAATTCTTGGTCTCCAAGACATAATGTAAGTAAACTTATTGTTATAAAGAAAACATTTAGTGATATCATTACATTTTTTAATAATTAAAATTATATATTAGGTTAATTTGATGGTTAATTTTATTTCTCACACAGTATACACAAGAAAAAGATCGGTGTTACCTCAACTTGAATGTTTTGAAATTTCAAAAATTCTCTAAAATATAAGGCTATGTATGTACGTTTTAAAGCTCTTTAAATATACTAGCATATCTTAATATAAATTTAACTAATATAATGTAGACATTTAACTTTTTTTATCTTTCAATGCAGTATTTTAACTCAATAAAAATGTAGAAATCACTCTTTGCATAGAAATTTAAAATTTTAATGAATTTATAAAGTATAATATCGTTCAAATATTTAACTTAATTGTACATTAAAAATATTATAAGATGCAGGAGAAGAAGACGAAGTCATAGAGTTGCAATTTCTATCGGCTTTAACGAATCTATAATATATACATAGTTTGTTTACGAAGAATGAAGTTTTTTCTTTTTTTTTTTAAGCCACTATTGGTCCTAGCGATTTAGGAGAGGTGTTAAAAGGTACAGGAGATTTTTTTTCAATAATTAGAAGTAACAGGATTTTAATATGTGCGAAGGTTGTTTTTTAATTTTGTGACACAATGGACCGACTAGTGGAGAAGTGCTATGTGATAAAATTTTAGCTTACGGCTTCACCAAAACACTGTAGAATTTTTTTTTAATATTAAAATAGTTTTTAAGGGTAATTTATAAATATATAAAAATATAAATAAAAGGGTAAATTCCTTTAACGGCCGCACAACAGTAAACATCGTGAGAGTATTTAATGCAGCTATTATAGTCAAAAATCAATGAAAATACTATGTAAGAAGAGAAAGAAAATGATAAACTGAACTATATAAAAATTGTAGATACAGCAGTTAAAAAAGAGTGATAAAGCCGTGAGTGGGTAAGATGAAAAGGGTAAAAAAGTAAAGAAGTTGCGGAGGCTAGAAGAAAGAAGTGAAAAGCGCGCGAAGAGAGGATCCGAGGAACCAGGGGCGAACCAAGCGGTACGAGCCCTGAAAGGCGCAGACCGCGGTGAAATAAGAAGCGGAACAGGAAGCAGAGACGTAACAAGACAGTATGAGTTAGGGGCGGGAAAAAATCAAGGCAGAGAAGGCATGCTAATAGCAAAAAAAAGCAATAGATGCCACGCAAATGACACTAGACGGAGAAAGCAAAAAAAATGTCGTTAAAGAAGGATGACATATGGGAAGTGATAGAGAGACAGTGAGAGGTGAAGAGGAGAAAATAAGAAAGGAAAAAAGAGAGAAATATGACAAGGATAATAAGAAAAATTTGAAAAATTAGAAAAAGAAAAAGAGAGACTAAAGAAGAAAGAACTTAACACCAGAGAATGAACTAGAAAAATAGAGGAAAGGATGAGAAGTCCAGAAGATATGTGCAAGGAAATACAAGAAAAGGCCAAGTTAGGCAGCGAATGGATGGATAATGTGGAAAAATAGGTAGAGACTCAAAAAACAGGGACGATGAGTCAAGGAGAGCAGTGTAGCGGAGAACAAGCAGGGACAAAAGGTAACGGACTCAGACCGAAAAGCAGAGTAAGTGACAGACTGGGTTTTTCATAGAGAACAAGCTAGAAAGAAAAGAGGAGATAAAAAGTGCATGGTGAAGAGGCAGATTAATTGTGGTGAAAATGGAAAATAAGGAAGCAAGGGACAGGGTATGGGAGAACCAAAGGAAACTGATAGGGATGGAGATATACCTAGAATACGACCTGGCATATGAGGACAGACAAAAATAGAGTGAAATAAGAGGCTGGATGAGGAAGGCAACGAAACAGGGAGTGTTTGCTAAGACAGGGCTCAAGAAAGTGTTCACGGATGGCATATGGAGAAGATGGATAGGAAGTAGAAAAATGGATAAAGTGCTGGAAGATACAAATAAGAGATATGAAAAGGCGGAAACACCTGAGAGAGAAAAAAAAGGAAAGACGATAATAACAAAGATACAGAGGGCAAAGGAGAAAAAGAAAAAGAAAATGGAAAAAGTGGAAAAAAAAGAAGGCAATGAGGTAGAGGGAAATAAGGAGAAGGAAAATAAAAGAGAAAGATAGCAAAGAAACAAATTAGACAAGGAATGGGTGAGGAAAAAATATGAAAAATATAGTAAGAAGGGTAGTACAACACAAATAAAAAGATACAAACAAAGGAAAGATAAGCACAAGGAAAACAAAAAGATCAGCAGAAAAGAGAAGGATCAGAACACAAAGAAGAAAAATACTAAGAACAGACGAAACAGAGACAGGACAACAGAAGAAAGACTAGAAGACGATGCATCGACAAAAGGAAAAAATCTAGTAAAAAGAGCAGAGAAAAGAAAGAAAAGAGTGAGAAGTACAAGAAAAGCAGGGTAATGAACCTACTATTCTGGAACGTCGCAGGGCTATGGGGGAAAGACATGGATTTTTGACAATACATCAGGAAAATGGACTACGTTTGATGATAGTAAAAAGATAGTAAAAGATATTTGGAAAAATTGCTAAAGCAGATGACATGGAAAGCTATAGGAGCTAAAAAAGACCAAAAAAAGGGATGAGCCAAAAACGGATTTCTAATAGGCCTTAGTAAGAGGATAGACGAAAGAGCTATTACTGTTTTGCTGAGGAAAAAAAGGAAGGCCTAATCAGAACCAAAATAAGAACAGGACACAAAAAGAAAGTAGTAGATATCTGGGGTATCTACAACAACAGGGGTAAGATGGAGAAAAATGGGACGTAATGACAGGGAATAGCGACTGTAGGGACGTGGAAATACTGTTGATGGGGAATTTCAACGCTAGAATAGGCAGACTAGGGAAACATATATAAGGAAATGGGGAGATAGAATACAGAAAAAGCAGAGACACAATAGTTGACAAAGACGAGAAATGCTTGATAGAAAAGATAGAAAGCTATGGATGGAGCATAGTTAACAGAGCAACAGTAGGAGATGAGATCGGGGAATATACATACATTGTCCCTAGGGGTAATATGGTCATCGACCTCACTGTGATGGATAGTGAATGTAGAAGAAGGGTCAAGAAATTCCACATAGACAACAGAACAGACTCTGACCACCTCCCCGTTAAAATTGAAATATACATGGAAGCAGGACTAGAAGTAGAGACATCAGGGGACGAAATAAGAAAAAAAAAGACAATTATAGTTTAGAACGACGAAAGTATTAGTAAATATAGAGAAGGTACGGACAGTAAATACGATAGTGCAAAATAGAAAAAAGACATACAAACTCTATGGACAGACATTAAGAAACTAACGAACAAATACACTAGAAAGAAGGAAATAGAGATAAAACAAAGAAAACTAAGAGAACATAAATGGTGGGACAGAGAATGCAGAAAAGAAAAAAATAAGGTGACAAAGGAACTTAAGAAATGGAAAAAAGGTGAAAAAACAAAGGACGACTTCATTGCGCAGAGGAGAAAATAGAAGAGAATCTGTGAGGAAAAAAAACAAATATGGAAGCTGAAAGAGATAGAGAGGATCAAAGAACTAAGAAACAAAAAAGGCATATGGACATATATCAATTAGGGTAGGCAAATGAGGGAGGAAGTGGCACAGGAAATAAATAAACAAAGATGGAAAGAGCATTTCATGGACCTTTTAGGAGAAAGTTTGGGGAGAAAGGTCGATGAGAGATGCGAAACAAATACTAGGAGTGAAACGGATGCCAAAGATAAATTAACAAAGGAAGAAATAATCAAGAAATGGAAAAAGCTGAAAAAGAAAAAGGCAACGGGAATCGATGGGATACCCAATGAAGCTTGGCTATATGGCAGAGAGGAAATAAAAGAATTATTAAAGAAAATAATCAAACAGGTATGGAAAGACATGGAGATGCCAAATGAATGGAAAACGGCTGTTATAACGCCAGTATATAAAAAAAAAGACAAAACATACCCAGAAAATTACAAAGGACTCTCGATGCTATCTATGGCGTACAAGATATATATGGGTATAATAAAAGAAAAACTTGAAAAAGAAACGGAGAATAAGAAAACGCTGCTGAATGGATAATCGGAATTCAGGAAAGGTAGATCAACAACGAACAACATATACATCCTAAATCATGTGATGCAGAGTACGATCAAGTAAACAAAGAGGATGTATGTGCTGTTCGTGGATCTAAAAGCTGCACTCGATATGATGTATAGAGGTAAGTTGTGAGAGATCATGGAAAGGAAAGGGTTTAGTAAGAAATTCACAGGAAGGATAAGCAGAACATATGAAGAGACAAATTGCTGCGTAAAAACGAGAGAAAGACACACAGACAAATTTTGGGTCATCAAAGGGTTAAAATAAGGATGCAGCCTGAGCCCTACTTTTTTCAACATATATGCTGCAGAGCTGGAAAAGAATATGGAAAAAGACGCACAGGTAGAACAAAAATAGGAGAGCAAAGGATCTGGACACTCGCATACGTGAATGACATCGCGATAATGGGTAAGAACAGGGAAGCCATGATGTATATGATGGGCACGCTAAGGACATTCCTGAACTATAGGAAATTACAACTCTACACAGAGAAAACCAAAATGATGATGATCAAAAGAGGGAAGAAGCCTAAAGCTGAGATATGGAAGTGAAAGAGAAAAGAAATTGAAACGGTGAGTCACTTTTGTTATTTAGACTTTGTATTAAATAGAAACAGAAAACTTAGTGAGCACGTCAAGGAAATGGCACAACAAGGAAGAGTTGCTGCAAGAAGTACCTGGAGACATCGAGAAAGAAGGTGTGCAGGAGACTTACATCTGAGAAAGCCCATGTTTGATTACCTAGTCAAAGGAGTTATGGCTTACAGAGCAGAGATTTGGGGAAATGAGGAAACAAAAGAGTTGGAAAAAATTAAAATGAACTACTACAGATGAATCCTGAGACTGGATTTTTGCACACTCAGATACTTGATATATGAAGAAACAAACGAAACAGAAATGGAAGTAGACTTAAGAATTAGAGTCATAAAATAAGAAATAAGGAAAAATCAAAGAAGTACCCGAAGGCAGATGGATAAGAATATGTCCTGACGAAAAAGCCAAGATTGAAGGAGATAAGGAGAAAAATAATACGGAGAAATGGTTGTATAACCTCGGCTTCAGCAAGGAGTGGCTAGTAATCTGGGATGCAAATAAAATTGATAAATATAAGGAAACCAAAAACAGAGACAGGGAGATCCAGATGCAAAAAAGAACGAACAAAATTAATAAATCCAGGTACAACAGAGAATATGAAAGAATCAGAGAAATAGGACTCCCAGAATACATAAGGAAAGAGAATAGAGAAGAAAAGATCAGGCCGATAGCAAGGGTAGGATGTGGCAACGTAACGAAAGGAAAAAAGTACTGGCTGTGTGAGGACGAAAAGAAATGCAGACTATGCGGCACAGAGAAAGAAGACTGGAAACACTGGATTAAGAACTGTAAAGAGACAGAGGAAATATTTGAATATATAAGAAGGAACAGGAAAGAACAATGGCTCATTGATGATATACAACAGAGGCTATACGAGAAACACCACGATTTGAGACTAATGAGAGATATACAGGAGTTAGAAAAGAAGATAAGGAAGAGAGCAGAAAATCAAGAGAGTAACTCATTAATATTTTCCACACCATGAGAAGAACGCAGACATATAAAAAAAGCTGAAAAAATATAAAGTAAAAACAAAGGAAAAATCAGTATTAAAGTGTAAATGGACATTAACAAAAATAAAATAAAATAACTCTACATATGTAAACTAGTTTAATATAATAAATGTATAAATGTAAAAACTAGAATGGGTTAAAGAAACCCGTTTACGGCCGGAACGTATATATAATAAACAAATAATATAAATAAAAGGGTATAGTATAAATGAAGTGTGTACCTAACTGATTTGCTTATAGTGATACAGTTAAACATAGGCTGCAGTGCTCTGGTTCCTTTAATAATAAAATCCTTTCATAATCAGGCATCCTTTGTATAACTCCATAATACCGAAAATCAATATTCGTAATTTTGAATGCCATTTATATTGCTCTTGTAAATGGAAGGATCTTTAATCATAAAAATTTTGGTGAGCATCATATGTACCACCTAGAAAGTACACCAGATCTACATCTGCTGGAAACAAGTTAATTTGTAGAAACTCAGTCTTGCCCAAGGGTATGAAACCAGTGAGTTGAGTTTTTATTCTTACCGCTTGAGATAGTCATAGGTGGTTATGGTACCACTTCGGCTTAAGCTTCCTCCTCATTCGGCCGAACTTATTTGTCGTTATTGAACTCAATAAAAGTGTAATAAACTCGACCGAGCTTAAAGAAAAGTCTGAAATCTTCCTCAAAGCATTAACTTTAGCCTTGATCATCCAGGCAGATAAAAGGGTTTCATCCCTTTTATTGTCTATATTTCAAGTACAAACAACCTTCCTGGTGGTGATCATTTGAACTAGTTTTTTATTGGGATACTCTCTAGCCAGCCTGATCAGTGCTACCTTGATGTCAACAATAACCGAGACTTATATTAAGGCTTTCCTGTATCTGATGAGATTCGTTTTATCTATCACCATGAGTTGTTCTTCTATGATTAAAGAAAGAAGATTAATGCTCTTTTTTATCTAGTTTACGTCCTCCTGGTAACAGCAATGAAATATGTTGACCCTATGCTGGTACCAAAGTTGTAGAAAATATATACGAATTTTTAGAAAGGTGCGTTGTTCATGATATTATAATTAATTTTTCATGCAACCTTCTTCTTATACTGCTCTTTTGAGAGCCTGCTACTCGGGGATTCTGCAAAGGCAACTGTCGCCGTTGACATTTACCACAATCCCAGTAATCCTCTTCTTTGCGTGCTGTGGTAATGAATATTCCGAGTGCTCCTGCTTAGTTGAGCCTTCCATCTTCTGCTTCAACATAACGTTCTTCATATCACCCCGTCATTTCTTACCTGTCTTTGTCCTTTGATTACCCAAAAATTTGTTAGAAGAAGTAATGAAACTAGGTTTCAGCCACATGTTCACCTCAACTTCATACGATCTTTGAAATCAATGTCCCGGCGTTTCTCAGGATCCTTTTAATTTCCTTGGTAACTAAAAGTACGCCATTGTCAAGTGCGTTTTTGCTAAGCTTCTACTTTATAAATTAAATTTTTAAAGATACAGATAATTGTAGTTGAATGGCTGAGACTTCATCCAATCAACAAATATGAGAACTCAGTTAAAATTACCAGAGTTCCTTCACTCATAATTCCCATCTACAAGGGTAATTGTAGTACTATTGTGACATGTTTCTCAACTAATGCTATTAAATTCATTAGAGAGTTGGTTTGACTGTCCAGATCGTTAATGTGTCTGCGTGCTACCCTGGCTTCCTAAGGAAAAGATAGGACTTTCCGATATATCCTGTCCTGAGAATCAAGCTGGTTATGTAAAAAAGCCATCACCGCATATACATTTCATTAACCAGCTGAGGAGATCTCATTTTAGAGGATATGCTTCTTTCATACCCAGTTGTATGTCGAAAGTCTAGACTTAACTAGCAACCTGCATTCACTGATCCTTTCATTTACATTCAAACCAAGATAAAAGTCACTTTGCATATCCCACATAATCATGACCCCCTACAGCCATAAGGTGGCAACCTTTGGAGTGAGTTTATTAATAAAATTTGAAATAATATTCATTTAAACTACCTCCCAAAATATATACTTAAAAAACAATATGATGCTTAAAAACAATAATAGAAAGGCAAAATAATATAAATAGATACTTCTTATTTGATTATTATGTGATTATACACATATAATGAACAAATGATAGAAAATTGAAGAATATATCAATTCTTGATTAAAAGTAATTTAATATTGTAATGATTAATTATAAAAAGTTATTAAATTAGATTTAAATATAAATAAAGAATTTAATGAAAATAATTTATATTAAAATGAAATAATAATTTGATCACTCAACAAAAGAACTATGTTGTGAAAAAATATAAGATAAATAATAAAAATACTGAAGGATAAAATGGAGACAGATTTTTTAAAGTTTACATTAAATACAATATAAATTTGTATTAACCAAATTCAATTTTTTAAACGGTTTACATACCATTAAATTCAAAAGCTCAAAAAATTTCTTCGAGGCATGATAAATAAACAATCACTTGAAACTAAATTAATGTCTATCTTTTATATAAGATTTAAAGATACTTGCAAATATAGATGAAATCGTGAAAACATTTACCATACATTAAAAAGGATACAAATAGTACCAGATTCATAATTAGCGGCATGGTAAACGGAATAATAGATCTTTAAGGATTAGTATGCCTCTGCAAAGCTTTTAACTAAGTTGTAAGATCTAATAGCATCTTCCTGGTATACGTATAAAAATAAAAAGATAAGTTAGTGATAATACTATTTACTCTGCTTAGGGCCATCTTAGCAAATGGATACATACCTACATCCGAGCGTGTAACTAAAGTTTTTTTTTTCTTATTTAAGACAGGCAGGACTTAGTATACCTCATCAAAAGATTATCAATCTATCTGTTTAATGTTTTTCATATTGAAAACAATGCAGAGAATACTAGACAAACACATAAGATATAGAATATTGAAGTGCAAGCCATTGAATTGTATACAGCATGCCTGAAAAATCTGTCAACACTACTTAAGCAGAAACTGTGAAACATATACAAAAAGTTATAAAGAACTAAAGCTTGATTCTAGCAGCAATCCTAGACGTGGAGGAGGTCATTGACCGAACCATACGTAAGTCGATTCTCAGAGTAGCAGCTTACGTAGAGAAATCTCTGATACTATGTATTAGGGAATAATAAATTTACTAAGTACAAAAAAAATTACAAACCATAAGAATACTATGGTAACAAGTAATGTTATAAAAGGATGCTCACAAGAATGAGTTCTTTTCACTCACTGCTGAGACTACTCGAAAAATCTGAGGTATGTACACCAAAACTTATGCAGATGATCTATCAGTCAATTCGAAAAAAACGAAATTGATACTATTTACTACAGAGATACAAAGTTGAATCTGACCTTGGTTTGTAACTGAATGGATATACGCTATTTATAGACAGTAATGGGCGTTACATTAAATTGTCGAAGTTGAAATTCAAACATAAGAATAATATTCCAAAAAGCTATTAATACCTACTGAGTTTGCAAAAGATTTTTCAGCAATTCTGGGAGTTTGCAACCCCATAAACTAAAATGGATCTATCAAGTGATCACAAAACCACGATTTATAAAAAAACCTTTAGTGTGGAACTAAGAATGTAGCCTCAAAACAAAAATCAAGGCACTAAATTGACAGAAAGAAGAATTTCTTGAGAGAAATTACTTGGACTATGAACATAACTCCCTTCATTGCCCTTAAAACGCCTCTTGACAAAGTTATACTGATTTAGGCACTTAGAAGATATTTTATTATGAGGTAAGGCCTGAAAGGCATATATCCCCTAGCCCTTATCTGCTTTGACTTAAAACCAAATATGAACAATGTATGCGATAATATACCTTTGATACCTAAACCTGAACAGAAATTTGACTTAATTACACTAAGTAGAGAAAAGTAGGGCAGTGATTCTCAAATATTGTTAAAAGTGTTATGCTATTATAGAATATGATATTATTAAATTTTTTGTAAAAAAGTTTTTTTTAATAATGACCTAAAAGGAGTGATCTCGTCAAAAAGTAAATGTATGGTTAAAAAAGTACTTACTAATAAATAAATTTCAACGGATTTTTTTATCCATATATTTTTGTTTATTAAGAAGTGAACTTACTAAATCAATCTAATGTTTCAACAATGTAAAACAAATTATAATAAGTCAAAGGAGTGAATTTAGGAGAAGCTGCTGGATTCGAATTAAAAAATAAGAACTTGTCCATTTTCTAGAAGCTAATAAAGACAATAAAAATTTATTTGTGCGGCATAGAAACCCTCTGCGAATCAGGGGGGGGGAAGCCTTCGATGCGCTAATCAGAGAAACACAAAAATTTACAGATACTGTGCTATGCACTCGCAATTTCTGCGTCGCTCACAAGCGCACTTCCGAAGATCGGCTGCTCCTAGATCAGGAAGGCAGCGGCTGGTGCGTCCGAGGATGATCATCGGAGGCGCAGACTGGTATTGGTTAACACCTACCCGAGAATTGACCACCGGGCGCTGCTACAGAGAGAAACGAGATCGAGGGATCCCAGCACTCTGGATCCATCAGAGGAAGCAATTGTAAATAATCGCAATTACCCACACGCGCGTGCACACTCACAAAACTCACGCACGCGCTCGGAAATTACAAAAAGCAAAAGAATACAATAAACGAGAGAGTTCGAGATTCGAAGCGATCGACAATACTCAAAATCTGCTGAAAGAGTGAGGACGCTCCTCCGCGTCGCACCGATTTCCGGATCCGCCCTCGCCCCTGTTTAGACAAATTTTCTCACCCGCTTTCCCTTTTCCGATGGTCAATGAAACTGCTCCGAACAATTTTTAGAACGCCAAAATATTTTTATTACACTATTTATAAATTTGTTGTTTAATTTAAATAAATGCGTATTTAATTTTATGATATATATTTTAGTTGCAATATTAAAATTATTTATATCAAACTATATACATGCACAGAATAAATTATAAATATTTATATAGTGAATATTTCTAAATTAATAAAATAAAATTGAAATTTCTATATAATATATAAAAGTTTATTGTATTTTTTGTATAATTATTATGTAGTCAATTTATATATAAACATATTTTATAAATAAGTATAAATTTGAATAAAAGAGTATGTTTTATGTTATCCAATTAATTATTTCATTTTTAAATATTGTAACAAGAATTATTTCTTTCATAATCAAAAAAAATTTTTTAGATAAATATATAACTATGCACGATCAGTAAAATATAAGAATATAAATTTTATAAAAAAATAAATCATAATTTCCTGATAGATTCACTAAAACAAAAACTTAATTAAATAATTATTTTTATGAAATAATATTTCGTAGAGAAGGAAGTGGGGAATCAATGATAGATTAACTTATTAAAAAAAATATAAATTATATTATAGGATAATATTTATTAAATTTATAGTTATTTGAATAAAAGGAAAATTTGTAATTTAGAATAGATTATAAATATAATTTGAAATCTTATATTGATAATAAATACAAAAAATACAATAATTTACCTTGTACATATGTGATTGTAAGTTATTGCAATTCTTATATATGCTGATTATATCCTTTTAAATTATTTCTCTATATATTATATGAATATATTTATGTGATTCTTATAATGTATTTAATGACAATTAGAACTACTTGAATAATTACGGTAATAATATTATAGAAGAAATTTGAATATTGCGAATAACTTTCAAAAAAATGTTCACCTATTTTATTTAAATTTGTATTAAATTTTTTTTTTATTCAAAAAGTTTCTCTATATTCAGTATTAACGATATCCGGTGTTTAATAAATTCTCGCTAGATACTATTATAACATATGTAATTTTTTTATCAATTAATTATAAAAATTAATCTTGTTCATTTTTCATTTTATATATATTTTAAAATTTGACAAATTTATTTATTAAAAATAAAGTAAATAATTATTACTAACATTTTTTTATGTAATTGTTGTTAAAATTGTTAAAATACTTAAAACAGAATATATTCAGATAATTTTTATAATACCTTGATAAATTTATATATAATTATAAAAATTAAATGTTATTTATAAATTATATTGAAATAAATTATAACTTTATAAAGTAAGATTCAGTAATATTTTTTATGAATAGAAATTACTAAGATTCTTAAATAATTAATTGACAGCAGGGCTAAACTTTATCCATCTGTTTATAAAGTTACATAAAAATGAAAAATAAGTAGCTAAAATACGAGTTCATCGTTTAATAAATTAATGAACAGTATTATTCTTTCTTGAAATCGGGTTGAAAGTATTTCATTGAATATTAGGGAGGATTATAAATCTTCTAAAACGCCGGGTACTACAGTAATTCAATTATAAATGACTAATTTTTAAAGCATACTTAACCGCGAATACCAGAAAGAACATATTTAACCTTGTAGATAAAATGATTCTATTACCAGTGGATGAACAGCAACAAGTGCACGTGTGCGAGGGAGATTTGTATCTGAGTTCCGCATCTATTTCCAGTTTTCCTAAACTCTACCCCTAACTGAAATATCGCCCTATTTATTCGAGAGCATATTCGTCGAGCAGTATTTTAGATTTATTGGTCTTTTAATGAGTTTAATGCTGTCTCAAAATGCTAAAGCATGCTGTATATACAGTATAAATGCAAACGAAACAGCTTTTTCAAAATTTAATTAATGAATACAAATATCTTGATTAAAGATGATTACTTAAGAATTCAAAGACTTGTTAGCCTGTTAATCATTTATAATATAATTCAAAAAAATAATAATTATAAATTATATTCTCTATAGAAAAATAAATAAATAATACTATTTAATTAAATTTAATATCAGTATATTGAAACGTGGATTTAGGATTTAGTATCATTTGTAAATCATAAAAATATTTATTCATTAGTTTTAATTAAGTAAAAATATCGTTGCAAAGTAATTAACTATATGATTGTTTTTTTTGTTGCAATGTTACAATTATAATTTAATTAACAGTTTATTTATTTATACAGTAAATTAAACAAACATATTATGCTTATTTTTCAAACAAAAATAACATAAAATAATTTAACCTTAATAATTAATAATAAATAAAAAATAGGTGTTTATAAATTACTTATTAATTTTGATTTTATACTTTTATAAATTATGATTTTTAAATTTATATATTAAAGAACAGAGCAAGCGGTATTTTCTGAAACATCGATTTTTTTCTTATAAAATTTTTCGAATACTATGTAAAAATATTTATTCTATATACGAATAATAGCGTAGAAATAAAATAGTTAAGTATAATAAAAAACTTATAATGGATCATTTAATAAATTTATAATATCAAATATTATTTGTGGTTTGTTGCTGTAAACCATATAGCAAGCTCTATTTAAATCGATTGAGTTTATAATTTACGAATTTATAATTTATAATATACTTGTATTTGAGCGTAATCATTGTTTGATAGATAATATAATAAATATCACACACACAGAAAATACATTTTATGACAGTAAAATCAAATCAGCTATTATTATTTTTATGCAGGGTGATTTATTCAGTGGATTAAATACTGGGCTACAAGACGGACTGTTGTCGAGAGCGGAGGCTTTAGCCGCTGATCTTGGCAAGCATAATGGTGGTACACCAATGCCCTTAAAACATGATCCAGTATCAGTCTACCACCACGGAGCTCATATGCCTAATCCTCATCCTAATAATCGCCCACATCATCAGGTAAAAATTCATCTATTTATACTTTTAAACATTAATACTTAATGATCATATTAAAATATTATAGTATAATAAAATATATGAGCGTATATGAATTGGACAAAAATGAAAGTATTTTCTAAATTTATTATTATAAAATGTTATAAACATAATAATTTCACGGAAAATTATCGCATAAAAATAGTATGTAAATAAATCGTTCGTAGTACAATTTACTGACATAACAAATATTTACTACTGATTAATTTATAGTGTACATATTTTTTATAAATTTTTATAAAATATTTATATGAAATGTAAGATACAGTATTTATTGTACAACAATTATATTTTTTAAAACTATTGAAAAAACTAAAATCGTAATGTAAATTTTACTGGATATAATTTTGTAAATTTTGGCATAATTTAATTAACATTAGTATTACTCGAAAATTAATATTCCCATAAAGTTAAAATTTTGTACAAATAAAGTGTATATCAATTACTTTAATTTCCCTCAATTATAGTTCGAAATATTAAAAAATAAAAAAGTTACAAATTTTTTAATTAATTTCAAAATTTTTTGTTAATTTCTCAGCTTTTAATTTTCTAATCGGTTTGTGAAAAAAAGCATTTCATTCGCAATTTTATTAGATACAAATTATCCATTGATACTGTAGTGTTAAAATTAAGACTTTTCATTTTATAGTAGAAAACGTAAAAAAATTTTTTCATTAAAATTGTTAATAAAAAAAAATCCTGAATATCATGAGTGGTATTTTAGAAAATAAAAATCTGCTAATTTTTTTACGAATTTTGCTATGCATCACTAGCTGCTTTTCTTATGATCTAGAAAGTGCTCTATTGCTTGGACTATAAAGAGTTGATAAAAATAAATTATTTTATTTGTTTTTATCATTGTAAACTTGCTTTATTAGCATACAAAGATGTGTAATAATTCGTTTTTAATGAAAAAATGTCTCCATATATGGTTTCTCATTTATTATTCTTATTATAATGTTTTAAATCATATCAAATTGTAAGCTCTAGGCATTTTTAAAGGTACTTGTACATACCGAGAATATATTGTGGATTTTTCAAAATTTAATATTTTTGTGAATGTTGCAATTTATCTTGTAACCTAAAGTAATATTCACATCTTTAAATTCGTTAAAATTATTAATTGTACATTCATGTAGATGTAAAACTATTTATAGGTTTAATATTGTACTTAATTGTAAATACAAGCATCTTCATCTTATTGAAAACTGTAATAATCCTACTGACCTTAACCATGAGACAACTTTTGAAAGAGTAACATGCATCACTCTAAAATAACACTATTATTAGTTACTTTGCTTAGAATAAGTATATTATCTATGTGGATTTAAAAATTATAAATTACGTTTGTTTATATTTACGTTCTTTGAATCACTTAGAAAATTATCTATGATGTATTACGAAATTATTATAAATTCTAGATTAAAAAATGTATGGGACTTCTTACGTCACATTCTCTATGAAGAATTAAAACAGTGCATATCAGAAACTAAATCTGTATATTGTTTTAAAATTCTATATAAATGCGTTAGTTTTGTACACCAATTGTCTAGAGTTATTTAAAAAAAAATACATATAATTAGAAAATTTTTATTCCTTAATATAAGTTTTAATGAAAATATTTTTAAATAAATCTTTGCCATATCTATGAGTTCTCTCGTCTTTCTTCTTTTTATCAATAAAGTTAAGGAAGATTTTAAATTAGAATGTCTTTAAAAAAATTCAAGAATCGTATAATTCTATCCTCTTGTTTTATTACAAATATGTTGATGACACTATCATGTACATATAAAAAATCCTTCAGATTTATATTTAAAAACTTTTAATAAATACAATGATAATTTGGAATTTACAGATAAAAATGAAATCAATAATATTGTAAATTTTTTATTGGATATAACAATCTCGAAGTACAGGATTAAGACCATTAAAATTAGTAAAAAAGGAAATGTTTTTCAAAAGATTGGTTAGTTATAAATCAAACCACAATATAAAAAAAACAAAATATCATAATAAATAATAAACCTTGTTGAAATCGCTATTAAACTCTCAAATAAAACTTTGACAGAGAAAATATTTAAAAACAATAATTTACTATTTACTATTTATTTACTATCCTATATACTTTATAAATAAACACTTAAAAAATAAACTGAAGAAATTTAAATTCACTAGTAAACATAATGTTGAAATTAAAAAAATATACACAATTAATAATTCGTATTCATTGAATTTTTATTTGGATGAATTTTGTAAAAACTTTTTTAAACACTTGAGAAGATTTGGTATTCATAGGTATTGGTTACTCTAATTAATAAAAAATGTAGGTGATAAACATCATAATTTCATTTATTAGTTCTATTATTACCTATTTTTTTTTAGAATATTGTTTTATTTTAGAAAATTATTTTTAGAATGAATTGCAATAATTTTGATGTTGAAGTAACATTAATGAAACTAAATGCTATTTAAAAATAAAAATAAATGGTTACAAAAAAATAAACAGCACCAAATCTTTATTTTACCTCACATCAATATGTGTAAACATAAAATAATTTTAGAAAATATAAAAGTATTAGATTTAGAAAAAAATTGTAAAGAACATTGATTTTCAAAATCATATATATTATATTAAATAATTATATTATTAACCAACAGAAAAATACGTAATTCTTAAATAGTCAATAGTATGTAATATACTACATAATGTAAAAATTTAAAATCATATGTAAATTAATTAAAATCCCTTTAGGATTTCTAATAATTTTAATTAATTATTTAATGCATTTTTTACATCAATACATTTAGGTAAAGATATATTAAAAATGTATTTTTATGAATAAATAATATTAAGAATATATATATTTTCCTAACACTTTTTGAATTTATTATAATTTTTTTTTAGCTTATATTGTATTTTTATAAAGCATTAAATCATACGTTTTCATGTAAAATCTGATTGTCTTTATACACAATAATTTAATATATTAAAATTTATATTATATATTTGTAAAAACAAGCTTCTAAAATATCTTTATATAAGTATATGAATGTATGAAAGAGTATTAAGAAATTGAAAATATATTGATTAATTAATATTATTAAAAAATTTCAAGAGATTTAAATTAAATTACACATTACCTTAAATATCATTAAGAAATATAAGTATTATTTATTCGTGAATAAAATAATATTTGATTTTTAGTTTTCTTATTATAACGCAAAGTAATTAAGATAAGAAATCTGTTATAAATATAAAAATTAATTCTTTATTTTACACAGATTAAAAGTTTAACTTTTTATATAAATATATATTTTTCATAAATTCATCTGAAAATTTAAAATTTATTTATAACCAATAAATAAAAATATAAAAATAACACATTTCTTCCAGAGTATGTATCAATTATTTCAAAAATATATTATACTGACATAATATTTAATAATTGTCACATTACTACAATTCACCACATTAAATTAAAAAAAAATTGTTTGACCGGAAGTTCTCTTATTTTCATTATGGACACACAAATAATAGATAGTGATACAGGTTGGAGAAGGGTAGTCATTCTCTCAGGGATGACAAGTGATATCCGGTTCCCATTCCCTACACTTTGACATGTGCATGCGGATACTAGTATTGATCGTAAGAACAGAAAAGAAAATTAGAGGTCGATATGTAGTACTTGCGTTTTTGTAAAGGAATATATATAAACACATGTATTGTCGCACAATCATTACAGTATAAAACATATAAAATAACTTAAAATTTTTTCCTTTGCAATAATGGAATCAATATTTTCTCCAATACTAGAAAAAATTTAAATCATAGATATCATAGATATATATCGTAGAGCATATATCATGTAAAAATATAATTAATAAATTTGATAATTTCTGAAGAAATATATAAATATATATAAGCTACTTATATACAATACCTGTTACTTTATTAATATTATTAAATAAAAAATATTAATGGATGAAATAGATATCAGTTGAAATTTTGATTCAACAAAAAAAATAAAATTCAATACTACCAAATTTTTGTATAATTTCCAAAACATTTTTATCAAACACAATAAATTTTTAATTAATATTAAAATGATGTATTCTACATTTTAATTTAATATTCTAATATTATTAAAATATTTTATAGATCACAAAAATTAAATAAAAATATTTATTTTATCTTTTTTTAATAAATCTACAGATGTAGATAATTTTTTTTTTCTTCGTTAATTATAAATTGAATTATGAATTATAATTAAAGTATAAATCTTTCGAAATCATAAAATAGTTTTACTAAAAATTGATGAACATCAATACGAAATTTTAGAAACACGTGAATTTAGGTAATAAAATATTTCTTTTTTCGTTACGTTTTATACTAATAAATTTTTCAACATTTTTAATCAAATTCATTATTAGGTAAGAAGACACATGTCATGTGTATATATTATTAACAAATTATAATTCTTTTACATTGTTCTTTTTTCTTTTTTAAATTATAATGAACATTCATTAGATTTATTGATTCATTGAAATTCATTAGAAATTGCTACACTACTTTAAAGTACTTTTTACTGAGTAAATACAAAAGATTATTTTTTGATCGATTACTAATTAATAAAATAATTTATTTACAAGCATAAGTACACAAAAATCATATAAAACTTCAAACAGTTGTAGATTATTTATATTATCTTAATAGATGTGCATTTTCGTCTACTTAATACTTCAACTTGACCCTTTTTGCGCATCGCGGCTCCCTGCATACATCGCAGATGGTCGGATGGCAATTATTCAAGTTTAGACTGTTTACTTCTCGTAATAAGAATTCAATATAACTACCGTAACGAGATTTTTATGAGCTCGTATGTACAAGAGATATAAGTAAGGAAGGCATACGTTCTGTAATAAGTCTTAGAATACTTAACTATTATAATAAATTCGAAAATACAGAGATTAATATACTGTCTTCCTCGCATTTATTTTTTATTTCATTTCCAAAAAGCTAAGGTAATTCACTTTAATCCACTTTATCTCATTGTCATTTTTTTTTATTTTTATAAATTTCATATACTTTTTTTGAAATTCATTCATAAATTATGAGTTTTTGCTTATGTAAATAAGTTAATGAACTCTCTTCGAGAGTAAATTGCTGCAGTAACTATAATAAGATTAAAAATAAATTAATTATTAATTATTATTTAATCAAAATTACGAATTTCGTATAAGATATCGTATTTTCGACTATATTTTGATAACTTTTTTTATTCAATATGAGTATATAAACTTAAAAGTACATCGAAATTTAAGTAGTATATATATATAGTATTGTACTTAAAAATTAAATAAATTATATTAATTTTTCATAATACACTATTAGTATTATATTTTACGTTTAAAATTTTATTCAAAAAGTTTTGAATGTACACAAATATACTATTCTATTATTATAAATTTTTGACTACAAAATTTATAAATTGTTATTTATATGAAATTAAATAATTGAATTTAATACAAAAGTTAGAGCGAGGATCTTCGATCAGGTGTAGCGAACAAAAAAAAGAAAATGAATTGTAAATATTGCCAATATGTCGATAATTATATAATTATACGTGATTCTTTTCGATTTTCTTTAATTTAAGTTTAAGTAATTAAAAAGTCAATGAAATTTCAATTCATTTTATTTTTTTTATTTAATATACATGATTAAGAATTTCACTTCAAATTACGTATGAAATATGCCTTATATTATGTAACTGATTGTATTTAATTAAATTTTGAAATATCAAAAACTAATTCACAATTTAACTTAACTGAATAAATATATACATAAGAGGAACATTTTTTACTTTCTTTTGCTACATTCATTTCCTCTTTAGATTTTTGTTCTTCTCTCTCTTTTATAGTTTTCCACGTACATTTTTCATCGGTGATGCTAGTTAAGTTTCACTCTAGGGAATTATTGAACGTCTGTATATGTACAAACAACTGACCCCTATATAATTCCCAAAAATAAAACTGCAAAGAGGGCAACCATCCCTTTTTGTACTGAAAATAATGAAGTTACGTGTTAGATATGATAAAATCTTTGCTTCGATAATATCATATACAATACTTTTTAACTCCTATTCTAATATGTTTTCCAAACTACAACTTCTATGAAAATACAAATATTTGTATTTTTTATATGAAAAACTTGCTCGATTTTTATACTCTTACTCAAAATATAATAGCTATAAAATATCTTGAATATTTTATAACAAATTTATTGTTTAACATAACTACAATATTTAAATTTTATTAGTTAATTTTAAATAATTAAAAAACGATTTTTTTCTATATATTTTAGTTATATCAATAAAATATAATAAAGAATTATAATATTTATTAAAATATTTGAAAAATTTTTAATATTATTAAGAAGAAAAAAATTTTTTCTCGATTCCAAAATATAATTAAAAATATTTAAAAATACGTACCTTTGCTTTTCAAAATATTAAATCAAATTAAAATTTGTTTTTCATTTTACTCTAATTAAATATTTAATGGAAATATTTAATAGTTTAATGAATGTATTATAAAATATTTCATTTAATATATAATAAATATACTACAAATAATTTATACTATATTATCAGACATTCTATATTTCTATTTCACTTTAATATTTTCTTTTTTTTTAAAATAATTCAATATAAATTAAAAAAATACAATAAAATTTACAATGTCACGCGTTAAAAACAAAATTAAAACAAGATTACATAAGAATATGGATTACTAGTAATATTTTTTAAAACGGTATTTATTTCCCTCTTATGAGTCTTAGAAAAATCAACTGTAGCTTAATTATAGGAAGTATTGATTTGAAAATATTGTAAAGAGTACATCTGTTTATAATTTTCATGTATAAAAGCATAAATATAACATATATTCGAATATATTATTTTCGATAAAATATGTTATTACAAAAAAAAGAAAAGAAAAGAAAAGAAAAAGAAAAAACCAAGAAATTTTATATTTATAATTTCTTTCCAATAATTTTATATTGATAATGATACAAATTCATCTCTTAAAAAAATAAGTGTATAAACATCAAATGTTACTTCATTATAAGCTTATAAATTTTCTTAAATTTTTATTTATTATTAATTGTCTTATTGATTAAAGTAGAAAAGATTTAATTAATTTTCTATATTTTATCATATCATATCTATTACAAAATGAAAATACCAAGGATTTAATCGATAATATAAAAAATAAATTAATCCTTTAATAAATTAAAGCTAAACTATTAGATTTTGTTTCATATGAATTAATATTATAATTTTTTTGAAGTAAAAATTGATTAAAATCTTCAATTAAATTAGATTATTCAATAATAATGTTTTACTGAATAATAATTCAAACTTAGTTAAAAAATAAATGCTTTTATTGTATGTTTTATGAATGTGCTGAAGCATTGACATGAAATGTGCAATCGAAGCGTAACGCAGGTGCGTCAGTTGCTAGTTGATGCATCGCGACTGTCACGTTTGCAGGGGATAGACAGGACAGAAAAAAGAGAACACGAGGGGAACTCATAAATAATTTGCTAGGGGTCGTGAAAGCTGATACGAAGGTCTCTGTTAAGGCTCTGCACGTGTTAAATAATTATATTGCGTATGTCTCACTTTTTTCCTCTTTTATTGCATTTTTTGTAAGAAAACTGCGTTTCCGGTTAGTATTTCTTCAAGACACATTACATTTATTATGTACTAAGTATTATTAAAATGTAATTATATGTTTAATGTTTATAGAATTTTTGGAAAATGTATATTTTAATTGTGTAGTGTAATATGAAAGTTTTGCTTTTCTATAATAATGGTTAATAACATGTACATCATTTATTAATTAATAATAAAGTTATCAATTTAATGTATTAATATAATTAAATATATTAAAATGAAGAGCAAAAATAATAGAGAAAATTTGATGAAATATAATATTTCATTTTTAAGGTCCATGTACTCACATAAATAAGCATTACAAAAAAAAACTTAAAAAATTTTTTTTTCATTAAAAAATGTATTGATATCTTTTATTCTTCTATATTTTTGTTTATTATTATCATCATCATTATCATTACTATTGATCTTATCACTATAAAGAGTGGCATTCCAATAGTAATAGTATTATGAACACATGTACTTGAGTATTAGAAATAAAAATTAGGGTATAGTATAGTTGTTAGGTACTACAGAATATAGTATTTCACACAGCTACAATCTATATTTGTATTTGTTTTTTTTCGATAATTTTCACTAATTTTTGAAGATTTTCAGAAAAGAAAAATCTTATTCAAGAATCTTCCAGTATTTATGAAGATTCATGAAATATTTGATCCTTACTATACACAACATTTTTCTTTATATTAAAAACTTTTTAAATTCATAAGAAACGTAGTCATTTAAATTTACTAATGTACATGATATATTATAAAAAAATATATAATATATTATGCACTGCAAATTTTAATAAATTCTGAATGTCAGCGATTATCCTAATGATTAAACGACGGTCTGAACTCAAAATTTTTTGCACATGCTGGACGTTGATATATGCTAGAGCTATTTTTGGGCGTTAAGAATGAGCTTCATTGGTGACCTCTCGAACATCCTTGAAACCTTTGTACCATTTTTTGTATTGTGATTTTAAAGTATTCTTAAAAGTCTTTTGTAACATTTTTAACAATTGTAACAATTCTTATTAGGTAGCACTGTTCCATTTACGGTCAAAGTTATAACAAAATGATCTTTCACGCCAACTTAAAATTTAAAAAAAACACGCTTCGCACGAAGACACGTCCTGTTGTTTCTAAGGATCGTTGAAGATAGAAAAAGAAATAAAGTTAAGCCCCTTATCCTTACAAATTTTTTTACTTTTTCAAAACACTGTGATAAATAGTCGAGTCCGAAAAAATAAATTTTGATACTTTTATAATGCACCTTGTATACATGGTCTGTGCCTGAAATTCCGAGTTGCGACTATTGGTCGTAGAGACTTGGGAGCGGTTTTAAAATGACGAGAAAACCTTTTTCCATTTGTTTCTTTTTCTTTTTATTTTTATTTTTTCGATAATTTGAAGGGGCAGAATTTTACTTCACGCGAAAAGCGTTTTACGATTTTTTGACGCTGAAGGGATTAGTGGAAAAATGCTACGCGAGAATGTTTCATTTAAAGTTTCTAAAAAAAAGAAAACACTTACTTTTTTTAATGAAATATTATCTATTATTGAACTTATAAGCAGTTTGAAATAAAAATTTTAAATTGTTCAAAATAATCGTTAATCAATGGTCTGAATTTAAAATTTTTAGCATGCGGCGGATGTTCGTAGCGATTCAAGAGCTTTTTGGATGTCCAAATAGAGACTCGTCGATGATCTTTTCCCGGCCCTTTTTAAAAAATTTATGCCATTTTGCACATTGTGATTTTGACGTACAATTATTTTGATAAGCTTTTTTTAACATTTTAAAAGTTTCTGCACTGTTCTTTTTCAGTTGCAAACAAAATTTTATCGCATAATGCTGTTCCACTAATCGCTTGTCAAAAAATCAAAAAACACCCTTCGCCCGAAGTACAATCCTGCAGGTTCAAATTATCGGAAAAACAAAAAAAAAGGGACAAATGGAAAAAGCTTTTTTCTATATTTTAAGACCCTTCTAAATTGCTGCGACCAATATTCACCAAAAAAAATTCAATACTTCGGAGACAGACCATGTATAAAGTTTTATTAGAAATTTATATACTACACATTAAATTGTGATTTTAAATAAAATAATCCTTATATATATTAAATTATTGCAATGGTATTCAATTGTACAAATAAGTATAATGTATTTAAATTCTATTCGACTTATTTGAAATATCTTAATCTATCAGAAGCTTTCAAAATATTTTAGCAAAATGAATACTAGATAAGAATTTTAAAAAATCAAATGCAATCGAAAGAAAATTCTTTTTTTGCACTTTATTAATAATTAATACGTAATGTAAATTTTAAGAATTATAAAATTTTAATTATTCATAATTTAATCTAAATCTTTAATTTAAGTTAGTAAAAATTTTATTAATTGTTAAGTTTAATTAATTGTAAATTTTTTTAAGATTAAGTACAATTTTGTGATTGTGTGATAGAACCAAAAAAGTTATGCGAGTATTACTGATTTTTTAAAGCGTCAAATTTCATAAAAGAAGTCAACTTTTATTTGTTTTATGTAATATCATATAATGTATTTAAATTTGAAGTAATTTCGTTTTGAAGTTGAGAAGTTAACACATATAATCTCACTGAATAATACTGATTTTGATTAATTTAATTTTTATATTTTGATATTATAGTTAAGTCAACATGACGATACAACCAAAATATTTCTAAACATATATCAAGCATCAAATCAATATTTTATTCTTCAAATAAAATGATATCTAACATCCATTTTATGAAAAAGTAAGTAATAATAAAAAAGATTATTCTTATCGCAAGTAAAATTTATCAAAAAATAATTGGAAATTCCTCAAGATTCTCAGAATATACGCAAAAAAACTCTCTAAAAAAAAAATTGCCCATTATTTATAGATAATTTCTTAGCTTATAATATTTAATATAAAAATAATATATACAAAAAAATGTATACAAATGTATACAGGCATTTTATTCCTGCTATTAGATTGGAACTTCTTAATTAGGTATCAGACACCTTTTTTTATATCCCTACCGTAAATATAAAAGAGTTTTATTCTCATAGTGGATGCAAAAAAGACGTCACCACTTATTGAACCCATTTTATAATTAATGTCAAGTTTTATAAGTAAAATAATGACTTAATTACCTTTTTTTATTCAATAATAAATAATAGAAAGAAATAATAATAAAAACAAAAATTGACTTTTCATGAGTTGCCCTAAATATTTAAAGAATATAAATTCCGGTAATCGATAATTACCAAAAATTCTCAATAATTTTATCCTCAATAAAGACTATTTTGCTATTATTTAACATAATTTTTTTATTTTAACAAAAAAAAATTTTCGATGTTCGATTATTCCGGAAAATTCAGATAGGCAGAAGAATCCTATAGGTTTTTGTGATTGTAAACGAATAGATACTCTAGAAATAAAAATGTAGAGCAAGGTGAGTTGATATACGAAGAAATGATTTGTTTATAATAACTATCAAAAAAATGATTTAATGATAATTTAAATAAAAGTAATTTTTTTTTAATAGGCAAGACTCATATTTTAATATAAAATTATTTAAATATTGAAATATTAAACTATATTGATTGAATAATTTCATTTAATAAATAAATAAGAAAAAATAAATAAATAAAATAATAAATATATAATATATTAATTTCTATTTGTAACGGAGCCAAATATTGATTTTATTTATAAATTAATTTTGAAGTTCTTATTTTTTAACAAATATTATTTATTGTATAATACATAAGTAAATAAATAATTAATATAGTGCATATATTTTATTTACATATATATACATAAATGTTTATAAGTATATTATGAAGAATATTACTAGAACTTTTTCTATTTTCTTGCACATTTATCCAAAATATAATTTTTGTTTTTAATAACCAATTTTTAACATTTATTATAAAAAATTCATAAATTTTGTATTTAAATCATATATTATTCTATTAAATTTCATATAATTTTATATTGTTTAATCATTAAAATATTATTTAAAAAAATAATATATCTTCTTTATATAAAAAAAAATATAATTAATTATTGATTTACTTCTAAATGACATCAATTTCTAGAATGTGTAAACTTTGACCGATTAATAATAATATAATAGACGATATTAGTTAAATTAATTATAATTCTAGAAATATGATATGCATTAAAAATCGTATTTATTGATTTCAAATCAAATATACCTATTTAAATATACAAAGATTATTTTAATTAAACACTAAATATAATAATTGAAAATATTGAATTATTTTCAAAGCAATAAAAATAAATATTTATTTGCCTTAATATAACATTGTAAATCGATTGGTCAGAAAGAAAAGAAAATCTTTATTTAAGGTATAACAACAAATTGAGTTCTGAAAGTAATTAGTATTTGTAGTTAAATAGCGATTGACGTGTACGTATTTGAAAAGGGCTGATTTTGAACTCTACTGCCATGCGAGCGATTGATGGCGCATGTCGAGCAGAACCTCGGGGATGTCTCGAATATACTGTATCTAAACTGAAGGTACGTGCTTAACTAAACATAATTGAATTATGAAATTGAATTAAACTCCCTTATCAAGTGAATTGAATTAGAATTTATATAAAGATAATCATCAGTGTTAAATTTGTGCGTGCAAACCATAAATGCAAAAGATAATACTGATCTCTTGTGGATTCATAATCAGATATAGTAATTTATTAATTTTTAAAAATTTGATCTACTAATGTATAAAACTTAAATTATATTATAATTTTGTTGTTGTTGTAATTTTTTTTATCAATAGTTCTACATTAATATTAGAACCAGTTTTGTATAATTCATATTATAATTATTATGTATTATGACTAACATTTACAATTAAATTGTATCTTATTCAAATAATTCAAAGTTTTGTAAATATTAATTCTAATACTGATAAAATGGAATTAAAACACTATATTTTTATAATTAAAAAAAATATCATAACTATAAGAAAAATAAATTGACCGTTTATTATTTACCTTGTATAATATTTATATCAATTACAATACAATTTATAAATAAATCAATATGTAATTATGCATATAATAATTATTTTTATATAAAAAATTATAAAATTCTTGAAAATATGTAAGAGAATTCATTTTTATTAATTTATTTTTATTTTAATAAAATAAATTTAGTTAATTTTTTACTTAGCAATTTATTTATTTTATCCTATTATTCACAGTCAATTTTTATTGTTCATGTCAAAAATCAACAATAATAATTTGACTTAAACTATTAAATTTATATATTATTACGTACGTGAATTTTATTTTATTTTAATATTCCATTTACTATTGTTATATTATGTTATTTATATTATATCATATGAGTTATATACTATTTATAAATATTTATGTCTTCATTCAATTTTTTCTTATACCTTCATTTTTTGATCCATCTCCTAACATTTAATTATTTTGATGATTCATCCTTTTTTCGTCATTTTTATTTATTTTCAAAGTCTTTTTATAATTTATAATTTCAAATATATTCGAGCTTCATTTAAAATTCTGAGATATTGAATTTAAATTCTTGTAAATAAATAAAAAATAATTTAAGAAAATATGTTTTGAAATATAAAACTACTATCATAACTTTTATGTTAAATGACATGTTTATTCTATATTATATTACCTTATTAAATCTATATTTTATAATAAATTTATTAAGATGAAACATAATAAAATATTATAATAATACTACAATATATAAAAGTTAAAATTTTTTACTTTTATTTTTCTGTACATAATAAAAATATCTTTAATAAATAAATTGCATTAATAATCATTCTTTTTTATTTCAGATGAGTCATTCTGGTATGGAATCTCTAGATATGCTTGACCCTACAAATTCAATGACAACACTTACACCTATGTCTGAAAATGCTGCTGGAGGTGGTGGTGGATCTGGAAATAATCCTGGACATCACAGTGGTATCCATGGACCTTCAGTCTATGGCGGTATGAATGGTATGATGGGACATCATCATCATCATGGACAGATTGGTGGTAGTGTACCTCATCCTCACCACCATTCTGCAATGGCTGCCGCGGCAGCAGCTGCGGCTGCAGCTGGACTCCATCCTGATGCAGATACTGATCCACGAGAACTAGAGGCCTTTGCTGAACGATTTAAACAACGACGTATTAAATTGGGTGTAACGCAAGCTGATGTTGGTAAAGCATTAGCTAATCTTAAATTACCAGGAGTCGGTGCCCTATCTCAGTCGACAATATGTCGCTTTGAATCATTAACTCTTTCACACAATAATATGATTGCCCTGAAACCAATTCTACAGGCTTGGTTAGAAGAAGCAGAAGCTCAAGCAAAAAACAAAAGAAGAGATCCAGATGCACCTTCTGTTTTACCTGCAGGTGAAAAGAAACGCAAACGTACTAGTATTGCAGCTCCTGAAAAAAGATCTTTAGAAGCATACTTTGCTGTGCAACCAAGGCCATCAGGAGAAAAAATTGCTGCAATTGCAGAAAAACTTGATTTGAAGAAAAATGTAGTAAGGGTATGGTTTTGTAATCAACGTCAAAAGCAAAAACGTATGAAGTTCGCTGCTCAACATTGACCCGAGGCCGGCTTTTGACAGCAAAACTGACTATATCAGCTGCCGAGTCTCGAACCTAAGCCTGAACCACTCGGCGAGTATCAGGGCTGGCCCTGAATATTCATTGTTAATGAATAAGCTTGTGCAAATATACCATTTTAAATGAAAGTGGTATTTTAGATATAAAGCTAATAATCTAGTTTTGAGCCTGTCTGTATTTTGAAGACACAGTGCCAAAGTCTAACTATGTTTTATAAGTGATAAATTTTTACAAATACGAACATTTTATTTATTATAAAAATTATATTTATAATTTTATATACACTATAAAAGAATTTTGTTTATAATATTAACCAATACTTATAATAATATATATTTATTTATTTTAAGAATCATTATTAAAACATTTAGTAAATACTAAAATTAAATTTTATTATATTGAAAATTATTTTTTGATATTATGCAATATGCATTATCGCGTTGTTCCTTGAGTTTTTTATTTCTTTGCATACTTTTTATATTAAAAAAGATACCATTTTTTTTTACATTTACTAAAAAAAGCAAAATAATTTTTTAAAATTAATTCTATGAACTATTTCTTTATTATTATTTTATTATTATTTTTTATTATTATTCATAGCAGTATATGTGTAATTCAAGTAATATCAGCACATTCATGTTTTATAAAATGTTTACAGATGAATGTTTAAAAGCATAAGATTTTTAATACCAATGCGCTTAATAATCAATTTCAAATACTTTTGTTTACAGTACAAATAAAATATTGATAGTAACAAAATTATATTATTTATTGATTTATTTTGAAATTTTGGCACTGGGTAATTTCAAAAGGTTATTGTAATTGTATCGCTATTAATACAGCTCATAAATATATACAGAACTACAATCTCCGTAGAATAAGTTGAATCTATCATCGAACCTACATATAGTTAATTCTTTCACAAACTATTATGTATTTTTAGACAACAGACATCTATAATTGCTAAGACATGCATATTAATTGTCCTTAATTATATCATATCAAGTATTTCATTTTATTCCATATATTTAAGAATAATTTGTAATTATATTTTAGTTCTACTTTTATATTTAAAAAATGTAAAAAAAAAAATTTGGACGAGCCTTATCACTTTCACAGGATAATATTCGATAATTTTAACTTTATTACCATAACATAATTAGAATCGTAATGAAAATGTCCATTAATTTTTTATGGTACAAATGTACTTATTAAGAAAAATTTTTTCACTCATGATATTATTTATTAAGGATAACTATATTCGAAATTGTTGATACATTTCTAATACAATATTGAATTATAAATAAAATAAAAATAATAAATTAGTGTATAAAATAATTACTTGTTTCAGAATTATTAAAGTCAATAAGTGAATAATATTTTTATATAAATTCAAAATTTATATTTATTATTATTTTTTAAAGCAATAAAGTATGTTTAAATGTATTGGCATATAAGAAACACTGAGAGTTAAAAATTATGAAAATATAATGTTTGAAGTAAATAACTTATAACAAGTAGAAATATAAATTAACAATAAAATGGATAAAACTATTACATACTGTAAAAAATACATATTATTATACATTAATATCTGTATCGTATAATAATATCTAGATTTTTAAGTGTGTAACAGTCTTTAGTGTATTTTTTTTATATAAAAAAAAAACCAATAAAAATCATCTAAGTACATTGTACAACGAGCTTTTCTATTTAAGAAATTCCCAGTGCAAGTGGTATAGCTCAGAAAAACGCCATTGATCAACTACACTCGGTGCTGTTAAATACTGACAATCGATTACTTACAACTATATTTTATAAATAGATTACTTGTTTTGATTTTAATTATATTAAAATACAACTTTTATTCATTATTATTCATAAGTCGTTTGATCACAGTTTACATACATCTATATAAAAAGTGTAGAAATTCTGGATGAATTCCGTAGTACATTTTTAATTTATTTTATTTTATTTTATAGTAATTGATCCTTTATTCTGTTGACTTAATAAAATTAAAAAAATTTTATGTTGAATAATAAAATTAATTTAAGATGAGTTTTCTATAATTTTAAAGCAAACAATATTGTATATAAATTATAATGTTGTTACTATCTGTCGCATGGAAACTTGCGCCTAAGAAATAGACTAATGGATAATGAAACATATTTATAGAGTAAACATTTATTGTTTACTACACAAAATTAATTGAAAAAATATTCATTTTTTAAAATTAAATTATAGTATTTGAAATAACGAATATGCATAATGTTTTTAATATCTTTAATTTATTTATAACAGCCAAGTATTCGTTTTATTCTTTTTGAATTGAAATAATTGACATAAATAAATAAAAGGTTATCGATTAAGACAATTTAAAAAATAAAAACATAATTTTCTAAATTTTTTTAAAAATAATTATTAATTTCAATTTTTATTTTAAAGAATGATACATAATGTTGAAGTAATATTTCTAAAATTAATTTAGAGTAAAATTATCAGCTACACTTAACATTAGAATATTAATAAACTTGTGTATAAATTGTAACTAGAAATATTTTAATGAATTATGACTGCAAGTTAAAAGATACAGATACCGTATAATTTAAAATAAACCATATATATGATTTGATAAAACATTTTGTTTAAATATGGAAAAAAATTATAATTATCAATTTTACAAATTTATTAAAAAGGTGTTAGTAAATTTACATAAAATCATTAAAATTTACATAATATATGTACAATAAATATGTTCACATAAGATTCTATTCTGAAATATCGACTGTAAGACTTCAAGAATTTATACTTAATTTTTATGAATGTGAAATATATAATATATGAACTAATTCTTTCAATAAATATCAAAATTTTAATTACTAAATTTTAGTTCCAAACAAAATTATAACTTAAGTTACAAATTATAAGTTAACACATAAAAATTAATGATCTAAATAAAATTAGAAAAAATATTAAATCTGATAAATAAAAAAAAAGTTTTAATGTGATGTGAAATATATGAAATGGACAATAGAACAAACAATAGAGCACTTTTTAGGTCATGTAAAAAAAGCAGTTAGTGATAAATATGAGCAATCGTTAAAAAATCAGCAAATTAATATTTTATAAAATACTATGTGGTATTCAGGGAATTTTTGATTAACAATTTTAACGAAAAAATTCATTTTTTTTACTTTTCATTTTATATCTTTTCTGCTTCTGATTCCTCATGAATTTGCGTGAATTAGGCCTTTTATAGTAATATTTATCCACATTTTTTAGATAATATAAATGATTTTTAAAAAAAAGTAAGATACTTCATTTGTTATGCGATAATTATATTTTTTAAAACCGTAAAAAAAACTAAAATCATCTGGTAAAGTGAGTTGGAAACAACTTCGTAAATTTTCGCATAATTTAATTAACATTATTACTCGATAACTAATAATCCGATCAAGTTAACATTTTGTACAAATAAAGTGCATATTAATTACTTTAATTTTCCGAAACTAGAGTTGTAAATATTAAAAAATTATTAAGTTAAAAATATTTTAATTAATTTAAAAATTTTTCGGTTTTTTGAAAATCTCTCCGATTTTAACTTTCTGAATGGTTTATCTAAAAAAAAAAATTTCCTTCACAATTTGACTATCTATAATTCCTCCATAGACACTATAGTGTTAAAATTATGACTTTTAATTTGATAATGAAAAAATTTTTTAAAAATGCATTTTTTCGTTAAAATTGTTAATAATAATAACCTCTAAATATAATAAGTGGCATTTTAGAAAATAAGAATCTACTGATTGTTTTATCAATTTAGATATGTATCGCTAGCTAATTTTTTAAATGGCCTAAAAAATGCCCTCTTACTTGATCTAACAAAGCATTATATAAAAAATGTGATGAATTTGAAAAAAGTTTGAAAAGTACAACTGAAAGCATAATTCATATAGTAAGAAATCGTAAAAATATTGTTATTTGGAGTGTCGGTGTATACGGTAACTCTAAAAAGTGATATTAATCATAATCAACTATATATATATATATACATATATATATCAGTGCGATATGAAGTTATAATAAATTTACTTCGTTCACATTATTGCGAGCGTTGATGAATATAACTTAAAAAAATTTTTGGGCAATTCAATTATGCGTATTAACAATATAGATAGCTATATAAATAAATGAAGCCATAAAATGACATCTAAAAATTGAATTAATACACACGTATAGAGAAAAATGAATTTTACATGCTACTAGAAATATTGGACAATCAGTGGACAAGACTGTATTATAACTTTAAAAAAACAATATACCTAGAATTACTGTTAATGCTAAATGATTAAGTTAGATTTTTCCAATGATCTCAAAAGATAAAAAAATCGACTGCCTAATTCAAACATTTCAACGCCTAAGAAAATAAAAAGTAATAAAAAAGGGGAAAAATCGAAGCATGTAAAGTATAATATTAATACACAGAAAAATAGCGGTTGGGCTAGCTTGATCAGAAAATCATTATATTTGTTATACAAATACACATTTTTCATATTTACTTAAATGTGCATAATTATTTATATGAAAAAATATTAAAATTCTAATAATCAATATAGATAACTATTCCCATACAATTTGTGCATCGTATAACGATGAATTGGTAAATAAAACATTATTATTATATAGATCTATATGTATATTAAGTATTTATAATTAGCGCTAATTATTTATATTTTACATTCAGATGCATTTTTTCAATACACGTAAAGAAAGCTGGATAAATTTTAACAAAAAAGATATCAACGTTTCAACATAACTTAATATAATTATAAATCGACGGAATAGTTCTATAAAAAATAAAACATACAATCAGGTCCTGAAAAAAGAATTAATAATAATGTAGCTAAATTATAAAGTTGTACATAATGTAGAGTAAGTATTTTCTAGAGTTGAATGTAAGTGAATGATGACAAGTAAAGTCTAATTTCTAGCATCAATATGTAAATTTAGGTAGTTAAAAAAGGAATGAAAAAAGTATTATAAGGAAATTATTAGTGCAATATAGTCATTAGATACATTTCTTGATTGTTTCTCTCTAAACTTTAAAATTGAGAGATTAAAAAAATGTAGAAACAGAAAACATAATATCTATATGTATGAAAATTTAAATGAAATAAAAATTAAAAAAAATTATAAGTTTATTAAAATTGAATCCAACTTTTTCACAATTAAAATTATTTCAATTAAAATATAATAAATATAAATGAATGATTAAACACATTTAAACAATTTTTTTATATTTATATGTTGATTCATTTTAATAAATTAAATTAAACTTAAATAATATTTTCGTGATCAATTGCAAATCAATTGCACGATAGATAAATGATCTATTATGTAATTCATTAAATATTATTATCATTTTTATTTATTTTATTGGATTTTATTTTAATAAAATCAAAATAAAAAATTTAAATTTTTATGTTTTTTTAATCGATTTATTGTTCATGATATTTTAAAAACTTATCAATATTTTACATGATTTTTGAACATCGTATATTATTATTACTAATTGGAAAAACGGATAAGAAACATGTAAATTTTTATGTAATATGAGTGTAACTGTTATTTTAAATAAATAAATAAATGATTGATTTATATTAAACTATATGTTTATTCAAAATTGTAATTCAAACTTTATACAGTAAAAACATTATTTTATGATTTGAAAGAATGAAATAAACAGAGAAAGTGATAGTGAGAGTAAGAATGAGAGTGAAAGAGAGAAAGAGACAGAGAGAGAAAGATAATTGTTAAAAACTACTTAATTAAACTAGTTAAAGAAATAGTTTAAGTAAATGATCGATTTATTGAAAAATAATTATTATTAAAAATATTATTAATTCCAACAATTAGAAAAAAAATTTATTGGTAAAATTATTAAAATTGGTAAAATGAGATTGTGAAGTGTAATTGTGGAGATAAATATTATTTTATTAAATTACTAAGTTTTAGTTTAAGGAATCAATAAAAATCATTTATAATAAAATTATATGATAAATCTTACGCTTTATAAAAAATATTTTTAAAAAAAATGGAAAATAATTATACATTAATAGAAAATAATAAAAAATACAATTACTTCAAAAATATTTTTTTATATTGTATTCTTTTTATTCAATATATAGAACAATACAAATGTTTACTGATCAATATTGAACATTTTCAAAATTTTTATTTTGAAATATAAAATATTACAAAAATATTTTTCTCCACACCTAAAAATCAAGAATAATTTTAGCAATTTAATCTATAAAAACAATTTATTATTAGTGTAAAGCTCTAATAAAATTCTAATAATGCATGTACATATAAGGAGTCTTAATTAAAAATAAAAATAATTCAAATTAGTAGGTGTAATGACAAGTTGTATATCTTTTTTATATGTGTATTAAAATTTTTTTTATTTAATTTTCCAATGTAAATTTCAGTATTGGTTTTTTATTTATTTATTTAGTATGATTTTTTCATGAAATTATCGTATTCTTTATTAATATTATTTTTTCTGTAATAATAAATAAAAATATACATTGCGAGCATAAATATATATAAATAATAACGAAAGTTTTAATAATTGGAACAAATCTTCTCTAAAAAATTAAAAAAATTAAATTTTATACAGTTTATAAAAACTTTGAAATATTATTAATGCAGTTATACAAATTAAATTAATTAATTAATACTTACTATAATAAATTTAGATCTGAGAAAACAGAAATCAATATAATTCAAATATAACATACGCATTTTATGTAAAAATACAATTCGTTCATGTTTTATTGTATAAAAAAATTCATGATTACAAAGATATTTAATCATTGAATATGAATTTAATTCAAATAATAATTATTATTTTATTTAAACATTTTAATTAACGGTAAATATTTGTTCATGTTATTAATAAATTAAATTTTTTAATTAATTTTTTTTCATTTCCTATATTCAACAAATATTTAGGTATATATTAACTAACTACATTCATATGTACATATTTAAACTATGTTTAAACAATAATTTTACCATTAAATTCATATAAATATTTTAAATATTTTATCGTAAACTATTTTATTCCCCGCAGTAATAGCATTTTTTTCTTATTTTAATATTATATTTATATTAAATACAATAATTGTATTTTTTTTTAATATTTTATTAAATTTCATAGAGCGACTAAAAAAAATTATTAAAATAAGTATTTTAATAATTTTTTAATCTTTTAAGGTTCGTTTTAAATACTTGAAGTGAAAAATAAGAAAATTAAAAATATAATTATAAAATATATATGTATAATAATAAAATCTACAAGAATTGAAATTAATTTTATAAATAAAAAAAATATGTAGAAAATTCTGTGTAATTTCATAATTATTTATTAAAAAAAAAACTTATAAATATATATAAAACTATGAATGAACATGTAATTTCGATTATAAATTAATTTTCTACATTGTGTAAAACAAATTATATAATACATTTCTACAATGGTAACATCGTAATTAATGTTAGAATCTAATTTTCAATATTGTACGATATTATTAAAAAAAATTTTTATTACTATTATAATTGTTTTCCTCGCTTCCTTATTTATTCATTTACATAATTATTTTTTCCAAATGATTTCAAAACCTTACGTAAGTTTTTATTTTTTATAAACTACGTAATATTCTTATTTGTAATAAATAAAAAAACAAATGAAAAATAACAATTTATTTGCATTAGTTTATAAAATTTGCCTATTATTCTGTTGTAGCGTGTAACCTTTCTTTGTTAATACTTCATTTCATATTAATGTTTATATTCTTACTCTTGAAAAGATCAAATGTACTTATGAATATTGAATTATCTGACACTCTGGTATGCTTTTAAAATTTATATTTCCTGTATATTATATTATCATCATCGATTTAATTTCTTTGTTCACTGATGATACGTCAATCAAAATCTCCATTATGAGAAACGCAGTCGGATAATGAATTCTTATAAAGTTATAATATACAATTTTTAAAAACTATAAACATTTTTTTATTTAATATTTATTCAATGTTAAATTTCTTTGATTAGTTGTCATTAAACTCAACCATATCTTCGGAAGAATAGTTCTTACAATGAAAATAGATCTGATGGTCAATTCAAAATCTGTCTCTATTAAAAATAAGTATTCATGATGAACTCCTAGCCGTATATCCGATTTTTTAGTCATTAATCTCATACAGCATCTATCCTTTGAATTTATCCATGCTTCTATACACTATTATGAATATGTATCAACATGTTTTAATTTTTACAAATTATTGTACAAATATTACGAGTTCATCCTTTAATAAATATTCCATAGATACATGGTTTTTTCTTTCAGGTACTCAAAAATGGTTTTATTTTTTTCTAATAAAACATTTTATCTTCATTGTAAAAGTTTTATCAGTCATATTTCCCCTTCCGAATCCTGTAAAACTAACGATTTTAAAATTATGGAAATAATTATTTTTACTAAAATAATAAAAAATTAATATAATATCACAGCACACTATACAATTCAACTCTATATTAATATATAATATATAAAATATATTAATATATAATATATAAAATATATTAATATACCATTAATTATCATACCATTAATTGCGGTTGATTATAAGTTCATTTAAGACTCATTTTTTTTTTGCTATTTTTTTTTCAGTAGTATATACGAGCTTTTTGTCATTATGATTTCATTTTCTATTTTATATTTCCAATATATAGTTCGATTTTTGTTTCTATTAATTCAGATCCGATTTTAATAGGTATCATCACATCTACCTATGATCTTGTAAATAAAATTAACTTCATTTTATTTAAAGAATCTTTAGTACATTGTTACACACCCATTTATTTACTCATCACATAAAATGGTTTGATCTAAAATGAATCATAATAATATCACAACCAACTATTATAGTCGCAATATTGTCTGTGTAAATAATAAATTTTATAACTTAAGGTACGTCCCGTTTTAGTAGGTTAATGTAAAGTATATTCTAATTAGTTCCCAGTATCGAAATTTATGTTTCATATGGTGTTATAATGTAGTATTATTCCATCTTTAATTAAAATTAAATTCAATGGTTATAGAATTAATTTTATTTAAAATTAATTAATAATTTATTTAAAATTATCAGAAAAATGAAAAAAAATCCAGATGGTTATATCTGAAGATTCTATGGTTTTTTTGCAAAACTAAATATATTTTTCACAATCAATGTCAAAGGAGCATAAACGTTTAATTTCATAACAAATATAATTTAGCATGTATAGTTATATGTAAAGTTGATTTCACTTCAACAGTTGAATGTCTTTTTTAAGATGTGCATTATTCATCTTAAAATTATTCATTAGTTTGAATTATTAAAAATAGTTTAGATTTTAGCGAAGAGTTCAAATAGCTTTGCTACTATTATGTCTAAACCAATCAAGATTTCCTCTTTTTCGTCTACACGATCAAGTGCACTAGCTCGGGAAAAGCAAACCAGCGATCTCTTCTAGTCAAACGATCGAGTCGATCGTTTGACTAGAATTTCGAATTTAATAGATATAATAATTATTATTGCATCATTATTACTATTGCATGCACGTGTGCGTGCGAGTATGTGTGTATATTAAGATAGTACGAACTCTATTAGAACCAAAAAAGTGAATATGTATAGGATGTATGAACTTTGTAAAATTCACAGATTTGGATTAGGGAGTAGAATAATATGTGTTAAGGAGTGAAATAGGAATTTTGCTGGCCCTTTTCAAAACCCACGGCTTATATTGGGTTGGTTTTGTATATATGTAAAATGAATAAGGTATATCAATGATTTAACAAATATTTATATTTAACGATGAAAGATAATTATATTTATTTATTTTACTTCATACTATTTTCGGAGGCAGAATTAACTTACGGGTTATCGCAAAGTTTGGTACACCCTGAGTATAGAGGATAATAAATTGTGATGATCACAATTACAATTAATAATTTATTTACATCCAAAAACACAAAATTATTATGACATAAAGTTATTACAAAAATGTTTCGACTAGCAACAGACTTTTAAGGTCTCGGTGAACAACTTTGTACTTTAAAAATCTTTAATTTTTATACTTTTCTAAAGATAAAATAAGAGATAAGAGATCAATTTGACGAGTGAACGCGTTTAAACTTTACTCAGAACTCACCGTTATAATTGAATTCCGTCATACTCTGTCTTCATTTTATACGCCTTTTTTTATTTTTTTTCCTTTCGTCATCTTCATGCTTTTACTTAATCGAAAAAACGAAGATTCAATAAAAAATTTAGTAATTTCTTTTACAATTATATTACATTTTATGTACCCTGATATTGAAAAATACTCAACTTTTTTATGCACGTATACAATACTTTTTTACGTTAGAAAATATTTAAAATTATAAATTTAAACTATAATAATTTTATTTAACTTAATTTTCGCAGATTATTAATTTGCATGAATTCGATAATATAATTTACAATATAAACAATTTTAATTAGTACTGTAGAAGCTTAATTTTTAACAACTAAATAATTAAAAAATAAATTTATAATATTTGTTTTAGGAATTACTTTAGCCTTTATTATTCTTTATAATATATATTTAACAATTATTTTATAGAATAAAACAAAAACATAGGTACAACATAAATAGAAATTGATAAACATCAAGTTTCAAAGAAATGTTCTTTTGTCCTATATTTATGACTCAGTTGTTTTTCTCACGTTAGCTGAGTGCTACATATACACGATGCCTCCTTATGGTGGTAGTAATTTTGAATAACACTTAGTCTTGAGTTATTAATAGTCAATTGGCGGCCACATACAGTCTTGTGATTCAAATTAATGATGGTAACAGATCATTTATGATAGTTAGGTTCTAGCTTCCACAGTGATCAGTACGTAGTATTTTCTTTTCGGCATATTAGTTACGTATGAATCATTTGTTTTTCGTTCGATTCTGCTAACTAAGTGTTATCTCAATTTTCTTATAGTATCTTATTATTTTAAGTTTTGTGTACAATTTTATGTAATTTTACTTTCTATTATAAAAATACTTTTTTTAAAACTTAATCTTTAATTATCATAGCTTATTTATTATAAATTTTAATTGAATTTTCTTTTTATTTGAATATACTACATTTACATTTATTTTATTTTACCTTAACTAAACTCTTTATTTTTTATTTTATTATAAAAATGATATTTTACTTATTATTATATTACTATTTCTCTAATAATATTTATTCATGACAATACGGTCATTACACTACCACAACAAAAAGAAAGATATTCAAAAGAACATATTGGGTTGCTTACTTTACATTTAGTAATAAAAACTAACTCAGTGTTTTATACTTACTGAAAATACCTATCATCATGTAATTATTTTATATGTGTGGAACTATTTTGAAATGATGTATTGTGAAAAGTAGTAACATATAGAGCATAATATTGAGTTCAAGAAGTTTCTTTGGTTTCCATATGAATATTAATCTCAAATTCTCGTATGAAAATAAAAAAACCGTTCGTTATATAATCGTACAAGATATCTATTTTATCATTGTGTAATGAAAAAGGACCCACAACTATCATTTACAAGGTGTCAAATTAATTGTGAATTTTAAACACCAAATTTATAAATTATAACTTTTTATTTCTTATAAATTCAACTCTATTCTATCCACCATTTAGAATACTGTTGTTTACTATCAATTATGATAATATTCAGTTTCTTATGATTCATAATACTTTCAATGTCCACGGTCATCTATCGTGTATTTTGTTCTATTTATTCAGATATTCTCATCTTTTATTCGCAAATTCTTGTATCTGTAATTAGTTTTTAATTTCTTTTGCATTCTTATTCTTTTGTATCATTGTAAGTTAAAAAATATATTAAAGATGTATTTCTGTTAAATATATATATATTAATATTTTAATATTTACTATTTTATCACTTTTCTATGTACCAATTATTCATGTACTTTAAAAAGAAACTTATATAATTTAAAAAATTAAAATTAAATTCTATAATTAAAAGGAGGTTATTAAATACTTTTGGAATTTTCCTTCTTATATAATTTTATAGATTATATCTAAAATATTTTCTATATTTGTTGTATGTTTTTATATGTATATTTTATTATTTAGTTCGTAAATATTTTACTGATGATCGTCGATTGTACGATTCTACTTCATAATTTAGTTTAATTAGTCTTTCTCATGTTATATTTTTGTCTTTTTCTTTATCTTTTTGTTGGTTCACTTTCGCCAGAGCTACATTATAGGTTTCAAATATTTCGAATCAATTATTTATAGTATTACTAAAGTCTAATTTTTAATTTTTTTAGTAGGTTCTTTTCATTTATGCGTTGAGGTTTTTATCTTTTTGAGTCAAAATTTTTGCATTCGCTACAGTACATGTATTCAAGCCATAATCGCTTTATTGATTTATGTTTTTTATTTACATCATATTATTTTAAATAATCATTTTAATCATTATTTTTTCTGAAACTCTGTATATAGGAAGAATTAACTCACACAAATTACTGTTTGGAACGTTCCAATTTTTAAATGACTGCATCCACTTTTATATATTTTCTCATGATTCTCTACGACTTTAGTCCAGCTACCTATTTGTGTAATATATGAGTTGTTAGCCTTTTACTATACTATCCAAGGTTAAATGTCACAGATTACAATCTGTAATCTTCTAATTTTTTGATTAAATTATTCATTTTTTTGGTTTCTTACTTTTTCTAAATATGGATACTTGATAAAAATTTGATGTAAAGAATTGTTTTTTTTTTTTAATTAGTAAAATAAAAGAGAATTTCTATAGTCTAGTAGCTTATTTATTTCTTCGTCTCACTCTTCAGCAAGCTTTCAATACTAGCTAAATAAGATCTGATATCCTCCAACTTTCGACAGAAATACGATATTGACTTTACTATACGCGATTTCTAATTAGTACAATATATAAATATGTCGTATCGATCAGAAATTTAAATAATTAAAAATAAACCCAGGTTTGATAATCCAAAATATCATATCAGAAGATTCTACGACGAATTAAATTAAATTATCGGTCTACTCGCGCAATCATTAAATCATGAATATTAATCATTTATAGAATTTCCACAATTATCTCTAATTTTAAAAAATACCATTTTATAAATTTCATTTGTTTCAAAATTGAATCTTCAGAACAAAACTTGTTTTTAAATTTATTGAATTTCTAAATTTCAAAAATATTTCATGTATTCATTCAAAAGTTACAGGCTTAGATATGAATGGTTATTTGACAACTACTTTTTATTACGAGCGCACAAACAATTCATTTACACAAACAAAACGTTTATGGTATACGGGGTATGAACTTGAAATTTGGCATTACTTCCTTGATTTATTTTATCCAAACAAAAAGATATATTCGTTAAGTATGATCTATAATATTAGTATATCTATTATTATTATTATTACTATTATTTTGTTGTTGTTGTTGTTATTGTTTCTGTTATTATTTTAATAATTTGAAGTCATTTTATTAAAAAATTACTATTGTCATCACTAATATTAATACTATATCACTTGTATATTACTGATGTACCATAACTATTGTTAATATAATTATAAAAGTAAATAAAATGAAAAGTATACATTCAAAAACTTTAAAATATCTAAAATGTATTTAATAAATATATGGAAATACAAGGTATTGAAAAAAATTCTAAATAATCAATTACATAATAAATAAATGTTTATATTAAAATAAAACCTATATTTTTTTAACCGAAATTAAAAGGCTATGTGGTACATTTCTTTTTTATATATATTTAATTATTTATATGTAAATAAAAAAATATGTATAAACTTCTTTCTTATATTATGTTACGTACTGACCTAGAGAAAATTAAATGACAGGTGACGATCTAACAGCAAAACATTTTCACGTCATACATATTATATTCCTTACCCAATTTTTTATTTATCTATTCAATTTTATCACAAATACTTAATTTACTATAAATAATATAATAAATCTCAATGTTATTGGTAAATTTATATTTCATGTTATTAAACAGTATTTACAATAATTTAATTATATTTTTGATGTTATAAAATATTCAACAATACTTTAAATATAATATAATATAATATAAAATAAATTATTGACTGTTTTATATTTATATAAATTAATAAATTATTTATATAAAAATTTATTCTATTTTTATATATTAACATTTTTTATTTATTACATATGATGTATTAAATATTTTCTTAATTTAACGAACACATTAATTCATACGAATAAATTATGAATTGTTAAAGTTAATATAAAAAATTTTTTGATACCATAAAATTTCATTTATAATTTCATTTATAATTAAACTTATTTATTTATTAAACTTATTTACTTAATCAATAAACTTTGAAAATAATAAAAAATTTATGAAAAGTAAAATAAAAAATTTTTATTTGTATAATATAATTGATTTTCTAATTCCATTATATTGTCAAATTGATAACTGTTAACTGAAATTATAATTTTCTAAAAATTATAAGAAAACTAGCTTACAATAGGAATATACTCATACAACACATGGTATATTTAGACCAAATTTAATAAATAAAATTTTTAATATTTATCTTTCAAATTTTACGTTACATATCAAATAAATAATTAATTGATTAATTATATTAAAATTAATCCATTTATCTTATTTTTAAATCAAGTATAGTTATTATTAATTTAAATCAATTATAATTTAAATCCATAAAACTTTTAAAAAAGTTTCATATTTCATAAAAATATTCAATATTAAAATTAAAGAAGTCTAGACGAATCGTTGTACAAATATAATTTGAAATTGATATATTCTGTTATATTTAACTTTTACAGTGTGAAAATACTTTGAAATTCATTAAGTATACAGATAAAATGACGCGACGTCTGGTGTGCACAATTTTAATAGTATCAATGATTCATTAACTGCTTCTATTAGCAACAGTAGACAAGTTTTCTAATTAAAATACAGACAAAATTTATTAAACTTTGATAATATTGGAAAACATAATTTAAGATTCTATTTGTATCTCATTTTGTTACTTTACTTATTTAATAGATTCTACTCTTGTATACCTATTCTTACCCATTTTATCGCTTTTCTATAATATTAGCAAATACTAAAGTAATCTTAAAAATGATTATAAATCACCATAATTATTATTTTAAATATTCAATTAATTTTAATACATTTTGATAAACTTTTTTTTTGTTTAAAAGTTTTATTTTCAATTTAAAATAATTAATTATTTGAAATAAAATTATATATAACTTAAAAAATACACATATATAATCCCTTAATCTCCTATTATATGTATATATATAATATTATGGGAAAGTAATCAAATGGGTAGGAATAGATATCAAATATATATAATAGGGGATAATTTATAGTTACATTACGATAAGTAAAATAAGATGAGAAATTAAATTTAAATAAAAATATTAAATTTGTAACAGTAGTGAGTTGTTTTTGTCTAAATGTAAAATGTAGACTATAAAAACAAGAAATACAATACAAGAATGAATATAACATTCAATGTTTGAAAGAAAGTACATAATCAAAACCAAGTTATTTCATTAAATTTTATGTAATTAATTCATCAGAAAGAATAGAAAATGAAAGAAATTTTTTACTATTTAACTTAGAAAATTTATGGCTATCATGTAAATTTTATTTAACACTTAGACGAAAATAACGACTCAAAATACTTTCAATCACTACTAAATCTTTTTATCTTTCTTAAACTTTATCATAATTATATGTTCATGAATAACAAACATCATGTATATTATTTACATATACGATTATTCTCATTGAAAATAAACAATCAATTAACGATTATTATATGGGTTATTATGTGTGTGATTACACGTAATATTTTAACTGTTAACATCTTCGCTAAATCGAGGTAACAAATTAATTAAAAATAAATATATATCTCTAATTCTCTTGCTTTTTTGATAAATTCTTTTATTTACAGTATTTAACACTAAAGAATAATAGTAAATTTTAGTAAGCTTGTGTTAACTACATTTTAAAAAAAAAACAATATCGATCATTACGATTTTAATTATTTTTTGATTTCTAATTTATTCATTGAGCTTTATATTATCACATTTTTTTAAGCATAAAATTTAAATCTCAACTTCATTTTTTTCTTTTTACACTATTACACGATATCAAAAAAAAAACTTATTAAACCTAGGTGCAAAAAATCTAATATGCGCCAGTTACTTACAAATAAGATTAAGTGATTAATACAAAAGTATGCCAATTCCATAGGATCTTTCTATGATTTAATTTATGGGTTGGATTTTTATTGAAAAATGATATCATTAAGTTACAGTTTTTTTATTGAAATTAGAATAGTTTTTATATAAATTTTAATGAGATTTTAAACAAAATATAAAATTTCCATTATATTTATAAAAATGAATATTATGTATAAAAAATAATGCTGATTATTAAACAAATCAAGCCAAAAATTTATTATTAATTTTCAATCTGTTTTAAATATGCTAATTATTTATTACTTTTGTTAAAATATAAAAAAATTAATAATCGTAAATCTCAAATATTATTCTATATAAATGTATAAATTACAAGTAAAATAATTATTATTATATTAAAAGACCAAAATATTCCTTTCAATAAGCATTTCTATGTAAAGAGAATTCAGTTTTTACAATATAAGATCTATAAAAATACAATGTGTTCGCGTATATTTATATTGTAAAATATAAATGGTCTTAATATATGAAGTAAAAAAAAATAACATGCTTTATCAGTTAATACAGTTTTTTATATCACTCTAACCGTCTTGTGAAACATGTGGCAAGCGGGTATATGCCATAGGCACTTTAGTTAGTAGCTTTTATATTTCAAATCATGTTTACTCTATCGTTACCACTTAAAAATCGATCGTTTTGCTTTCTGTACTCTCATTTTGTGCCAATAGCCTGAGGACACTTCAAGTCAGCAAATGCATTGGATTGCCGCTCAACTGTACATATGCACGAAGTGAATAAAAACGACTGATTTAATCAAGATTAAAAAAAAACAACATTGATTTAATAATGTATTATTAATATTAGTTAAATTTATCAACAATAAAAAAATTTTTTTTTATTGATTAATAGTATAGATAATTTCATATGTAATATTAATGAGAATTATTTTTAATTTTATTTTATTGTATAAAAATATGTTTTTCTATATTAATATTTCTCTTAAATCTGACATTATATTTAAAAATAAATGTTATTTAATATATATTTGTATCATTGTAAACATAAATTTTACACTATATATTATATATTAAAATTAATTTTTAACTTTGTTTTTTAAATCAACCAAAAAAATTATACTTGATTATTACTGAAGTATAAAAATACAAATTTTGTTTATGTATCTTAAAAAAATATTAATGAATATTAAAAAAATATTTATGAATATTAAAAAAATATTAAATATTAAATATTAAAAATAATTAAAGAAAAAATATGTGCAAAAAATATAAAACAAATTTTAGAGCTTAAAAAATTTATATTATAGGGAAAAAATGTTTAAAAATTTTTTAAAATCATTTAAAAATTGTTATTAAGACTATTCAATTGAATTTATTATTTTTATGAATCATAAAAATTGAAGTTTAGTTTATCGATCATACAAGATTAGCGTTAACTTCAATTGCGTTTTATGCGGCTACCAAGTAATAATATATAATCGTAAATTTTAATCTTGGAACACTTCACACAAGTCTTTGCTATTGAATAGTTGAATATTTTAAATATATTGAAAAATGGTATATTACATGCAAAAGAAAGATACTTGTAATTTTCAAATATGCCAGATAAAAATAATCAAAATACAAATAATTTGGATGTGGATACAGTTATATTTAATTTTATGTTAAATGCAATTCCTTCCTTAAGGTCTCTCGATATCAATATTCTTTCTCATCTTTCGTCATGTAAATTAATGGATTAATTTTTTTGCAAATATATATTTATAGACTACAATAACAATGGTATCTTTATTACTCGGCTGTGTATTTTAAACTTTGACATTTTTTTTAAAAAATATTTTTATTTGAGATATCACTTCACTTTTCATTCAATCTTTTTCTTTTAATATATATAATAATTTAAATATTTTACTTTTATAGTACATCGTTTACTGAAATTTAATAGTCATCACGACAAAGGATTAAATCAATTAAAAAATATATTGATTTGTTTATTTGCTAATTGTAGTATATTGTATTATTATTTATTTTAGAATTGTAAAATTTATTTATTTTTTATTCATTCATACAAATATATAAGTTTAAAAACATTAATAAATATTAATAACTTATTTTATATTTATAACGCTATTATACGTGTTTCAATTTTTATAATTTTATTTTGTGGAGGAGGAAAGGGTAATCATGAATTTTCATTAAATACAGCGTGTAAAATTTCATGGTTGTATGTATTCTTATCGATTAAGCATAAGTTTTAAAATAAAAATACATATTAATTAAATAAATTAAAAATTGAAAAAACAATTCTTTTTATAAAAAAGTGAAATTGAAAAATTATTATTTTTATTATTAAAATTATTTGTTATACTTTACCAACAACTATCCTATTTATACAGCCTTTTTATCAAAACTCATACGTGAATTTATGATGCTTATAATTACACGTATTTATAAAGGATAACTACGTTTATCCAAATTCTCGGTAATGAATTTAGACAAATTTTATGGTCGATGATGTATGAACGGGTTTTTCTTCTTAAAAGTACAGGAATTATTTATTCTTATATGAAATTTTTTTTACTTATTGCTTCTTTACTTCCTTTTCATAATTTTTCACTTTCTTGATTATCATTGTATTTTTTTGAAAGATATTTTGTTTCGGCAATCAGAGCAGAATTAGCTTTTGTGTAAATATTGCGTTATAACTTATTTTTAAGGCTTCAACTTTTGCATTAAGAAATCTAAATGCCTTCTAATTATTCAATATAAATGGGCACTTTTGATTTTGCATTTTCTTTTATTTTGTTTTGGCACTTACAAATGTACTACACTTTATAGTTGAAATCATTCAAAGCATCCAAACAATTTTACATATGATTTTTCCTTATATCATCATTCATGTGGAGATTTTTCTCTTGATGGCAATTTATGTTGTAAAATATTTACTATATCAATTGCTTCTCCTCAATATTTTTTATCAAGATTCACATCTAGAAGGATACATCTCTTCATTTATGTAAATGATCTATTTTTTCGTTTTTCAACTCAACTTTACTACAAGAAGTATTCTTCCATAAAATGGAAGTTAATTGAATTTTTTTTAAGAAAAATCTGCAAACTTTTGATAATATATTCCCTTCCTCGATACGATCTTTCTTTTTAGACCTTGAGATTTCTTTTACTTTATTGGCCTTATTATTTTCATAATTTTTCCATGTTTTATGTAATCATATGATTCAAGTCGAATATTATAATTATCAATAAGTTATTAGCTGTGAGTTGACTCACTGTATTTGCAAAATTTGCTATAAGGGATTTCATATCACCATCTTCCTTAAGTACCATAAGGCATAACTTCTTCAATAATAGAACATTTGTTGTTAAAATTGCCTTCTGATGATTGTCCTTTGGTGCCTTCTGTGCCCGTTTTGCATTTATAGTACTCCTTATATGAATAAAGGAAACAAAGAAAAGACCGATCCTCACACACGTTTTATCATTTGCTTATTCCATGTGTCAAGTTTTGCAGTTTCTATATCTGCAGACTTTTCATTAACAATAACATCCTATATGCCTTCGTCAATCAATATAAGTTCTATCTTATAACTCCAAATATCGTCATTATCAACGCTGGGCTTTTGTAGAAAATATTTATAGCTGGGAATTTCTACCATATTTCTTTATAATAGATAAAATTGAAAATACTTTACAAATCATTTAATTAGACTGAGCCGATAACCTACTAAAAAACAGAGTTATGCTAAAATTTAATAATTGATATGTACAAAGTAAACTTATAAGCAACCGTTGTTACTCGGCATCAAATAATTAATAGTCCAGTCATTTTAGCTCAAAAAAGTGTCTATTTGAACATGGCGCGAAGTTTTTTTTGAAATCGTTAAATTTAATATGTAGATAAAGAATATCGCTATGGTACGTGCGTTCTATAGACGGAAATTTGTTTAAATTGCAAAAAAAAAAAATCCTGTTTTTTCTCAAAAAAGTGCTTATAACTTGAGAATTAAGCCTTGGACTAACTAAAATGACTGGATTATAAATAATACTTATAAGATCCATAATTCACAAAAAGAAATTACGGATTATTTACGAATCAAAAAGAATAGAGCTTTTCCCTGTGTTTATTACCACGGCGTGGAGTAACATTAAAAAGTTGCAGCTCTTCTTCTTGTGACTATCGCGAGAATCATTTTTTCAGCATATAAGTGCACATGCTACCATATAATTATTTTAAAAAACTAAGCATAAATTATATTAAAGTTAAATAAATTATAATTACACAATATTTTATGATTAATAATTTTTACGAATTATAAATTGTTTATTTGAAACTTCATTTTTATATTTCATAATTTTAATATATTCTTGTTTTATACAGTATAATCAATAACAAAAAATTTGTAGTATTCTACTAATTATACTGCATTTTTATTTTAATTATTTTTATGGTTTTAGCCAGAATTTTTTTGTGAACTTATAAATTCGACTCATAAACAATCTACAGAACTTAATAACATTTGTTGTCCTTTTTAATTTAAGTACATGTATATACGCATATCTTTATACGTATTCCGACACTATTGTATTCATTTTTATGTGCTGATATCAAGCATTTTTTTCATATATCTAATATATGATGCTCGTTTAAATCTTATTTTATTCAATTTGTCAAATAATTTTTTTCTGAATATTTCCTCAATTTCATAAGCCATTCTTTTTTATTCTTTTATATATTTATAATAAATATATCAACCATTAATTAATTTTTATTATTAATTAATTTTATTATTAATCATTAATCAGCGTTTTCTACTATGTTCATTTATACACAAGATGAAACGAAAAAAATTTAAAAATAAAAATTGTATAAAGGGAAAAATAGAAATAAATATATAAAAATATGATGTTAAACTTCGCTTAATGTACATATAGTATACAGTATAAATTACATAGCATTGGAGAATATATAATATCATTTTTAAATATAAATTTTAATCTTCGTTTTCAAGTCTGATTTTATATGCGTTTACAGTTTTTACTTTCCATATTCGTAGTAAAAAGAGTCTAAGACAGAATAAAAAAAGTGGTTGCTTGCTTCTCTTCTCTGTATCTCTATTCTCTCCACATTTATGCACCCATAGCCGTAAATATTATGAGGGTAGATATAACCGCCTGGGATTTTGCTATCCCAAGAGAAAGTTCATATTCTCTCTCTCTCTCTCTCTCTTTATTCCCCCCTCTTTCACTCTCTCACTCTCTCTCTCTCTCTCTCTCTCTCTCTCTCTCTCTTTCTCTCTTTCTCTTCCTCACCCTTTCATTGTCTAACTCTATCGTATTCTTATAAACTTAAAATCTCTCTGCTACTTTTGTTAGATACTGTATTTCTCTTTATTACCAGTGTTCTTTCTGAATTTTTTAGTCTTTTTTTACTTGAAATGGTATTGTTTTTTTGCGAAAATAATTAAAATGAAAATTATGAAATATTTAATAATTATAGCTTTAATATTCATCAATTTTTTATTTTCACTAAATTATTAATTAAACGTTATGAATTTATATATTCGAATTCTTAAAAAATAATATTAATTTTTGGGAAGAGTGATAATTATCAATTAATAATTAAAAATTAACATTATAATAATATATAATTGTGAAATCTGAAAATAATTATAGATATTGGAATTAACCAACATTTATGTAAAATATAATTTTTTTAAATAATAATTCTTTAAAAATAATTTTTCCTTCTATCCATATTTTAATAGATTTTATAATAATCAATTTTGTATTAATTAAACAAACATAGTATATTGTGTAGTTCATTTATTTTAAAATATTAAAATATTGACTACGATACTGTTGCAAACTTATCCGATATGCATATATGTATATATAAATATATATATAAAGTATTAAAAAATATATTGAATATTAATAAATAACATAATTTTTTTTAAATTACACGATAAAAAAATAAAGTCATATTACATTTTGCGTATACAGAAAATATATAAAATTAAACTAAAATATTGTAGATAAAAGAGTTTTGAAAAGTAGAAATATTTATATTAAGTGCATTTATAGTGCTAATGATAATAGTGTTTACCAAGGCATAGCTATTATATTTATTGATAAAATAATTTTAGTAGATTAACTTTTTTCTTAAAAATGATTTTTATAAGAAGTGTATAAATTTAAATATTACTTACACTTGTCTTTGTAAAATATTCTTTCATTGAATAGTTTTAAGCCTGTATAGTTTTAGAATGTATGGTATAGTTTTACGAAAGTTTGACGATTAAATTTTTATGTAATTTTTTAAGAAAGACTTTTCTAAGTTGGTTAATAGCAATTTTATGACCGTTGGAGGGTTGTTATTACGGATGTAATAATTATTTAAAATTTTATCAGAATCGTATCATAAAATTCTTAAAAATGTATTTAATATTAAACCTACAATTTAAAGAAATTGCAATTACAAATTTTGGTTCATAATTTATATTTGATATTAAAAAATTGAAATATTTTTTGTATTCCAATTACAATATTTTATAAATAAAATTTTTTAATTTCTATTATTATAATAGAATAAATTAGAATTTTTTTAATGATATTACAAATTTTTTTTTATTAAATTATTGTATAACTATTATTTTATTTGTATACACCATTAATATTTGTACGTTGCAAACTACGTAAAAATCGTTCTATCCCAATTTATTAAAATTATGCGTACAAAATATAATCTAGATTTACTGTGTTATTGTTTATCATCTCTAAAAATGTATAAAAAATCATGAATTTCAATCTGCTAATCATTTTTTTAATATACCTTATTTCTTTAAATAAGTACAAGTAATGAAATTTAAATCATCACTATATACATTCAGAGATGAAATAGCAACCAACTAATACCGAAGTCCCACGACTAATCGAAAATTCATAGAGCGCAACTGGATATACGGATTTTGTTGACCAGGGGGAGGTTAGTTGGCTGTTGTGGGGAGTTCGACTCATTAGTTCGCTCGTTGAATGCACGGTCCGAGGGGTGAACAGCTCCACGAATCGTCGTCAGCAAGGCGCGAATGACCGTTTTAATGTCAAAGAATCGTTGTCCACCCGTGTCCTGTTTTCTATCCTTATACCATAATGTCAATATTTTTCTTTTTAAGTATATTATCAATTGTGTTTATCATATTAATTATTATTTTTCTTATTGTAATTATTACTTATTTGGATTTCAATTTTCTTCTTTTACTTTTCAATTAAAATATATTTTGTATTTACTACAACTAATAATTGTCTATAATTGTAATTTCAATTTAAACGTATTTTAAAAAATTCCTATTATTATTTAAATTCTTTAAAATAAGAAGCTGCTTCAAGATCAGAATAAATATCGGTGTAAAGAATATTTTATTTTTATTTATTTATCCAAGTGCATTGCGTATCAGGCGTTCCTTTTCAACAAAATGATTTATACTTTGTACCGTAATCGCAGGATGGCTTTACTATTGTTTTTATATTTAGCTTTAAGCTTTTATCGCGCACTGAATTGGCGGGCATACGAAAATCGCTAATACAATGTATTTTAAAGAGAATGACGAGAAGGAATTTTCCCCGGAATTTTCTTTTGTTTCAATATACTTTTAATTTTAAAGTAATGGAGCGCATAAAACCTGTAAAAACTTCGTAGCGAACGTACAATAAGTAAATTTTTTTTTGTTTCATAAGCATAACTCGTTATACAAGGACTCTTGGGCCTGGATGGTATAACTACGAGGCTTTTGATTTCACGAAAAACTTGTGAATCGCGTACCCGTCCAAAAAAAATCTGTTGCTCACAACAATAGAAAAACTTTGTAATATATAACTCGGCGGATGAATAGTTGTAGTAATACATTGTTTGTCTGATAGTATGCATAGGAATACTTTAATTGTTTAAATTCAGTTAAATAATAATAATACCTCGACATTTACAATACACATTAACAGAGGAAAACAATAATAACTTGCAAAATACTTTAATTGAATATTTGGTAAATTTTTTTTTAAAAAAATTGCATATAGTAATTTAACTTATAAAATTTTTATATTATTATACTTTACATAAAAATAGAAAAAGACAGTTTTTCATAATGAAAGCATAAAAATATGTATTTAAATATATTATTCATATGCATATATATACAATTGTTGCAAACGTATTTTACAACAACAAAAGTATTGTTGTTATTTTACTTAAATTAAGTAAAATTGAAAAAATTATAATCCTAATTGCGTTATTTGCATTTAACGTTAAACTTTTTGACAAATCGTGTAAACAATAAGCATATTTAAAAGCTAAAAAAGAACTTATGCGATATTGTTATTTTTGTTAACGCAAAGCTTCAGATATATAAAAATAGATTTGAAATTTTCCGATGTATATAATAATATCGCGTATTATCGGTAAGCTTATTGCTTATTGGTAAAGGAAAAATGTTTGTAGAAAATAATAGTATTTATTTAATGGTAAATCACCGAGAAGAGTAACCATGTAAAAGCTAATATAATGCGTTTCGGTAAATTGCTTTTATCTTTTTTTAAGGTCTTTATTGAAAATTTATTTAGAAAAATATACTCAATTTACACTCATGAATAATGTAAGTGAAGAATTTTTTAATATTAAACCACCTTCAGATTGGTCAAATTTAAATACGGCTACCTTGTAGCGTAGTTATTGCGACGATAACTTAATTCTTACTGAGATATAAAAATACATGAGTTTTTATTTTCTTACATGGTGAGTTATATAAAATGGTTTGTACAGTAAATTAAATATTTATATTTAATATTTAATATACTGAATATTTTATTTAAAATTTATTACATTTTTATTTATAGCAATGATCGGTATTTTCGAAATTATTCTTTCACTATAAAAATTTCCTCTATTATGCTATTGATTAAGAATAAATTTCTGTATAAAATTTCATAGGACCATTTTATTTTGTGATATAAATTTTCATTCTGATAAAAATAAAATTACGCACAAAAATCTATTTGATAATGGCTATTCTACTTAATTTAATAGAAAACATTGATAATAGGTCAAACAAAATTAAGTTTCTTTAATTTAATAAAAATTCTTTTAAAATAAAATTCTTAATTTGATAATAAAAATATAAAATCTGATATCTGACATCTGATAAAATAAATTTATTAATCTTTTATCAACAATTATTTTATTAAATGGTGTAATTAACTACAAAATTGTATAATCTTCCACTTACCTATAAGAACTTGATAACACAATATTAAAAAAAAAAAACCAAAAATAAAAATTGAATGGTACAGGTGTTCTATAGAAAGTTAATTGAACGAATTATCTTGCGATATGCATGTATATTAGCGTAAGCATAGCTTTAAACAAGAGGTTTAGAACTCAAAAAATATAAAATAAAAGACTCTTAAAACATTCATCTTCGCAAGAGCATAAACATAATATAAACAAGGAATACAAACTTTTTATTATGAAGATAATAATTATCAAAGAAAAACAATATAAAAATACTCAACAGTCATAAAAATAAAAATACAATCAATTTTCAAGACGATACTCGTTATTAAAATACTAAATATACAAATTTGATATATAAAATGATTAACGAAACATCTGATAAAATACAAATACTTATTTATTTTTACAATTTAATACAAATTAAGTTGACGTTATGACAACTAGGTTGAAAATTAACTATGATTAAATTTGAGGATACTAAGGCTAATAGAATAGTTAATAATTTTCATACAATTTATAATAGAAAAAAAAAATAAAAACTTGTCGTTTACCTCATTCATCAACACAATTTATACATATTTATATAGTTAAATTTTCTCGAAAAATGTTTTTAGTAAAACAAATCTGTCGAAATGTTATCGACAAATTAAAAAAAAATGATTTTTTTCTTTTTTATCTAGACTTTGGAGAATCTTTTAATTAAGAATTATAGTTTAAATTTTTAATTTAAATAAAATGTATCTGATTTCTTAAGTAAATCAATATTTCAATTTTATAATAATAAATACTTACTTATTTCAAATTTTATTAAATTTTTAATCAATTGTTTTTAATCATTTTCTTTTAGATTTTTTTAAAAATATGAATACAAGCTTAAATAATCATTTGATTTCTAGATTAATAATTATAATTGTAATAAAAAATATTTAAATTTTTAGAAGACAATAAACTTTTTTAAACTTATACAGTGTTTTTGTATAATTATGTTTGTAAATAAATATGAATGTTAATGTGAATTAAAAAAATGAAGAATATATAAATTTTGTTATATTAAACATGTTATTAATAATTTAAATTCATATTTGTACCTAATATTTAATACATAGATTTTTGCTAAAAAGTATCTTTTAAAGTGTAATAAAAAATGATTGATTACATTGTCTTCAACACATTATATATTCAACACAATAATTTCCTGTCGTCAAGACATAATCTTATATTCATTAACTGAATTTAAGTAGCCATTAAAAATTTTATATATTAAGAATAATATTTGATTTAGTTTATTGCCATTTTAATATCATATTTTTTATTTTGTATTTCAAACGGAAAAAAGTCTTTACTGATTAATAACATACATATGTACTAATTTATTTCAAGCTTGATCATATTTGTTTATTTCCATAACCATAATTTCCATTCAGAAAAAATAGGAGATGTAGCTCAATATTTAATCTTGTTTACATTAAAGAAGGCACTCGTGCATCAATGAAAAAGCTGCTTTACACCATCAAGTGCACACATATGTACTCATTGGTTACGCCGTAAGGACATGTATATGTAACAGCATACTATATGATCGCGTGCGTATTTTAACTTCGATTCATCGTAACGTGCTATATCGCAGGAAAGATCATGTAGGGGAGTTTTTGCACACTCATATGGCTGTTAGAATAAGAAAAAAAAGGTAAGATAGACAAAAAATATGCATGAAAGAGAAAGAGGGGGGGAGAGGAAAGAGAAAGAAAAAGAAAATTATAGAGTAAGTAAGATGAAAACATCTGTGGGATCAATTCTGTACACGCGTCTTTGAACATTATGCTAGGACTGGTATACTGGCATATCAGTTATCAACCTGTTTGATGAAGGAAAGATAGAAAGAGAGACAGAGGCAGATAGTGATAGTAATAAAGTGAATAAGATACAGGAGCATCTGTGAGATCGAATCTGTGCAAGGGCTTATAAACATTATACTGGCAATGATGTACTATAGTACCAAAGAGCAACCTGTTTCAGAACAGATCGAAAAAGAAGGAGAGATAGAAATAGAGAAAGAGAAAAAAAAAGATACACATATACATTTGTGCAGTAAAATGAAATAGAAATAAAGACAGAAAATAAAAGGGCGAGCGAAAATTCATTATCTACCTAATGTAAACATATTGCTCGTACTTGGCACTTTGGGACTCGAACTAGCTCTTACCATGTGCTAGTCATTCCCTTCCCCTTATTTTTATTTAACCTTGTGTTCCTTTTATTGTCAATTTCTCTCTCTCTCTCTCTCTCTTTCTCTCAGTTTCTATAAAAGAGCTACTTTATTTTTATTTTTTCTTAATCTTTTGAACTTCATTAGATAAGTAACAAATTGTTAGATGCAAGATGGGTTCAAATAGATTTTTGTTTCCACTTAAAATTAACTCTCTTCATCGTTCATTTTCTTTTAAATATATTTTAGTTTTTACAAAAAAATTTTATATAAAATGTGATTTATTTATTTTTTTTAATTTTTTTACATATTTATCAGATAATTACAAAATTATTATTTGACCATATGTATAATATAAATTATATAATTCATGTATATTAATTTTAAAAAAATTTTTCTTAACTTTTTTTTTACAACATAAATTTTAATGACATTTTTTATTATTATATATAATATTTTCATTTTATGTTTTGTAATCTTATTATTAATTTTGAAATATAATAATTAAATTGTTTAAATATTTCTTCTTTTCAGTATAATAGAGTGGAAAATAAATAATACAGTTTTTTTTAAACGTTAACAATATTTGTATTAGAAATAGATTTATCATTTCAATAGGCCTTTATATTAAAAAAAAATACAAAAAATATTTAAACAAAACTTTATTTAATGTTTTATTAAAAGATTTATTATTATCACCATATATGTGATTCAAAGCAAAATCTGACCTACCGTTTGTTTAATTTAAATAACAAATATGACACCAAAAAAGTAAATAAAATATGAAAAAAATTATCGTTTTTTTATAATGAAAAATCCCTTATAAATAATAAACCAATCTACTTTTTAACGAAACATTATAAAAAATATATTTTATATTTTTTAGTATTTGACATTTAAAACAAGAAAGGCTTAAATAATTTACTTAGAATAATACTTCATAGTTTATTTATATAAAATAAATTATAAAATGTTATACAATTATATAATTTCTTTGTATTGTCAATTTTTGTTGAACCAATAAAATAAATTTTTATTAATTTAAATAAGTACATAATAAATAAAAACAATTTAAAAAACTATAGTCAGTTCCAAATAAGAAATATATTCAAATTCCAAATATTCCATTACAAGTTTAATATCATTTTAATTTAATTAACCAAATTCAACCAATGTAACATTTTTTACATTTTACTCTGAATCTTAGGTGAGGTAAGAATATTTAAAACAACAAATGTTTAATTTAAATTTGACTTTATTAAACCTACTTTGGTATAATTAAGAAGAGTTTATTTTTATCGGTTTATGATTCAATTGTTTTGTATATAAAAAAATCATATATAATATTTACATATATTTCTTCATCGTACTACGCGTATTCCCAGCTGTTTTATGATTGAGCCTGGACAATTTTTTACTTTTTATCAATTTCAAGTTCGAAAATGATTTGATATTGTGATTGTTTTTATCTATATTTTATTTATACTTCTTTTTTTTTTTTATACAATTGTTATACTTTTTTAGCTTTCTTTCATTTCAGATAATTTATTGACTATTATTGCGATATTTTGCTTATTATTTTTTTTAAATTTTCAATATATAATGAAGAAAAAAATTAGTTATATAAAGTGAAATAAATAAGAAAAAAATAAAAATAAAAAAAATTAATAGTGTGAAATGTAAAAAAATAGAAGAAACGTAACGAAGGAAATTAAAAGAGCATAAGAACCTAAAGATGAAAAAAATTATGCCAACTATATTTAAAAACACCATATAAAAATATCAAATTATAAAGGGAAAACAATATAATGAAATCACTAATTTTCCTTTGATCGAATTCATTCGTTGCCGGACCAGGGTTCGTTTAAGGGTGGTAGGGAATAAGAGTATAGGATAAAAATGTATGTTTGAATGCAATAAGCGTAGTGGAGCATTTATTTATCAACTTCAAAAAGTATTTTATATATACATAACATAATTTTTTTATATAACGCTCTCTCGTATGTAACTTTTTAAAATACAGTCGCAAATAACGAAAAAAATGTGCTTACTAACGAAGATACAAATATATTTAATACAAATAAAATTAATCAATCTCACATCAACAATATAAAAAAGTTGGAGAGTCAAAAAATGAAATTTATTTTACCGTATAAGGAATTTTATTGACAAAAGTTTTTTATCTAACAAAGAGCATTCTGGGCGACACAAAAAAATTTGTTAGCCACACTAATGCGCAGAAAAAACAGGCTAAAAAATTAAATGATTTGAGGAGAAGACGTGGGAAATTGCGAATGAAATTCATTGTTCCCAAGGAGTAGACTTAAATCTAATGAAGAATAGTCTCACAATGCCTGGTCCGGACATAAAAAACAAAAGCGAATAAAATCCGTATCCCGGTTTGGATATGGATAGTCAACTGAAGATAAGTTACGTACATTACTACACCAAACAAATCAGGTTATTCCATTTTAAAAGCAACACACGCATCTATGAACTCTTTCAACTACTACTAATGAGGCCTTTTTATCTTCATACAGCGAGATAGGTGTTTTGTAGTCATCAGCACCAATGGTTTGGCATTGAACGTAAAACCGATAATTAGGTAGTACTATGTTGCTCATCAAACCCCTCGTTCTAGTGTTGATATCCGAAGCTATAGCTGATATAGTGGTAACCTGGGGACTGAAGCGGTTGGTGAGAATGGTCACTGAGAGAATGGGATCTAGTGCAACACGTTAGTGTTTGTTATCATAAAATGAGTATAATATCAAATATAATTTAAAGAATTCGAAACAAATTACAGAGAAAGATAAAAAGGGTATTGATGCTGTTAAAAAAGAAATAAAGAATAAAAAATATACAGATATGAAAAAAAGATAGAAAAGCATAATTAAAGACCATGAAATAAATTAATAAGAAAAATAAAACAAAAAAAAAACAAAGTGAAAATTTATAGAAAATAATAATGTTAAAAAAATACGAGGAAGAAAATATGATAGTAAAAAAAATGTAAATATTACGTGATAAAGAATATACAGAGATATTTTTATATAAAAAATGAATAGAAATTCGCAAGAGAATAGAGAGAATAAATAAATGAAAAAAAATAAAATTTCTACATTCATAAAATAAAAAAAAGAGTTAAATAAACCAAAATACGTATTTCAAAAAACTGAATTTTAAATGTGAAATCAATGTATTGAAAATTAAGGAAAAAATAAATAAAAATAAATTATTGATATTAAATCAAGAGAAAAAAAACATATATGTAATAAAACAATAAAAGTAGATATGTAATAATACTAATAAATAAATATATTTATGGAATAGATAATACATTAAAAATATAAGGAAACAATTGAAAAGAAAAAAAAGAAAAAGTCAATAGATTTAAACAAAAAAAAATCATAAAGTAAAAAATTAGAAATAAAATCATGATTTTGTTAAGTAAATGATAAACCGTACTTTATTACTCGGGATCGTTTTAGCAAATAAGGGTTTAGTGTGTATATGGTCTGTTCAAAAAGTAATGAGTTTTTATTTTTTAATTTTAAGCCACTATTTATCGTAGCGATTTCGAGAAGATTGGAAAAAATGCAAGGGAGTTTTACCTATTTATTCTTCTTTTTTTTTCTTCGATCATTAGAAGAGGCAGGATTTGCATTCGAACATAGAATGTTTTTGAGTTTTGTAATACAGTGTGATAAATTACCTACTAAAATTGCGTCATGGGGTAAAATTTTGGCTTGTGGCTTGGTAAAAACACTATAAATATTTTTTAATGTTAAAAAAGGTTTTTTAGGGTAACTCTTTAAATGCGTTGATAAATACAGACTGTCATTAATTACCCTGACATTCAAATGACAGTTTGAACTCAAAATTTTGTGCGCACATTCGGCGTTAGAATCAATTCGGGTTGTTTTTGAGTACTAAGAACGGGGGTAGTTGGTGACCTTCTTGAAAGCCTTATATGATTTTTCTGATCGCAATTTATACATATAATTATATAATTTTATCCTTAAAGACTATTTTAACATTTAAAAATCTTACAGCATTTTATAAAGACACAAACAAATTTTTATCGTATATATATGTACCAACAATCGTTTCATCATGCCTTGTTACAAAATTTAAAAACATGTCCCGCACGAATTAAAATCCTGACACTTCAAATGATCGAAAAAAAAAAAAATAAGATAAATAGGAAAAACTTCCCTGCATATTTTTTGACCTCTCAGAAATCACTCTAATAAATAGTAGCTTAAAAAAAACAATACTTTTTGGACAGATCATGTATGTCGACTGCTATAATAGCTTCTGTATTTCTTGCGCCACTCTTTACGAACTGATCAATATAATTTGATCAGAATGTGCATTTTTTTATAAATTTTATCGATTAAATAACCGGTATATTTACCAATCGATTCTTTATTAAAGAAATTCGTCTCACAATGTACTATCTAACGGTTTACATACAGATTCGTGTTTTCAAACTAATACTGATTCAGTACTTTTCTTTCATTTTCCCTTTTTTTCGCGTTTCATATCATTCATCTCTTCTTGCAATACTTACTGAATTTTCTGTCATAATTCTCTCGAAACAGTTCGACATTTACCTTATTCTTTCCTATGATAAACTTTTATATTTTATAGTAAAAATTAAGCATAAATATGTCGCTCCACCTTATCTTTTACAATTTAATTTAACATCTCACTTAACAATAATCCTCATATGCAGTAGTCATAAATCCTTAACGACGAAAAAAAAAATATTATACCTCCATATGTGTAATATACCTATCTTCTGTACATCTCTCACGTTTATAATATCTTCACATGCATTATGATTAAATATATCTGTATGCACAATGTTTTCTTCCACGAGGTATGAATAGTGCAGTCATATTTGTATAGTGGAAGCCACCAGCGTCCTAGTTGCAGCATGAGATCGCGCTTTACAAATTTGGCTGTTTAATAAAAAATGTGTTTGAAGTGTTAATACTGATATTTTATTTATAATAAGTCCGTTGTAGTAATTCACTTCTTTCATAGTTGGCTTACGTGTGAATTCGCCAAATCCCTATTACTAACATCCCCATGTTTATCTCCATTGGCTGTCTAATTTCAGAATTTCAAATTTCCTTTCTTGATTTTTTTTCCATTCGTACAGTGCTTTTATTGTATAAGTTTCTTTTAGTATGGACGAAGGCATCATTAAAGAGTTTCGTATGAATTTCCTAAAATAGCTTACAACATCAACAAATTGGCACGTCTCTAGAACAAAAATGTATACAAAAAACTGTACTACTGCTTGTATTTTTTACTGTCCAAATCTTAAGGCTACTTTATCAATTTTTTACTTCAAATTTTTAGTTTTATCAGACATGAATAAATATTTTATTTAATCGAAGAGTTAATCTGATCTTCCACAATTGCTCAAGAAATCTCTTTAACGTTATCAGTGCGGATTCTTTGTCATGCGATCCTATAATATAGTCATCTATGTAAAATTCTACAATTATTTAATCTCGAAAGGATTTGATAATTGTATATCAATATACTTTTGTAGTCAATCTAAAATACTTGAAATCCGTATACGTAAATCCGAACAGCTAGTATAGAAATTCATGCTATTCATTAGAAGTGATACCGTGTTCCACGACGGACATCTGATAATATCCTATAGGTAAATTTAGTGTTAAAAATATCTTCTGATTTTCAATCACAGATACCAAGTAGCTTTCACCTTTTATCAATCTTTTTAGTTTTTTCATTCTATGTATGTAGATTTTATGCAATTTTTGACATATCGGCATTGAACTCGTCAATTCTATCGCAATCTTTGTGAGGTTATTTTTATCTTGCTGATAAATCTTCTATTTCTTCCAGTTAAACGTCGATGTATCTAGTCAACTGTATCATATCAGTGCAGTACTTAATTTGAAAAATGATAGAATTTTTACATCTAAATATGTTTTTTACCTTATAATTTCACTCGATTAATTACTATAGCAACATGTAAAATGATTCTTGGGTCATCCCATTATTTTGTATATCTTAAAAAGTATGATAAAAGAAAAAAATATTTATTTATAATTTATTCTCTTGTTTTCATTATAATCTTCAACTTATAATTTATTTTATTATTTATTAATTTTTATAGTATAATCATCAAAAATATTTTTATAATCACAAATAAACTTTACACTTATTATATATTTAAATTGTAGAATTAAATTGATATTAATAAACATTTCTGAATTAAAAATTATTTCAGTTTTGTATTGTTATAAATAATCATGTCAATGTAATCATAAAATATATATACTCCTTATTTATAAACTATATTGTATATTAAAAAACTTAAATAAATGAACAAATTTTTTAAATATATATTAAAATTTATTTTAAATATAAATAAGCATACATGTACACATCCATGTGCATACATTATATATAAATTAATTAAGATTTGATAATTATTAAAATCATGAATTGTAATAAAATCATCAATTATATCTATATAAAAATCTTAAATTTATATATATATAGTCGAAGTACTTTTTAATATTAAGATTTTTATATATTGATATACTGATAAAAATCATAATTTATTTAAAATATTTAATAATTATATTTTTAAAAAATATTGATAAACATTTTTATTATAAATAAAATATGATAATAAGTGAACGACACTTATTATATTAAAAAAAAAAAATATGTAAATAAAATACCAATAATTCAATAATAAAATAAAATGATGTATTATTTTAATGTTAAATCGATAAAAAAAACAAAATAAACAATTTCTTCAAAGTTATTTTAATTATGTTTAATTTATTTAAAATTTAATGTTTTTTTTCAAATTTTTTGATTCTATTACATATAATTCAATTTTCAAAATAAATTAAGAATGTAGATTTTGCTAAATATTAAAACAATTCATTGTTCTTTGTTATTATAATTAAAAAAATTAGACTTTGCAATCTTAAAAATAAACATGTTTAATAGTAAATAAATTTTTTTTAAATTAAATTAAAAAAAATTAGAAACATTAAAAATAAATAATTTTTTAAATCATTAATTAGTCAGTACAGTTTACATAATTTATAAGAATTAATACGATCTTCTATATCCAGAAAAGATTTATTCTAATAATAATATTTTTTGAAAATACAATTAGTTATATATATATGCATAGATATTAAAAGAATATAAAATAAAATACAATTCTGAAAATACGGATATTTATAATTGCCATAAACATTCATGTATGTATTGTGGGCTAAACGGAAAATCATATATACATATGAACCTTGTAAAGTACTAATTATGAATGAATAACCATTTGAAATTATAATTATAAACTATACTTGTTAAAAAACATAAAAAATAAGGTTTTTTATTTATACCATTTTATGCAAATATGCAAAAATATCTTTAAGCCTTGTGTATAATATAGTTGAAAATATCGAAAGTCACGTATTTGTTTTCTCTATTTATCTTACTATATTATACTTTGGCCGATACCACGTTCAGCTTTCCTCCATTTTGTCTTAGCTCAGCGTATGTCGTTGCCAGGCAACAGCTCTTACGCTCCGTTTCATTTATAATTCAATAGCCAATGCGGGCCACGCGATGGGCCGACACTGACGCTATCCTCACCACCACGAATAGTCCACTCATTCAAACTCTCAAACACTGGAGCGCGAGTGATACTTTTTCTTTTTTTCTCTTCTTTCCTCTAGTAAATTCTTTTTAAAAAACCTCTGCTATCCACACTAGTACCAACTACTATGCTTATTCAATTTTATATATAGATATATAATTTTATTGCTCCATTATTTCAAATATTTTATATGTTTAATTATTATAGTTCTTAAGTTTGATCATTAGCTTAGAAAAATAAATTACTGTTTATCAATTATAAATATTCTTTCAATTTATGTAAGATTTTATTATAAGTTTAAAATATATTAAATTTATATTCTTCGATATTTTTTTTAAATAATCGATCAATTTTTGTTTATAAAATTTTAAATAAATTAATTTAATTGAATAAAATACGTATTAAAATAAATGAGTTAAATATAAAATTTAAAGTTTCAAGCATAAATAATTTTTGTCAATATTATTTCAATTAATTATAAAAAGATTTTAGAAAAAGATATTCTACAAAATATTAATTTTAATTTTTAGATTCTAAAAATTATTCTGATGAATATTTTATTTTTTATAACAAACTAGCATTAAAATTTAATATATTAGTTAAATAGAAAAAAAGTGAATATAATGTATAAATTAAATTATATTTTACAGTTCAATATAATTTTTTAAAAATTATCAAATATTGGATATATCAATATTTTATTAATAATTATTATTAAAAATGTGTTACGTTAAAAACTATTAGTTAATAAAATTAACTTTTCAAAATTATTTCAAAGATAACAAGTTGAATTAAAACTCAATATATATTTTTATGTATTTTTATTAAATGAATACATGAATATATATATGAATATATATTAAGTAGAAAATTTATTACTTTTTTAATACATAACTATTCACAGAAAAATAATTTCAATAAGAAATATAAAAAATACATCACTCAAGTGTGTCAGTATAACAATTATTATTATTTGATGAAATACGACATAACATCTTTAGTCCAAAATAAATTAAGAATTTGATTAAATATTTATTGGTTTTCACTCAATTAGTATATTTTTTGCAAAATATAATGAGATATGTAATTGTAAATATATAATACTAAGAAAATTTTTTTTTAACTTAATTGTATATTGATAAAAAAGAAATAAAACAAAATTTTGTTTACATAGTATACAATTATCAAAATCTAAACAATTTAAATAATAATTTTGTATATAGAATTTATATACAAAAATTATAATTTTTTTTTCGTAAATTCGAATTCATTCTTAAAGTAAAAATGATTTATTATTTTAATTAGTGTTTATTATTGATAATAATATTGATATTCATAATATAAATTAATATATATTTACATTTATTAAATAAATTATTAAAATATTACTAAATTATACTGTAGTATATGCATATATAATTACATAAATATAAATTCTTTTTATCTTCATAATTAATTAATGATTATATTTTAAAATGATATTCGTATTTATCAAGTAGTTAAAAATTATTTTACTATGTTTTTTTAAATTTAATAATATGATATTCTCAATTGTATAGTGTTATTTAGATAAGTACAGTTAATATTTTAATACTTAATTTCAAAATTTATAAATACACTTCAATAATAAATTTTATATAATATTAGTATAAATTTAGAATGTATTGAATATAATCATACAAATCATTTTCATTAAAAAGGAAACTAAGTATCCGGTTTAAAAACCGCTCGTGCTATAAGTTTAATTTTATAGAAAAGCCTACTCTCATATACTCGTAATCATCTCGTTCTCCATGTTTTCATAATTAATTTCTTATTACACTCCTTAACGTGAGCTGGTCTTGTGCTTTTAAGGGGGTTTTTGTGGTCTGTTTCATAAAATCGCTTCAAAAGTTTCCCCTTAAGCAAACTTGTCTTATCCTTCTAGCCCTTCAGAATATATAGTTCTTTTATATTTTTTTTCTTTTTCTATACTCAGATTCTTAACTTTGTATATTTTTTTTTTTAGTATAAGAGTAACATGGTATAAGATGTAATTAAAATTTATTTTTTATAAAATATAAACCTTTTGTATAATTTGTTTATCCTTAAATATAATATTATTTTTTCTTTACATAAAAATAAAAAAAAAGTGTATTGTAAAAATTAATTTGTTTGTAAAAACATATTGTATATGTATATAATATATGTTATATAATATTGTATATAATATATTTTGCAATTAAATTATACATAAATATTATTTTGATTGCATGTTAGTGTGAATTTTATTTAAGATAAATAAATGATGTATAAAATAAACGTACCTTTTAACTTATATTAATATTATATTTATCACATAACAAATGTACTTTTTAAATATTAATAAAATTATGCATATAAAGTTAGGTTTATTAATTAATTAAGAATATTTGAGATAGGTTCAAGTAATACAAACCATTTTTATATACCTTAAATATATATATTTAATAATTGATAATTATTGAATAAGAGTTACAAAATTTTCTTCCCGTGTCTTTGCTTCCTATCCTTATGACTTTAAACGTTATTATTCTTTTAATGGAAGTTGGATTTTCATTACGTTGCAAGTATTGCAAACAATAATATTTATATATAAAAAAAAGACCAAATTCAGCTGCAGACATTCAAAAAATAACTTCTACAGAAACTTGCTTTATTAAAAATTTTACGCCAACCTAAAACAAATGATAAAGGTAATCAAATGCACCATAAATTGAGTATTAAACTAAACAATAAACAATACAAATTATTAAAAAGGAAAAACACAAAAAATCAATTTTTATATTTAAATACAAGAAATTCCTAAAATTAATTTGTAAAAAATCTTTTTGATTATAATTTATTTGAATACATGCTGTAATTATTTATGTAGGACCAACATTAACATAACAATAGAACTCATATACAAAAATGTAATTTATCTAAGGCGTATAAGTTTTTAAAGACACATCAACATTTTTCATTATTTCAATAAAATAAATAATAATTTTCTAGTTCCTTAATTTTTTTATATATCATAAAAATAATAAAAATAATAAAATTTTTTACAAATGGGTATAAAACATCGATATTCTTTAATAAAATGTGAAACTTTAGTACATATCGCTGGATATGTCTTAAAGGAATATAATATTTAGTTTTATAATTTTTTTGAAGTTAAGTTTTTTGAACATCTCAAATTATTTTTCTTTTTGATATTCCAAATGAGATGTACACTTCAAACTGAAAATTTTTTTAAATATAACCTATTTATTAAAAAGATTCATTATTATACTACAGTGAATAATTTTAACAGAATTTGCTAAGCTTAAGCAATATGGACGTTTGTCAAATTCGATTGTTATAATTTCAATTTTGCAATAAATTGGTATTCGTTTTAAGTACAGGGTGTGCTGTTTCGAAGATAAGAACCTTTATTTCATCGAAATACCTTCAATAAGATAAAAAGTAATAGACCATCAATTATTTTCAGGGAAAATCAGGGTTATGGTTCAGCAGCTATCATTTTAACCACTCGCTAAGATTCGAATCGACTACTCTTTTCCTAGCTTTGTACTTTATATTCTACATAATATGCTTAGTGCCATTAAAATCAATGCAATAAATGAACATTTTAAATTTTATACTTTATATTAATTTTTCATACGTAAATATAATCTGTTCTTTTAAGAACATTATTTTTTCCACAATCTAATCTCTGAAAATTATATCACGACTGTCTTTAATATACTCACCTATTTGTAAAATCATTTCTTTCATATATTTCAATCTTATAGAATTTCCACTAAATCTATCTCGACTGAAAAATATAGTTATATACGATAATGATTTCGAGAATCCTTATATTGTGTTTAAATAAGGTTTCCCCCGTATAAATATTAAAAATTAAAATCGTGATCTATAATCCAATGTTTCCAAAAATTTTATAGATAAACAAACCTTAAAAAATCTTGAAGTTTAAAATTTTCTTGTAAAACACATCAATGTATAGTGCTACAAGTAAAAAATATGTCCCTTATTTTAGATATACTTGGAAATTACATTTCCAAATGCTAGAATATATTCAATTTGTTGAACTGTACGGTACTATGGTTAATGTTCAATGCAATCGCAAATCTATTTTAGTATTTCAATGTAAACACTGTTTATATATTTATGTTCAACATAAGTTCAAACTACAATTACTTAGTTATCTAATGCTTTTGAAGACGTAACTCACTTCATCATTGAGTACCAAAAGAAGATCAAACCTAACGTATTCTATAAATATAACATCAGAATGTACTGAGATTTTTTAAAGCTTCCAACACCTAATTAAACTAAGCATATCATTTATTTTTAACAAATATTAAAAATAATATATTCAATTGAGGTTAATATTTTGAAAAATTATATTTTAAATCAGAAAAATGTAAATCAAATTGAAAAATAAAGTATTAAAAAAATAAATAAAGAAATTATTTTTTATATTTATTATACTGATATATATGTAATATTATATATTATACTTATATATATCAACTTTTACGTATATTTTTTAATATTTTTATACTGTTTATAATAATCAATTTTATTTACAATTGAATCCAAATATACTTCATTAAAGTGAATTATCGAAAGGCTTACTTCTATATTATTTAATATTAATTTCTTCATACAGGAATCACAGGAGTCTAAAAAATTTAAATATCAAGTATTTGGAGGTTAAAATTTTTTAGTTCAAAATATATTAATTTTGTTGAATACTCGATTACTAATTAAATTACTAATCTAAAGTAATAACTATAGTGTTTTGTGATTCTCAAAAAATTTTAATTAATTGTGTGGTAAAGTATTGACAACCAAGAAAACAATTAACAGTTTATGGATTATTATAATAACCATATACAATAGAGAGAATTCACATATTATTGATTATCAAATGTATTGTCAAAAAAAAGAAAATCCTAATTTTTCTTTAAAAATCATCCTAAGTTATGAAGTTTATGCGTATCTTGAAAAATTTCTTAAAATTATAGTATATAGGTTTTGCTGAACTCGTAAGTATTTGTCGAAAAACATTCACAAAGTATTAGTGTTTGATATGTATTTTGAAATAGAGATGTAATGGTATAATGCATTTTAAAAAATCAAATTGATGAAGAATTTACTATTATTGGTGCTCTTAATCGCAATATTATAACAATTCTTTCTACTTTATTGATGGATATTGATGTGCATGACATTCCAACAAAATAGTGTTCCGTGAAAAATGTAAGAACAAATTTAATTACTGCATGAGATAATCTCTAATCCTGTTTTCTCTTCTTTCAGTATTTAGGATGAAAAGATGAGGAGCGGCGAGTGATTAGGACGAATAAAGTTGTAGTAGGCTACTATGTTTAATTAATTTTTTTATTTATAATATCACTTTGCACAGACAACACTACAATATCAGTAGTCCACTGTCCATAATTATCCGCGCCCTCACGATCGCCTCTGGATACGTCTTGTCAATGGTGGCACTTAATTGTTATCTCTCATTCTATCGGCAAGAAACTGTCCCCGTGGGCGTACCTTTTCCTTGACATCCTTTTGCAGACTTGTCGACCATTACACCGAGTTTTTACGATTTTCTTTACGTTTATGAATAGTAGTAATTAAAAATTTTGACTAAATTTATACTTATTTTGATGTATTATTTCATATATAATTCAATTACATATACAATTTTTGTTTTAATAAAACAATATACAATAAAAAAATATTATATTCAATTCAAATTTTAAATAAATTATAGTATATTATAATAAATTATATATAATACCTCTATTACATTAAAAGATAAATAATTTTGAAAAAGATAAATGAAACTAGGACTGATACTGTAAGTACTACACTGTCGAATCGTTCAAACACTAATAGTATAGACTCAATTTGCAAATGAAAAATGGGCTTAAATTTCTAATGAAAAACTCGGTTTTCTTATTCAAATATACTTTCCTAAATTCAAAACAAATTAGAGTTGTTATTCTCAAAACATGAAACACTGCATAATATCGGAAAATTAGACAATTAACTCAGCAAATATTGAGCAATCACTGCAAAGTTGTAAATTATATAGAGGCGTAGGACCGAAATCGTATCTACGTATTTTAAAAAAATAAATAATGGAAAAATAACAATATTGTCCGGCTAGTCTATAGTCAGTTTAAAAATCAAATATATATCATAATCCTGAAAACTGGCAGACTTGGTAATCATCACAAAATTTGATACAACCCAATTATACTCATCCAACTATTACACATCTATCTATCTAATGTCCGTTATACTCAATTAAAATTCTATTAAATATATCATAAATACTGTACTAAGCAATTCTTTTTATTCTGCAGAAAATACATCTATCAGTTAGCCAAATTCATAGACACTGCATTAGTGGAAGTAAAAATTTTTTTTAAAAAACAATATAAAATTAAAAGACAAAAACTGATAACAATATTAAACACACAGTCCATTTTTTAACTCGAAAAATTAATATCTCAAGCTGTAATTAACAATGCCATTGATAACTGGCTAACAAAAAGTACAATTGAGAGATAAAACAATGGTAATGGGATTGTGAAATCCAAAATTTTAATAGGAATTCAACCCCCAATAGAATGGAAGCTCTCAAATTCAAAAACTTAGAAAAAATGCATTCAGACTAATTGTAGTCTGTCACATAAGGCACTAGTGAATGGCCTAAATAATTTTTATGTCAAAGTTAATATGAAATACAGATAGTATTAAGGCAAAAATAAGATTACGAATGTAACTTGTCTTACTATTCTGTCTTTACAAGAATAAGATAACAGTTTGGAAGATTTCAACCCTAGATTGCAATAATTAAATGAAGTAAATTTTGTAAGTCGTAAACAAGATCTACAAATAAGTAGGTATTCGCCTAAAAAATGACCAAAGTTTCTCCAGTTAGGTCCTTTTTAAATTAGCAAAAAATAATACAAAAGCATTTCATTTGTAGATCTTGACAACCGTATTCTTCTATCACTGGTATGATATGACTAATCTCCTTTCCTTACAGAAGATAGAAATCATTATTCACAGGTGCCCTGACACCAAATAGAGAAACACTGTTTATTATTCATCGTTTTCTAGTTTATTCACGTGAGCACTCACTTTTCAAGGATGATGTTGTTGATGCATGTACATGGTTCATCCAAGAAGTATCGAGTTTTTTTTTCATTTTATGACTATTGGTCGTAAAAATTTAGAAGGGGTCTTAAAATGTTGAAAAACTCTTTCCACATTTGACTCTATTTTTTTTTTGTTTTTTCGATAATTAGGTGCGGCAAAATTTTACTTCGCGCGAAAGGTGTTTTTCAAATTTTTGACACGACGTGCTGAAGCGATTAGCGGAAAACCACTACGTAATAATGTTTTGTTCAAAAATTAAAAAAAAAAAAATTCTTACCTTTCTTTTTTGAAAGATGATTTATTGGTGGACTTATAAACAGTGTGAAATAAAAATTTTGAATTCTTCAAAAGAATTTCCTCCTGCATCAACACATTTTTGAAGGCATGTTTTCCAAATTTCAAATGCATCTTGAAACTCTTCAGCTTTGATGTTCTTCAAAAATTTTTCGCATTTCTAAATGTTTTTGCACTATATTGTGCACTGTAGAGCGCGTTAAATTCAGTTTTTTCTGAAATGCTTTATCTGTTAATCGATAGTCCCAATTTAAAATTTCTAACACGCGCCGGGTGTTCCCAGCCATTCGAAAGCTTTTTGGGCGCCCAGATCAAGGCTCGTTGATGATTATTTCTCGGTCCTCTTTAAAAGCTCTGTGCCATTTTCCACTTTGTAATTTTGACATGCAATTATGTCTATACACTTCTTGCAACATTTTATACGTTTTCACACTGTTTTTTTAATGACAAACAAAACATTCTCGTGTAGTAGTTTTCCATTAATCGCTTCAGAGTGCCGTGTCAAAAATTTGAAAAACACTCTTCGCGCGAAGTAAATTCTTGTTGTATCCAATTATCTAAAAAACAAAAAAAAAAGGGACAAATGAGGAAAGAGTTTGTAAATAATTTAAGACCCCTCCCAAATTTCTACGACCAATAGTCGCAAAATGAAAAAAAAAACTCGATACTTCGCGGATGAACCATGTATATGCTGTCGATGATCGAGAAGAGAGATTCATACTATACCAATCAAGTTTTTCTCAATTATTATTCTTTTAGTTATTAATAGTTTTAATAAAACTTGAAGAAACAGGTACACAATGGGTATGACCTAAACTCGCGAAATTATTCTTCCGCATATTTAGTAATCTAATTTAATCTAGAATTGAAAAAAAAATTAAATTTGATTAAGTATCAAAATATATTGTTATGTCTGGGATTATTATTAATTTATTTATTAAATAAAATATTATTAATTTGTTAAATTTAAATTAACATTTATTCAGTTCACTAGTTTGATACAATTTTTATTCTTGATTTTACAAAAATAAATATAATGTAAAAAAACGTTCTGTAAGAATAAACTTTAAAATAATATAATAGTAAAAATTCGGACATCGCGTATATTAAAGTACAAAATTGTCGCTCGGTTAACGTATAACGTTACTTATTTTGGGATGTGTATCTCGATCGGCTGTTTAAACGTCCTTGAGAGTAACGTGAATAGTCCGAAAAGCCGTTGTGGGTGTTGTATTTCTTCTTTGACAACTTGTCGTCACCACTCCGAATTGTTTTGGGTTCGGAGTTCCCAATTGTGATAAGAGTTTAGATTCTTGAATATCGAGTACAAAGTTCATAAATTAAAATTTTAATTACTATAGATCGAATGACTGACGAATTGAGAAAAAGTGCATAATTTTTGCTCGGTATGGCTTTTATAGCCTTTTAAATCTTTCCCCACCATAACACCTTTAGAGATGAGATTGAAAAAGGGATGATCTTCTTATTAATTATTAATTTATCAGTGGCAGACAGACACAATGAATTCAATCTCTGCTTTTTCTAACTTAATTTCCAGTGAATCTGGTTCCAGTTATATTTAATTTTCATGATAAAGATTCATTTGTAAATGAATCTTTATTTACAATTGATACTTTAAGAGAGATTCTAATTTTATTAATATTTAATTTCTTATTTTTTTTTTTTACATAATAATATTAACATAAATAAAATAAGAAGAGGAATGTATAAAAAAAATAAAACTTATAAACTCTTTAATTTAAATATTAATGAGATAGTGTGGTTTACAGACTTACATTAGTATACCAAAATAATTAACAATGTAAAGGCTCTAGATATTTATTAGTTAAAAATAGAATATAATGTAATTGGAGCTAATCTAATATCTTCTATTAGCGTTGTACAAGTAATTGAATAATTATAAAAATTATTACTTAATGAAATTGGAATGTTTAGAATCCAAAAAGCATATAAACACTGATATGAATAATAAAATTATTATAATTTTCAATATTATATTATTATAAAATAGAAGTAATGTGCAGTCCATAAAAATAACAAATAATAAATTTATAATAAAACAGTTTGCGAGGGAACGACGCAAAATGAGACGGGTGTTTCATTACAGTTTACTGATTATACAAAGATTAATTCTATTTTTTAATAGCGTATACTATTATTTATATAGTCATGCAAATTAACATGTAAAGAAATTAATAATGTAAGAATTTGATACATAATATTAAATAAAAGAGAAAAAATGTGCACAATACTATACACATTTATTTATTGTAAATGTCTTTGATGCTAGAATAAGTTATTATGTAATTTTTCGCAGAAGTTCGATAAGTATTCAAATTTCTTCAAACGCGTCCACTGCCCATCACTAATTTTAAATACATCAACCACAGGACGACTACCTATGTTTTTCTGTATCAGTTCATCACTAATCTGCCTGTGTGCGAAAAGATCTATTGACAGTTTAGAAAAGTTTAAATAACTACATATATTCAACAAGTATCAAATTTATAATTTCCTTATTTACGTATTCGAGTTTTTTCATTCAAATTTCTTGTCAATCCTTACTCAAATTCTATCTCTTGAATTTTTTTATTTCTGTTAGATTTAGAATAGAACTAACAAAGGCGTAGAAATCCGAAAATTAGTACACTTTTATTCTTTTTAAAAAGTATATAGACGTATTTTTGAGCTTCTTTCTGGAAATTATTCATTATGTTCTCAAGCTTTATATTATGTTTTTATTTTAAAAAGCCTCTTTTTAAATCTTTTAGCTTCAATATAATATTCATCCCATCGTAAAATAAAGTTTTTAAATTTAGAATGCATAAAACGGTCACTTCATTTCATTTTGAACAGCTTACAAATGTACATTGTAATTTTTAAATGCTTCAAAATGATTGAAATAGTTGTAACAATCAGAGAGACTCAAAATCAAATCCTTTACAAAGATCAAAGAATATACGGAGAAAATTCTACGGAAATCAACTAACATGAGTATTGCACATAAGATACGACTGCAACTGATACAAAATTTAAGTTTAAAGAAGGTATTGTAGAATTTTAGAATTCTAGATAAAAGATGAGAAAAAATAATATATGCGAGTGAGAAAAAGCAAGAGAAAAATAGATCGATAGATTTAGGGAGAGGAAGGCGGAAGGACGTGAGAGCATTAAAGTGGTTAGACTGTTTCTGTATGAAGGTGTTACAATATGTAGGATTTAAAGAAAAAATACAGGATTGTTCACGAATATTAGAGGGTAAAGATTTCCAAAGGATAGAAGATGACAAAAAATAATATGACACGAGGATCTTTCTGTTTCTGTCCTGAAGCGTGATATGAGAAGAGGAGCGTTCATAAAGTGTAAGGAACGCGTAGTGTCATTATAAATAAAATACTTTAGTAAATATGTAGGGTATTTATTGTTGAGAATCTTATACAATAAGTTAAACTTAAAGTATTCCCTACGCTTTTTTGGAGTCCACTCGCGCAACTCACTGCGGTAAGGAGTACGGTATGTGAAAATGTCTTTGTAGTTCATGTATGTAGTAGATTACAGAATTTGAAATCCTTAATAATCGTAGTTCTTGTTCATCCGACAGATCTATGAAAAGTAAGAAGCAGTAATCGATATTGAGGAGAAGTTGCATCTGAATAAGGTGGATACGTAGAGAATATCTGGTACGAAATATCTGCGACGAAAATGATACAACTTGTAGAGAACAGACTTCACTTTATTTGATATTTTCGTGATATGTTATTTCCATGTAAACTTCAAGTCTAGCATCATTCTCAAACTCTTGATCGTAAGCATAAAAGGGATATTATGGTTTCTAATGCATATAAAATGTGTTATATTAAAGAATCTGTTCATAAAAATATTGGAGCCAAAGGATAAAGCTTGCATTTTATATGGATTTATCTGTAGGTCGTTTAGTTCTACCCATTTAAATATCTTAGATGCTTCTGCTGCTAACCACTTTAGGTTATGTTTAATTTCATCTAGAGGAAATTGTGTATAAATTTTCAAATCATAACATTAAGAATGTATTTAGTAGAGGAGTAAAGATTCCGGGCAAAATCATTAATGTACAGGTTAAGAAGCAAAGGGCTGAATACGGACCTGTGCGAAACACCGCGTGTAGTTTTTTACAAATGAAGACATATTTTTAATCTCCTTAAGATAAACAGCCTAGGTTCTGTCAGAAATATATGAAGAAAACCATTTTAAACAGTCTATATTACGCAGTTTTGATAATAAAATGACATGGAAAACAGAGTTAAATGTTTTTGTAAAATCAAATAATAAAAGAATGGTAATTTTCCTTTCATCTATACCATGCCTAATGTCATCCATTAGTTGCAATAACGTCATGTGGGTGCTGTGTCCTTTGCGAAACCAAACTTGAAAGCCTGATGTTAACAGTATACAACATGTTAAAAGTATTTACATGTATGTTTAATTGTTCTTATATTAATTTTTCGAAAACCTTAGATAAAAACTTAAGGAAAGGAAATAGGTCTGAAATTATTAAGACTGTTCCTAATAAACGAATATATATTAAAGAGAAGAAGTGAGGAAAAATAAATAATGGGCTTCAATTAATAAACAAAATTTTAAGTCATAATAATCAACAATTTTTTGGCTCAGCGCATACAATTAAGGTATAAAAAACCCCTCCCGAATGAAGAGAAAAAAGACATCGTAAACTTCAATCTACTTATCGTTACTCTACACGAGTTAGACGGTGCGCTGACTGCGACCTCACTCGGTTGGCGTCCTTCGCATCGGGACATGACACTCAAGGCCTGTTGGACAGACCAGCTGGTGGTCGCGGCTGCTAGAGTCGGCATTACTTCCAAGTTGCAGCGAGAGCATGAACCGAGCGCTCATCTAGTTGCACTTTCAATGTAGCACACATCTGTACACCTACACTCATATACACAACACAAAAATATATGCGTACGCAATTACAGGAATCGCAAGATGATACACGAGTAAATATATGCAGTAGATCGGCAAGCAACGATGCTACAGGATATCTACTCTACGCGAAATTCCAAAAAGGAGTGACACGTAGCATCCGGAACAAAAACGGTTCCTCCCGCGTCTTTTTGAGTGCAATAAAATCGGGAAACGCCTTTTCCACTGTTTCTTCATTAAATATTTTACATAAAAAAGGTTCCTATCAAAGATAATACTGTGACCCAGAAAAACTGCAATAGTTCAACTATACCAGGAGCTTTTGACTAGAATGAGTGTATGATTCTATGTACATCCGCGGGTAAGATTGGGAGGAAATTAAATGTATGATTTATGTCAGTGGCTAGTAGGCGAAGGTTCTACAGAAAGGTTATAAATGAAATCGAAAATGAAAGTGTGTGTTGGACTGGAAGATATCGAGGAAAAGTGATTATTGTTCTTTGTTGGTGAAAGATGCTAGTAAACTTATCAATGCGAGATTAATAAGTTTTACTAGCGAATTAACTACTCTCAGGTGGTGTAACTCCTTTCAAAGATTTTGTGTATTGTTTATATTAGAGAGTCAATTTTAAAAATATGCACACCTAGCGTTTTCTACCTATTTTTGTAATATAGCATGAACTGCCCTATAGGAAAGCAAATCTGATCTAGGTCTAGTCTTATTGTAGCGTATGTAAAATCTATAACGGTTTGTTAAAAGGTCGAAAAGTTGGGGAGTCTACCATGATTTTTTGTATTTTTGCGTAAATTCTGTAACAGTTTTTTATGGAACAAAAAGGATGTATGTGACATGAATGTGTTTATAATTTATTTATTAAGCTGTTCAAGTGCATCCTTAAAGTTACTGCTTTGAACAGTCATATTTCAGTCACACGACTCTAATTAATTCTTTAAACCATATGCATTAATAAAATTGTAATCATAGTATTTAGAAATTTGAGACAAAGGATTTTGTATTGTAATATCAAGAGTGACTGAAATAAGATCATGTCCTGATTTTAGGAGATGATTTTATCCTCTCATGAATAAGGCAAACATTCAGTCAAGTATCTGAAGTATGTGTATAATGCATAGGTCCAAATGGAACTAAAATTAAGGAAAATTCTTTGATAATATTTTGCAGAAATTTTGATTCTTCCGAATTGGAGAGCAGGTCTGCATTAAAATCTCCGAGAATAATTTTTGTACCATAGTCACACAGCAGATTTGTTAAGGTAGTGTAAAAGTCATTACCCTCTGTGATAAGAGCGTGTGAGGTTTAAATATTAAATAAATAACAAATATTGGACTATGGTGTGGTAGCAGGATTTTGCAGAATACATTTTGAGGATGGTCAGGCTGAGAAATCCAAGTATTTGCTGATAATGTAAGTTCTTTAAATTTAAATAATTTGTGAATGTAATAAAAAGTAATAATATTAATAAAAGATAAAATAATAGTGAAAAATTATCGTGTATATACAAGGATTAAATAATTATCAATACAGTGTAAACACAATATATGTAAAGCGACTATAAAACAAATATATAAAATACTACTATCGAATAAAATTTAACTTTCTATATATACTACCACTTAGAATAAGTAGACCAAAAGCAAATATAAAACATAAAATATAATGCAATTATAATATAAATATATGTATAAATATTGCGCAAGGCTAATTATAAATAAAGACTAATATTATATCTAAAATGTATATATAAATCTAAGAGAAATTGCTGAGATCGTAATAATAATATAAATTGTATTTACAATAATCTAACGATACACTGTTTCACCTGTCGCGTTACAATCTTTTACTTAATAATTTTAATATTGGCTATTGCGAATAACGGTGCTAACTTACCGAATTAAGAATAATAACTAGTGTGCTGCGTTATCAGTGGACCTATATACTACTACTTGTCAGCTTTGATATTAGGCGTCTTTTGCGCAGTGGTACTTGAGTACTGTAAATATTGTACGTTAAAATGACGCCTATTTACAGCATGAATAACCAAATCAAATGTATGTTGAAACAGATCCACGAACGAATGCACGTGCATTCCTTTATAAAACGCCTAATGAAATATACTTTGAGCTCCTCCCGATGATGCTGCAGATTAGTGCAAAAATCATCAGGACACAGGAGAATTCAAGAAAATGATTTGGCTGTGATTGGACAATATTTATATTGACAACTGCCGTTTATAAAACTAGTTAGTTGTAACTTTTATAACCAGTTTTTATATCAACTGACTAGTTTTTATCTTAAACTTTATCATGAGATTCTTTCAAGGAAAAAATCCAATATCTATCCACTCAGTTGCAAAAAACACCTTTGCACTTGCACCGCCACTCTGATGCTCCTCTATAACATGGAGTTCCACTCCAAAATATTCACAAGATTAGTATATAATTCAAGATAAATACTAGCTATGTAAAACTGTTCCCGCAGACATAGAAAGAGAGAGAGTATGATGTGTATATGTGTTTACTTATATAGATATGCATCTAATATATGATAATATTAGTGCCAATGTGTGGGAGATCGATTTTTAGATATCAATCTATTATCGCCGTACATTGTGTGGGAAAAATCCAATGTGATAAACAATACGGACTGGGAAAATCCAAGCATAAATAGTATAAGAAGACGAAGGAGTTTCAAGCTTGTGGCAAGCAGGTTTTGCCGATACGCGAATGTGCGACAATAACTGTGCATTATTGAATATTTTAATAAAAGTATAGTTTTCAACTCTCGTTTAATTACTCAACTCGCCATCATCTATAATGTCATAATTAATGGTTTTAAAAAATCACGCATTCTACGTTTATAATATGTATTTAGTGTATCTAGTTTACGATACTGTGTACACATTGCAGATCACAAAGTAATTTTGTGAAACAAATACTGCAAACTTAATTTTTAAAATAGTAATGATGTATCAATACACTGTTTGGCCAATTAATTTTCTAAGAACAATTTTAATAATGGTAATTTAATAATAATGGATTATATAAAAGCGTAATATAACATGTGTATAAATAATTAACTGACAATTATACCTGGAAAAAAATATATCTGGAAGAATATATTTTAGAATAACAACCTGAAATAGCAAATTATGTAAATAAAAATTTAATTTATAAATAACCCAAAATTTTAAATTTATTTATTCAAAATTATATTTTTTAAAATTTTCATTTTAACTTAAAGACAAATTAAGCGATTTGTTAAAAAATTTTGAGGAAATATATAATATATTTGTTTGAAAATTGTAAACAAATCAGCTTTTAAATATTCCCAAACAACGAATTTGACATGAAAAAAACATCAGTTAAATAAAAAAAAAAAATTTGTTGCTGTTATTTTTTCAATTTTTAATGTTTTATAAAAATCCTAATTTATAATAGAATTTTATTTAGTTTTATATGCCTGAATTTTTTTATAGGTAATTCGCGGACCTCTACAATATTAACTTTCTTATAACTTTTTTTTTATCTCTGTGGTTAATCATCTATTTTGGATTTAAAATACTATTTAATATTTTTATTTTAAATTTTGTAAAAAATATAGACACATAAATATAATTACATAAATATGTTTTCATAGTTTCAAAAACTTTATTTAATTTGGTTTTTTTTATAAACTCTGAAACAATAACTACGTTTTGAGAGCACCAGAATAGGTATACCCTGTAACCTCAATTCAATTTAGATAAAAATGTTATATTATTTAAAATATCAGTTAACTCATTTCAACTTACACGAATAATATGAAAATTCCAAAAATCAAAATGTTTTTTTATGTTTTTATTATATTATTCATTTTAAGTTAAAAATTTTTTTCTTTATGAAGCTGAAGCCATTAATTTGATCAGTATTATGTTATATATTTTCTAGCTGTCATATAATTCTTTAAAGTTTACATTTTAAATTATTTTTTAAGATGGTAATAGATGTTCTAATATTTTTTAACATTAAAATTAAATTTTTATTATTTGTGTCATAAATTTTGAAATTATTTTTAAATAAATGGCTAATTATCGTAAAAAAGTTCTTTTGCAAATTATAGATTAAATTTTGTCTCTTTTAAAGTTACTGTTATTTTAATCACAACTTTTATTTTACCGTAAGTAAAATTTGGTTTAATTTTTTATTATTTCTTCCTATAGATAGTGTATTGTGATAATATAAAAAAATATTGGAGCGTAGTAATATTTTTTTATTCATTTATAAATGTCACAAAATATGAGGACGCATCTTTTTGATTGATTTATTTACTCTCAGAAGTTATTGTTAACGTATTTTCTGCTCATAATCTTTATGATTCTTCTTCTATTAGATTTATTTTCATCTGATATCAATATTGAGATCATCAATCATATTTTCTTGTTGATCATTAGCATAATTTTTGCAAAATTTAGCAACATACTATTCTTTTTTACATATAAAAGATATGAGTTTTTCAATCCGATAGATATATTTACTAGTTTATATTGTCATAATTAATTAGTATTTTAGGGTTCATTTTTTTTAATATTTTCTTGACTTGTAAATAATTGTTTAGTAAAATTGAAATGGAAGAAATATCTCTTCTCATTATCTTCCCCGCAAACTCATAAAATTTTTAAATGTTAATTCTTATTTTTTTTTATGTAAGCACTTAGAATGTTTTTTAATATTTACATAAAAACATACTCGTCGATGTGGTCCTCTTGAAACAAATTTTATGTTTCGTGAATTAATTCCTTTTAGTACATCAAAAATATAATCAAGTGCTGAAATTCTTTAAATTGTATTTATAACTAACTATTTGTTTGCTTGTTGAACAATGAACTTGTTAAATTATTTGCGAATGTATACTTTTCGATTCGTATGAACTTGCACAAGTTTTTCATGTTTTATTGTTTTATACCATTTTAAATATGTACTGTAAGTATCCTTATGAGTAGAAACACTTACGCTTCGTATTTCTTTTGTGTTATTTATTAATTTAAGAATAATAGTTTTTCAAATATTTCAATTTTTAAACACAATATATTTTCACAAGAAGAAGTCCGCACACTTGCGAGCACAAGTTAGTAAACATGTCTGTTTTTGATAAAGGATTGACAATGTCTCTCGATAACAAAAATAATTTGCAAATGTCAGATTAAAATAAGTAAATTTAATATAACTAAATTTTTATAGTAATTATAAAGATAAAGTAATTTTACAAATTTAATTTTTAAATTAAATTAATTTATGTCTAAATTTCAAATAAAATTAAGACTTTGAAAAAAATACTTGATAAATTATAATCTAAAGTAGAAATGAAATATAATGCAATTTATACAATATATTGATTTTTAAAAATTATATTTTAATTTCGACTTTTAATTCTAATGAATAAGCCAATAATAAATATTCAATTTTTATTCAAATATAATCACATAGTATTTTTTTCATCAAAATTACATTGACTGTTTGTCATTTTTAATGTATTTTTTTATTTTTTTCTTCTACGTTTATTTATAGTAAACATATTCAATTTGTTCACTTATTTAACAGAAATAGTGCAAGTCTAATGAAAATATAGTCACAAAGCATGAACAAAGAGATAGAGAGAAAGAAAGGAAGCAAAAGCATAGGCTTGCTCGAAACAAGGGGTTAAGCTCGTTCATTATTCAGTACTTCATTATATATGAATAAATTTTCGAGCAATGCCGAGATAAAGCTGCCAAGTTTTCAAGAGCAACGAACCTAAAGTAACAGCAGCAGTAGCTCTCACACACTAAATATTTAGACAGTCACTGTCATGCAATATCGTTACTGTTCGTTTTCTCCTAATTTTTTTTTCTTTTTTCTCAATCAGATTCATTTTTTATTTTCTTCTTTTTGTTCCTACTTATTTTCTCATTTTATTGTTTTTTAAATATATTTATTTATCAATGCAGTCAATTATAATCAGACTAAATTCTTAGCTTTTTTTATTATATATATATTTTCTTAAATCTTACCAAATTGAAGTTTATAAATACAATAAGAAACAGATTTGAAAAACACATTTTAATTTTCTGCTCTTATATTTTACTTGATTTATTTTAATTTCTTTATAATATTTTTTACAATATAGTTACTTAAAAATATTATTCAATTTATTTTATTTAAGTAATGTTATTAATTAATAATTAAATCATACTTTAGAAGCATTACTTGTAAAATATATTTTTAATTTTTTAAATGATTATTATACAAAGATTTGTAATACCCCAAAACTTTAAAAATCTAATATTAAATGGTGAATAAAATAATTAATCTAATTTTAATTTTAATAAGCATTTCAAATTATTTTAAGTAATGATAATAATAATAATGGTAATGGCAATTACATTATACTTCTTAAAACTATAAATTATAATTTTATTTTACTATAATAAATAAAATTTGTTTTCGTTTCAATGAAACTTTTACATTCTATGAGAGTATTTCTCAATCTATATAAAATTATTGTTCCAGCCGTACATCCTATATAGAATAGGTATATTAATAAATATTTATAAAAAATTATAAATAAAACAAATTATATAGTTTATATATCGTAATTAAAGAAAAAAATCACGTATAATATTATCTAATAGTTTATAATAATAGCTTTATAGAAATATTTAAAAAAAAATTTTTTAAATATAATAAATACCTAAAAGTATTAAACAAGCACACTTTTGACAACAAATTTTCGTTAATAAAATATATAAAATAAAATATAATTTCGTTGAGCAAATGATTATTTAATAAATAATAAATGAAATTACAATAAAATAAGTTAAATTATAATAAAAGATTTAATTTCAATGTTAAAATATTTTTTAAATATTTATAGTCAATCACTACAATGTTCTTCAAAAATACATTTAAAGAAGTAGTGCAGAAATATAGAAGTACTAGTAAATTAATTGTTTTCTATTTTAATCATGTATCATTTGTGTATTTATAATTACATACATTCATATGTATAAAAGTGTTAGTGAGCACTGCGGGGAATTTCAGCTAAGAGCTTAAGTTACAGAAGCCTTTACACGGGCCAAGAGCGACTACGATGATATAAAAGGGCGATTTCCCAAAGCATTAACGCGAGAAAGCAGGTGGCGGTGAGGGCGAACTAGAAGGCGAAAGTGCACTTGTTGGACGAAACAAATCCGTTTCCGATACCCTTTGTAATTCGAGATGATCGGCTTGAATACTACTCTGACCCTCTTTCAGATCGAGATCCACTTCCTGTCACATATGTCGTTTATTATGATAAAAGAAAAGTAGAACTCTTAAAATACAAAGTTTACAGTATTTTCATTTTTAATATATTTAATTTTAAGTTTCATATAATCCAAAATATTAAGAAAAGAATTCGTTACATAAATATTAACTGAAAAAACTTTTGTAAATACAAAAACAATTTAAAAATGGAATGTTGTTTAATAAACCATATTTCCTTCTGATTAATGCTTTTTTTTATTTTAAATATTATTGTTTTTGTTTTTATTATTATTATTTAATTAATTAATATTTGATACTTTGAAATTTTTGTTAAATATTACTCAATATTTATTAACATTACAAAAATTTGAATAATTAATTGAAGTTAAAATTAAAAATGACAAAAGAAGTCAATTAATTGTGTGAAAATATAATTTTTCTTGAATAAAAAATAAACTAATATTATATATAAAATAAATATTAAAAGAATTTTAATAAAATAATAAATATTTTTACGTCCTAATTTATTCGAATAATTTTTGTATTGCAATTATTAAAATATCTTTGATTATCTTTGAATATAATTTATATTAATATATTTAAAATTAGGATAAATTAATACATTAATATTAAATAGTTGTTTAAATTGATAATTTACTTTCATCAAATTAGCTTATACTAGGATGTTCTTAGTAATTAAATATATTATTAATTTCTAGATCGTAATTGATAAATTAATTTAATTATAGAGTTTTAATGTGTCAGATATGAATTTTGCAACATGGTGGAATTAGCTTTTTTAATACAAAATCTCTTTATTTAATTAAATAAATATTATTTAATTTTTTGTGATTTATTATTTGTTAAAGTTATTCATATTTAAAAAAATTACAAAATATATTGTACTATATTTTATATTTATTTTATTTGATACAACTTATATAAATAATTTATTAGTAATTAATCATATTTTAGTCAAATATGTTTATTATCATATATATAATAAAAAAAGATATAATTATGATTTACATGTATTCTTTTAAATTAATGTCGAAAATGCTATATTTTTTGTGAAGACATTCTTGTTCGGTAAGATTTTTGACAATAAATTGTACATTGATTTAGAGTTTTGCTATCGGATTTTTGTTTATCTTTTTGTAAATTTTTTATCTCCAAATAATTTTTGCATTTTTAACATGTAATCCAATGATTCGAAATATGTCAATCGCATACGAGCTTAACAAAATCGTACGGTTTCTCGAAAATACATAAACCTGACAATCCATTGAGACTTATCATATCTAGTTTCAACTGTCCCACGCACTTTCTTTCTAAAATATTATTACATGCACTTAAAAAATGTATTTCATAGCTTAGGTCTAAAATTATTAACAGCTTTGACCTTTTTAAAAAAATAAAGAACATCTAGGTCCCGGACAATCGTATGTTCCTTTCGCTTGACGTAAACTTTTTGTTTACAAGCGTCATGAAGGAGCTTGTAATTCAAAGTTTAGAAAAACGCATTTTCCACATCAATAACGCTTGCGAAATTCCGTTTAATGAAATTATAGCCATAACTAATTTTCTTTTTGACAATACATATTTCTTCTTTGATGGTAATATTTACCAACAAATTTTTGGTACTCCAATGAGCGCACCAATATCGCTCATTTTCGCAGACATGATAATGGATAATTTGAAGAAGGATTGTCTCAATACTAAAAAACTGTTAAACTACTCTGCCTTTTTTTACTATAGATATGTAGATGATACTGTTTTTTGCATAGAAAAAAGTAAAATTTTTATTTTAAATAGATTCAACAACTATAATAGTCATCTACAATTTACTTATGAGTTAGAAACGTCAAAATCTTTGAACTTCTTTGACATTACCATGTATAATAAAAATAACCATATATTGATAAATTGGTACCAAAAACGGCGTGTTCCAACAGAATCATCAATTTTCATTCACATCATTTGATGAGCCAAAAGATAAATATTGTATATAACGTTATAGGCAGGGCGATTTTATTATCTGATAAATGTTACCACAATGATAATTTAGTGTATAACATTCTACATAATAATAACTAGCCGGTCTACGTCTATAATAAATATATGAATTACAGGATGAGAAAAAATAAATAAAAACTTCTCTAGACAATAATCTTGGAAGATTTTTTGACAACATAATTTTTTTTACCATACATAAATAAACTTTACAAAAAATTAGTAATAAATTAAAAGTCTACAATATCAACACTGTCCCCAAGATTAACAATAAGTTATAAAATTGGGTAAACACAGGCGTGATAAATGGGAAACAGCGGACATCGTTTATAAAATAAACTGCAAGGATTGCAATGCAACGTACATAAGCGAAGCCAAATGAATTTTAAAAAAACGAATTTGCGAGCATAAAAAACAATATAATACTAATTCTATAATACAAATCCACTAGTAAATAAACGAACATACGATAGACTGGGATAATGTAAAATTTTTAGATAGAGAACAAAATTATAGAAGAGACAAATCTTGGAAATGCTATGCATTCAATTAAATCGTCACACTGTAAATAATCAAGAGGATACCAATGTATTAAACTATCAATATAAACATTTGACGACAGTGATTACGCGACATAAAGCTAAGATATAAACTCTACGTAAGCGTACCTTGGTACATTTAAATTTGACGACGCGACAACACAAGTTGTGTAAAATAAATTTTATAAATCATTAGACCATAGCAATATATTATTGTATTTTACTTTAATTTCAATTTGTAATTCAACTGTTGTTATAATTGTATTAATTTATATAATAAAAACAAGACTGATGAAAACAAAGTAATTTGTCCAAATGTCGCCGACGTTTATTGTTTCATTTAACTACATCCTTAAGGAACTAATTTTTCAATACTTATACTAATATGAAGGATGTTCTCTTAAATTCTAAAAATTTGTATCAGATATGAAGTCAATGGAATCTGAGTTAAAATAATATTATAAACTATTTAGCGTTACAACATAACTAAGTAAATATTAAAAAATTCACAATAATTAGTCGAATTAGGGTTTTGTTTTAAATAGTAGTAGAAAGAAATTTTAATTTAATGTCAGAATTAATAAGAAAATCCGATAACGATAAATATTCATTTTGTAATTTTCATTTCCAACGATCTACTCATATCTGTGAATAATAAGTTTTTCGTTTTAATTATGTGATTATTTAAACAAATTTTTTATCCAATATATATATTTAATTAGAACGTAGTGTAGTGTACGCGTTGTGTATATACAAAATATATTTTTTTAGATATTAGCAATACAATTGAAATTTACTTAATATGTTAATTTCAAAAAATCAACGGTATTATGAAGTTAATAAAGGATAGAGAAAGGAAAGACAAGGAAGAAAACTTCGTTATCAGAGGCATGGACAGAGCTGAGGTGGAAAACATAGGGGTGCAAGAATGGGTGACTCATTCGCCAAAAAGAAACTAGATATGGACACAGAGATTAAGAGCGCATGGTGGAGCGGCTATTTAGTTATCGTAAAGATGGAGAACAAATAAGAAAGAGACAGGATATAGGAGAATAGAAAAAGCCTAATTGGGACAGAAATCCTTATGGACTTTCACCTCACATATGAGAAAAGAGTAATACAGAAATAAAGAGTGTGTGAGGAAAGCCAAAAGAAATGGAGTCTTCGCAAAAGTGGAATTTAAGAAAGTATACATCGATGGAAACTGAACAAAATGGAAGGGAGCAGAAGAAATGGACAGAATGATGAAAAAACTTATCCAAAGATATATCTTGAAAATGTAAAGTTCCTTACGGATGTAGAAAAGATTGAAAACCCTTTTTTATGATGTTTTAAGGCAACGTTTCGATCAACTTTCGTTGTCTTCTTCAGGCCTCTGTTTATTAGTAAATTTACACAATTATAAAAGTTGTTCATACCTTAGTATATTCGAATGTAGAATTATAGCACGACTTGTCTCGTCGATATGTCAAATTCGAATATACTAAGTTTACAATTTGTCGAAGATTATGTTCCAGCTGAGTGTCGCGTCATCAATGACGTCAGGTGTTTATAGAGACCGTTTAGCATTTTCGTATCTTCATGTTTGTTTACAGTGTTGATATTTAACTGTATATGCAGAATTTCCGAAATTTGTCTTTTTCTGTAATTATTTTCTCTGTCTAAAATTATAACATTGTCCCAATATATGGTATTTTCATTATTTTGCAGTACAATTGTATCATTAAGTTGGTGTTTTGAACTGTTTTGTGCTTGCAAATCCGTTTTTTAAAATTACGTTTAGTTTCGCCTATGTAGGTAGCTTTACAGTCTCTGCACTTTATTTTATAAACGACGCCGGCTGTTTCCCATTTTGTTTGTTTATCTTTACCTAATTTTATAATATTATTCAATTTATTGTTAATTATGGGCACCGTATTAATGTTATAAGTTTTTAATGCATTGCAAATTTTTTCATAAAATGTATTTATGTATGGAATTGAAATTATATTGACAAAAGTTTTTTTGAGTTGTTATTTAGAGAATTATTATACTTAATTATTCTCAGTCTATTTTTAATATGTTTGTCATAAAAGTAAACAGTGTAGTCGTTGTTATAAAGGATGTTACGCACTTTCTTTAAATTGTCCCTGTGGTAACTTGTGTCAGATAATAACACTGCCCTGTCTACAAGGTAAATACAATATTTCTCTTTTGGCTAGTAACGTGATGTGAAAAGAAATTAATTATTCTATTAGAGCATATCGGTTTTTGATACCAATTTGTTAGAATTTTGTTGTTGGTTTTTTGTATGGTAATATCAAGAAAGTTTAGAAGGTTTGATCTTTCTACTTCATGTGTGAAGTGTAGATGAGGATCGTAATCGTTAAATATCTTTAAAATCAGGTCGACTTTACTGTTTTCTATGCAAAAAACAGTATCATCTACATATCTATAGTATAAAACAGGAGAATAATTATGTTGGTTTTTTAGAATGTTAAGATACTATTTCTCAAGATCTTCCATTACCATATCTGCGAAAATAGGCGAGATCGGAGAGCCCATTGGGGTAAGATAAAAAATTTGCTGGTAAGTGTTACCGTTAATTAATCGTTAATCAGAGAGCTCATTGGGGTAAGATAAAAAAAGACAGAGACATATAGACACAAATAAGAAGAAACAAGGTCGATAAGGCAAAGTATATTTAAAACATATGGAAATATTATGAAAAAGAGCATACCAGAATACTTAAGAAAAAAAAAGAGTGCGGAGAAAATATATACAGTGACTAAGATTGGCTGTGACGACATAGTTGACAGTAACAAATACTGGATGAAGACGAGTGAGAAGAAATGCCAACTATGTAACAGGGTGAATGAAAATTGGAATCACTGAATCATGGAATGCTCAGGGACTGAGAAAAATTTCAGAGAAGAAAGAGAATGCAAACATGGTCCAATGAGGTGGGTTGCAGAAATTGAAAGGAGGAATACGGAGCTACAAACTACTAGAAAACATAAGAAATGTGAAAAGTAAATGTAAAGTAAATGTGATAAGTAAAGAAAATCACTGCAAGTTAATAAAGAGAGAAGGAACATGTGAGGATTTGAATAGTGATATGCGAAGCGTAAATAAGTGATAAATTAAAGAAAAAGAAAAACTATGTAAATATTTATAATGTAAAATAATTGTAAAAATGTAAAAATATAAAATAAGGAATCCCGTTCCTAGGTTGAAAGGCTGGAATTGTTAATAATAAAAAAATAAAAATACAAGGAGAAGCAAAGAAACAGTCCACTTTCTTGACTATTTTATGTCCTTGATTATTAATGTATTTAATGCCAAGCTCTAACATACAATAAAAATTTTCATTCAGGCTAAAAAAGTAGTTTCCGCTATATCAGATGCAGTTCTATTTGAACTATCCATATAATTTCATTATTTATGATTTTAAATATCACGCATTGAAATATGGAATCTCTATCGATAAACTTGATTAGCTACTAAGAGTCAAATTCAAAATAATGACGAAATAAAAAAAGGTATACCATTCGGTTAGAACAATAATGTTTTGATAAACAGCTTCTACAAAGCCGTGTATAAAAATGCTGCAGTGTTTAATAAAAGAATAAAGATTAATTACTCAATAGCAAAGAGGATAATTAAAAATCCCTACATACAGATTTGAGCAATGTTTAATATCAAATTTATATTCCACATTGAAGTTTGAAGACACTGATGAATATAGTTAAAAAGTAAAAATTTAATTTTTTTAAAAAAATAAGTTTGAGCTTAGTTTAGTTGAAATCTTATGCAGTATGAAACATTTTATTTAAATTTCCAAATTCCATAGAAAAGGACATAAATATCATGTATTTATGGATATTGTATTCTGAAAAAACTTTATCCAAAAGTACAGTTAAATCAAAAGGCTTAGAGTAGAGTCAAGTATTATCAAATAGAACAGCATCTTTTAAACATTATCAGTAATAATATAATTACAAATATTGATATTATCTTTGTCAATATTAATAAAAAATATGTTATTGTTTTTTTATAAAATTTTTAGTTGGTTTATCTTTTTAGTTAATGAAGTATATATTTTTATTGTCATTTTATTTTTTTATTAATATTGATTTTTATATTATTTATAATTAACTCTGCAATATCATTTTTGTTTTTATAATTAATATTAAGAGCTGGTAAGATTGTATCAATGCTTTACGTCGTAATAGCGTCATTATATGTAAAATCATTGTTCAAATTGTAACGAGAACTAACAGAAACAATAATAATAACGTCATCCGTTACGTTTATTTTTATGCGATTAATTGGTTTATTCTGATGATCTATTTATGAATCAGAATCACCTTGACGCATTTAAAGAAACAAGTATTTCAATTTAGAATTCATACAAAGAATAGCCATTGCTTGAGTAGTAGATCGGTTCTTCAGCAGATTCTTCTAATTCTTTGTTGGACTAGCCGATGAACAATCAAATTAGGATCTGATAGAGTAAACCACTTTTGGAAAAGTGAAGTTTTCAATGATGGGGACAGGTTTAGAAGGTTGGTAGCGAGAAAAAAATAAAGAATAAGGAGGAGATATTGGATGAGAAGAATCAAAGTTTCTTGATTTTTGTTATGTAGGAGCTGTGATCGAGGGATAGAGGGAAAAACGTACATTACCATCAGTGGAGGATACTAAAATTTTGATGCAACTCCTGCAGATAGCTCAATATGATCCTCCGCAATGGGGTACAATGTACAATGTATACAATTGTAATTATCCTTTCTTTAAACAAATAGCAATGATATTCTCTGCAGCATAGAATTAATATTTCAAATTAAATTATAATCTTCAGTGGTATGCTAAAAGCACTAACAATACCTGCACTGTAATGTAGTTATGTATTTATTGCTCGTTTCGGACCGCGACGACAAATAGGTCAATCTTTTTAAACAGTAAAATCTTATTACTCTAGAATGAGTCTTCTCAATGTATACAATAATAAAAGACAAGGTTTTTGTATACTTCTTCATTCAATAAACCTTAGTACCAGAAAAATTCCTCGGAAAAGTCCTCGTAGATCGAACTACTACTATCAAGTCCTGTTTTTCGGTACTTAGTCAGTATTGTATTCTATCTTCTCACTATCTATAAAATTAATAAAAATCTCAACAACAAAAAAAGATTAAAGCAAGGTAAATCACCATGAACCATGAATCAATTGTAACCTTACAAAAAAAGATGGAGAGAGATTTAAACTGACTCCTAATGCACAACCAATTAGATTGTCCCGGAAAAATAATGGGAGGTCAAGCCCTATTGAAGCTGATTCTACCTTCAAACACTAAAGCCTCACTATATAAGAAGTTACGTTTATCATGCCAGAGAGATTAGAATTGAGAAAGTTTGTCTTAACTTTATAGACTCTCTAGGAATGATTGGATTTACCCTCTTAATAGCTCCAGCAGCTATAGGATATATAAAATAGAAAGGTGTAAAGAATATGAGAAATAAAATGAATATGAATGGGAAAAGGAGAATGTAAAGATTCCAAAATCATTTCCCTTTTTCTTTTTCATTTTCTTTTTACATCTTTCTTCCTCGAAACCATTATCTGGCTACTCTGAAGGGAAGATATAATGGGGCAAGGGAAAGAGGCATGATAACTGTATTTACTTATTGACTAGTTCGTAAATAATTAAAATAAATTACTCAGTGAACATCCAAGACAGATTTAGATGAATAGTATCAACTGTATCTTTATTGTACATGTAAAGAATGATTTGCTTTTTTTATAATGAGCTTCAGAAAATACCCATAGCTTCTTTTGATAGTACCTTCCAGAACCTCAGAGTCTCAACTGTAAACAATACTGATGGTCATTTGTAAATGAAGCAATAGCGTACCATAATGATTATAATACCGAAAGTCTTGAAAAGGACTATGATGGTTTAATATTATATTATTATAAGGAAATGAGAGAATATGTAAGTGTATGTACATGTCGCAAGCGTATACGTTATGACTACGAATACAGAGGAATGAGATACCTGTGCATGATGCGCGTGTACTCCTGATCTATTCTGTTCATGCCGATGTGAGTTATTTTATGTTATATTGAAGGTGAAATCTGTGTCTGTGTCCTATTTGTATTTACTTATACAGAGGTATTCATACGATAATCTTATAAGAAGGGCTAAGGTGTGTTTTATAATCATGCATGTGTATACAAGATTTTCAATGCATATGTGGTGTATTTCCGATCGATTTGAACTAGTGGATTTTTTTTTTTATTTTTTTCGTGATGGTAAAAAATGTGCGTATGTATGCCTTAATGTCTGATGCTCTAAAAAGAACTGATCTGATATCGCAGTCTGCATAAAGTAGAAAAATTAAAAATTACCATTACTAAAATACACAAATTTTGTATTTCCCTATAAATTTATGCTATTTCGATTTTTTAATTTATTGGCTATGAGACTTGAGTTCCTTAATTATAAGTAAAGATTCTAGGCAAAATTAAAGATCCATGTTGTACAAAAACACTTTAATCAGTGCTGAAATTAATAATTATAAAAATTGTTACTTTCGGAAATTTTAAATTAGCTTTATAATCTGTTTTGTATAAAATAAATTTGTAAGAATAACTTTGATCTAAAACTTGCAATTAATTGTCGTACAGCTTACGCCTAACTATTACCAGGCTTTTTAGTGATCGAAGAAAAAAGATGTGAGGGATCTTTTTCTGATGCTTATATTCATTCTTACTTTGCACATTTGCTTTACATTATTATATTCTTTATATCCATCTCTCTATTTCATGTATTCATTTGTAGGTGAGAATTTCTTGGTAGTCTAGATCTTGACACTTCATTGGTCACTCCTGCTTCAGGCGTAACCATTTGTGTTAGAAATGGTGATGAATGAGATGAAGAAGAATTTTTAGCGATTTAAAATCTGTTGGAATGAAACTTACCAGTCCAGGATGAAGTGACTTTTAAAATCATCAGTTCAGAAATTGCTTTAATTAGGAATATAATTTCAATGATAAAATCAGTTTATGATACATTTTTATATTTTTCGAAAACTGGATATAAAAAGCAAAAACAAATATAAGGTAAATGAACGGCGTCGTAAGCAGATACACAAAAAAATACTAGACATTCCTCTAGAAGAGGAGCGATGCGATAAACGAAATACAAAGGAAAATATCAGGCGCAGTAAACAAATACATATGAAAATAGTACACGTGGTGAACAAAATACATAGAATTATTATTATATCTATAATATTTTAATTCAATCAAGAGTCCCGCAATGAAATTCGAGTTATACATAAAAAAACATATTGATAATATTTATAGAATATATACATATATATAACATTGCAACAAGACATCCGCGTTGCTAGAAGTTTTGGTACGACCATATATGCCGCCCGGAACTTCCGACGCGTGTTGGCCAACATGTTGAACTTGCCGAGTCACACGACGATCCCGGGGTAAGGGAATTAAGCCGCTCGAGTCATTTCGTCGTGTAACCCGTCACAGTAGTCCACGCAGACTAATGACTCGTGGTCAATCGTCATTCCAGATTCCCTAAATCCTTAAATCCCCTCGAGTGGCAAGGTACGCACCAACATCCACACAAACCGAGTGACGAGATTTCGAGGCTACTTAGCGTCCCGACGCGCTAGTCTTGGGAGCAAAATCCTTCTGGCCTCGATCCCGACCGTACTATTCTTTCCGCTTATCCCATTGCACACGATTCCGTATCAGCAAAGCCTCTGTTGTGACTCTTCCGTGGCGACAGTTCACATTTGTGTGTCGGCTCAATCCTTAAGGGTTTGACTGCTTGTAGTCAAACCATCCTGTTCTGTAGCCAAAAGTATTCTGCGGCGTGTGTGTAAATTTGCATCTGATGCAAATTTATCATTCGCATCCCCCGTACTCGAATTTGACACGTGATGAACCTCTGTTTGCACTAGGGGTTTTATTTTCCGTTGACCACCCCTAGGGCACTGTCCCTGCAAACCGACTCTCTGTGTTTCTTCCGTTCCCTGCATACTCACTACTTTCGTCGTTAGCAATACCGTTCGCAGTTTATTTGCTACCGCTTTATTGTACTTCCGGTTGATTTTGTTTTCCTGCCGTGTGTCTATATTTATTTACCTGTATTTGTAAAAATTTGAAAGCAAATAACTATCCGAAATATCTTTGCATGTTCAAAGATTTTGTGAAGTAATTATTTAAAATAATTACTTGAATTTTGAATAGTCCACGAGTCTTTACGTATTTGGATCACTACTATTATTGTTTATGTCCGTGACCCGCCTGGCAGTCATTCGGCGAATAGACGCAACTTTTAAATATTGTAAATAATAGACTTTAATAAATTTTTGACCTGCGGATTAGCGGCCTCGAAATAAAATTTTATACTAATATAATTCGATCACATTGTTCTTCTGTAATTTTAAAGAGAGCTGCCAATTAAAGAACACCTCCCCGAGAATATCTATTTATTTAAACTTGTTGTTTTTTTTTGTTGACTATACCTGTGAGCACCGTTCCCAATCTTTGTGAGACCGGCTGCCGCTTATCTCGGCGTACTTTTCTGTTAATTTTCGACGAGTTCTTAACTCACACCTTCACCTGTGAAGGGGAAATAGAGCCGTCTCGTTATAACATTTTTTTATTAATACAATAATCCGTAAAGAAATTCATTCATAAATTTGCCGCATTTGAAATTCGGCACTGCTCTCTACATTGAAAATATTTTCACTGTTGGCCAGTAAATGGTGATACTATGGTTCGTTTCCTGCATGTGTGAGGAGTCAGTAGACCGACTTCACTTCGACCAGACGTGGATTCACCGTGCTGGGCCCTACTACTACTACTACTATTTTCAGGGCACTGGAAGAGGCTTTTCTTGGTAACGGTATAGCTATCACAAATTTAATCACTATAAAATTAAATTAACATTCAAGATTTATTATAATTGGAAAATTATTCATTATAAATTATTAGAATATAATATAATATAGTTTTTAATATATAGTAATCAAAATTAAAAAGCAAAAGTGTCATTTTTTACTATGTTCATTGTTTTATTTATTTTATTTGTTTTATTAATATCCCTATGGTTCAGAAAATAACCAATTTTTCAGTGGAAATAAGCGTATTATCTCAAGCCCTCTAGAATGTTCGAATTGAATGAGGAGAACACAACACTTTTATTTACTTTCGCGACATTGGTTCACGCGTGAATTTCATATTAACATTGATATTAAAAAAGTGTATGCGTATGTAGTCACTCCCTATTTTTTACTTTTTGAGCATTCCATAGTGACCTTTTTTCTTTTCCGAAAAATTTCGCTAGACTGAAGCTTCGTTCGTACCGTTCGCAAAACACGAATATTATCAGCGTAAGCGTAACGCGCGATATTAATTGTGCAAACGAGACTCGCTCGTTACTAAGCGGTTAAGGGCTATCCACCTTACCACTTGCAGCTCTTGCGTTCCGTCCGCTCGAGTTACCTTGTACATAATACCTCGTATACCCCCCGTGATCTTGAGGGGTAAATCACGAGGTCGAAAATCACGATTGCACCGATCTTGCTTCGGAGAACCGAGGCTATTTAACACCCTACAAGTGCTTGTCTCAGCAGACTTACTCTGGCCTCTTTCCTAAAACTACACCTTCCCTTTCTCCCGTTGTACACGATTCCGTGGCAACACTCCGAATTCATCCGCATTCGTTGTGCACGATTCCGTGGCAACAAAACAATCCGAAACTGTCACGATTCGGTGCTGCTTCAATCTTAGCAAAAAAAAAATTATTTTTTCAATCGCTTTGAGTCTGCGGCAATTACAAGAAAATTCCCTCGTCCGAATCTTGGCTCAGCTTGAGCTTCCCAGCATATTAAGGACATCTTCTTTAATCGTCCTTGATACACCATTTGTCTCTATTATCGATCTTCATTTTTTTCCTATATTGGTAAAATTCCGCTAGCGATCGTATTTTCAAAATCCGCCTGACCCGATCGTTCTCGCCATTCGCATCTTAGTATTGTTCGTTTCTTTTATACCTATGTACTATCTAGCTTTAAGTTGCGAATAATTTCTTTTGTCGTAACATTTTCTTTTTTTTTGTATATTAATTCAAGTGAAATATATCCCGTTCGAAATCTCGCGTAAAATATTGTAAAATAATTATATTTAATAATTACTCGAAAGGCTAAGCAATGATCGCGCGCGTGTTTACATTCGGCATTGTTGTTAGTGTCGGCGAACGCCATAACGGTCTCGTAGAGAGTAGATGTTTAGTGAGGTAAATAAAATTTCATAAATAAAATTTCGAACTTGAAAATCGTCTCAATAGAGTTTTGATAAATTTAATCAATATTATAAACTCTGTGACAATTCAAACTTATTCGTAAATTTTCTTTTCTGTCTAAAGAAATTGAATAGAGATAGGATCCGCTGTCCCGATGATCGATTTGTTTAAACAAATGCATTGGTTATATTTTTTTTATTATTCCCACCTGCCACCGATCCAAATCCTTGACAGACAGGCTGTCGCTTTATCTCGGCGAAACTTCTTACTATCTTTTTCTGACGAGAGCTTGACTCTGCCCTTCATCCGTGAAGGGCGAACGGAGCCGTCTCGTCACAATTCTAATAACGCTTCTTCTTGTTAATTTCAACTGCAGTTTATATTATTGTTAATAATATATTGTTACATTAAGACAAAGTGGCGATTGATTATTTTTTTTTCTGTCTTACTTTCCTTTGTGTCACACGATAAACAGGAAATTTAATTGCAATCTTTTTTTAAATTAAACACCAATTAAGAATTGTCCTAGTGTATATCAATACGCCGTTAAATTAGATATTATATATTTAAATGTTTGGTTTTGATTTACTTAACTATTACACATATTTATAATTAAATAATAATTTTATGACTTTTTATCTATTATTTATTAGATTTTTTTATTTTGATTTTGTTTTAATTACATTTAACTTATAGTTAAGGTTTATGTTTATAATTTTTTAAATTTTATGATTTATAATTTATTTTATATATATATATTTTGAGGTGTTTATTTTACATTTATTAGATTCATATCATAATAAACATAGTTATTGAAACGATATAAATGTATTTATGAAAAGAATAAATAAATTTGATTCAAATAAAATATGCTATTTATAGTGATATTTCATTCCCATTATATTAAAATAAATTTAATAATAACATAAGTTTAAAAATAAAATATAATTATACTATCTCCAGTATATTTGATTTATTTATTCATATATTTTATTCTTATTCAAGTATTTACATTATGCTAGATTTCATTAAATAGTGTAGTTTCGCAATCATAAAATACTGTATTTAAATTCAATTTTTTGTACAAAAGTGATAACAGATAAATAATACCTATAGGATTAAAAAATTTTATTATAATTATTTCACTTATAATATTGTATTTTATAATATTTTCTACAAATAAAAGAAAAGTAAATTTTTATCACCGATTAAAATTTTTATTATTTATAATTAATTAATATATATATATTATTAAAAGAAAAAATATAATACAAAAAATAAAATTAGAAATTTGTATGAGTATAAAAAAAACAATATCAACAAGTGTTTTTTTATTGGAAAGAATTGAAAATAAATATAGAGTTATAAAGACAAATAATAACACGTGTGTATTACAAATATTATACATTGTGTATACCGTTGTTCCATTTCAAAATTATTTAGTGAAAAAATGAATTATATACAAATATTAAGGTAAGATTTTTCATATAAATTTATTTATAAATATAATTTAATAATTTTTTAAATATTATTTTAAATAATTGTTGTGAAGAAAAGGGTCGTGAGATTGCCCGAGATCTCAATTCTTTTGTCGCTGAATCTCCCCTTAGTAAAAATTGATTATACTGGTATTTAGTAAATTATTGACTAAATAATTTATTTATTTAATAATTTTACATAAAATTGAAAGTGAAGTGAAATGGCAAAATATAAAATTATATATAAATATCACTGATACGATTCGGGAAAGTTTGTTTAAATTAATTTGTAAAAATTAATTGTAATAGATTTTGCCGTATTTCAGTATAAAATCATTGTTTTATTGATATTGTATTAAGAAAATGAAAATTTTTATTTAATTAGTAATTGAATAGTTTTTGTAGAATTTTTCAACATTTATTTTACCTGTGACTCTTTTGGTCGAATATAAACTTAATTGAATTTTTTTTTTAATAAATAAATTTTTTAATTTTCATTATTATTAATTTCAGAATGTAAGTTGTATTTTTAATTAACTTACTAATTATTATATTTAATATTAAGTAATTTAACAAATTTCATTTCTATCATTTAATATAATATATTTTTATTAATTCATTTAAACATTACAAACTGAATTTTTTAAAAGTGATGAAATGCAGAATAACATCAGGACAAAAATTACAATTAGTAAAAAAAAAGAAACATAGGTGAATAAAAAACAAATAGAGAGAGTTAATCAAATGATTAAATGAGTTTGCACATGAGCATCGTTAGACTTGTAATTTAAATAAACTAAATAGGTTTTGATTTATTACTACCATGTTACAATAATAATGGAGACATGAATTAGCAAATAATTAAAACTGGCTTAAAGAAATACGATGTCAAAAAAATAAATGAAATTATAAAAAAGTTTTTGTTTTATACACATATCATTAAACTACTTTTAAGTTTTCGTAAGAACGATGAAAAATATATAGAATCAAAAAAATAAATAATGAAATACAAAAAAAGAAATAAATAGAGAAATAATATGAAAACTAGGAGAATAAAGGAAAAGCGACAAAATTTTCTTGAAATTATAGGGGCATTACAATATGGGGTCTTAACATGCACGTACAAGCATCAACTTATTTTTCCCCTGAGACAAGGCTACACTTTATGCTCAATATAATGTTGTTCTCTAAACATACATACTTCAATATTTTGTTCTTCTTCTTTGTTTAGTTTTTTATTATGTCTCTATTTCTTCTTTTCTCGTTTTTTATCTCTTTTCTTTTAAAATATTTTAAATTATTATTTAATTTTTCTACATATAGATACTATAATTTAGTGACATTTTTTTATTTTATAATTTTTTTTTGTTTTCAATATATCTAAATAATAAAATATCCAGTATTTAATAAAAATTGTATTTAAAATATGCATCTTAATTTTCTAGCTACTATTTTTTTAATGTACAAGTAAGTAATATGTAATTTAATTAAAAATAGTTTTTCATTAAAAATTGTTTGACATATACTAAAATTATTTTTATTTTAAACATTAGTTATAAAAAAATATTTATAATAAAATAAAATTTTGTATATTTTGTATTAAATACTTTTTATACTTAATATTTAATATTATATTAAAATTTGTTTTTTTTTTAATTTTTCACAAGGTAATTTTTACTGCGACTATTGAGAATTCAAAGTCCCATATTTATTATTTAAATAAAATAAATAATTTAAAACTATTAAAATGTAATGTTTTTATTATCCTTATTTATAATCATACATTTTTATAATTGATGTAAATGAAATGAACCTTATACTCTTCTGGTTTCCAGAAATTATTATGATAAAAAATATAAATACATAATGTGAAAATATGTATTGTGATGGATGAGTTATTTAGGTGTAATTAATGAATTTTAGATTAACAGACAAAATTTTTTATTATATCTAAAAATGTAAGAATCTTTGAACTTTATTACTCTCCTATGTATAAATTCAGAATGCTAACGCTTGCTTGTCGATTTTTATAATTCGCCTACTTACCCGTCGTGACTTCTCCTATTTTTTCGCTAATTATATTGACGACTTTTATATTTCATTTTTTACGCTTCCACCTTCAGCTTTTGTAGAAAGCCTCGGTTCTTGACATCAAAAACCTTCTTTATGTTAAAGAAAGCAAAAACCATTATAGTATAATTAATTCGTTTTTTATGCCCATCTGTTTTTTATAATTTATTGCTCTCGCGTTCTGATTTTGCGTCTGAGATGCTAGATTGTACGATATCCTATTATCATCTAATTTACCATTGAATTGCACCTCATCAATTTCTATATCTTGATGCGAAAAATGCATCGAGTAATAGAAATTTTTTAGGGAAATCTACTCTTGGATTACAAAATCAGTATTTTTTTAACTCATTAATTTCACAAAGATATTATTTAAAATATGCTCATTGACATCGATGATATAATATCGCAATTGAATGAAGAAAGATAGATGACGAAAGTGTAGGAGTGAAAGAGAAAGAGAGATAATGATTTAGACTTAGATAATAAATGAGAGACATAGTATATTATTGTATATAAATAAAATAGAAACATGATAACGATCGCAAAATGGACAGAGATAGTGAGTGAATAAGTGAGTGAAAGAAAGATATGTGTAGCGTGTTCGGGTGCAGTGGGGTAGAGAAAGAGAGAGAGAGACTAATGTATATCGCGAGGGTTTTTTGTCGCTTGTTACATTTTATAACTTAAAAAATACATTATTTTATTAAAATTTTGATCATTTGTTCTTATTGATGTATTAGGATACCAGAAGGGGAAGAAGTATTTATATATGTGTATATAAAACTCGAATGACCGTCTTTGTTTACTACTTTATATCGGTCCTTGTCTTTCGACTGTCGTTTACTATTGCGAATCAACTTTAATTCACAATTCTATCCGTTACTGCCCGGCTTCCTTCACATACTTCTTTCCCTTCACGTATACCTAATACCTTCTTTGCATTTATTATTTAATTTTTTGTAAACTTTTTTTGTGAGTAATTAACAATAATATCTGTATTAAAATAAAAAAATTTGATTTAATAAATGATAAATTCAATTGATGATTCATTTTTATGAATTCTATACTGAAAAAAAAATGAATTAATTAATTTTAATAAAGAAACTCGAAAACCTACATCTATAATAAAAACATATAGCTAAGTTATATATATAATTTATATTTTTAAATATTTAAATCTTAGTTTTAGAGCATTTATAAATAATTATTTAAAATTTTTTGTTTATTTTTAATAATTATTGTTATTAAAAATATGATTAATGTAAAATGTATTATTTTTAAATTCTCAATAAAGGTTTGGTTAGAATAGGAATAGTAACCGATTGAAATTTTGCCAATCAAGTATACATTAGTATTTTAAAACATCTATACACCCGCAAGGATCCTCAATAGATACAATTACAATCCAAATAAATAATACGAAGGTTGGTTTTTAATTTTATATAATAAATTAATTAATTTTTACATTTTTTAATTGTATTTATTTTCGTTTATATTTATTTTTTGAATTTCCAGTTATTTGTTATTGAAATGCATATTTTATTTTATTTTTTAAAAATACATTAATTTTCTATTTAAAATAAAATTTTAAATCAATACTTGTATTTTAGTCTAAGCAATAGATCACTTTTTGGGTCATAAAAAAGCAGCTAGTGATGCATATTAAAATTCGTGAACAAAATCAGTAGATTCTTTTTTTTTACGTTGCCACTCATGATATTCAGGATTTTTTTTATTAACAATTGTAATGAAAAAATGCATTTTTTTACGTTTTCTGCTATAAAATGAAGTCTTAATTTTAATACTATATTATTAATGGGCAATTTGTAGCTAATAAAATTGTTAAGATAATTCATGCATATGACAATATGATACAGAATAAAAGGTTACGTGATAAGATACGCTGTAATAAATTCGGGAGATTTAAATCGTTGATGCGTACCTGTCCATCTTGACATCGATAAATCTTGAAAACACAAGCTAAAGGCCACTGAGAAGAGACTGCAATTCATTGATAATCAATACCAAGTTCCCTTTCTGTAGATTACAGTTTGATTTGAATCACTTGGAGATTTCATGAAGATAGATCAACACTTCTTGTTGTCATCTGTGCCAACAATGGTCTTTCACAAATAACGCCTTCAAAAACAGGTGTGTGCTTTTTAACTATCTTCGTTAAAGTTTGATAATCTCCCGATCGGAGGTTTCAATGAAAAAATTCCTTGAGATCAAGGCGATTACATATTTGGCATCACTGTTCATGAGCCACAGTAATTTCGATTTTTACAGTTATTCATATATATTTATTTATACAGGCCTCAATGTTTACAGTTGGCGCTAACGTCTCCTTAAATATTAATGCGATATTACCTATGATTTGTCAGAAAGGATGTTTGAATGCATGCAACGCGGTTCCCACAAACTGCCAAAATGAGGTATATTGGGTGGTGTGAAAGTCCACTTCATACCTTCATTAGCAATGTCTTGATGATCATTGGTGACGAATGAATCCATTGACGATGAAGATGTTGCTATTCTACATTATAGCGCTCGTACTCCTTAAAAATTAGTTGCCTTGCCGCTGTGCATATGACCACAAATTCCTCTCCTTGTGATGAAGCGATGAAATACCATCATAAATACCGGCATAAAAAATCGGAAAGAGGCTTTAGATAAACCGCAGTGGCGAAGAAATATTTTAAAATAACAACACATCCTTTGTTATCTTGATGTTCTTGGACATTTGATATTCGGATGCGGGGAAGGCCGACACAATTAATACCTGCGAGTTAAAATGAATGAGTTAGTATAACTCATTCACCGGAGAGAAGAGCCATTTGCAGTGATAAAATAGGCTTTTGGAAATGATGACAGTATATATACTAGGTGAATGTGTTTCAGATACGAGGAATCTAAGACTTTTATACAAAAAAACTATGTATTTATTTATTATTATTATTTATTTATAAATTACACCTTTTAGCCTAGGAATGGAATACCACATATTTTTACATTTCTAATTACATATTTTGTATATTTAATAGTTTACTCTATTGTTAAAATTTACACATATATATATTTCACAGGTCACTTTCACACTCCACCAACTATCACCTTGCTCTCTGTTAATTTACGCTGATTTTATTGACTTTTATTTCTAACTCCCTTATGTTTTTCAAAAGTTTATGATCCCTAATTCTCCCTTTGAATTTCTGTAACACCTTCATTAGACCATGCCTTCTGTCTGTCCATTCTTACTTCTCTGAAAATAATCTCTATCCCTGAACATTCCATTAATCCAGTGGTTCCAGTTTTCATTCATTCTATTACATAATTTACATTTCCTCTTATTTGTACCAAAAAACTGTGAATTAATTTTGTTCATGTAGATTGCATTTGATAATATCGTACGTTTGGTGATGTCTTCGCTTCAAATTTGTAGCTTTAATGTGTCTTATTAATTTAATTATCATATTGCTATAAAAAAAGCCCATTTATTGAGGTCCATCTTAGCCATCAGGAGAATACCCACAAATAATGCATATTACCATACACACCATCGTAACAAAACACTGAAAATTTCCTAATGTAACTTAATCCTGACGTACAGAAAATGATTGAAAAACATATTAGATCCCGCACTTTGAGATATCCAAAAATACCTTTCATTTGTCACAGTTTGAACCACTTATTACAGCACGATGTAGATAAAATAAGCACTGGCTTCGTCATTTGACAGTAGAAATACAAATTTCATGTCCCAACCGTTCGTACTCCGCCATAAAATAACCTGCATAAGTATAAGACTACTCATCAGTCATGATTCTAAAGATCGATTATGACCTTCAGCAGATCCAAAAGATCTTGAGTTCATATTAATAGGCAAATGGAAAATTTTCGTCAATTATATTGCATATCAAAAATGCATGTGTTACTTATTTTTGTTGGGGTTGAAATTCTTCGGTGATTGCACTAGTTATAATTCCCCCCGTTGCATCTACTGAATCAAAAGAATTTCACATGTTCCTTTTCTAACTTCTTTTAAAATCAGATATGGTTAAACGTGTCGCCTAGCATACTTTCCATTAAACTGGGTTTCCGATAATTTAAATCTGTTACATTCAGGTCTTGAAGGTGCTCCACAAACTCGAAATCAACAGCTTCATACGGCAATAAGCAAGTCAGTGTGGAAAGAATTGTGATGTTTTAATTTAAGCTGAATGAATCAACACGACTCCGTAACTACAGTTGAGCGCTTTCACTCCTCGTTCCTCCTAAGCCAGCAATCTCGATGATGCGTGAACTCTCAACTACTCTTTAATTTAACCTACTCGAATATGTATGAACCTGGGTCGATGAAGGTTCAAACCAGAGATTTATGTAGATATCGACCCAAGAAGAAAATGTTGCCATTTCTTATTGTGCTTTCTAATAAACGAGAATAATTCAATTTGCATGGATGATGGTAAATGAGCTACTGTCAGTTCGGAGACTCTTTTTTCTCTGTTATGAGTTAATCCTAGACTTTAATATGCATATAAACAGCACTAGAGTTATGATCGGCAATACGGGATTCTATTTGAAGTTTTCAAAGGAAATAATAGATTCCTCAAGGAGCAGAGAAGTTTTTTGCAAAGCGTCAAACTGTACACAGCTACAAGGCCTGATAGTCTTCCTGATACGTCTACAAAAAGGAGATAAGTTGGTGATAACAATATACAGGTTGCTTAAAACCAGCCTAGCGACTGGATACATATCCATATCCCGGTGTGTAGCTATGATTTTCATATCTTAGGTAGAGCTAAACATGTATTATAAAAATATTATAAAATTATCTGTGTAACGTCCTTCATACTGAAAATAATGGATACACTAGTGACAAAATATATCAGACACAAGATATTGGAATGTAGATTATTGAAATGTAGATTTTTTTGACAAATCTGTCGACAATCCGTTGTCGGAAGCTGTGAGCTACATTCACAAGGGGATGAAGAATCAAGGCTTGATTCTAGTAGCAATGTTAGATGTGTAAGGGGTAATTGATCGCACCCTACATGAATCGAGTCTCTGTGTGGCAATGATCAGAAGAATTCCTGATACCATCTATAAATGAATCTTAAATCTACTAAGCATAACAAACATCACTTTTTTCCGACGAGTTAAAATTAAAATATAATTTACAATACACCGTCAATACTCGCTAGAAAGTATAGAGGGATAGAAAAAGCAGTACATCTCTCTTATGGTATTCACCAGCAGTCCAATGCGGAAATTAGGCGCAGAAGAAACGATTAGTATTGGAATTATCGTGAAAAGTTGTATATTTTTTTATAAATCTTCAATTAAATCCATATATGAATTTTATTAAAGAATATTCTGTTTAATTTAGTTACCCCTTTTCTATTTTATATGAAAGCTTATAAAATACAATTTTTCATTTAATTCTTTAATGGTGTAAAATGAAATAATATATTAATTTATTCCTGGGGACTATTTGTTGTCATAAATACATTATTGAACATTTATTATGTTCATTAAAAATTGTGTATTAATTAAAAAAATCAAATAAATTGTAAATCAAAAAAAAAAAAAATAAAAATGTTTAAAAAGATATATATTAGTTTATTAGATATATTCATATAAACGTTTGAATCTGCATAAATAAATAATTATACTAAACAAAAAAATTAATAATATTATAAAAATAGATATTTAAAACAGTTAATAAAAAACATTTAGTATATATATATTATATATATAATATATATATAAATTAATTTTTTAAGCTTAAAAACTTAAAATAAATTGAGATATAGAATATATAATTATATATTTTAAAAAAAATAAATTATAATTATTAAATTTATATTATATTTATAAATGCATTATTGATCCTTATGATAAAAATTAAAAGTACATATTCTGTAAATCAAATATTAATAAAACAATGTTTGGAACTAATAATATCAATTATACATGTAAATAGATTAATAAAAAATAATATAATAATAAATAAAATTATTTGGCTATAAATATTTATAAAAATTCTATTTTAAATTATATACATATATATGTAGAAATATTTCAGATTGAAATTAAATAACTAGTAAAATATCATTGACATTTTTATACAAAATAAATGAAAGTATAATTTCTGAGGCACTCAATAGAGGGCAAATTCCAAGCTTTGTTGATTGAATTTTAAATATATCAACTAGTCAAGTAATGGGCACTATCATATAGATCATATAGTCTTCAACAAGTCCATTCGATTAGCTTGCATCTTCATACCCTATAAAGTTAAGATATTGTATTTAGTATTTAATATAATAGTATTAAACATAAACATTAAAAATAAAAATTTATCTATTATACTGCTTTAAAAATTTGTAATCACTTATTATAATTTATTAATAGCCTAATATACATATAACTTTATAATCAATATAAAGAATAAATAAATTGTCAACGGTAATGTAAAGTATTATTTATTAATTATTATTTAATATATAATTTGTTATATAAGATATACTTTAACGTTTTTTTATATTATGACAAAAACTTAAAACGCCCTAGTTTTTCCAAAAAAAAAAATACATTCACCTAATCATTTTGAACTCTGACTTTTTTACGATTATCAACTATTTCTCACCATTACAAATATACTTGTAAAAAAATTTATGTGAACTCAAGAGCATACTTTAATCGTTAAAATTGTCTTTGCTACAGTTTTCTACTGCTATTGTCTGGAGCACTTAACAATAAATAATATAATGGTAAATACTTGATAATAAAATTACAATGAATAGAGTGAATCATTTTTGAAAAAAAAGAAAATATGATATCAAAGAGAAAAGTATGTAAAGAAAAGAATTATTGACAAAAAGTACTTGGTAAAAAAAAGAGAAATAGTTATGTTAATAAAAATAAATGCATGAATACAGAAGGGAAATGAAATAAAAAAATTGATTAACCTTGAAATGATAGAAATTAGTGCCTACAGAAAAGTAAAAGATTAAGCAAAAAGAGGATTGTTATGTTATAATTTAGAAAAGGTAAAATAAAAATAAAAATTGATAAAAAAACAAAAAAATTAATGACATCTGATGTAGTAAATAAGGATAAAATATGTGAGAGATAAAAGAAAGGAAAAGCATAAAATATTAGAGATAATATATGGAGAATGTACTAAAAATAATTAAAGTAATTTAAAAGAAAAAGAAAAGAAAAACAAAGAAAAAATAAACAAATTATAAAAAAAACTCGACATACAAAGAAATTTTAACACATATAGATATAATGAAAGAAAAGTAAAATTTAAGTAAAAATAGAATAATGAATGAAATAAACTTGAATGAAAAAGTGCAACAATAGTGCTAATATTTAAAAATGGGAAAATAAGTAAGGTAAAAACGTACAGATGAATCAGGTTGATGGATACCGATTCAAAATATTAACAAAATTTAAAAAATTGATTTAATACATTACAAAATTTAAGTTAATGCAAATAAGAAGTCTACAAATATGCAGATTAAGTAAGAATTAGTAAATAATAAATTTTATAAATTCTACAAAAGAAATGTGTTAAAATACAGCATCAAAAACTAAAACAGAAACAATAAAATTTGGAAAAATTAAAACGGAACAAAATTTAAGATAAGTTTATGCTATAAACCCAACGACTTATTAACAACTTTATTCGGTTTGCTTATAGTCAGTCAAATAATAATAATAAATAATAATATCAAATAACAATCGAATACTTATATGAATCATGCAGGCTAATAAACAGTGTTAATTCCAAAATCTGATTGAGCTTAACTCTACTCATCCATCATTAAAGATCTATCTCTCAGATGTTCATTATACTTAAAACAATTGAAAGGGTATTAGATAGATATATCAGAAACAATGTACTAAACAACGAATCATTACACTACACCTGACATTCCTATCAGTCACGGAAATTTATGGATACTATACTAATCGAAGCATCAGAATTTATACAAAAAGATACGAAAAATAGAGGATAAATACTGGCATCTATCCTGAATGTGGTGGGAAATCTTCGATTAAGCAATATGATAATCTATCTTTCAAATCAGTTTAGCCCTGTTGTGTCCCACACATGATTCGTAATTGAATTTACAACCTTCTTAGCATTACAAACATCACTGTATTCAAGAATACAGCCAACATTCATTAACGTATCAATAAATCTCCACAAGATGTAGTTCTTTTTCCCATCATGTAGTTTTGGATCATTTACGAACTGCTTAGGTTATTAAACAGCCGCTATTTCTATGAAAAAGTAATTCATATAAAATATTAATAGTTGTGAAAGGAGATGACTACAATGTGCTAATCGGCATTATGCAGGACACTGTACAAGGCCATACCGTCTCTGCATTGGCCAAAACTTTGGGCCTTTTAGTAAACCCAGGAAAATAAAAATTATTCTGTTCACGATTAGGTGAAGAACTAATTATATTTGAGGGTTTCAACTGAACGAAAAGAACATCCATATACTTGCTGAAGCCACATACCATGAAGTGACATTTGATCTAAATTTATATTAAAGCAAAAAAGCAATCAAGCATACTGAATATGCAGAAAGGGCTTAGGCAAAAATTACAGACCCATCTCTGATGTTTATTATCAAAACGATGAAAAGAGTGTTAAATATATTAGAATAAATATATCAAGAATGAGATATTAACCAATCGACCACTGTACCACAAATAATGCAGAGTGGGCCTTTGATCGTATTATACGGGAGTCCATTCTTAAAGTAATCAGGACCTACGGTGTCCACTATATACGATCAGCAACTAGATTTATAACTTATTCAGCACTAGGAATATCGCTGCTACCAAGAATATTGAAAAAATTCAATACTCTTGAATTTATACATAAAAGATACCCATGTGGTGAAATGCTGTCCTCCATTCTATAGTGTTTTATCATAGATAAACTGCTTAATCTGTTGGACAACTATGATTTTTATGTACAAACCTATGTTAACGATGTACTAATTCTAATTAAAGGAAATGGTTATAGTCTGATCACAGGATTCGTACAAGACACCCTTACATAAGATTTCTGCTTGGATTCTTAGTTAATTCAGGGAAGACTAAAGACTATTGTTTACGACTAGGTATAAAAACGAAACCATCCGAGACTTTAAACTGAATGGACAAACTTTACATAGCCGCTGAAGTCAAATACCTAGGGATAAAAATAGATCAGACGCTGATTTGAAGTAATCACACCAAATTGAAATAACAAAAGGCTATAAAATTGTACTGTGCATACAGAAGAATTTTTAGCTATTCCTGGAAATTGCAACCAGACAAATTTAAATAAATAGCCATGATAAAAAACAGCTTCTGTATGACTCCATAACTTAGAAGATACAAATTCAACTGCAAAACGAATGCCGGGATACTTAATAGGGTCCAACTCTGTTCATGCGAGGAATTACAGAAGCGATGAGGATTATACCCATAGTTACGCTTGAAATATTTCTAGGGGTTTTATGCTTGGATAACGGCATTACTGCGCGGACATTCAACCTGCATATCAAAAGTTAATAGATGGGCAATTATCCTCTCATAATAACACCTTCCAACTTCTCATTAACAAACATCAGGGTGATCGACAGTATCTCCCTGACTTACGCCAAAGAAAAATTATAAGGTTACAATTCTGAATAGAGCTGCCTGAAACGAGGATACCCAGAAGCCACTTAGTTAGGAAAGTACTAGTTTATGAGTGATTTTAAAAACGAAAATGGGGTAGAAGTTGGAAAATGAGAGAGGGACATGCCACCATTTTACTGATTTCAGGCAGAATTTGGAGCAATATCTAAGAATGGGTCGTGGTTGCTTAATAAAAAGACGATGACAACATCCATCTGCTCAGTTATTCAAGCAGTATTACTTGATGTAAAATTTAATGAGACTCGGTCCAAGAAGACGCATAAATGCAAAAAGGTTCGTAATACTCTCGAAAAGGGCAACAGGATGACCCTGATATGGATTCAGGGGAGGGGCTCATGGAAACAAAAGTTGGCAGCGAGGCTGGCAAAAAAAAAGAAACAATGGACATTCGAGACATTAAATTCGAAAAATCAGAAATCAACAAGACTATATAGTCGGCGAGTGAAGAAGTATATCGAGGCGTAGAAGCAGCTCAAGGGGCTCAGACAATCGAAAAGATTGATAGGAAACGAGCCCCCGAAAGAATAGGTTCAGGATATACAGAAACTCAGCAAACAGGCCATCTGGCTTATCGTTAGTTGGCTCATGAGACACTGGTAACTCGGCTATCACTTGAGTGAACTCGATGATAGCATTATTAAAGTATAACGATGAAAATGAAACATCCGTGCACTTGAGGTGTCATTACTCAACCTTAATGAATGTAAAGCGAGCCACTTCAAGCGGTAAAAATTTGAAGACCATCATCAAAATGACCAGGAAAATAGGTACTTTACTGACAAAAATACTAGTAGGCCCTCTCGGTCTGTTACTAATGGGTAGAATAATCGGAGGGTTTCCAATTAGAATTGCTAACCTATTCACTGGTGAGTGAGCTGATCTAAAACCTTTCTTGCTAGGATGTAACGATGTAACAAATTATAGTCGGTCGAAAGAGTACATGCAATTGCTAGTGTAAGTGTTAGTTTACCCATGTTGCGATAGGTGCGTTTGAAGACTTCGTAGACCCGTGAAAATCCTAGTGACGACGGAGAAGGGAAATCTTTGTCGAGCCTACCAGTTGCTTTTCCAACAAATTTTTCGCTTGTCGAAAATAGATGTAAATAAAATCTAGAGAAACGTACACAATGAACATAGCTCGACTGTGTTTAATCTTCTAAATTATTGCAAATCGATCAAATCTAATGCCATACATGCTCCTACATAATAAGCTATAATCATTGGGAGTAAAGCTTGATCACTTTAAAACGAATTGCTACGAAAAAAGAGATTTAATTAACAAAAACCTCATCAAATCCTTCAGTTGGATTACTTTTATAAATAAATAGTTGATATAAAGGCCTTTTATAATTCCCGTAAACCTAATACTTTTCAACTACAACCATTCTCAATAAGACTCTGAAAATCATTGCTCAAGTGGTCTCTGACACCGAAAATAGCATGATAGTTCATTAAATTATCTGCTATCTTTTTCAAGTTTACCTAGGACGGCATGACTGAGTGTAGAATACCTAGTGATGTCTGAGTACAGAAATCTGTAAAACCTAACAGACATTTCCCAACTACTATACTATCGTTATAAATAATATACATAGCTTTAAATAAATCTTTAAGAAGCAGAAACACAATAAACTTAGCCTAAGCGCGATCAATTTTTCCTCAGAATGCATATAATCCTATCTAATCTAGTTTATATATATATAATTATCATGATTTTTTTATTAAAAAAATATTTGATGCACACAAGAAACATTTTTCAACAAAAATATTACCACTATTTAAAAAATTATATACTTTAATTTCTATTCCCTAATATCCATACAGAAAAAGACTTAAATATTTTAATTGAATATAATAAAATCATTTATAATATTCTGCATCGATTTTTTTTTATAGTTTTATAAAAATTAAAAAAATTATTTATCGTTATCAATTTTTATTTTTATTCATCAAATGTTCAAATTATTTAAATATTTTCGTCAATTTCATTTAGAAAGTATTTCAAATAAACAAATAAAACCTATTTTTCAAAATAAAAAAAAATATATATTCAATGTTAATAAGAATATAAGATCTTAAGCTTCTTAATATGTTAGTTTTCAAATATAAAATGAATATATTAATAGTATATAATCGTCGAATAATAACATATTTTTTTAAAGTATGAGAATGTAAATATCAAATTCTAATATAAATCTAATGTTATCTTTACACATTTTTATTGTTAGGAAATATTTTTATTAGCAAAAAACATCATTTTACATGGTTAAAATCAATATATGGCCATAAAATAAATATATTGATAATGTATTTAAAATATTTTTGTTAGGGAAAAGAACATTCTTAATATTTACTAACAAATTATATTGTAATTTTTAAATTTAACCTACTGGTGAATAACAAATTTTTTATATTTTTAAATTAGTTATTGAATTCGTATTATAATTGATAGTCATCTTCTTAAACCATTCGATCAAGTTTTTAAACATGATTACGAAAGTTTTTGCGAATTCAAGACTCAAAAACAAATATCAAACTTTCATAATAAATAAAAATACGAAGTTTATAACAAATCTATTCATCGCGTAGAAATTATAAAATTCCATCTAAATATAAATTTAGACTTTTTACTTATTTTTAATATATTTTTATATTTAATTCGTTAAATTCTAATAATTATTTAACTGTTTTTTAAAGTATCATAATTATTTTAAATAATTATAAAGATTACTAATAATTCATGTAAATCAAAACATAATTATTTATTCAATATTGTATTTGATTACTCTAGTATTTCTGTAATTTATTATTTGCTGAACCATCATACGGCAAATTTTTCAATTTTAATTAATAAAATTATTACTTAATAAAAGAATGTTACTTATAATTTTTATAATACGTATGTAATAATTAAAATTTAAAATGTATTTATCTAATTTTTGTCAATAATGAAATATATCATACATGCGTGATAAGATTTTTTTCTATTCGAAATCTCTGTTATGATCAAAATGTTAATTCATAATACTAATTTTATCAAAAATCAAAAAAATTATTACTGATAAAAATATAAATATATATATTGATTAATATTATATATGTATTTAAATAAAAATAGACTTCTAAATGTTTAAAAATAAAATAATTATATATTTTCTGAATTATATTAACATTATAATTTATTATAATTTTATTATTTTTATATATACATCTATACGTATAACTTTATTAGAATTTTATAAAAAAAAAATCATCTATGAACATATTAAACTATTTTAAAATATATACAATAAAAAAATTAATAAATGATAATTATAAAAAGTGAAATTAAATATACAATTTAAATAAACAAATATTACAATATAAGTTAGATTGTTTAAAAATATTGGATATTTATGAATATCAAAATATGTATGCACAAATATTTTTTGTTATTAAAACTAAAATTGACATTTCTAAATATATTTAATCCAATATATAATTCTTTTATCTTATTTTATACTATATTATTCTTATTTATACATTTATATAAAATTATAAATCTGCTTCATTTATAAAACTTATTTCTATTTAAATGTATATAATCGAAATAAATAGATTGAAATTTATTTGCACTACATAATATACTGTAAGATCTCCGTATTTTTTAAGTAACATATCCTCGTTTAATTTCAATAATCTTACAAAATGAAAACATTAAAGGTACATTAACGTGAATTGTAAACAGAAACTAAGTAAAATAATAATGATGTGAAACACTCTATTTCATCGCGAACTGATACGAACGACTACAAGCAAGGACGTCCAATTATAACTATTACAATACCAACGAACTAAATTGCAGAAATAATATAAAGAAAATAAGAAAATAAAATAAAGAAGTTTCGTACATCAAGCGATCAGCTAAGGTTATGAACCTATGAACTAATATTAATATTTATAAAATAGATTAGAGGGAATAAATTATAGATAATATAAAAAGCGGAACAGAACACAAAAAATGCTCTTTATTTTTGAAATTAATATAGTTTAAGTTTAAGTTATTATCAAATGTTGAGGACTGTCCAAGCCTGAAGAAATCTGGAGTAGTAACAGCTGCCGATACAGAATTTGCCCGCGTAGTCTATTCGAATAATACGATTACTGATCAACAATCGTTGTGAAACTTACAACGTAAGTAATATAAAATACATTAATCGATATCTAATTATAATTCATTTTGCAATAATTATATTTTATATATTTACTTTTACTAATTTTCATAAAGTTAAACGTCTTAATTTGTAAATTCATAAATGTTTGGTTTATTCTAAATAAATAAATGATAATTTTATATAGAAAGTTTACTTTATTTTATTTAATTTTATTTATCTGTCTATGACATATTGAGATGAAACAATATGTAATATACGTTTTTTTTATAGAATTTAATTAAAATATCTGAACTATTGACTATTAATTTTTTATAATCATTCAAAATGCTCGTTCAATTTTAAATAAAGCTTTTTTTAAACATTATAATAAAACAATTACAATAATTATAATTGTTCTTTGCATTAAAAAAATTAAGTAGTTCAAATATACCTTATATATGCCTAGGTTCATTCAAATGACATTAGATTTGTTGGAATTGGATTTTGATCTTTTGCGCCATTCACTATAACTTGTAATTCTTTTATCCATTGAGTTGCTGTTTCAGTCGATGTTGCTCGGAATTTATACACGTTACCTAACAAAACATATTTTTTTAATTTTTATATAATCTTTTATATAATAGTAATAATAATAACAACTATCATAATAAGCATTATAACAATATTCATAATAAACATAATAATAATAATAATAATTGAAATTTAATTTTAATAAATCAAAAAAGAATCACTTTAAAAATCACAAAATGTGAATTTATTAAATAAACAATGCAATTTTTTTAAAGATATAATTTCCTCGAGACTTTCTCTTCTGGACTAAACCGGAGCAGCTGTTTCTAAATATTATGCACGAGCTTGGATGATGATTTACAAGGGATTGTAAATCATCTTCACGAAAGCTACCTTAACGAGAGTCGTTGAAGACAACGCAGACAGTCTTGTGTGATACTTCGAAACGTTCACATCGAAATATACGAGTTCTTTGCAAATATCTCATTTCGTTTATTTCTATTAAACTTTTTTAATAATTAATTTTCCAACAAATTCGTTATCATTTTGTAAGTAAGAAAAATAACAAATATAATTTACGTTAATTATCGCACGAATATTGTTAACGAATTAAAGTTTCTTGATATCTGTCAAAAGGAATTCATACGTATTTACATATTATAGAGCAGTGACGTTCATATGCAATTGTTCGTTATCGTGCACAATAGGTGTCTATATAACGCATTTAAATGTCACGTATCCTCTGATCTACTTAGCACATTGTTCTCTGTTTTTATTCATGCTCTATTCTGTTTTAATATACATTATTAATAAATAAGGCTTGTTTATAATTATTCTCTTTGTCTAAAATCGAAACATCCCTTCACTTAAAAACATGTTTTCATTGTTATGAATGAAATAAAATAAATGAAGAACTATTTTTACATTTTTTGGTGTTCGTTTGTCCTCGTAGATAAAAAAACATATCTCTTCTGCAAGTTTATTGTGACACAATTAATACATTTAATTTTCTACACAATATTGAAAACATCCTATTTTTTATAGAATATTTGCCTAATCAATGCTGTACTTTTTTATAACAAAACAAGCATTTTAAAAAAAATTTGTTAATGAAAAGATAATAAAATACCTATTTAAAAGTGTCAATATCGTTTCTGTATGTAACAGTTGAAAGTATCATTTTTTTTTTTTTTAAATTGTATTTTTTTCTTATAAATTTAAAAGCTAGTCATTTTGTGCAAGCGTCAAATTAAATTAAATTAAATTGATTAAATTATAATTATCATACTCAATACATAAAAGATTTACGTATATATAGTTAAACAACGAATCTATTTTGTATACGTTTGCCAGTTTACTTAAATAATGATTTTAAATTATGTATAAACATGTGGATAAAAAGAAGGAAATTACTCACAAGGACACCAAATGTCTGCTTATAATCAAATGTAAAATATGCGTTATCAAATAATAATTTGTCTGGTAACTAAAATCAAATAAAAAAGTATGGTAGTGCTTTTGCATCAATATTTCATTTATCCTTCGAGACTTTTTATAACTCACAAGGCATATTTGTAAAAAATGAGCTAACATTTAAAGAAATAAATATATAATTCTAGGAATTGATATATGGTCTAATTTATCATTTAGTTTGTACTGACTTCGGCTATTTTTTTCAATAATTAATCCGCTAAAAAAAGAATTAAAATTTGATGTAATATATAAATGCTTTATTGAATGATATGAAATATAATTTTACGAGAGCCGATATGTTCTTAAGAATATTTGAAAAGACTGGTACCTCTCTTTTACATCTTAAAATCGATGGGGTCGTTTTTATAAGATCAGCTTTTCATCGATTACAAATAGTTATAAATAATCAGTCAGTGTTATGAAATTAATATTCAAGAATTTGTGCACCGAAATTGTATCTTGTAACATAATACGATACTATGGAAAATCATAAAAAATGGACGCCGACTCTATTGGAAAGAAAATTGATAAAATTATTTATACTGGTTTCATATTTAGACATGCGCGTTCATAGTTATTTACTATTGTTTATGCTATGAATCCATTACTGAAATTAATTGTAAATTTACTTCATAAAATAATTTAGAAAAAAAATGAAAACTATTGATTGTAGATATAATAGAGCACAGCAATCCAGACAATTCCAGGTCGATAATACCGACTGGAGTTATTCTATGAAAGCATTATTCCCTTTACTTCTGCTGATATAATGTTTATTTAGAGCCTAAAATAGAGCCAACTCGTTCTTAAGTAGATTCATTGTATGTTAAGTAGCGGTTGTAGTGCTCCTTTCGCATCGTAAAACTTTTCAATCATAATCGGAGTCACAAGATAATGACTAAAGCTCGATGCGACCAATTAAAGTGGTTCACATTATTACAGGTCATTACATGCGAGATGTGATATTTTGAGGTTCATAGAATAGACAGAGGTATCCATGTCGGTACATCTATATCATCTGATATTTAAAAACTACTGATAGTGATAATCTACAAAGCAATACCTAAACATCAGGATTTTTTGTGCAATAATTCTTTTTTTTAAAACTGCTAAAAAAACTAAAACCGTCAGGTGCATTGAGCTGGAAATTACTTTGTAAATTTTCGTATAATTTAATTCACATTAGTATTACTCGAAAATTAATAATCCGTTCAAGCTAAAATTATATACAAATAAAGTGTATATTAATCATTTTAATTTCCCAAATCTAGAGTTCTAAATATTCAAAAATAAAAAAATTACAAATTTTTTATAAAAATTTCAAAATTTTCAATTTTTCGTAAATTTCTCCTTTTCCAATTTTCTGATTGGTTTATATAAAAATGAATTTTCTTGGCAATTTTATTAGCTACAAATTTCCTATTAATATTATAGTGCTAAATTAACTATATGCTAAATTATTTTCATTTTAAAACAAAAAACGTAAGTAAATACATTTTTTCATTAAAATTGTTAATAAAAAAACCCTGAATATCATGAGCGGCATTGTAGAAAATAAGAATCTATTGATTTTTTTTACAAATTTTGATGTGCAACACTATCTGCTTTTTTCATGACCTGAAAAGTGTTTTATTGTTTGGATTAATAATAATTATAATATTTCACAATATTAAATTGATAAATTATTGATAAAAATCTAAAATTGTTCCGGAAAATATTTTTCTAAGGAATTAATTGTTAACAAACAAAATTCAACAATTATAAATCATGTTTAATTTTTTTTTTTCATTTAATTTACATTATAATTATTATTATTATTATTATGTTGAAACTAGAATACTTTTTTTGAACAATATTAGATATTTTTAATAAAAATAAGAAATAATTAGTAAACAAAAAAAATCGCAAAACAAAATTACAAAAAAAATTTTGGAATGAAAATGAAATAAAAACAAAGAATTGTTAAATTCAAATAATATTTCTTGAATAAAAACTTTAAACTACAATATTTTCCATACATTTTTCTCACAAAAAGCAGGAATATGTATAAAATCATAAATGAGGATAGTATAAGGAAAACAAAATTATTTCTATGTAAAGCGCATACACATTCACACTGCATTTATACAATAAAAACACACACCCGTATTCACATTGCATTTACATACTAATTATAACACATACACTCGCATTCAATCAATAAATTTAACATTTAAACGTTTATATATCAAACATCATTTGTAAATACGTCGTTCGGGAATATTCGTGTACATTCGGCAACACATGCGCAGTGCGCTCCTTCGCTTATATACGGGCCCTTACGGGTAAAAAATTGTATAAAAGGCGAAGCGAAGGAGCATTAATCACCCTTTTCCTTCCGCATCCTTCTTTCCATACACATCCTGGCCAACGCACCACATATTGGGCGTGGGTCCAAGCCGAATCTATCTTCTTTCTCCCTTTCTCTCTCTCTCTCTCTCTCCCACTCTAGAAGCAAGGGCACCACGTACTGGACGTGGGTCTGAGCCGAATCTTTCCTCTCTCTTCCTCTTCCGGCGGCGTACTGAACGTAGGTCGAAGCCGAACCACTCTATCTTACTCGCACTCATACCGTTTCGCACCACACTCATTCTTTTTCATTCGTACTCGTACCGTTCCACACCTCACCTCACTTATTCTGCCTCACTCGCTCTTATACATATCCGTATACATTCATACTATCTCACTCGCGCTCATATACCGTCCGCATATAATCAATCTCTCACTCGCACTCGTACGCTTTCAGAACCAATTAACGCTTATACTTTGTAACTAAATTTATCGTAATTTAACCGCCTATTCTTTATTCATTTCTAATTTAAAATTTAACCGTTTATTTTTTTCATACACAATTAATACACACCTATATATTTGCTTGTAAAATTTCAGACTCAAACAATAAATGGCTTTGGTTTGTTTTTTTATTTAATATAAAATTTTCTCGTTTTTATTTGTAAACCTTACTGCTCTAAAGATCCAGACATCCCGAACCCGATCATCCGACTATATACTATCTACGACATTCTTCTTATTTAATAATATCCTTCTTTTTAATATATAATATTAATATTGAATTTATTTTTTTCTTATTTTTCAAAATTTATAAACGCGGGCTAAACGACTCGTTACATTTATATTAATCATATGTGAATATTTTGCTCAATAAAATTTCTTGTATCTGTATTGAATAATTTACAAGTTATAGCAATTAACCTTACCTTTCTTTGGATCAGCTAATAAAAAAGTGTCTGTATGAAACGTACTGTCCAATGTTCCAGGAATCCAACCCATTATACAGACCATTTTATATGGTTCACTTTTAAAATTACCTCTGTCATTTCTGTAAACAAAAACAAAATGTTTTTAATTTTGTTTAACTATATTATATATTTTATATATATTTGAGTATTTCGTAAAATAAATTTATTTATATAATTATATAATGTAAATGCGATGTACAAAACAAATAAAATTATTTAATTCTTAGTCAAATAAAATTATAAAATTTTAATTTTAAATAAAACTAACAAAAATTGTGTAATAATTATTCTAATAAATAAAAAAAATACTACAGTTTGAATCTATATTCGTACTTTAAGTTAATAACAAAAACTTTTATTCATAATAGCAACATAATATAAATTTTATATATAGCAAACTAGTTTTCCCGCTTAAATTTGTAATTCTAGAGAGAAAACATAAAACAAAATTATTTTGTTATATACTAAAAGACAATATAACTAAAAATCAGACGTAGGTGTAACATATGAAATACCGAAAAAATTTAATTGAATAAAAATATTATTATTCTTGCATATGGTAGAATATATTAAGAATTTTATTGCACCAGAATCCAAAAGACTGAGCCATCTTGAACTATCAGTGACAATCGAATGTTATATAGACAATTTTCAACACGAGAATTGATTTAATTGAAATTTATTCTCCAACTTGATAAGAAGAGTCGTATATTGTTATATCTCAATATACTATAGGAGTGTAGATGAATTTTTAATAAAATTTTTATTATAAAAATAAAAGTATCTAATATTATTAATTGATGTAATATTTTAATATAAATAATTAACAATTGAGGAATTATAAATAAAATGTTTATTTAAAGTTGATCAATAAGTACAAAAATATAGTCGTCGCAAAATAAATGTATAGTATTTTATTAATGAATATAAATATACATTGTGTGAATTTCAATTGTTATATCGTTTGTCGCTTTATAAGATTTCTTATGATTTTTGAAAGGACCATACGAGTACATAAACTCTATTTTGGCAGTAGACTGTCACCACTCCAGATTACTTGTAGGCTTTGAGGGTTCTCAATTTAATTAAATTGATATAATAATTTTTTAGTTTAAAATATACTTTAAAATATACTGGTCAGTAGATGTTCATAGCAAAAGCGATCTCTGTTTGCGGCATCATATAAAGATTAAATGGTTTTCAAAGTGCACTAGACTCAATACCTTCAAGACAATTCAAAGCACATAAGGGTAATGCTTGCAATTTGAGACAGGATTGAGGAAACCCAGTAATATTTATATTAAGAAAAGTAATAATGATTTACTAACCCTAAAATAGATAAATTGTTGGATCGAATATATAAAAAACCCCCCAGTTGAGCAAGAAATTCAGTTGACCACCTCACGTGTACCTTGCCTATTGTCAATATTGTTTTATTACAATATTTTTATTAATATTGTTTTTTACGAAAACAAAAATATCTTGTTACTTATTTCGGACTTCATTAATCCTTATCGCGATTAAAGTTCACGATAGGAGCGAGTTTTTCTAAAACTATAATATAAAAAATTATAAAATACTAAAATTTAAACTCGCACTAAAAAATAATGTCTTTGTATATTTCTTTGCTTTTTATATTATTTTTACTTTATATTCTCTATATTATTTTGTAATTATTAATCTTATTTTGTATATATCATAATATTTTCTAATTAATCATGACTTTAATCATTTATCTTGATTTATTAAATCTCGCTAATAAAGTGTTTTAAGTTTCATTTCTGTTATCCGATCTAGTTCCTGTTTACAGTTCCTTTTCATACGTTTAATGTTTTCATTTTGCAAAAGTATTAAAATTGGAGAAGGAGGAGCAAAATATTAATACGTTACATTACTCTACAATTTTCAATCATTGGTTCTATATTTGTTACACATATATATTATTAACAAAAAATCTGTCCGACACAATCCTTAGAAAGACCAACTTTGCGAATCTTAGAGAATAAGCCCGAGTTTTAAAGATCACCTCCATATATATATTTATAGTTTTTGAATCTGTTATCATTGAATGTCTTTTCCTTGGTCACATCCTGTGTATTGTCGCGTGATTTCTGTCTCCATGATCTTTGGCATTGTTCTTTTGACAGTTCATCGTCTTCCAAATTTAATGAATTCATTTGAGAAGTTTTCATTTTATTCAATCCTATCCAATTAATGCTAAAGTAACCAATATTATTCCGAGTCAAATGGATTTTACTGCTTTCTTTAAATAAATTAAAATATATTGTTTCCAATATGAAATTCAAATGGATTTAATTTACGATTTCCATTAATTTTTTAATTTTGGTTTTCTTACGTTGACTTTTACTAATTTATGAGTGCGAAAAATACATTTTGATTCTAAAATTTATTTGTTGCACATGTCAATTGTTAATTCTTCTAAATTTCCTATATTCGCTAATAATTATCTTAAATATGCATTTATAAGGAGTTAAATTTATACTTTCGTGAACACTTGAATTGTAACAGAATATCGATAAATGATCAAGTCACGTATTTTCATTTTTGATCAAACATTTTAAATACTCATTAAATAAATGATGAATTTTTTCATTTCTATCGTTACTCGGAGATTAATAGACTAAGGTAATATAATATTTATTTTCATATAATCTAATTTAATTTTTAATTAACATTGACGTAAAGTTGGCACCTTCATCAGTTCAAATTAATTTGGGTGATCCACAATTATTTATACAACTATTGCTATTTTTAAAAATTTATATTAAGTTAAATAATTTAACATGATGTATTTTTTAATAAAAATAATATTCTCAAAATACATTTACTATATGTATAAATAGTTATTAAAGAGTGGAAGTTGTTCATTACTATTTTATCAAAATCTACTTCAGAGGCATCTGCCACTGTTATTGATTGATGAACCTTTGATTTAGTTAATTTTCTAGTTGATAAATTGTATAAATTTCTATTATTTTATATTCTATTATTTTTCATATTTAAGTCGGCCAATAGCAGTCTTTCCAAATGCTTAAGTAAATTTGTATTGATTTTTTTATGATAACTTACGACTGATTCTTTAATTTTTTTATAATATTCATTTTATAATATTTGGTAGTATTTATACTATTATTATTGCAATTTTTATTTCCGAATCTTTCTTTATTCACTTTTTTTCAACTTTATTATTGTAATTGTTCGAGCGTGTATACCTGCACGAGAGCAGAGTGTACGGTTGGTAAGTGCGGGTGTTTATAAGTCGCCAAATCTCGCAATTTATGATCGGGGAAAACCACTCATTTTCGATATTCAGGTCGAACTTGCAGATATTGGTAATGAAAAAATCCTTCAAGTAATCGATAACGGTTTGTAATATTAAATGTATATGTGTAAATAAAATTTTGTAAATTGGAAGAAGAAACTGAGAGATTTTCCCTATCCTGGGTGGAAAACCGATCGTCATTCACGCCTTAACAATTAACAATACTGCTTGTACACATTAAATTCTCTTGCGCGTTTTATAATTGTTTAATAAGTAAGATTATAAATATTATATAAATAATCAAATAAAATATACTTTAACAAAATTCAAATAATTAAGCAATTTTCCTAATCCTTGGCACTGTGTACAATGATGAGAGCGCACAGCAACTTACGCAATTCAAAACTGCATCATGAGAATTCGTGCATATTCAAGGACGAGAATAAAAATTCTCGATCACTTGTCCAAACAGTAATACTTAACTCTATTTATTGCATTTAAATTAAAACGATATTTCGGAGGCTCCGAGAATAGAAAACATTTAATCGCTAATTTATCAATTCCACTAATTTCTTCCTAGGAAAATTAATCTACTTCGGACTCAGTGTAATAATAATCTTTTAAAATATTATACACATCTATGAATTTTTCAGTACTTATATATATATATATTCAGTACTTTCAGATGGCATCCTTTTGTCTTTCACTTAAAAAATTGAACTTCAGCATTCGTCCCACGCATAATTATTATAATTTCCGGTTCTTATTAAATAGAAAAATACTCTTTTACCATGTTAATAACATATAAAAATAAAAATATATTAGTTAATATTAGTAAATATGGGGATAGTCAAAATACTTCTTCTAACAGTATATTCAAAGTGTATAATTTGATACTCTTAAATTGAATCCTCAAAATTGATTAATTATTTTTTATCTCCTTTAAACATTTAACTTCCAAAAATAATTAACTTTTAAGTAAGCTGAGATTTTAATTGATAAAATGACAAAAACAAAAATTAATGCTATGGGTTGGTTTTTTAATTTCTCTTTTTCACAGCCTTTCAGATATATTAGTTTTACTAAAAGGTTTATTATTATTTTTAAAATTACTAAAACATTGATGATTTAACAATTTCAAATTTATCATTATTTTTAATAATTTATAAATCTTAATTTGGCATATGAATATATCGTTTCGTTTTGTACGATCATCAAAGTTTGTAAGACATTGTTGGTTAAAAAAGATGTTACAATAAGTGTATATTATCAGGTAATAGCTTTTAATTTTTTTTAGTAATAATATAAATATATAAAATTTTAGAAAATTCTGCGTTAATATAGGTATATTTACTACAAGAAAAGTTCGAAGCAACGATATAATATAATAAATACAAAAGATTAAAAAATCTATCAATTTATTGTTAACAAAAACATTTTGATAAAATATAAACTTTGATAAAGTATTTAAGTATTTATAATACCTATAAATATTCAACATATAATTATACATTAAATATAACATTCGTGTATTTTAAAAATAAAAAGATTAAAAAGTAACATCAATAATTATTATAAATTAATAAATTTAACTAAATATTGGTTCTAAATAATTAATTTAATTAAAAAGTAACAATTTGTAAGTTTTTGTCAAAATACAAAATAAATTATTCGTTTTCTAGTTTTTTGTATAAAACTACTTGTTATAACATAAAATTATAATTCAAAATTTAATTGAAATTAATTTCAACATTGATCGCATAAATAGACGATTATATTCAAATCAAAAACTTATTTATAGAGATTTTGAACATGAATAATTTATGTTCAAATTAAAAATAAAAAAAAAATTAAAAACATGAAAAACGTTTGATAATTCTTGATTTGAATAATTTTTTCTTGAAATAATCCAATAATAATTTATACTTTTTTAAAAAACAATACAAAATTATATTATTAATTTTATTACAACTATTTCTCACCCTTTAAAACACTTTGAAGAAAAATAAACAATATATGATGGCCAAAGTTGAACCCAATATTTCTGCCAAGTTGATACTGTAGGCTTTCGCCCATCTCGTAAAATTACTTTTCGTCTCAAAGAACCTTGAATTATACAATGTGGCTTTACAGATCCATTTATATTACATGGTAAATCTGACATTGCACTGTAAAAAATTAGTACAAACGAATAATTTATATTAAATTAAAATTATTAAAGATCAAAAAATTATGTGCAAGATATTTCTATAATCTCTAAATTCTATAACATTTATATTTTTGATAGTTTCAAATTAAAAGGAAGTTTTATAGCTATTTACATGTATAATTAGTTACAAACTATTAAATATACAACTTTACTTTTATTATTTTTTCATTTATGGTGTTAACTATTTAGGTAATAACTATAAATAATAATTAAAATAAATTCATCGCAGAATGTATGCAATACCTTTGAATTTCTTGTAAACGTATTCACTTAATAACTTTATTTGACTTATTATTTAACCATGAAATTAGTAGTAATTAAAAAAATTAAATGTACGTCATTTATGAAAGGTTTTAAGTTTCAGAATGTTCTAATATGAAGATAAATATTTTTGATACAACATTAAATTTTAACAATCGAATCAATATTTTTTAACAATGAATTAATAATAAGAATATTGTATATAACAAAACTAAGTTCGAGAAACTAATAATTTAGACAATTATTTGCAATATAATAACAGTTATTTTTGTGTTAACGGAACTATAAGAATTCATATTTGAGTTTACTATATCTGTTAGTCCAAAGAAATGAATTGAATTTCAATAAAAGTTGGCAGAGTCATTCTCACTATTTCAAATAATTTTATTAGACTAGGACCTAAAGCTTTTCGTGTGTACTGAAAATCTTCATTGGTTAAATGAGCACAATTTTTTAATAGTTATTCTTTCCCAATTTATTATTATCGCTATAATCTTCTTATATTTTTTATCAGTAATTACTTGCATAATTCCACATTACCTTATTTATATAAAATAGCAATAGTAATGAAACTAGGTTAATAAGCCCAATTAATAGGTATAAAAAGTATGTAAATAAATGATTTATAAAAAACTTCCTTCGTTATGTCATTATTCTAATTATAAATGTATTGTAAACAAATTTTTTTATTTGTTTAGTATTTGATGACTTTAAATTTTAAAATAACGTTGTATCCTGTATCTTAATTCCAAAATATTAAGTAATTTTTATGATTTCAAAATCTTGTCAGTTGAATTTTAGTATAAGCACTATTCAACACTATTAAAGTGTTTAGACTCTCAACAATATATTTTACACTTTTATTTACAATTATTCCTTATTAAAAATTATTAGAAATATATATATATATATAAATTAGAGATGTGTTGAAGTATAAATTTATTTTTTAAATTTTTAGTATAAAAAATTTATTCAAACAATGCTCTCAGAGATATAATGAGTGAAAAAATATATCATAAAAGATTTAAACAATCTACATTAAAAAACATGTCGAAAATTATAAATATCATTAAAAACTAAAAATTTTGAAAATAAAATATTAGAAAGATTGCACATGCAAGACTCGTATCAAATTCAAAAATAGTTTCCAAGATTAATAGATTAATTAAATAAACAATATCAAAACGCTGGGAAATAAATCACGAACAATTATACTGTCTAGTTTACGAATTGAAATTAAAAGATTTTGAACGACACTTATTCCCTTATTCTTAACTATTGCTCAAAATATTTTTTTTTCATACTGTAATTATGGGCAAAAAAAGACTTAATTATAAATTTCAAGCGTCGAAAATTATGAAGGTATCCCATTAGCTTTCTCGTTGTTGACGAAACTCTTTATCCAATGAAACCATCTTAATACAAATATTATGAATTATTTACGTTATCTGAAATAATCACATGGCATACTTATTATTTGTAATTTTTTAAATTAATTATACCGAACTCAATAAATTCGTTTGAACAAAGCATTTCAAAGCAATAGTTGTTACATAGCAAAAAATGCAAGAAAATTTTATTATGTAAGAATATTGACTTATAGATTGCTAAAATTATTTTAAAAAACTTGGAAATTTTAAAATAGAAAATCTTCCATCATTCAATATATATCCTTCAAACATTGCTCATTATAAGCATAAATTATTTGAATTTATAGCACTCAGTTTAACTGATTAAAATTTAGTTTTACATAAAAGTCACAAATTTATTTAATTTATGGATTGCTTTAAAAGATAACATATTTTTTAATGTAGCATTAAAATATTGCCTAAAAGATACAATAAAGTTATGGCTAACAGTAAGCTTTATTATGTATCATAAAGGTATGCTTAGTTTTGTATAATACAGCTTTCAACATTAAAAAAAAAAACAAAGTTATATTCCTTCTATGTAAAATCAATAATATAATATATATCATTGATGTATAAGTCTAATATTAGTATTTTTATATTTATACATAAGACAGATTATAAATTTTTCAAGTATATTGATTCATACATATAATTTGAAAAATTAAAAATAAATTATATAATATGAAATTTTGTCCTTTTATTGTTATTAAATTGTATATGTTTTAATAAAAAATTCTAGTATGCATATTTTTATTAAATAGCTTATTTTATTTTTATTTTATTTGATACCAAATATTTCAAATATGGAAGTTTATGAATAAATTCATAAAATTACTTCAAACTATAAATATTGCTCTTTCATATATATAGTTATTCTTAAATTTTTTTTTTCACTATTTTACTTATACTAATGTATAGGATTGAAATTATTTTTACAAACCAATAAAGGTTTTTTTTTATGTATCTCAAATTTAAATAGTTTAATTTGTCTCATTATGAAAGTTCTGCTTACGATTAAATTAAAAATAAATGATTATTGCAAATTTAATATTAAGTATACTCATTCAAATACATCTATATATAATCTATATATTATATGTACTATATAATGTAATTTTTATATGACATGAATATTGCTATAAAAGTATGCATAAACTATATTCCAATGACAAATGTATTTTAATTATATATATTAAAAATATTATATATTAAATAACAAATTTAATTAAAAAAACTTATTTATAATAACAATAAATATTTTATTTATTGAATAAATATAAGTAAAATAAATCTTATTTTTCCTTTAATTTTTTCATGTATTTTTTAATACATAGCATTGAACAAAAATTAGTAACATATTATTTATCATACTCTAAATATAAATTTTAAACAAAATACTCATATCTTACCTTATCTTCAACACTAAATTACTATTTTCATTAATAACATCAGCAAGTAATCTTGGTGATTTTTTATCAATATCTATAATTTGAGTTGTCAAATTTGGTTCTTCTAATACAGAATCATCAAGTAAATGACGAACTTTAATTTGACTAAATTCTCTAGATGCTACCCTTCCAAATATACTGTAATATTAAAAAAAAATTATATTATTTTATATTTAACAAATTAAATTATTCATGCTATTATATTGTATTGAAATAACTGTATTTAATATTTATTCTTATAAATTACTAGAGAAATAAAAATAAATTCATATTTTTAATTACAATTATATAATTATAATTTAAGAATTCTTAAAAAGAAGTAAAATGAATAATTTAAACATATTGCATTAAATAATATAAGGTTTGATGGTTTCTAAAATAGTTATTAATATTTAAAAATTTAAATATACAGTAGCATAATTTTAATTGGTTAATACTAGAATTAATAAATTATACATAGCTACAATTTAAAGTATTATATAAAATTATATTTGAATTATTCATTTATCTTAATAATTTATGAGATAAACAGAAGTATATGTATTTGTACATATGGATAAATTCTATAATCTATTATTAAGTTTTTTTCAGTTGCATGTTTTGTACATATTTTTCAAACAATGTTAAAATATAATCAGTAAAACACAAAGATAAAAATTACAAACAACAATAGACATACATTATAATTAATACTGAAACAGAATTAATACCAATTATGAATTATTGATTAAATATTCTATTAAACCAAGTTTTCATTGTTATAGATCAGATAAAACCAAAATTTATAATATTTAAACAAATTTAATTTATTCTTTACTTTAAAAAATATATATGTTCATGCTTTTTAAACTTATAAATATATTTAGTAAATTTATTAACCATATATATACACATATAATAATTATACAAATATTTATTAAAATGCATCTATTAACATGCATAAATGTAATTAAATATCATTAAAAATCTTAATAAAACTAAGGAACCAATTGAAGAAAAAAATTTATATCCTTATTAAATTTTTTATTTTCTATTACTATAAGAATGTAAATATGACTTCAAAATTTATGAATATCAATTATAAACGCTTTTTTTTAAATATATTTAATTATTATAAATAAATTCATTGCATGCACAAACTAAATACTGAAAATTATTTAGAAATATTTAAAAACAATGTTAAAAAGAAATCTGTTAAAACTTTATAAGCATTAATAATTATATATTTTCGATTGTTTCCTAGACGACGATCCTTATGACTCACCCAGGAATTGTTAAGTTAAATCCATATTTGGCTCCTTGTTTATGAAAGTTGCGTGGAAGACTCGTACTACGAAATCTAATAATATTTTTATTATCATTGCTCATTTTTCTCAAAAATGAGTTTAAATAAACGTATTATTTTATTACATATTTATTACAACTTTTTTACATTTATTACAATATATTGTAATCTTATTCAGTAAATGAACTAATAATTTATACAATTATTAAAATAATATGTAATTAAAATTATTAATTGTAATTTTTTTTTACAATCTTGTGGTATATATTAACTTGTTTGTTATGAGTTATTTTAATTAAAAATTTTTAAATCTTACAAAAATATGAATGTTTTTACATATTTTATTAAATTAAACATACATAATTTACCATATATTTTAGGATTATTAAATTATTTTACTAAATTGACACTTATTAAAATGAAACATTGACCATTTACTTTATACATTCTTCATAATTAATTAAAATAATATAAACAAACCATATTAATTGTTATCAATATTTATCATCTTACTTTGTTCCAAGACTACGACACTTGCGATGCCCAGGTACAAATTTATTTGCAGCTGATGCAGCATGGAGGCGCAAAGATCCAGCACAGCCCCGTGCAGGAGATAAAGATAAAGCTGCTACACCACTAATTACATCACCAACTGACTCTTTACTGCTGCTTGAAGATGGAATTGGAGAATTTGGTTCTAGTTTCATCGATAATCTAAAATAAGTCAACTAGATTAATAATTATAATGTACCTTAATTATTATATATTTTCAAAATATAACTAAAATTTAATTAAAAAAACTTTATAAATATTTATTTGTCCAATACATTATTATTAATTGCAAAACTCTTACTTAAAATGATCATCTTCAAGAAATTTTTGTAATTCTTCAATGTATCGAACACTGCTCAAATATCTTTGGACATTAGGCAAAGGGAGTATACTAGGATACTCACTAGTTTGAAAAATTGTTAGTCTGGATAAAACAGCATTCATTTTTAAAATTCGCTGATGATTATCACCAATCTGAAAAATATAAAAATATAATATAACAAAAATAAATTAAATATTAACTTTTATTAATACATGTGCTAAATTATAAAATAACTTATTAATGCAGATTAATTGAAATATTTAAACCACTAATATTTACTTTTGATGGGGGATGTACCATGTCAATATATACAAGATCAGTCAAAAATAATCCTAAATAAGGTACACAAGGAAGTTTAATACTATCCATGTGATCTCGAAGATTAATCCAGTTTCTTTTATCACTAAATACTTCAGCTAATTTATCAAAAGTACATCTGTCTTTTTTGGATAAATAAGCCCACGTTTTATTTAATCTAAAATCATAAATTTATAAAATAATAGTATTTAAAAAAATATAATTATAAATCATAGCATAAGAATTTAACCTATATATTGAAGCACTTTGTAAACCAGATACAATAGCAAATAATGAATGTAAATTATTTAAATCATATAATTTTTTTGCTACTCGTATAAAATGTACCAAAATTTCAGATCGTTGCTTCGGTGTTGGTGCATTTAAAATTTCTTGAACTGTCCAAAAACTAGCCTAAAAATATATTAATTATATTAGAATTAAATTATTAAAAATACAATATACATATATATATATATATATATAAATTTATATGTATATAAACTCATATATGCCAGGATTATAATATAGGTATTTAAATATTAGAGTAAAAAGAATTTCTACTCTAACATTAATACATCAGAACATCATTTTTAAATCTGTGCTTCTAATATTTATATAGTCTTTGTAATACATCAGTCTGTATTTTAGACATCTAAACGACAGAAATCTAAACAGATATGCAGTGCACTGTATTGATAATGAAATAATAATTCATCTTGCTAATGTTATAACTTCTTGAGACATATATGCATGTATATATTATATACTTGTGCATGCATAAATTTATTCTAATTTTGTAAATAAATTATGACATCAATATAAATATAATATATAATATATATATATGTACACTAAAAATATAAAAACTATTAAAATTGATTAAACAAACATGATTGAATCGTCTAGTAAAACTGACAACATTTGGAGCAACTTCAAGTTTGTTCTTTTTATTCCATGAGCAACTAGATAATTCTTCTGGTTTTATACACTTTAAAACATTAATGTCTAATAATGTAAGTTGTGATGCAAGATCTTCTGCTTGAATATCAGTAGCAAATGTAGCATTTGGTACTGGAGAACTAAAATTGTAACGCCCAGGTAATGAATTTGATTTACACACCACAGATCTGATAATATTTTTAAAAAATTAATAAAACCTAAAATTTTATAACTTAAAACAATCAAATTACTTAAACAAATACAAACCCATAATTATCATAACAGCTAGATATAGATGTTGATATTAATTCATATTTCCTATATGTTTTACATTTTTCCTTTTGTTCTTTATGATCTTTTATACTTTTTTCGCATACATTTATACCATTAGATAATAGAAGTCCACTAAATGAATTTGAATCTGAATAATATGATTTGTCACAATAGCTATTAGATTCAAACTATGATATAAATCAAAAAACAAATTAAACATTATTATTTTAACTTACATTATATCCAAAATTAAAATGATATAAAAATTATTAAAATTATTATACCTCGGAAATATGTAAAGCAGAAACTAATTCAGTAGACAAATCATGGGGCATTGACTTATAATGCAAATCAGCCATGAAGGACTAGTACTTAATAGACACATTGCATCTCGGAATTCATTGAAAGTATAATATCCTTTTGTTTTAATCACCAGTATATTATTAATTTAAAACAAATATGATTTAAACAAATTATATGCTATTATATATATATATAATTATAATACAAAAAAGATTCAATTTTACACATGAAATTAAAAATAAAAATTCATTTAAAAAAAAAAATTTATCCAAATACATCTATTAATTGTATTATTATTTCTGAGACTGATTAATATTAAAATTTTAAAATATTTTATGTCTTTTAAATATTTTTAAAAATAGCACAATATAAACAAAACAATATTGTTTATAATTATTGATGCAACATTAATTATTAAATAAATGAATCTATTAAGATATACACTGACAATATTTTCTAGCAATATATTTGTGCTTAAGAAAAGTACAGAGCAATTAATTAATTAATTTACATTTATTAAAAATTAGATTTATATTTAAAAAGTATGCACATAAAAAATAATAACCTATTCAAAAAATTGTGTTTTCAATAAGAAATTTAAACTGTATTTTAAAAAACTATCAAAATATATAAAAAAAATAAGCCTCGATTTACTTATAAACAAAGAATAAACAAACTCATAATATACTATTAACAGTCATATTATAAACTCATTCATAACATGTGTTCATACACAACTTACTTCGTACTTTCATAAAATTCTTTTATGATTATAAAGACAAAAATTGTAACAATACGTTAGTTTTAAAATACGCTTGTAATTTCCAAGGTCAAAAGCGTATATGCAATTAACTAGGTTTAGAATGAAGTTATATAACATAACTTGAATTGAAAAGACTGATCTATGACATATTGGCGCGTATACTTTAGTTTACTTTGAAAATATTTATCAATGAATTTAAATCCAGAAGCACATTATATGTATATTATCGTTTCATTAGTTAGATAATATCTATTTAATACGATAAATAAATTTTTATGAAAACTGTCCTTCCCAACACGTAACCAATATGCTATATTCTTTTAATATACATGTTTCCAATATTTTCATATACTTACTTCACAATTATTTGTTTCATTTAACGATTCATTCTTTATAACTAGTTATTATGTAAATCTTTATACATAGAAAATTTATGGTTAAAATTTTATTAAAAATAAAACAATACAAATTAATTTAAAAATAATTTTCAATGTTAGAAAAAATTCTTAATTACTCATGTCAGAATGAGTTTATTTTTAATATTAATATATTTTTATATTATTACAGATTATATTTTTATTTTTATAAATATGGTATTCATATATATATATATATAAATTAATCTTAATTTTAAATAAAAAAAATTTGTTCATGAACTTGAAATGTACAGTGTAATTTTACTATTATAAAAATATCCTAGACACATGAATTTATAAATATCAAAATATTACTTTTTAATTTATAATATTAATTTAAACGTATGATGTAATAGTACTATTTTATTAATTAAATGATATCATTTACATGTCCATAAATGGTTTTAATGCAAGAAATAGAGTCGAATAGCTCGTGTAAATATGTTTGAATGGGACGCGATGCACCATCTTCTAACAGGTTGTTGCAGCCGTAAAAATCAACAAATTCAAAGCATCACCACCAAGGGGTCCAAGCTTTAATGAGAAAAATGGTAACAAAAGACCCTGGCACAATCCGAACTATAAAAATTAGCACCCTGCACTTTCAATACTAGATAATATTTTAATTTTTCACTAAATATAGGAACTTTTATTACGTATATTTATATTAAATTAAAAAATTTAGTTTTCTTTTAAAATTATGAAAATATAAAGAAATATAAAAGAAAACATAAAAAATCCCCTTTATGCCCTTTTACATAAGTCGATACTGTCAATCTGCTAGATATGTTTATGTTATTATTTTCTGAACGTGTATAAAAAATTTCAAACGCAATAGTATACGAGGCACAAGTGAAAAATGGAAAGGTTAAGTGTTAAGGAATAACAATTTCAGATATGTTAATTAATTTAAAAATGCTAATATTTCCAGCACAGTTAATAATATTTTAAAGCATTCATTATTATATTAAATAAACATTTTTTTTTGTTAAATACATTACATTTATAAAAATATAGCTTACATACTGTTACTGACGTATGATACTTCGGTTTTACTCGGGCGCGCGTTATTTATTTTACGCAGAATTGACGGAGATTTTCGTTATTTCCTTCGCGGAAAACCAAAACGTAGGGTCGTCATACGATACGTTTTGGTGGGGTTTTGATGGGGCGCCGTACGAGTCAAAACCTCGGCGCGATACAAGAGGCATCGCGTCTAAGTACGAAAATTACACGAGGGTAATTGTCGGAAAGGCAAGCGAGGGAAATGCGATAGTTGACAGGCGATATGTCAGCCACACTGGGTCAGTTCTGCACATTATTATTATTATTTTCGTTAAATTTTAAGGATTAGCCGTAAAGAAAAATTGTAACGCGAAGCTTTTTCCTCTCGGCGTCCAGCGAGAGGTTTTTTATGCCGATAGCGAAGGAATCAATGCGTTTGTAAACACGTAAATCACCCGCGTCTTAAATAATAAAGAAAATATCAGATAGGCGATATTGTTAGAGATAAGTTTATGTGTAAGGTTATATTGTAAAACTCGAGGAAAAGGGGTAGCTGTGAGCGGTCGAAGAGAGAAAAGAAGAAAAAAGCTTCACTTTTTCTTGAGTACTTCGATAGCGAACATCGATCGCTAAAATTTTCCCCGAGTCGCGCTACATATAATTTAGCATTTTGTTGTATAAATATATCTTCTTTGTAAAAATAAAGATCCTGGACTGAAATAACTTTTTAATATTTATTTACCATCATTTATTGTTTAATTTTTGTAATCATCTATTTAATTTTAACTGAACGAAACAACTGGTGCCGAAACCCGGGAACTTTAATACTCGGGCATTTAGTGACGCAGTGATATTTGTGAAAACTTGAATTAAATTTAATTTGGAAGTGAGATGGCGCCGAAACGAACGAAAACATCGAAGCAAGGAGTAACACGTCCAGCAGCGAAGCGGCCTAGGAACGCTGCAGCAAATCCGAGAGCAAGAAGGACCGAAAGTCTTCAAACACTGGACAATTGTGAGCCGGCGGAGACTACGAGATGCACACGAGCAGCAGCACGATTGAGGGAAAATCTGGACCTACCTCAACCCTTGTCATCGTCAACGCAACGTGAGGAACCGGACGACAACGATGCCAACCTGAGTGACGAGGCAGAGTCGCTGGTGACGGGCGATTTTCAGCGGCGAGAGCGTGAGAATATTAATTTCCATAAAAATGTATCTGCGCGCGAGATTTTAAACTTACTGGAAAAGAGTTTAGAAAAGCGCGATGCGTCGTCGAATATGTCAAATGCGCATTTGCTTTATCGAATGTCACGAGTAAAGGGATTACCGGAATTTACCGGCGACGCGTTACAATGGCGGCGTTTTAAAAACGCGTTTGAAAATTCTTCGATTTCGGGAGAGTACACCGATATTGAGAACGTAGAAAGATTGGATGCAGCAATAAAAGATAAAGCGCGTGAAGTAGTCGGAAATTTGCTCGCGACAGGTCATAACGCAACGTTGATCATGAAGACTTTAGAACTGCACTTTGGAAGCAAGAGGGCTGTGACTGCAAAAATCGTGAAGGAAATGAGAATGTTACCGTCGCTAAAAAATCGCGAAATAAAATTATTAGATTTCGCGACAAAGATCAGCAACGCGACGATAACGTTAAAATCTTTGAACATTGCGATTACGTCGTTGCCCGAAGAATTGATAGAAATAGTGGCAAATAAATTGCCTGATACTTTGCAATACATGTTTAATAATTATTCGGCGGATTTAAATGATGACAAAGCGGAATGGGAAAAGCTTAGTGATTTTTTGTATAAGGAAGCTGAAAAAGCCGTGAAGACCGGAATAGGTAACTCTGATGTGACGAACGAAGTAAAAACTAAGTCGAATATTATGAAGAAAACTGTTTACGCGTTAGATGAAGCAGAGGCTACTAGCTCAACCGAAGGGCACGACGAAAAAAGAAGGTGTTTGATTTGTAATGACGGAGTGCATTCAACTGACGATTGTGCGACTTTCAAAGAAGCGACAAGTAATAAGAAGTGGGAATTTGCCAAGCGTTTGCGGTTGTGTTTCCGATGTTTAGGACGCGGGCATAATCGTTTTAATTGCAAATCGCGAGGATGCGACAGGTGTAAAAGACCTCATCACGCGTTACTGCACTCCGACAAAAAAAACAAAAAGGGTGAGGAAAATAAGACTAACAACACAGATAATATGACGGACGCGGACGATCAACAACGCGAGATAGTTTTGTGCGCTACTGAGGAGGAATTATGACTAAGCCGTCAAACGCCGAAAGTTTTATTAAAGATTATACCGATTCGCGTCGGTAAAAACCACTTGTTTATTAATACCTTCGCACTTTTAGACGAAGGCTCAACCGTAACTCTAATAGACGCGGATATTGCACGTCTTTTAAAAATCCGCGGACCAAATTTAAATATACAACTGGAAAGTATAGGCGGAGTAAAATCGCTTTCCACGTGCGAAAAAATAGATTTTAATATAATAGGGACGGAAGGTGTATTCAAACTAAAGGGTGTAATTACAGTGGAAAATCTAAACATTCATACGCAATCTATTTCCGATGAGTTGGCTAAAAGGATTGAAAACAAAATAAAAAACGCGAAGATTGAGCGATACGAAAGGCCAATGGTAAAAATGCTGATAGGACAGGACAACTGGCGCCTAATAGTTTCGCGACAAATTTTTGAAGTAGGAATAAACAATCTAGCGGTTTCTCACTGTAAGTTGGGATGGGTTGTACACGGGAATGCAAAAGAATCCAGAGGAGCACGACTCGACACGTGGTATATGCGAAATACAAACATCGAGAGTAGGCGCGTAGACGAAAATTTAGATAAATTAATTAGAGATTTTTTCGGACTGGAAAATATAGGTATAAATGACGAAGTTTTAAAAAAGGGGGCGAACGATCGCGCGACAAAAATTCTTGAGGAAACGAGCAAAAAAATTGAAGATGGTTGGGAAGTCGGACTACTATGGAAGACAAGTTCTTCATCTAAAATCAATTGTTTTAATATTGCCAGAAACCGACTTCTTTATCTCGAACGAAAAATGGACCGGGACTCGAATTACTGCAGGTTATACTACAAAGAGATGCAAAGATTAATAGATGAGGGTTACGCGAGAAGGGTAAAAGCGAATGATAAAAGAGCGACTACCTGGTTTTTGCCACATTTTGGAGTTGTAAATGCAAATAAACCTAACAAAATTCGGATCGTTTTCGACGCAGCAGCTAAAGCGTCGGGGGTTAGCTTAAACGACATGCTCGAGGCGGGGCCGGATCTTTTAAAGTCATTATCGGGAATATTAACGCGTTTTCGCAGGTATGCGGTTGCGGTGAAAGCGGACATCGCCGATATGTTTTTACGCGTTAAAATAAGAGACAAGGATTTGGTGGCTCAGAGATTTTTATGGAGGGGTTATGATCGGTTTAAAGAGCCCGAATTGTATGAAATGCGATGTTTGATATTCGGAGCAAAATCGTCGCCGACATCGGCGATTTTTATCAAAGACAAAAATGCTAATTGTTTCAAAGAAAAATATCCCGAAGCGGCGGAAAGCATTATTTCAAACAGTTACATGGACGATTACCTGATGAGTACCGGGACCGAAGAGGAAGCAATTGCGATAGTCAAAAACGTTATAGAAATAAACGCGGAAGCAAATTTCAAAATGCATGGGTGGTCCAGCAACGCGATAAATCTGTTCCAAAGCAGAGGTGAAAGGGGTGAAATAACTAGCCCTCTGATTAGCAATTTAGGCGACAAGGAAAGGGAGAGAGTATTAGGTTTAGTGTGGGACAGAAAAGCAGATAGACTTAGGTTCAACGTACAGTTGAATAAAATTCCGGATGATATAAAAAACAAAAGCAAGACGCCTACAAAACGCGAAGTACTACGAATCATAATGTCTATTTTCGATCCCCTAGGAATTATTGCTCCGTTCACCTTGAGATCAAAGGTCTTAATGCGAGAAATCTGGCGCAGCGGAGTAGAATGGGATAGTGAGATCCGCGAGGAGGAGAAACCGGGTTGGGTTAGTTGGTTAAATGATTTAAAGATAGTGGAATATTGTAGCGTACCTCGATGTTTAATTCCGAACAAAAATACAAGCGCAAAAGCAGATTTACACGTTTTTTGTGACGCGAGCTCAATAGCTTTTGCGGCCGTTTCCTATTTAAGAATAACGCAAATTGAAAGCCCGGTACGAGTAGAGTTATTGATGGCAAAAAGCAGAGTTGCGCCATTGAAACCCGTTACAATCCCGAGATTAGAATTGTTGGCGGCTTTATTGGGTGCGAGATTAGGAAGATTCATAGAAAGAGAATTACAAATTAAAATCAGCTCGCGAACGTTTTGGTCAGATTCGTCCGTGGTGCTCGCGTGGATTAACTCAGATGCCCAATCTAAACAAATGTTTATCGCCAATCGATTAGCGGAAATAGGGGAGTTAACGCAAGTCGCGGAGTGGCGGTGGGTGCCGACGACAGAAAATCCAGCTGATGACGCGACAAGAGTAAGTAATAAAGCTATTAGGGATAACGATTCACGCTGGTTTAAGGGCCCGACGTTTTTAAGAGACAACGCAGAGTCGTGGCCGCGAGAACAAATTTTAGACGGAGATGAAAGGCTGAAAATAAATGCGCTCGAATCAAGAAAAGTACGGATATTTCACACTTTTGAAAAAAAAGACACGCTCTCGTTGTGCGTTAAATTGCTAGGTTGGCGTTTGCTCGTAAATATAGTGAAGCGTGTAAGAAAATTATTTTTTAGATGGAGCAAGAAAACTGAGACAGTCCCGGAAAATAAACAAACAGGTAGCGCGGAAGATTTCATATATCGGAAAATACAAGCCGAAAGTTTCGAGAAAGACATAAACGATTTAATCAAAAGGAATACGGTGAAAAAACACAGTCGAATTAAAAAATTAAATCCTTATTTAGACGAGAAGAGGATTTTGAGATGCGACGGTCGTGTAAGTAGCGCACGCGACATTGCCAATTTCAACAATACGCCGATAATTTTAGACGGCGAACACCTGGCGACGCGATTGTTAATTCGTGAATACCACCGACGATTTCATCATGGCAGCGATGAGACTGTCCGTAACGAACTGAGACAACAATATTTAATTACAGGGCTTCGTAAATCTTTAAAATCAATAGTCGCGAAATGCCTAATATGTAAGATTTATAGAGGCAAACCACGACCCCCGATGATGAGTGACTTACCTCCAGGGCGCGTAGCGGTACGCGAGAGGCCTTTCAGTCATTGCGGGGTTGATTATTTCGGCCCGTACTCAATAAAGGTTGGACGAAGAAGGGAAAAGCGCTGGGGAGTTATCTTTACGTGCCTCACGACCCGCGCAATTCACCTTGAAATAGCACACTCGTTGAGCGCGAGTTCGGCGATCATGGCGCTTGACCGACTATCCGCGAGAAGAGGCGTTCCCATGACAATGTACAGCGACAATGGGACCAATTTCAGGGGGGCGGATAAAGAATTGCGCGCCGCTATAGCCGGACTAGACAAAGAGAAAATAAGAGATCAGGCCACGAGTAGAAAAATATCTTGGTATTTTAACCCGCCTGATGCCGCGCACATGGGGGGAGCATGGGAGCGCCTAATCAGGTCTGTGAAAAACAGTTTGAAGATCATCTTAAGAGAGCAAGCACCGACCGACGAAATTTTTCAAACTTTAATGGTAGAAGCAGAACATACAGTAAACTCACGACCGTTAACTCATGTTTCTGTAGATCCGCGTGATGAGGAAGCTTTGACACCAAATCATTTTCTAATAGGAACATCCTCGGCGAACATAAGATTAGGTAGTTATGAGTTGAACGATGTTTGTCACAGAAAACAATGGCAAATAGCGCAAAGTTTCGCGGATTCGTTTTGGAAGCGTTGGGTGCGGGAGTATTTGCCTGAATTGTTACCGCGAAATAAATGGAACAATCCGGAAGAACCGCATGCCGTAGGCGATATCGTAATGATCGTGGATACACTTGCTCCGCGAAATTCGTGGCTTAAAGGAGTTATTTCCAAAGTTCACGTAGGATCAAAAGGGCAGGTTCGTGTAGTGGAAATAAAAACAATGAAAGGCACATACACGCGACCAGTGCATAAGCTGATTAAGCTTTTGTCAGTAACATAAGTGTACAAATAATAAAGTTAAATTGAGAATGACACAATTATTCGTACAGGGGGGAGAATTGTTACTGACGTATGATACTTCGGTTTTACTCGGGCGCGCGTTATTTATTTTACGCAGAATTGACGGAGATTTTCGTTATTTCCTTCGCGTAAAACCAAAACGTAGGGTCGTCATACGATACGTTTTGGTGGGGTTTTGATGGGGCGCCGTACGAGTCAAAACCTCGGCGCGATACAAGAGGCATCGCGTCTAAGTACGAAAATTACACGAGGGTAATTGTCGGAAAGGCAAGCGAGGGAAATGCGATAGTTGACAGGCGATATGTCAGCCACACTGGGTCAGTTCTGCGCATTATTATTATTATTTTCGTTAAATTTTAAGGATTAGCCGTAAAGAAAAATTGTAACGCGAAGCTTTTTCCTCTCGGCGTCCAGCGAGAGGTTTTTTATGCCGATAGCGAAGGAATCAATGCGTTTGTAAACACGTAAATCACCCGCGTCTTAAATAATAAAGAAAATATCAGATAGGCGATATTGTTAGAGATAAGTTTATGTGTAAGGTTATATTGTAAAACTCGAGGAAAAGGGGCAGCTGTGAGCGGTCGAAGAGAGAAAAGAAGAAAAAAGCTTCACTTTTTCTTGAGCACTTCGATAGCGAACATCGATCGCTAAAATTTTCCCCGAGTCGCGCTACATATAATTTAGCATTTTGTTGTATAAATATATCTTCTTTGTAAAAATAAAGATCCTGGACTGAAATAACTTTTTAATATTTATTTACCATCATTTATTGTTTAATTTTTGTAATCATCTATTTAATTTTAACTGAACGAAACACATACAATAATAATAATTACATAATAACATACTAATTATATTAATAATTTCTAATAGAATGTTGGAAGAACCAAATATTACAATAAATATATGATAAGGAAAACAACAATATTATTATACAATGTGTTGAAGTACACCAATATACAAAATAACAAAGTAAACATCACAGAACAGATACTAAGAGAATGATAAGGTCCTTGTTAAATTTTGAAAACAAACATGATGGGAGAAATCTGCTCTTTCTCTCTCACACATATAGAAACACTAGCGACCTCTTAAGAGTCCGTGGCCCGAACTAAAACTTTTTATAACTGCTTTAAAACCTATTGAAAAAATTTAGTAAAATGAAATCACCCCATATGTCCCTTTTCGTGTGCCGATACTGGTAAGCTGGTTCATGCGTTTACTTTATTGTTTTTCAAATAATTGTAGCCAAAGAACAGATTTTAATCTTATAACAGTTTTAAAAACTCTTTCAAGAAAAATGTAAATAATTCATTTATACACGTGTAATATAAATCAATTGCTAAGGGAATGTAAATATTAATTATAATATAATATTGTTATATATATATTGTTACGTATTTATCCCGTTTAAATATCCTTGGACACGTAACCCGAAGCCGAGTTCCGTACGGCTATTCGGAGTTATCTCTAACTCCTCGGCGGAAGGTGAAGGTTACAAGTAAAATGATGCGAATTGATATGTAGATCACTGGTTAATATTTATTTTATACCAAATTAAAAGAGGAGACGCGGCGCTAATGGTTTCCTAGAATACCGATATTAATGCCTTTCAAGATGTTCGCGTCGCGGTAAAATAATTAAAGTTCCGTATGAACTTTAGGTTTTTAGAAGGTGTTGCGTGATCCGCGGGTCCGTCACGAATGACTTCCAAGTAAGGCTCGCGAGAGCCGCGGAGGATGATTCTCCCCGATTTTGGAATCATCCGCGAGAGCAGCCGCAGGTCCGCGGTCCCACGGTTGGGGTGCTGAGTCCGCGGATTCCTCGAGTGCTTGCCGTCGGCGCGCGTTATCGGGGCGACGAACGCCGTCCCCGCGAGCCGCGTAGGGTCCGAGCGCCCGGAATACGCGCACTCAGCAAAATTTGGCGTGCGGGCCGCTGAACGCCTAGAACATTCTTATCTATGTTCCCGCGGGTTCGCGGTCCCTTTCCTAGAATTTAAGGTAATACGTTGCTATGCAGCGGATGCAGTTGCATAGCGTACGTAACAATATATATATATATATATATATATATATATATGTATGTATATAAAAACTTATGCTTGCATCATTAGAAATATATTTTTAAAATAATAAAACGAGAAATGTCAATATGTTCACAAACCATTAAAATAAACCCTACAAAAAATATTTGTAATGATGCAATTATAAGTAGTAGCTCTGTAATATATTAAAAATTGAAAAGTACATCGTAAAGGCCAAATTGAATATAAGTATCTTGATGGTGGAAAAAATATGTTCTCTCTCTCTCGCACTTATAGCTTCTCTGCCGACCTTTCAAGAGTCTACGTCCCGAGGTAAAATGTTTTAAATGTGCTTTAAAACTTATTGCAAAAAACACTAACTGTACATACACGAAGCACGAGGGAATACACTCGTATTTCGTACATGTAGTGGTAGCGTTTTTTTTTCAATTTAATTACGAACTATTTAGAGGTCGCTAGTGTTTCTATATAGGAGAGAGAGAAAGACCATATTTCTTCCATCATGTTTGTTTCCAAAATTTAACGTGGGCCTTAGCATTCTCTAAATACCTCTTCTGTGGTACTGTTACACATATATATAAATATATATATACACACACGTTGCCGGTCCGACAGCTGACGGATTGAAAGTATCCGATAGCGGAGGTGGAAGGATTTAAAAATAAATCGTCCGGGTACGGATGAAATTAAATCACTCCGGAAGAGAATCGTGTACGCGATGCTGTATGTATCGCGATAAGCGACCGTTGTCCGAGGTTGTTGTAATCCACGGCAACGAAAAGTAAGTTGAATCCTTTTATAAAAATTGAACTCCGAGAGTTCAAAAGAATATAAATAATAAGCTATTGTTTTACTCGCGGACCTGGTACGAATGAATTTTATTAATTAGCGTTGAACCGCGGAAATCGGGGTTTTCTCCTTTTTGGAAAGCCCTTTTGATTCCGCAGCCTAGACGCTAACTCCGCCAGTCTCTCTCCTTGCCGCAGACTTTGTCACCGTGCAGGGTTCCTGCTCGAAATATTCGGTTCTGTTAGCCGTCTCGCATCGCGAATTTGCTGCCTCAGTGACCTTGAGTGCACGGACGAGCTCTCGGTGGTCGTAGTTGCTCCGCTACTTTTCGTCACCCTTTTTTACTCCCCCCGCGCGGTGTCCTATGACATGGCGTTCGACTAAATTGGCATGAGAAAAGAAAAAAATATATTGTTAATAATTATACATTTTTAATCGATAAAAAATATATATAAAAGAAAAACACTAAAATTTTTATTTAGAATTATTGAATAATTAACACTTATTAACTGTACAAGAAATTCCAAATGCACACATTTTTAGCAGAGCGAAATGAATTATTCACACTTTTCTTTAAACAGTTTTTAAAAACTGCTATAAGTTTAAAATTTGTATTTTGGCTACAAGTGTTTCAGAAATAATAATGTAAACACATGTAGCGGGTTACCTGTACCAACTCAAGAAAAGAGATGTATGGGGTGATCTTATTCTATTTAATTTGTCTAAATTCTTACTATTATTAAAAAAAAATTAATTTTTAAATTGATTACAATAATATGGTATATAATTATGTGTAATTATTATAAAATTTAAGAAATTTCAAATTATATTGGATCGGGTACTTTCTTTTACGTCACAAATGTTCTGTGAATCGTTTGCTGCCATTGTTGCCAGTTCTGTCATATAGAGTTGATCATCCTGCATTTACTCGTAGTACATATATATGTATAGAATGGTTTTGTTTACTAGATTGCATAACACTAAAAAATTTTGTTTCAGTCCGCTGAGCACTCACGAGAATTACTAGTGTCACCAGAGAAAAAGAAAATATTTCATCCGCCATGACTGTTTCTTCTATTTAATACGGGGCTTAACATTCATTAAATATTCTTCGACGCCATTAGTAAGCAGATATATTGTCAAACTAAGTGTGCACGAAAAATGATTGAAATCAATTGAGAGATAAGATACTGTGAGAATGTAGATATGACAATGCATAACCGGCGTTAGTGTAGTGGTGTCTTAAATAATTTTGTGTGCTGCCGCAAGATGGCCAATAAAAGTAAATCATACACTTGCCGGCTAGGTTAATAATTTTTCGTTTAAGCACAGAATCGAATATTTTGATTGGTGGCTTTCACAAACCTTCCTTGGCCCGTCTGCTACGTTTGTCGCCAGTTCTCTCTTATATAGTTGACCCCCCCCCTGGTGAAAATAAATGATTCCTTTTTTACTTTCTAGATACGGTCATACAAGAAAATATGTGATCACTTAATAATGATTTATATACACAGACACATATTTATAGATATGTATAACTTAACTTTAATAAGTACTAAAATCATTCTATAAGTTTAATGTTATTACATATTAAAAATATAAATATTTTGAAAATTATAATATATGTTTGTATGATGCTGTTGGCATGCACAATATGACTTATGTTATCTTGCTACATTATATGTACATTTATTTAACTAATATTATGCAAAGAATATATTTTTTATCACTTATTTTTATTAATAATTTTATTACTAATAAGTAATAACAGAAAAAATATTCAAACAAGGTTATTGTATGTTATAGAAGGAAATGTATAATATATTATTCTAAGAGGAGCTACAAGATATTGCCCAAAAACAAAAAATATGATCAAATTTGTAAAACAAATATTTTTACAATTATTAAATGATATAAAAAATCAGGTAAAAAAAATTATATATTTTGTACATATATACTGTATATTTAAACAATTATTATAAAATTATTATTATATATTATATATATTATTATAAAATTTGTTTTAGCTTAATTCCACTAATGAGAGACAGCTTATAGAAATAAAATTACACTTAGATTATTACTTAGATAATTTAAATGTAGACATAAAGTTTCAATAAAACAATCTAGTATTTGACATAATATGTATACTAAAAGTTGAAAATATAAATATCCATTGATTTCTGTATTTTATAAATTAATCAAAGTTATTATTACATTTATTTATAATCAAAATGATATGAATGATTCTAAAATATTTAATATATTTATTTATTTACATTTACGTACCGGCTATTGCCAAGGGAGTCGTCCCTTTTTTTTATTTACATTCTTATTTTTACATACTTATTTTTCTAATATCAACAGTTATATAATATCACATTGTCTTTATATTTATTTATCACTTATTATATTTCTCACTTTTAGCCTTATTCTTCAGCTTACTGATTTTCAATTGCTTTTTCTATCCTTCTCTCAATGTCTCTGATACCGTTATATATACTTCTGTCACCAACGCCTTTCGCAAAGCACAACTTCGTCTGTCTATTTGTCCAGTCTCAGTCTCTTTTCCTCCTTGGCACCTCGAATATATCCTCCGTCATCTTACATTCCATGAGCCAATGTTCCCGATCTCCCTCTCCTTCTCTACATATTGGTCATCTTTTTTCCTCAGTTTTCAGCTAATACTTATTATATGTGGTTATATTGCCATATCTTATGCGTGCTATCGTCCTCATTTTTTCCGCTTTGGCTGTTGATCATAGGTACTCTGGAAGTACTATATGTTGCATCTCCTTATATACGCTGTTATATTTAGCTTGTCATCCTACTCATTCTGTTTTGTCCCTGTATATCCTTGTCGCTTTGTCTTATCTCGTTATATACGTTCCTTCCCTCTGTCTGCCATAGATCAATCTGTGTCCTGCTCAACCCTAGTTTGTTAAGCCATTTTTCGGTCTCGTTGGTTGCGTTCTCTGTCGTTTCTTTTCTGCTTTCTTCATAGCATTTTCTTACCTATCTTTCCTTATCCAGCGTCCTGATCTTGTCCTCGTATTTTAGCTTTCTAATTTTCCACTCCTTTTCCATTTGTCGTTCATCGATTTCCTCATACACTAGATATCTTGGTGTTAGGAAAAGGTTGGGAAAACTCGAGCGGAGGCGTCACGTCCCCACCGGTCGTCGTAAGCCGTTTAGTGCTCTACATATGGGGTTGAAAACTGGGTCTTGAAAAAGGATGGAATGTAGACCCAGCGGGGCCGGGGACAATATGGTTCGCCCGGTCTCGAAAGTTTACAAGTGAATTAAGGGGTACGTGGATGCACGTACCTCGAATACCAACAAATGTGTGAGCGAGACCCATGTGTCGACGATGACGGGGCGGAGCACACGGACCGAAGAGGTAATGCAATAGCGAGCGTGCGTGAAAACGGAAAACTAGGATTAAGAATAAAATTTCAGTTAGAAATGTATACGGCTTTTTCCCTCTGTTGGGCCGCGGAGGGTTTTTTATGCCAGGCAATTAGAAATAAGCGCACAAATCATCGACAGCTGCTACAACCTAAAAATGATAAGCGGCCGGGAGCGGGGTCCGAGCACGTCTGACCGCCGGCGCCCGCCGCACCCCGCAGAGACGGATACCGAGTCAGCTGATAATTTGTAATATTTTTTGTAAAAATCTTGGCAATATTGGAGAGAGAGGAACAAACGATGAGCAAGGATAAATACGGGTGTGGGAAGAACTTTCATTCCTCTTTTGCCTTCGAGGTAGCTCAGAACTTTCGACTTGCTCACCGGTAGCCCTTTGCTCTCAAAGATTGCGAGATCGCGACTACCATTGTTCGTATCTAATTTCGGGCCACCTAAAGAAATAAAGATACTTTATCTTATTAAAAACATTAACCCTTTAAATATATTTTTTCCTTCTCCTCGACATTGCCCATTCCTCCGCAACGGTATTTTATATTTGGAGTGCAGAAGTTTAGTTTCAAGGTCCATTTATAATAATCTGTTTTGATCTTTTCCATATCTTCTGTACCCTGATTTCCCCAGATTTCGACTTCATACTCCAAGACTCCTATTACTAAATAGTCGAACAACATCTTTCTCATATCGAAGTCTCCGGCACACATTATTTCCGCTAATCTCCATGTCCTTTTTGCTGCTATTCTTTTCTTATAAATTCTTTCCTTTATGTGATCCTGATGATTTCCATCGCTTCTGAAGACATACCCTCGGTAGTTAAAATGTTTACACCATCTCAATCTGCTTCCCTTTCCATTCCCATTTATCTTTTACCTGTTTTCTACCTTTTTTGCCACAATGATTTTGGTTTTTCCTGTATTCAGCAGCATCTCCCTGTACTCTAGAAATTGTTTTAGCGTTGCCATCATTACTTGCATGGCCTCTCTGTTTTGACCTACTAATGCCACATCGTCCGCATATGCCAAAGTCTATATCCTGGTATTTCCTATCTTTGTCCCACCTATGTTGCTTTCTCTCATATCCAGTTCTATCCCTGCTATGTACATGTTGAACAACAGGGGCTGAGGCAGCAACCCTGTGTCAGGCCTTCTGGCAGTATTTTTCTTTCCTTTATGTCCTTTTCTAGTCGGTTTTTCAGTACGCCGGTCTAGATTTTATACGCCGAAGTTAGCATGAATAGTCCTTTGAAACTTTCCGAATTTCCCATACCTCCTTTTTTGTATATAGACACTATGATTGCCATTTTCCAGTCTATTGGTATTGTTCCGTGTTCACCAATTTTTTTAATTATTTCCATTAACCTCTTCCTTACCTCCTCTCCTCCATATATCCATGCTTCATTCGGGATTTCATCCACACCGGTGGCCTTTTTCTTCTTCAGACTCTTCCATATAGCTCCGATTTCTCTGCATTCTATTTTAGGTGTTTCTTATCCCTCCCCTTGTCTCAGCAGTTTCGTCCCGTCTATCTTGTGTTCACTAGTTCCTTTTAGTAGTTTCCTGAAGTGTTCTTCCCATTCCTCCTTATCTATGCACGCCTTTGCTCTTTTTTCCTTCTGCCCTTGTTTATATATGTCCAGATCTGTCCCTCATTCTTTAGCTTCTTTAATTTAGCCTCTGCTCTCTCTTTCAGTTCTTTTTTTTTCCTTTCACACATGACTTTCCATTCTCTTCTTAGTCTATCATATTCTTTATTCTCCATCTTCCTTTTCTTCCATTTTCGCAGTGCTATCTTTACTTTGTTTTTCATTCTTTTGCACTATTTGTCGCACCACTTATATACTTCCAATTTCCATCTTTTCGCTTCAACTTCTTTCCTGCATATATTTTCGATCACTTCTTTAAATTTTTTCCATAGCCCTTCTATATCGTTTTCTTCTCCTTGCTCTGTGTGATTTCTGTCCGTTTTATTTCTGTATTCTTTAATATTTTTCTCTTTCCACATTGTTATAGTTCTCTTATCTACTGTATCTGTATCCTCTTTTATACTTGTTTTTTCTTCTGCTTATAATATGACCACTATAGGTAGATGGTCCGTTTCAACCCTTCTTTCCACCCTGAATTCTTCTGTTTTGTCTTTTATCTCTTTATCAGCTATCGCCAGATCTATCACTGTGCTTTCCTGTGTTGCTATCTACATGTACTCTCCATTTTCGTCTCCTCTGCACGTCCCATTTAGCACACTGAGTCCATTACTTTGTATCTTTCCGATTAGTTTTTTCCTTCCTTATCTGTTTTTTATCTCTATTTTTGCTTTTTTTCGTTGTTCCTAGATCTTTCGTATAGCTACCTTCCTCTCCTGACCTTACGTTAAAGTCGCGCATGATTAACTTTTCTGTATATCCGCTATAGCTTTCCTCCTCTATTGTCTTCCATTTACTTTCCATTTCTCTGTCATTGCTGTATATTCCCCAAATATCTAGCTTCTTCTTGCTTCTGTTGGTTTCTAGTCTAGTTCTCACAATGCCTTCTCCCCTATTTCTCCTCAGTTCCTTTAGTTGTGGTTCCCAATTTCTATTCATTACAAGTACAAAACCCCCTTTCGCTCTTCCGTTCTTTTTTTTCCTCTTCGCACCTATGATGTTTCACACCATTTGCCTTGGGAGTCTTTTCTTGCATCTCTCAACGTCCTTATCCTCAACACATGTCTCTGTCATGCATACATAGTCCATGCTTCCTATGTATCTCCAGAATTCTTCATTCTTCCCACATCCCTGGTATATTCCAGTATAGTATTCTCATTATCCCTGTGTCTTCCAGCTTTTCCTTCTCTTCATTTTCTTGCTCCACCTCTGCGTTCGTGTTGTCTGTTTTGTCGGTCTTTGTCCTTTGTTCTCCCTTTCATTGTCCCTTTCTTGCACTTTGTTTTTTTTGCTTTTTACTTTCTTTCCCTTGTTGTCTTTTACTACTGTTTCTGTTTTTCTTCATACAGTCATTTGTTCGTTCCTTTATTTTACTGTCGTCATAACTTTGTCTCTCCTGTCTCTCTCTCTTCTTTCTTTATTACCCGTCCCTTTTTTAAGCTAAATTTCTTTTTTTATTTTCTTGTTCTTCCTCTATGGTGTTTTCAATCTCCTCGCTTGTTCTTTTAACCTCCCCATTTCCTGCTTCACTTTTTGTTTCTTCTTTTTTCTTGTCCTCTTCTCTACTCCTTCTGTCTGCTTTTTCAGTTTCCTCTGGTTTCCTGGTCCTGCTAGGTTCCGTGTTCTTTACTATATGTTCCCAAGTTCTCTCAATTCTTTCTTCTCCTACCCATCTCTCCCATTTTCCTTCCACAAACACTTTGTTTAACCCTACGTTTGCAAAAATTCCATTTGCCCTAGCTCTCCTGACCCACTCTCTTATCTCCTCCTGCGTTCTTCTCTCCTCATAGGTTTAATTAAAATCCATGTATATTGTTATCCCTATGAGCCTCTTCCGCTCTCCTCATGCCCTGTCTCTTGCCACTTTATACTTCATTTTTATTATTACCATTTTCCCGCTGATCCATGCATTTTTTACATCTTCTGTTACTCCCAATTTGTTTTCCAAGAAAGTTTTAGCCCAGTCCAGCGCAGCTCCCTTCCTTACCTCCTCACTGTCTATCCCTTTTATCGCTAGATTTTCCTCTCTGTCTCTCCTTTCTATTTCTCACATCAGTTTCCTGAGCCCTTGTATTTCTCTGTCCTACATCACGCTCCTCCCGCTTAAACTCTCGCTGCTGCATCTTGACGTGTCGGACCTGCTGGTCTCTCTGCTGTCCGGCCTTGACTTCCTTGATGTCCTTTCTCATCTCTCAGTCTCCCTGTTTGTCTTTATGTTACTGTACTGTCCTTTTTTCCCCTCTGGATTGCCCTTCTCATTCTTTCTTTCTATGTCCTTATTGCTTTCACTGCTTTCGTCTCTGCCTCCCTTTGTTTTTTCTTCTATCTCTGTAACCCTTGCTTCTACTTTTCTCGACCACACTCTCACGCTGTTTTCATTTTCCTTCTCTCTTTCCTCCAGTTTTATATATTTGACTGATATATTATAGGTATAAATAAGAAATTAGATTTAGTTATGAATAAGATAAAATATTTTGTTTCAACCGAAAGTGTATGTTTAATTTAAGTTTAAAGATAAATAAAAATGACTAAGTGAGCTGTATTGTATATTTTTTGTTTGATTATTGGAATATATTGACTATTTTGAGTTGCGAGAGAATGAACGTTAGAGTTTTGAATACTGTAAAAAAAAATAAGTTTTGGGATAATACGAAAGCCGGGCTAGATTTCGGGTATCGAGAAGCGAAACCAAGAGCGGTGATTTATGGGTTTTAAGAGTTTTTCCCGCCGAAAACCGGCGTATTTGGGCGACGTGCAATATGCGTCGGTGGGAATCCAATGGGTCGTTAAGCGATTTGGAATCCCGACACGATGCAAGAGGTATCGTGTCGCAGTAAGGTTAAGCGTTGATAATTGCCTGTAAAAAAGAAAAAAATCGGGAAAAGATAATGCTCGATGATGAAAGTCGAGCATTAGGTAAATTCATAAATCATAGCTTGCGAGGGCCTATTATCTTAAGATCGAATATTGGAACGAAATGTAATATTAAGATATTTAGTTTATAAGATGTATGTTATATTTTAGAACTGATGTTATTGAAGGGACAACGGCTTTTTCCTCTCTGACTCCAGCAGGAGGTTTTTTATGCCACTTAGGTGTAAGTGATATTTTGTACAAGCGTAATAATAATAATGATTGTATTGAAAACTTGAGAGACGTGGAAGGGAGAAGGATCAGGAAGAAAGGTAGTGTAAAAATTTAAAAGTTTTCCGAGACACTCTGGTCAGAGATTTTCTATTGAGAGGTTTTTTCTTGCTTCCACGGACTATCATTGGCGATTTGTAAGATAACCGAATAAAACACTTGTCTGGAAAGTATAAAACGATTTGTTTTAATTTTTATAAACCCCATAATTAAAATTATTTTCAATTAATATAGATCACGCAGCGTGCAGCAGTCTACTGTGTGAAACAATATATATCTCCTCTAGTTTTCGTATCATTTCATTAGTCTCTTTTCTTTCCTTCTCGTGTATCTCATCCATCCTGTCTAGTCTTTCCTTTATTTCCTTCTTAATCTTCTCCAATTTAGCCCTGTTGTCGTCTCTGCTCTTTCTTTCCTCCTCTCTTATTTTTCTTGCCTCCTTCATGAGGTCGGCTTCTCCCCCTGTATTGTTCTTTTTCATACCGTCTAGTGTGAGTTGTATCCTCTCTCTCTTGCTTGCTTTTCCTCTCATCAGCATTGCTTTTTCCTGCTTTCCACTCATTCTGTCTCTCTTTTGTTTTGTTTATTTACTTATGTTGTTATCTTTTTCTCTTTGTTACTTGTTGTTTTTATTGGGGTTCTATTTTCTATATTATTTAATTTTTGTAATTTTTTAATTTGTTACTATATTTTGCAATGTTATACTTTTACAAATTTATAACTTAATACTTTTTATGAATTTATGTTTTACTGATATTATTATTATTAATTTGTTATATTATTATTATTAATTAAAAGTTGTGTTTTTAATATTCTATATTGTTTATATTTGTTCTATATACTTTGTATTATTTTATATTATTTTCTTTTATTTTATATTATTTTTTGTTAAATTTAGGAATCTCACCTCAGACAGACAAAATGGTTGTGAAATTTATACTGGTTCACTTCCCCTCAAGCACTACTCATTCGTATTCCATCTATTCCAGTTTCTGTAATCTGACGTCCCCTGACTGAGGTACGTTTCTTCTTTCTCCGCTGTTCCCTGCTTTTTTCCGCTTTTGTCCCTAACATCTCGTATACGGTACTTTTTCTTTTCACTTTTTAACTACACTTCTCTGCTTTTCTCTGCTTCCTTTTCTATCTCTGATTTTCATCTTATCAATTTTCACTTTTCACTGCATTTTCTTTTACCTTTGCGTACTATATAACTTTCTATATTAGAATATCAGCTGCGCGTTCTGTGCATGAAGTGTCACGTCCTGCGATTGTTAACTGAATCCCAAAATATTTAATATATTTTTAATATTATTATTTATAAAATATTATAAAATTTTATGCTTCAATTTAATATTTTCATTATGTTGAAACATACAATTTAATAAACACAAATAACATATATATTTAAAAATATTTTTTAATTTTAATAATGAATTATAATTAATTGTATTAATAAATATACATTATATTTTAAAAAATTCACGTCGGATGAAATAATTCATTTTCTTGCATCATATTTTTTGGTTTTATAAAACAAACTTTAGTGCTTTAAAACCTATTTAAAAAATGCTTTATATAGATATATAGACTACGTGTAAACAAAAAGCCTTAGAACAAAAATACTTAGAAATGAATTTAGTAGACTTCAAAACATTTTCAATTTTCATCAGATTATAATTTATATTTATACAAAAATATTTAATCCAAAAAAATATTAAACATATAATAATTATTTTTATTATTATCTATTTGTTCGATACATTCTCTCGAAAATACGAGAGTGACCGCGCGAAGCCCAATACGGCTGGCGGTCCAAAATTTTATTGCGGTCCGGGTTTTACGAAAGAAAATGCGTTTTCCGTTTTCCCGACAACTTTCACTCTCGATCGAGGCTTCTCATCGCGCGCTTCCGTCCCTTTTGAATTGTCACTGTGCTATCACACGCAACTCCTCCACCGCGGTCTCTGCGGAGGACGCCAGCTCAAGGTGGCAGCAACGAGCGTCATCTCCACCCAGCGCAAAATAATGATAAGTACAAGCGCGGCATTTTCCCCTCGCGCATGAGGAATTTTTTATGCCTTTGTTTAAGCGGAACCAATAAATCTCTTGTGTAGCTCAATTTCTTTGTTTATTTCATTAAATCATTTGCCTATTTCCCTGCACTCCTCTGAATTCCCGAAATAACTAATTAAAGTCTAAACACTATTTTTATAAAAATAGAAATTATAATTTGATGAAAATTGAAAATATTTTGTAGTCTACTAAATTAATTTCTAAGTATTTTAATATGGCTTTTCATTTACCCGTAGTCCATATATCTATATATAACATTTTTTTTAAATAGGTTTCATAGCACTCAAAAAAAATTGTTTTATTGGGTCTGGTACTCATTAAACCAATTAAAAATAAAATCTAAACAAATATATACACTACGAGTAAATGAAAAGCGATATTAAGATACTCAGAAGTTGTACTTAGTTTAGTAAAACTATAATACTATTTTAATCACTATATGATTATATTTTCTATTTATTAAAAAATATTCAATCAATAAAATATTAAACATTACATTATAATGATTTTTATTTTATATCTATTTTTATGCTGTCACGCATGTAATATTACAATCACATCCGCGACGAATAAGTAGTACTTGCGTAGTAGTAACAAACGAAGACAAAATATTAGGAAAGTAATAATAAGGGAATCGAACTGAGTTGCGAGTAACGTAAAACCCGCGAGTAATAAGAACTTCTAAATTCGTCAAATTGTGAAAATTCAAGATCGGAGGCGACGATGAATACACAGGAGTCAATCAAAAGACAACACCAGAGACAGCTGACAGAACGATAATCAAGCAGGTACAGTCGGAGGTAGAATTCGCGGATTTTGCAATTTTCCATACAGCGCAAATAATGAGTAAAATTGAAAAAAAAAGTATGAACACTCTTAATTTGACTCGCACGTTAACTTCAACTTTGACTTCTACATTCCGGTTCGGGAACAACCATCATTTTTTTATATAATCGGGACTTACTTTTTTTTCCTGTCGCGACCAACTGTAGTACACGTCAAAGCCCATTCTCTCTCGTTCTCTATAAGTCAGAATAAAATAATATTCTACCTTCTAATTCACATTGTCATATTGACTTTATTTGCGAACCTTACAAAGGTCGAAATGCTTTTACCGTTTCGCTAGAGCAGAACAGATCCTGGAGAAAAAATTCGCGATTGAATTATCAAAGAATATATAAAATTGCGACTGCTTAAATACGTAACAATGCAAATATAAATTATAATAATATGAAGATTAAATATACTATGTAGTTTTACTAAATTAAATTAATCTTCTAAGTATTTTAATTATTATTTAATACGGCTTTTAATATGGTTTTAATATGAAGGCTATTTTAATATGACTTTTCACTTACCTATAATCCATATATTTATAACAGTAATTTCCCTCTCGCCGGGGTTCATTCGAGGGATTCGGACAGGGTGAGGGTAGTTCGAAATTAAAAGATTTATTTTAAAATTCGGTGGGTTTTAATTAAGAAAAATCAAAAAGGTTTTATATTAATTATTACCAAATGTATTTCGTGTTTCGGTAACTCGATAAATTTGATTTGAACAAAACGACGTACGCTATTTCAATCCGGAATTAATTAATACTTTACCGATCAAGCATATATGAATGCTCACAAAATATATTACCGCGAATAAGTAATTATTTAACAAAACATAAACAATTATCATTAATGAAAACGTAGGAAGAACTATCATGGTACATTGGTGAATACATACATAATTATATAAAAACAAAATACATTATAAAAGAAATACATAATAAGTAAAAAAAAAAACCTTTACAAAAAAATACATATCACAATAAAAAAATATTAGGTAGAAAGGGGTAACAAGACGATATAATATTATAAGTTAATCGTCATAGCGTCAGTCGATTAACGCGACTTTTTTAGAGGAGCGATTGATCGTCCAATCCCTCTTTTGATGCTTATCGTTCGACGGGAGGAGGTACTTACGAAGCTGGGAGTGGACCAGCCTGATTCCTCCGATCTAGCTTTCTCGAGTCCCACCCTGTTCTCTAGCTACACAAGGTACCAAGCTGAGCTAGAGCGTCGGGCGTGGAGTCAGCCATTGCAACGTCCAAGATATATCAGGAGCGAGCTCTGACTGCCCTTTCGTGGGTCTATATTTATTTCGTAACGGGCGATGGCGGAAGCGGCGACGATGACAAGCGCCATGACGCACCCATGCTCAGCGACTGCACGACAGCGGAGTGCAGGTAGGAGTAAGCCTAGAATGGTGGGGCTAGTGGAGCCCGTGTCTTACTATGGCGAGTTTTTGGGGCGTTGATTTCTTTCGTAACGGCGGGACGTCATATATCTATATATATGGCATTTTTTAGAATTGTTTTTATAGCACTAAAAATTTTTTTTCTTTATTAGGGTTAGCACACAACAGAGTGACTGCTAGTGTCATCAAATATTTACGAGAAAACAAGAAGATATTTCATCCGCTATAATTGTTTCTGATATTTAACATGGAGCTTAACATTCTCTAAATGTTTTGTGGAAAACATTGACGAAAAGCATGGTCTCCTTATCTTGGGTATTCCGTATTATAATAAATAAATAAATAATCACCTTTACTAGAATTTTTAAAAATATAATACAAATATTAGATTTGTATGTCATTTATCGTGAGCCAACTCTGTCATTCTGGTACACGTATTTGTGTTATTATTTTCAAACTCATGTAACAATATAAAAAATTCTTTTAAGGACTACTTTTACGCCATCCTGCTGCAGTTTGTGAAAAAAAATATACGGAAGGGTAAATCTTTAATTTTACCATTCAAAAATGCTTTATTCTTAAATTGCACCTCCCTTAGATTTTGAGAAAAAAAATTATGAAGATTTTTAATAATTCTGATATATCAATAAATACACAATATTCCTATTAAATTTTTTTTTCAAACACTTTCACTAAAAGCTTACTTAAGCAAAAGTATTAAAAACCTACTCAAGCAGGAGAATCGGAGAAACATAAAAAAATGGGAAGTAAATATTCATTAGCTTTCTCTATTCCTGTAATTTAATACCTCTAATTCATTGTTTGCATACGATGTTAATTCAACCGCTAGAGTAAACAATGAAAATTTAGGACCAATATTTCTATTCTGTAGCGATATCTCCTTTTTCACTAATATATCAATGATACTCACTAGACGGGAGTAAAATTTGAAAATTAAATACAAAACTTTTTTTTTAATTACATAAAAATTATTCGATTAAGGCGGTAAATAAATAAAGACACGAATTGAGATAATTTTGGGAACCTGATATATCAATAAATATTGCATATTATAATAAATAAATAAATAATAACCTTTACTATAGAATTTTTAAAAATATAAAATAAATAATGATACTTATTTATATATCAGGTTTTCAAAATTTACGATATTCAAAATGTTTATAGATTTTTTTTCTCAATATTTAGTAGGGATACACAGGGGGGGTCAATTTTATATAAAAGAACTAGTAGCACATGTGGCAGGTGGGCCACAGAAGGTTTTCGTCAGAAAAAAGTGCCTTTTTTTTCTTTTCTACATTTTTATTAGAAAACAAATAATTAATTAAAATATTATAATATGTATATGTACATACATATTTATATTACATTAAATAATAGTAAAAATTTATAAAATAAAATGCTATAAATGTAAAAATTTATAAGCACATACCACGTACATTAATATATTATAATCAATGTAATATGTATATGTATATGCACTGTGAATTGATGAAAATTTTCATTACATATTATACTTTGTATAATTTTATGGCTAGTTTATTACTCACTAAAGTTTTCAGCTCCAGAAACTCGCGAATCAAAAAAGGGGGGGATTGAGGGCTTCAATTTTGAAGCAACTTCGAATGAAACTAATAAATTGTTCAAACTATTTTAATTAATAATATAAAATAATAAAATTACATAAACAATCTTATAGCTAATTTCTACAAAATTTTAATACACGATGAGTAGTGTAATGAGCGAGGCCTGGTCGCGAATTGATCGGTGCCGAAACTACGCTTGTCTACAATGTTTTGATAATTTGACTTATCTCAAGGTTGCTCACCTTTGAGGTGATTATGACCTCATTTATCCATCTATTCAATGTACATATGTTTTCTAACATACTTACCGATAATTAAAATCAATATGTTTAAATAATATATAAAAAACAAAAAGATTTCTTTTGGAAATGCATATTTATTTTGTATTGAAAAGTATTGTATTGAAAAATATTAGAACTATAGTTAATAAACTTATTAATTTATTAATATTTATTTATAAAACTTTATAAGACATAAGTTAAAATAAAGTATTTTCATGATAGGAGAAATATCTTCTTTCTCTCTTACGCTTTTAGGTACATGAGCCACCTTTAAAGAGTCTGATCCGAATCAACAATTTTTATAAATGCTTTAAAACCTATTTAAAAAAAGGTAACTATACATATAAGAATGATGAATGAACATTAACTTGATTCATTTTTGTACTTTGAATTTTGAAAACTTAAAATTAAAATAGAAAATTTACATTATATCAATACTCAAAGTACCAAAAAATGTCATGTTAATATTCACTCATCATTCGTATATCTTTATTTAGCATTTTTTTCAACTAGGTTTTAAAGCACTTATAAAAAATTTTAACTTGACCACGACCTCTTTAGAGATCGCTAGTGTTCCTATAAATACGTGAGAGAAAGAACATATTTCCCTCGACCACGTTTGTTGTCAACGTTTAATACGGAAACTGACTCTCTCTTATGGGTTTTAATCAGAGATATTAGAGAGATTGTTGATGACCGTGTTAAACATTTGTTCCCAAAAACCTAGCGGCTGTTTAACAAAGTACATTTCTTGTTCGAGCAGCAGTTAAGGGGAGTACAAAGTGAAGTTAAGCACTCTCCCTACTGAATTCAATGTGGAATGCAATGAAGTTAGCCTTAATATTTGAATTCAAAAATATAATACAAGTTTTCTTTTTGGATATTTCAAAAATCTTTCATTATTTTATATATTAACATTTTATCTTTTTTAATTTAAAAATATATCTACCACCTTCATATAATTAGGCATTATGTAATTTAAGTTTTTAAAATTATTTTTATGTGTAAATGCATCTGTTTATATAACATGGACTTAAAATTTTTCTTTTTATGTGTGTCCTGTCAAATTTGTGTCACATAACCTCCATTATCATTTACATAATTTACTATATTATATATATATAAGAAAATTATTAAAATAAATCATATGTACATTTAAACTATTAAAATAAATAATTTATAAAATAAAATGAATAATAACAATATAAATCTTGATATTTAATTATCAATTTTAATAAAATCACTTATTTCAATAATATACTGAAAAAATAACAAAAACATTAAAATTAAATTATTAATTTTATTCAATAATAAAAAAGTTATTTAAATTTGAAATTTCATTCAATAAAATTGTAAATGACTCCTGTAACACTATAACTTTTGTTAATTGTAGTATTATAATTGATAATAAAATAATTCATCTTAATGCTATTTTTCATGAATAATTATAAATATTGATTTTATTTGAACAAATTACTTCTATCGAGTAAATTGTGAGTGATTGCAAATAAAACTATTACTTTTATTAAATGTATGGATAAATTAAATTATAATCATTCGTCTCAATATTATTTGCTATAAATAACTACAATCATTGATGTTAAGAGTTCGTATAACTTTCTTCAAGTAAATTTTTAGTGATTGCAAGCAAAATTATTATTTTTGTAAATGTATTACAAAAATTGATATCAAAATTATTCTTTTAATAAGATATTGGAAAAATAACTAATAATAATAATTTTTTTTGTATTTTTAACTTTATGAAATAAAATTGTAATTGATTTTAAATAAATCTAATCATTCATTATTTGTCTTATTATAAATGATGTTCAATTATATATTTAATGATGAAAATTTAAAATACCAAATTTATGTGTAGTTTTCAATTTCACAGAGTAATATTTTGAGTAATTTGAGTAAAACTATAACTTTTATTAACTGTATTATTAAAATATGTTATAATCATTTATCTCAATGATATTTGTTAGAAATAATTGAAATCTTTGATTCTATTAGTGTTTTTAACTTTCATCGAGTAAGATATTATTGATTTTAGCAAAAACTAGACATTGTATTCAATGTATCATTAAAATTGATATTCAAATCTTACATATGAATGATAAAAATTTTAAATTACCACTTTTATGAATAATTTAGTTCTATTCAATGAAATTGTAAATTATATTAAGTATAACATTAAGTATTATTAACTGTATAATCAAAATTGAAATTAAAATCATGCATGTTAATGATGTTTGTTAAAAATTGTTACAAACATTGATTTTAATAGTGTTTTTAACTTTTATCGAGTAATGATTATTGATTAATGCTATTATGATTATACGATGATTAATGATTATTACATTCAATAAAAAATCTATAGAAAATTAAATTAATTTAATATATTAATATTAAATGAAATTAAATAAATAATATTTTAATTGCAAGACAATACATATATTTGCTTCGTGTATAAAGATCAAAATTTTTTATGAATTACATTTTATTATTTCGCCGTCGGCTAGTCGGTAAATTGCCGATTACATTTATTTTTAACCAAGTAAAATCGCATATTAAACATAATATTTTTTACCCTATTTCAGCCTTCGCAGAAAGCTTACTTTCTCGGCATAAAAAACCGTCCACTTGCTCTCAGACGGAAAATTTTAATTTTATAATCAAAAGCATTTCTAGTAATTTTAAACTAATTTTTCAAGTAACAGATATATTCCACTACTCATTTAAACAATAATAATTACTGAAACCATCTATGACATGTTTTAAGCGAAATACCTTAAATCATAAAATTTAACTTTTTTTTAATCCAAAACAGCTAATACGCTAATGCGAAAGCTAGACTTTGTCGTATGTTTTTTTGATATTTCAGATTCATAGATGATTTCGGTAAATATTATTGTTTAAATGAGTAGTGGAATGTATCTGTTACTTGAAAAAAGAAATTTCAATTGAAAAAATTAATTATAACAAATTGTAATTCGTTGGCATCATATGTTTAAGAAAAATCGGGAGTTGATGTTATCCGTTGGTCGGACCATTCATAGGGAAAATTGTACAAGTAAACGAAATCAAACCCGTGAAAGCATTCAAATTCATGTAAATAGATATGGCAATATTGCTTTTGAATTGTAGATGTTGCAACATTGTATGCGACGAAAAACAAAAATATAAGAAAATAGTCAAATTGCGAAGCTTTGATTTCTGACTCGGGCAGAATATGCCGATGTTTTGATGTAACAAGAAACAAGTGTACTTTTTATCTCTGTCTCTCTCTATCTCACATCTCATATTTTGTTTCTCTCACGCTTCTTATTATGTTATGGCTTCGTCCATTAATTTGTTTTACTCTGTCTGTCTGTCTTTCTCTCTCTCTCTCTCTCTCTCGATGTCATACCATATGATGTATTCGGTGCATCTGTGCTATAGTAGACGAAGTCTTTCTTGCTTTATATTTTCTCTCTCTTGCTCGTACTTACTCTGTGCGATTGTCTTTTTTACGATAGCCGCTCTCTCTCCCTCTGTTTCTTTTACACAAATTTTAATTACTTTAAAAAATATTAATTAATATGAAAATGTGTAATTTATACATTTATAACTTTAAGAATAATAAATCTAAAATCTTCAAAGATTAAAACAACTTCATAAGTCGCGTTCAGTAAAATAATAATATTGTAATACAAACAAATTTATTGTTATTAACATTATTAGTGTAAGTCAAGAGTGATATCAGAAAATATATATCAAATTGATCAATAATATTTTATGAAACTACATATATATCATTATAATAAAATTAATAAAATAATAATAAATATTTGAATGTAATTATGAAATTATGATTTTATCAATAGAAAATTAAATAATACGTATTAAAGTTAAAGCGAAAAATCTTTATATTTCATCAGGAATATAATTAAGAAATATATCATCTAAAATGATTAAAATTGTGTTTTATCATTACAAATCGTTGTTAATAACATGTATCTAATTTAACATCATTTTATTTTCATGATTTCTTAGTAAAGATTAAATAAAGTCTTTTTATTCATTTCAAGTTAAATTTTTTTGATTTTTTTTATATTGTAATGTTTATACACTTACAAATATATAAATAATGAATTTATGAAATAAATGTGCACTAGCAAATGTATTTAATTAAAGTTAATTTATTTTAATAATATATACATTTGATATTTAAAATTTTTTTTATTTAACAATATAATAGAAATACAAATATTAAATAGAAATTATAATATTATATATATATATAATCATACTAATGATCTTGTAATTGATAATAGCGATTTTTAATTTTTCATCAAAACTGAATTCAATTTGATGTTTATAGCAGCCGTATACATATACTTCGATATATTGATATATGTATGGGTCGATCATTTGGTAGAATTTCCCCTTACGATTATACGTCATCATTTACCCTCACTCCATTATTTCCCCTTAAGTTCCGTTTCGAATATGAAGTTAGTTAAATCTGGTCCGCTAGAGGCAGCACTATTTTTCCAGCATAACTCGTAGCTTACCCCACTCCTCATTTTTGGTACCCCTAATCTCCTCCTCAAACAAGAAGATAGTTCAACCGCTAGAGGCAGTAGCGTACAGCTTTTGAAATTTGGAACAAACGCCCCATTTGTCATCAGCAATCTCTCTAATAATCTCTGTTTTAATACTATTTTTGAAAAAATTTTAATTTACTCGCTTATTTGAAAATATCCAGAAGAAATTTGACAAATATCTAGAATGTATATCTACTCATATGATCACAGACCACAAAACTGTTTTGTTTACATACGAACACGTATCTGATAAGCGGGTTTTTAAAAAACATTATGGATATAAAAGTGAACTTTACTTTAGATTATTATAGAAGTAATTTTTTATTTATCTATATGAGTAAGTTTCATAGCGAATCAAACAAACTGAAGTTAATGATTTTTTTTTCAATTGCTTAGATATTTCTTGTATCAGGCAATTATTTTATATTATTTAATTAATTAATTTATGAATATTCTTCAAAAAAATTAGTTTGAATAACGAAAAAGGTACGGTTTTTTACTGAAAATGGTAGAGATTCATTGTCCCTTGAGCATAATATATAAAAAATAAATTATGTATGCGTTTAATTAATTACATTTTTATTAAATATCAGGAAGATAGATTTAATGAAATCTATTTTATTTTGTTAATACAATATTAACGAACTGACTACAAAGATTTGTACAGATTCATTCTTTTTTTCAGTTTTTTACTGGGAAAATGTGTGTTAAATTTTGTAAATTACTTTTAATACAGGCATTTCTTGTTTTACAAGTTTAATTGTCTTTACATGACTATGAATATTTTTGTTATATTCATTTTTTTTAACAATTATTTTCAGAATATGATTTTTAAGGTTAGATAACTTTTAGGATTGGAATTCAAATTTCACTGCTAGCTTTTTATTGTTATTCATATAAATGCATTGTTTGTAGTTTATGGCTTAAGAGTTTTTGTTTTTTAATACAAATAATTGTTTTTTTGAAATTTTAGTGAGGTACAGTTTATTTTAACAAGGGTGCATTAAAAAAAAAAAAAAACAATAGAAATATTAAATATTTATTGATTCATCGGATTTACATAATTCGCGATGTTCAAAATCTTCATAATTTTTTAATAAATCTAATGTGGGTACAGTTGAATAATAAAACATTTTTGGAGAGTATAATTCATGATCTACCCATTTATATTTTTTTTTTGTAAAAATTCGGTAGTTCGTAAGCTAACGTGAGAATGGTGAGAAAGCAAGAAAATAATTCACCCGCCATATTTATTGTGAACATAGGACTTCACATTCACTAAGTCTCTTTTCTGTGATTTCATTGACCAGAACGGCCTTTGTCCTTTGTCATAATCATTTCAATTATCAAGATCATGTTCTTAACGATGGCAATATTTACCAAGTTTCTGCGAGCAATTTATAACAGTCAACTGCTTTTTATCGAAGTAGAAAAACATTGTGGACCATAAATACTTGATATTTGGTACAAAATTCTATATTTTCAGTAGACTGTAAAAATATGAAGTTGTTATTTTCACATATGATGTTATATGTTTTGTAGGCTATTAATGGTAAAAAAAAATGACATATATAAAAAATTATAGATGTTTGAATTCATCTATTGAAAAACTAGAAGGAACTTATTTATATATTATATATTGTAGAAATTTTTACCAAAAATTTTAATTTCTAATATATGTATTGATTATTACAAAATATTTTATTGAGCGTTAAGTTACAACTTATCCACTTTTTCAATTTACTGTGTTTGCTGGTTTTTTATAAGCTTTTGTTTTATAACTAATTTATTGCCAATGAATGCTGATCAAGTAATACATTTATTACAGAAAACAGAAGAATGTATTGAATTTGAAAAAAGTGAATAAGTTTTAGCTTAACACTCAATAGAGTAATATTAATTTTGTAATAATCAATATAGGTTTGCATATGTATTTATGATCATAAATATAGATATAATAAAAAAAATCTAATTAGTAAAATGTTAGCTTCAAAACCTTATAAATTTGTTGATTATTAAATGCGAGATTTACTTATTTGTTTTGTTTGTATACTTCTCCTGTATTATATCAATGGACATGCTTTTATTTTATACTAATAATTCTCTATGTACAAATGCATTATTACAATGTTTTCAAATCTATGGTTAAATGTGTTTCCGTTTCTATCACTGTACTTAATTTATCATTTTGCATAAATATATGTGCATTTTGTGCTTGAAGCTACATATTAATGTGTTCAAAATATTTATACATAATAAATAATGTCTAATATGAAACAATAAATAAATCCAATTGAATAATTGGATTTAATTTATTGTTTCTATTTCATTATGTTTCCAATATTAACTTTGTATAGAGTGACACCATACAAAAATTTTTCACCTTCTATAAATTCTATATTTAATTTAATGATTCAAAATTACTTAAAACAGCAGAAATGAAATTATATTAATTTAATTTTAATACTATATATTTTATAGTTATAACACTTTATCTTAAAATTATTTTACTTTTTATGTAAATATAATCATTAAAGTAAAATAACTGCTAATTTTATTTTATATGATTTACAGAATCATTAAATTAAATGAATAATTAAAATGGCATGTTCAAATGACAGAGAAACTAGTCTGTTGCCTGATGTAAATGAAGATTATTATTTAGAATTGTCTTCAGAACCTATCAAATTTGAACCTGTGAATGATATTACAGATGTTTTTTTTGACGATTATAAGCAACAAGTATGTTTGATTTTCAGTTTATATTTTATAATATCCATTATGCATTGTAATTTTAAATTGTAATAATATTGTTATAATTAAATGTAATAATATTTAAAAATTGTTTTTTAAATTTTAGCTGTTATATATTGTATATTTTATATATGAACATATTTATTTTAGGTGTTTGCTATTAGGTCTGGAGGTGTTACAGGTGTAATTGTAAAAAGTCGAGAACATAACATTAATTTTAGAATGGATGACAAGGGTCCAGTTATTTCTATAAAATTTTCTCCAGATATGAATATTCTTGCAATTCAACGTAATGTCTCATCTGTTGAATTTATAAATTATAATTCAGTCACTTCATTAGATAGCTTACCATATTCTCAGTCATGTAAAGGAAAAAATGATACAATTCTTGGTTTTGTATGGACTCATGGTAATGAGATTTTGTTTATCACTGATCATGGAGTTGAACATTTTCAAGTAAGTAAAACTTAATAATTAATGTTAATATGAATAATAAGGTATAAAAAAAATATATTAATACAGATTTTTATTGTATTTGGATAAAATTTCATATTTACAAAAACCATGTAATTATTAATTTTATTAGTATTAAAAAAAGTGGAAAATAATTTTATTAACTATAGAAAATTTAATACTACTATATATATTAAAGAAAATTAAAATATAATTGTACATATTTCAGTAAGTATTAATATATTCAATGATACAATATAACTAAAAAATTATTAACTTAATTATTAAATATATTTATAAAATTTAATTAACTGTTTAAATTACATATAAATTATTGTGATTAAATAAATAATAAAAATAAAAGTATATTTTGCTTAAAAATATTTTTGTTAATTTACTTAGGTTAATCCAGAGAAGCGCTTAGTCAAACCTTTGAAATCTCTAAATTTAATGGTCAATTGGTTTATATTTTGCCCTCAAAGTTATTTAATATTGCTTTCATCAGGACATTTGGGAAATCAAATGCAAGCTTTACATATTACTCCTGGTAATCTTCATAAAATTACAAAATTTGAAAGTAAGTGAAATGTTAAAATTCTGAAAAATTCTCTAAAAACTATAATTATAACTTCTTTTTATTCAAAAGTGGAAGCAAATTCAATGAAACCAGGGAAGCTTACAATTTCAGAAAGAGATGTAATACTAGCTGTTTTATATGGTATATCATATATAATAGTTCTTCGCCATCAATCCAATGATGGTATTCGTTCACTAGGTTCAACATTTGTATATATATATTCAGTCCATAAGTAAGTATTTTACATAATTTTTATGTATAAGAAATAATTTCTTCAAAAAGATTTTTTATTAATTTTTGAAAGGGTTTAATCATTTATTATAATTTTTTAAAATAATTTTTAAATTATATAGATGATTTATACGAAAAACATTTTATTATTATTATTATTATTATAAATTATAAAATTATTAACAATAAAAAATAGATTTTTACAAAAAAAAAAAAAAAAAAGAAATTGACATACCACTAAAATGTGCATACTAATTATGATAAAAAATATTACATTGTACATAGCTCATGTATTTACAATATCAAAACTAGATATAAATATAGAATATTGCGGATAATCATAAAAATGAGTGTATCAGTTTCAATAGCCTTATACTAACCTCTAACAGTTAAATTAAAGTCGTTCTGGTGAAAAGATTGAAACGTAATAAAAATGAGGACTGAAGAAGCAATAAGTTATATTAAAGAATACACTGCTGTAGCGATCTATTATGAACTAAAATCTTTCCAGTAAAAACTATAAGGGGAAAAGAGAGAGAATGGGTAATGACATATAAATACAGAAAAAAATAATAGTTATATAATAAATAATAAATCGATAAACATATATATTATAAACATCCAGTTTCACTCATATTATTGCTAAGAATCGATATTTGTAGTTGTAACATAATGTATTTATAATATAATGGACTAAAAGTAAAAATTTAATATTTATTAAAAAAAAATATTGATAATCATTTAAGATAAACAAATTTAGATTATTTATACAATATGTAGTTAAATGAATATTATTTTGTTGATACTTTACTTACTAATATCCAGTAAACTAACATAATGTTATTGTACTTAATGAAAAAAGTTTCTTAACAATAAATTCATTTTATATTGAATGTTTTGAAGCATTTTCTGATTTCTGCTTACACTTTAACCTATGTGTTATAAAGCTTTAAAATCGTCATAAAATATACCATACATTAGAAAACAAGTTATAATAAAATATATGATAATTTATTATAATTTATATTTTTCAACAGTAAATTATATTACAAATTAATTATTGCGCGAAATTAACAAATTAAAATTGATATTCTTTTAATGTTTTCATATATATAGAGAGAAATGAATATATATAATGAATAAATGAGTAAAACAAAGATAAGTAAAATATTCTGTTCTGAAATTTTTATCAAAATAATTATATTAATAAATATAAAAAGGAGTGAGGAAGGAAAAAACTGCTGGTTGGTACAAATTAAAACACATCAATTGGTAATGTTGAATAATAAAATAAAAAGCGGTGATTTTACTGATTTAACATAAAAAACCCCTATTAGTTAGGAGGAAAAGCTCTCGGTGCGGTAGCAAATAATTATAATATATTATTTATATTAAGAAAACCGTATATTAGCATATGCTGTAAGCAAGCGCAATCTTCTTAGATACGCACTTTGTCAACATCATATCTTATGACGTGGAAAATCAAGGTCAAGAACGCAATTGGAATTCTCTGAATTTGATGAGATAGCTCTTTCAATCGTGCTTATGCTCGATAACACTAACCCGACATTAGGTTTTTTATATTAGTATTCCTTCAAACTTATCACTAATTGACACCCGCACAATTCGATTTGGTTGCAAAGAGAAAACGAGATTCACAAGTACAATTTTACACACAAAATAATTCATATACGCATACAATACAGTACCAAGCCTTTCATACAATTTTCAGGACTCACAGGATCAGTTTTCTTCGGGGTTTAGTTTTTCGCAACACTACGAAACGATAACCCCGCCCACTTTCTCATTTACGACACCAATTTTTCGCTGAGAGATAAATCCCTATAACATATTATTTGACGGTGTCAAGGCTGATGGAGTATATATTAATTTTAAAATGCTCATACAAAAATGCTTGTAAGCGCAAAAAAATCAAATAAGATACTGATTTTTTCATGATTACCATATTTTTGCATCACCGACGCCTTCCTTTTTTTCATTCACACGTAAACTCCTTATTTAACAGAATATCAACAAAAAAGTTCTCGTAAGATAATCAATTTCATTAATGATAATAATATATACATACAACAGTAGTCACTTAAAAAAATATTTCATATAATTTACAATTTATGAATATTTATATATTATGAATTTTCATTTGTAAGATTAAATCATTCTAAATCATCGGTCTTAGCTCTTATATGTGATAGTAAACTCGACTGTATCCATTGCATTAATAACTCGTTCAAGTCAATTTTGACAACCTTTTACCGGATTCTGTCTCACATCGTTATTATCAAAAAATATGCATTTTCGGGTATATATTATTTTAAGTTTATAATAATACATTATGAATATTTTTAATTTGTAAGGTAATAATTCATTTTTGTTTGACTTTTATCTTTGATCGTTAAGCAACAGAAAATTGAAAAAAAATTGATTGATTATAAACCAAAATATCATTGGTAATATTATATCAATTAGTAAAACAATATTTTCCGTATATATAAAGACTAAAATACACATATGACATGTGCAACCATATGTAAAGCAGTTAGAAACACGAACAAAGATATATATTTAATAAAGACGAATAAACATGTAAATATAATATATATATAATCATACGGTTAGATATAAAAGTACCCTGATGCACGATTTGACGTGTGTTTCAATTTTTAATTTGAGGAAAATACGTCGCAACATAACGAAAAAATTTTAAATCATTTTTTTATGGATCTTTTTTTATTGTATTTCCTATCCCTTGTTATTTATTGAACATTTTATTTTTCTTTCAGTTTTAAATTTGATACTTAAAAGTATTTAGGCAAAATTAATGTTAGTATTAACAATATCCTATATTTATACTTATTGGCTCTGGGAATTTACAATAATAATTTAATTATTTGTATTCTTTTCCATGTTTATAGTGTATGACTTGTTTATTAATACTGTTATCACTAATACCTCGATTAGTTATATGTTTTACTTATTAATACACCAATTCATATTCATTAATTTCCCTTTATATATAAATAACTTTTTTCTTTAAAAATATTTATGTAGTAACTATATTTGTGCTTATCATGATGCACTATTTATATGCACTACAAAACGTCTTAACTTAAATTGTACCTGGACCGATAGGTCGACACGGCACATCAACTATATGAAGTTGAAAAAATTGATTTGTCAATTTTTTATTATATGGGCTTCTTGTAGATAATTTATTAACTTCGTTATTGACTCCAATTGATATAGTCTTCAAAAAGTCTAATTCTGATTTTTTCATCTAATTTTTAAATGAAGTTTTTACCGATATTGAAAATCTGTCAGTTGATATGTATATATATATATATATTACACATATTACACAAGAAATTTTCCAAAATATATTTAATTTTTAGCAGTATATATATTTATAGATTATAAAGTGTCGGAGAACATAACAATAAGAAAATAAGAGAAAATAAAATAATAAAATATACCATTGTATTTAAAAACAATACTATTTTTTTATTATAATAATTTTGTTACTGACAGTTTTTGTTGGAATTTTCTTGAGTTTGGTGTTGAAAGGTTTCAAATAAAACACTAATATTTTAGATGTAACTCGGCCACTCTCTACTCTTTATTTCTATCTATTATCTCTTACAATTCTTTATTTATAATAACGTAAAACAAATAAACAAACAGACAAACAGCTATAGGTTGTATATAGTAAACAATAATCTTTAACACGCGCGTAGCTTCTAAATTCAAAATTTTCTAGGTAGTGCTTGCGTCTTTAGTCACGTGACCACCCCTGACCAATCAGGCTCTGGTAGGTCTTGACAAGGACGCATAGCTAAAAGCAGAGAGACAAGAGGAAGATAGAGTATTACACATACTTTCAGCATACGCCGAAGCATGTGTAAACTCAACACTCCCTCCCTTCGGTGGATACTCAAAGTTGCCAGGTTGTCAAGGAGGTAAAATCTTCAATAAGACACCCACAAGAATTCCTTCATTGAAAAGGCTTGTGAGTAGTGTCGGGTTGGCTTAATTCAATGCCGACCAATTAAAAACTCCCAGTCCAAATCATCAACAAAAAACTTTCTTAATCTCCGGTTGGAGTAACATCATAGCTTCTTTATTATTGTCATCGTATTCACCTGATGGTGTGTAATTGCTTGATCCTCCCTCTTTAGTCCTGTTTTATTTTACCTGCAACATAAAAATTTTACCAGTGTTATTTTCATCTTTAATTATTCATTACTACACTCTAGTAATTTATCTCTTAGGTGTTTGTGTGATTCTAATGGCAATGGCTTCGTTATTATATCAGCTACATTTTCCTTGGTGGATATCCACTGAACATCAATACGTTTTTGTCCTACGCATTCTTTTATATAGTCGCCAAGTGTATCTGCCATGTGTTTTCGGCTTCCAGTTATTTCTCGTTCTTTTAATTCTTCTTTAATTTCTTCGATAGGATTGTCGAACATTTTCAACCTGTGACTGTCATCTTTCTTTGTACAGTCTCCAGCTGATTTATTGTCGCACCAGATTATCCCAGGCAATAATGTTTTGACAGTAATGTTTCTAATGACTTTATCAAGAGAGATCGGTTCTTGATATAATTCACTCATTGCAAGATATTCGGCTTGATATGTAGACAGTGTCACATATGTCTGTTTATGACTCCTCCAGGACACTGTGTCCCCATGTAGATATATAATATATCCTGATGTAGAGGTTGAGTCAGCACAGTCTCTGAAACTAGCATTTGTGAATGCTACTAAATCTTCTTTTTGTGACTTGTACATGAGTCCAATGTTTGGATTGCCTTTGAAATATCTAAAAATCCTCTTTACTTCTTTCCAATTTTCAATAGTTGGTTGGTATTGTTTTCGAGCTAAGAAGTTTACTGAATACGAAATGTCAGGTCTTGTTGCATTGGCTAAATACATCAAACTTCCTATAGCTTCTCGAAAAGGTATTTCTTCTTTAGTCATTTCATCTTTATCATTTTCTCCTGCTTGTGTGTCAGAAATTTTATTTCTGTTATGAACTTGTCTGGTCACCATTGGTGTGTTATGAGGGTTTCAGTCCTCCATGTTAAATCTGCACAGTATATTTTCAACATAATCTTCCTGTGATAAAAATAGTGTTTTTTCATCTTTATTTCACTTAATGTGTTCGTCTATAAATTAGGTGTTTGATATTCGCGAATGTTTGTATTTATAGTTTTATTAAGTAAAATCACTACTATATATATATATATATATATATATATTAATTTAATTAATTAGGTAAGTGAAATAATAGTTATGCAAAAATCAGTAAATCACCAGACAATTTTATTCAATTTTATCGTACAAGTATATTTTAACTGTGAAAAGGAGAGTAATCGTCCGAACCGTACGATTTCTCGATCGAATCTGAATCTCACAATTTTTAATTTTTTACAGCTCACCACGATCCCCTCCTTTTCAAGTTTCACAAACAAAGAATCCTTATAATAATCTTAATATTAGTCGCGAACCGCCTAATCTCTGTCACGAGTAACTTAATATTTTACCGCCGCTATTTACAATAATTTTAAACCTATCCGGCATAAAAAACCTCCTCCTGGTTCTGAGAAGGAAAAAGCCATCGCATATACAAATCTATCGCATTCACTTATAACTAAATTCTTAAATTAATAATACTGTATTAATCGAACCCCGCGAAAGATTATTCTTTTCGATAACGTAACGCTCAATTTTTAATCTACGACGTAATTCACTCTTATTTCATACGGAATTTCGACTCTCCCGGGGAGTTTTTATTTTTTCTTCGGCTCGAGTATCCTCTAGGACCGGGACTATCGCACATATGAACAATATTCATATTTATTCGTCCGCGACGATATCTTTAAATGTTTATCGATTCGGTTTTCACACGCTAATCGCCAAATTACGCCGTATTTTTAACAACTCAATCGTCGCCCATTTGACCTTTCGATATTTAATTTCTCGTGGTCTGGTTTCACGTCGGGGTGCTGGACAGTGTGGGTGTCCTCTCCAGCATCCTGCCTGGTGCCATATCGCACGTCTGCGATTTATTCAATGACTCGATGTTCTCACATCGAGCCGAGATTTGCACAGCAAACCCCACCAACGCGTCTCGTATGATGCCCCAACGCGCTGGATTTCCTGGCCCAAGCCTTTCACGTGGACCGCGAAACCAGCTCATTTTTCTACAATAATTTCCTCGACATCAGTTACACGGTCCATGGGCGTCGATTTCTTCCTCAAAAATTTAGATTACGCGAATGAACGATGAGAATTAAAGCGTACGTGAATATGAGAGAGACAGAGCGATAGCGAAACATGACTTGTGAAGTGAGAGAAAGAGACAGAAAGAAAGTATATGTGTGTTCGAGAGAGAGATAGAGAGAAGGGGTGAGAGAATAATGCATGTATGAGAGAGAGAGAAAATATTGTATGTATGAGAGAGAGAGAGAGAGAGAGAGGGAAAGAACATTATATGTATGTATGAGAGAGAGAGAGAGAGAGAGAGAAAGAATATTGTAAGTATGGGAGAGAGAGAGAACGAATATTATATGTATGTATGAGAGAGAGAGAGAGAGAGAGAGAAAGAATATTGTAAGTATGGGAGAGAGAGAGAACGAATATTATATGTATGAGAGAGAGAGAGAGAAAGAATATTATATGTATGAGAGAGAGAGAGAGAGAGAGAGAAAGAATATTATATGTATGAGAGAGAGAGAGAGAGAAAGAATATTATATGTATGAGAGAGAAAGAGAGAGAGAGAGAGAAGAGATATAATATGCATGAGAAATAGGGAGAGAGAGAGAGAGAAAGAAAGATCTAACTCATATGTAAGAACGCGACATATAGCGAGCGGATCATCTTCATATCATTTTATATTTTCACATATGTGTCGCTTACACATTTCCATTATAATTAAATATAAATTATTTAAATATTTAGCGAACGCACGAACTTACAAGTATCAGGAGTCTAGGAGTACAAGGAGTGTGCGTCATGCCCTTTGTAGATTCGGGGCCGGCCGGCCGTCCCCCTCTGTTGTTCTAGGGCGGTCCTTCCCCCTTACCCCGGGCCGCTGTCCACTCTCTCCGTCTACTTTGACCTGCTGCGGGTCCTACGGTCCGATTTTCCGAGTGCCTCCTATACTTTTCATTTTCCTAATACACTTTTCGATGTTTTACCACTAATTGTTTAAATTATTTATGTATTATTAATCTTTTTTACGCGTCGTTAACATAATGTTTATTTCTAGGAAGTATTTAGGTTTTCCTAGGTCCTTTATCTCAAAGGTACTATTTAGTTGTCCTTTTATATTACTGAACAACTTTACATCGTTACTAGCCAATAAAATATCATCGACATATAGTAGAAGTACTGCCATTTTACCTTCCTTGCCCCAAGTATATAAACATGGCTCATGAAGATCGTTTTCTAGACCTAATTTGCAGGCTTCATCTGAAAATCTCCGATTCCATCTTTTGGGGCTGATTTTCAGACCATATAATGCTCGTTGAAGCTTAAAAACTTTGTTTTTCATATCTTCTTTATCAACTTCAACTCCTTGAGGTATATCCATGTAGATATCTTCTTCCAGAATGCCATTGAGGAAAGCCGTCTTTACATCCAGTTGGCAAACGTACAGATTGTATTTATTTATTATGGATAGCAAGGAACGTACTAACGGCAACCTTGATACTAGTGCATGTCTCTTTCAGGTCGTACGTGCTTTAGTCCTGAAATCCACGCACCACTAAGCGTACTTTATATTTTATAGTTCCGTCACTATTTATTTTCTTCTTGAATATCCATCATGAGTCTATTATATTTGGTTTTGTACCATCCAATTCTTTTTGTGGCCTTGGTATTATTTTCCAGACATTATTTTGTGTCGTTGGGTCTAATTCTTCTTTAATAGCTTGGTACCATTCAATACTATCCTTACTATTTATGGCTTCTGTATAATTTACAGGATCGTTGTTTATTTTGGCTAACAAACAGTGTGCTGATTCATCGTCAATTTGTGCTTTGTTAACAATCTTAGTCGACGGTGTTTTATCTTCTTTATCCTTTTTGGTCATGTTTCTTGTAATTGGTCAGAAATTTATAGTTTTTATCTTTTTAGTTTCATCTTTATTTTCCGAATTTCTTTTACAAGGTCTTCCCCGCTTCTTTGGTATTTTCACCTGTTCACTTTGATGTGATTGTATTTCTTCGTTATCCTTTAAGGTTATCTCTTCTTCTTCATCTTGTTCTTCAAGTTCTGATTCATGATCTTTATCATTAGCATTGGCCTTCATTTTAAGATCTTTTACATCTTTATACATTACTTTTTCATTGAATCTTACATTTCTGAATTTTATAAATTTTCTTGCTGTTGGGTGCCACAGTAAGTAGCAAGAAGATCTAAATCCAACTAAAAACATTCTTATGGCCTTTGGAGCAAATTTTTGTTTTTGAATGTGTGCTTTTGTGTATGCAACAAACCCAAATCTTTTTAAGTACTTTAAATGATTATTTACTTCATCGTTAAACTTCTTGACTGGTATTTCATAATCAATACTACTATGTGGTGTATGATTATAGATGTGAACAGCTGCCTCTGCTGCCAACGCCCACATAGTATTTGGTAGACCTGAGTCTATCATCAATGATTGTATCTCCTTTTGAATCGTTTGATTAAATCTTTCAGCTACACCGTTATGCTCAGGTGTGTAAGGTGGCGAAGAATCAATCTCAATTTTCTCTTGATCCAGAATTTCTTGAAATTTTCCTCCAACATATTTTTTTGCCTGGTCTGACCGGATGTAACATATTTTTTCATCCTTTTCCAATAGATTTCTTGCTGAAATGAGAAAATTTTTCAAGGCATCTGTTGCTTCATCTTTAGACTTAATTGCATATACTTTTGCCCATCTTGAGTAGTCATCAATAAACGTTATTATGTATTTATTTTGACCTGAATAAGATTTTGGTTGTATTGGTCTCATAATGTCTGTATGTATTGTATGCAGAGGTCGGTTTGATCTTTTTCTTGCTTTTTTAAATGGTATTTTATCCATTTTTGAAGTGATACAGACTTCACAGTCTCATATTTTGTCTTCAAATATAATAAATGATTTGTAATTAATAAAATTGTGAATAAAATTAATTTTTTCATAACCCGATCGGAAAATTAGAAGCCGAGAAATTTTCTAAAAATCGGAAAATTTTTAAATTAATTAAAACCTTTGTAACTTTTTTATTTTTTAATATTTTGAACTCTAATTTTAGAATATTAAAGTGATTGATATTTATTTTATTTGTACAAAATTTTAACTTGATCGGATTATTAGTTTTTGAGTAATATTAATGTTAATAAAATTATGTAAAAACTTACGAAGTTATTTGAAGCTCAATGTAGGTAACGATTTTAGTTTTTTCAACGATTTTAAAAAAATATCATTTTTGTACAATAAATCCTGTATCTTACATTTTGCTTTAATATTTCGGATTGCATAAAATATGAAGATAAATATGACTGAAAACGACTGAAAAAAATATTTTTTATATCCTATATGTACATAAAAATCATATTAAATGAATTACATATTTTCAGAATGATAGTTATTAAAAAAAGTCATATACTAAAATTAGATTTGAGCGGTAGATTTGCTATTAATGTAGTAGATAATTTAATAATTGTTCATCATCAAGCTTCTAAAGTAAGTGTTAAAAATAAATAAATTGTTATTAAAATTAGATGTACTGTTAAAATAATTAATATGTAGTTAATTCAGAGAGTAATTAATAATTACAAAAACTAATGAATTATATAAAAATAATGTTTAATTTATGAATATAGACATCACTAATATTTGATATCATGTTACCTGGTGTAAGTGATGGAACTGTTATTCATCATACATGTATTGCTCCACCAAAACCAATAAAACCATCCAATTTAAGAATTCTAGGTCCAAATATATCAGAATATATTAATCAACCGTGTCAACTGTGTATCCTTTTTTATATATTATATGTTTTTAAAAATACATTTTGTAATTGATTGTTATAATTTATTTCGTATTTATATTTCTTAATACAATTTAGATTCTCCTAATTGGGTCATTTTTCAGCCTAATATCATCATTGATGCAAAACTAGGTTGTTTGTGGTAAATTCATTTTTATAATTCAGTTAATTATTACAATTGTTTTATTCTAATGAATTTAACTATTTCAAATTCAATCAATTATAAATTAATTTTTTTATGGTACAAATATAAAATAAAATTCATAAAATAGAAAATAAGATATAAATATTTAGTAATCAAGAATTCAAATTTGAATAATGATAAAATATTTTATTAAATAAAATTACAGATTTAAAACTTTTTTTACTACTGTCATTATATACCATATATGTCAAGAAATTTATTTTAAATCATTCTATTTTTTATTATTTTTAATTTAGGTATGTGGAATTGAAGTTGGATTCATTAGTGAAGCTAATTACGAATAAGGTTCAATTAGTTGAATTTTTGATGAATCGTAAAAATTCTAAACATATTTTAATTCAATTCATGAAGGATCTTGTAATACAGATGCCTGCAACACTAATTGATATACCTATAATTTTTGAGAAATTAAACACAGAATACAGAAATTATTTAGAGAATGAAATTCAAAGCATAATGGGTACTCCACTACAGAATAATGTAAAGATTTTGAATTCTGTATCCAATACTTTAAAATATAAAACATTTCTTGATCAAAGTGATATTTATAGTCACATTCTTTCTAAGTTTCCTGAGGATACAACTGATTCAAAAATGGTTATTTGGGTTCTTCTTGAATATATCAGGTACTAAAATTAATATAAAATATTTAATATTTTTCTTAGAATATACTGATTCAAAGAATATATACAGACCCTTTTATATTTAAATTTATATTACTTGTACTAAACCCTTTTATGTAGTGAAAAGTAATATCAATAAGGATTTCCATGGATTAACCAAAACTGATACTTAATTACACTAAAGCTAAATATTTAATTATACTTTAAAGATATTTATATGTCTCATTATTTTAAAAAATGATAAAATTATAAATCAATAAAAAATGATATATTATAATTGCAGTGTCTGCTTTAATTAATTATATAAGGAAATGTTCAATATTCAATAGTATTATATTCAAAGAAACTGATAAAAAAATTATAATTATGAATATAAATTATATCAAAATTTAGCTACTATACACATATATAATATTATATTGTCAAATAAAAAAATTGATGAATATTTAAATATTTATAGATCCTTGTCAGAACATGGAATTCCAGTGCAGCATTATATTTATGAACTTGTAATAACAACATTAGTTCACAAAAAAGCCTACTATCAGTTACATCAACTGCTTCAGTATCATGTTGTATCTGATTCCAAACCTCTTGCTTGTTTGCTTCTTTCCTTAGAAAACTTATATCCAGCAGCTCATCAACTAGCTCTTGATATGCTCAAACGGATAGGTATAGCTCATGAAGAAATAATTGAAGTTTTACTGTCTAAAGGTCACATTTTATCTGCATTACGGTATATAAGAAGTATTGGTAAAAATGATGATGTATGTGCACGAAAGTTTCTTGAAACTGCAAAGGTTACTCATGATCCAATTTTATTTCATTCTGTTTACAAGTTTTTTGAACAAAGAAATTTAAGATTATACAATACATTAGGTTTTGTGAAAGGTGAGAGATGTCAACCTTATGTACAGTATTTTAAAAAGTTATTTAAAACAATAGACAATAATAGATTATGTAATACTGATTCTGATTTAATTTCATCTAGTACCTTAACATGAATAAAAAAAATTTTTATGAACATTCTATTATAAATAAATGTATATAATTTAATAAATTATGAAATGTATTACATAGGAATATATTTTTATATATGAACAAATATATGAAATATAAATGTACAACTATTTTTTACTTAATTATAAAATAAATATTTGTACATTTTATGCAAATAGTACAAAATTATATTAAAAATATTATTTGTTATTATTTGAAATGAATAACATTTTAAAAATATTAAATGCCTATTTAATAAAAACTTCTTATCGTAATTCAAATATTATGAAAAATATTCTGAATGATTTATAATAATTTTATAGATACCATAGCAAAATTAAATTGAATTAAAATAAAACTCACTATGTTTGTTTTTGGATATTTTTTATGTATTTTTATTTGCATATGTTATTAAAATGAAGAATGTGAACTAGTTCATCAATTATAAAACTCAACAAATATATTTAAAGATCAAGAAGGTTTCATTTTTTAACTGTACAAAACACGAGAAATCATTCTTTACTATATATAATAAGATTTTTCAAAATTAAATTTTCAACTTCATGTAGTATACTGGTTCTAAAAATATTTAAAAAATTAGTGTTAACTCTATTCATCAAATATTATTATTAATGATGGTTATTTTATATCAATATTATTAATTAATATTTTAATTTATTTACTCATAATCTTATTCAAATTTTATATCTAAGTAATATAAAAAAAAAAAACATGGCATAGAGAATGTATAGCTTCGACTTTCTTACTTGAATTCACGCGTTACACACGGGGGAGGAAAGAAAATACCATACGTAACTTTTATTGTAGAAAAAATATGTATACCCCTTATTTTAATCATTTATTTAGAAAAATAAGTCTACTTATAACTACAGAACACTTTATATTAAAGTTATTATTATTTCGCAGTAAGTTTCAATTAAACCTATTTTTTAAGAACGCTATATGTACACTGTAACAGCCCGCAATACCCTGGAATCAAACAATAAGATTAGAACCATAGTTCTAAGATTTGTTCCAAAATAAATTGGAGCTTGTTCGCGGAGCGAGGTTCAAATGTAGGGAAGAAGAATGCTAGGGATGATTAATATAAGGTAAAACTCTCAATATTAAATTTAGATAAAAGTGATTTTATTCAGATCGTAGTTTACACCACGGAGGATAGCGTCATTGCCCATGCTTCTGCTTGCGTGCATCGGACGCCGCGTTTCTCCTTTCATGCATTTTATTATTTTATTGCACTACGCATCTGTAAAAGGACTACATTGTTTACATAATTGTATAAATATAACCAAATAAACGAGATATTAGTGACCATTACATTTTTGTTTTTTATTTTAATGTTTTCTTGCTACCTATATTTAAATATATTCTAATACATGTATATTTACACTTATGTCTGACAACGCATTGTTGTCATACAGAAACGTGACTTGACCGTCACACCTTCTCCCTTATACAAAAGCTATGTCGATAGGAATAGCTTTACAATATTTAATTTATACGGATTGACGCATGCTTTAATTTATTCGCGTGTACTAATTTAAATCCGTTTTTTATTTTAATTCTAATGTTTATATCGTCTACGACTTCTACAATTTCGTACGGATCTACGTATTGTGCATCGAATTTTGAGGTGCGTATTTCCTTCAACATGTAAACCATATCTCCGACCTCAAATATTTTTACGTTTAGCATTTGGTCATAGTATTTTTTGTAGCGTTCTTTCGATTGCGCCAATTTTGTCGCTACCTGCGACTGTGTATATGATAAGCGTCTTGCCAATTCATTGACTAACTCGTGTTGTGTCTGTGGAATGTTTTCCTTGCTATACGCGGAGGGAATTCGACCTTCCTCCCGAAGAAGGCTTTGGGCGGGCTGTAACTGTGTGCTTTGTGGACGTGAGTATTGTATGAGAACATGCAGAATCTTATCCAGCTGTCCCACGAATTTTCGGAGCAATAGTGTTTGAGGTACTGAATGAAGGTGTGGCGAGATCTCTCCAGAGATCCTAGCGATTCTGGGTGAAATGCGGTCGATGTTATGTGTTTAATTTTAAAGATATTACACATCGTGTTCATAATTTGACTGCAAAAGTTTCTATCCTGATCAGTTTGGATGATTTTAGGGCATCCTTGTCGCGCTATGAGTTCTTTCGCTAACGTGATGGCCATCCATGTTTTTTAGGGGTACCGCATCGGCGTATTTAGTCAGACAACATTGAAATGTTAGTAAATATTTATTTCCTGACTCTGTTAGAGGTAAGGGTCCTACTATGTCCATTTGTATTTTATCTAGTGCGTTCATCGGTGTGTCAGTGATAGTCATGGATTGGCGCGTTTTAACTCTAATCAATTTATTAGCCTGACAGCTTTCGCATGATTTTACGTATTCGCAAATATCGTGCTTCATTCCTCTCCAATAGAAGTGGTTCCTTATATCTTTATATATTTTATTTATGCTGTAGTATCCGCCTGTTACCGAATTGTGGTATTTGATTATTTCGGTTCTTTCGTCCTCGTTCGGAAAGTGAATATCATTTCTACATATTGTAATTTTATAATTTCCGGTACCGAATACACTAGCTAAACAACTCTCTAATTCTTTATTGTCGATTGGTTCTATACCGTTATCGTTTTCAGATGCTCGCGCTTCGTTTACTCCGAGCTCGTCTATCGTGATTTTAAGTGATTGCACACACGTTTTTAAATTATCGATAGTTATCGGGTCGTTGCACGATTCTTTCACGATTAGGTTGAACAGGTAAAAGTTGTTATTTACCTTTAGTGTTATGACCTGGTCTATTGTGGGCTGCAAAACTAAGAAATCTTATTCAGAAAGTAAATTATTATTTAATAATTCAAGACTGATTGGGGTGACGAATTAGCAGTCAGCGGATAAAAAATGGATTATGTTGCCATTCTGCATTAATTTTGAATCATTAGTGAATTTAAATAAAGAATGAGCCATAGTGAACATTACTCTAACATTTTTTATAGGATTTACTCCAAGACAACTATTTATCTTTTTATTTTTCAGAGAAGTACATTCCAATGCGGCCTTCGCATCCCTCTCTTTCTCAGTGAGCTCCTGCATACACCTTCGTGTTGCAGTTTTCCACGCCTTATGACGTGACTGTTCGTCAGCGCAATCCAGCACGCTCCTTTTTCGCTTAGGTATCACCGCCTTCCACGACTTTTGGCCGTACTCTCTACATTTCAATTCGTTGTCTCGGTCATGTTTTTTCCATTTATTTTCCTGTCTGCTTTGTTAGTATCCCGTTCGTAATAACCATGTTCGTGATTGCATGCTTTGTGTATCTTATGTTCTCATCAAGAGTAGCAACCGGTGAAATGATTTCTAGACCATCCATCTTTTGCTCCCCCTGTGAGGTGTGTAAGTGTATTGGGTTTCGTGAAAGTGCATCTGCATTAGCATTTGCCCTACCAGCCTTATATAAAACATCAAACGTATGTTCTTGTAACTTTATTCTCCATCTAGCTAATCTATATGTTGCATCTTTCAGGTTGTGCAGCCACACAAGCGGTCGGTGATCCGTTACGAGTTTGAATGGTCTACCATACACATATGGTCTAAATTGTCCCACGCCGAATATCATAGCAACGAGTTCTTTTTCCATCGTAGAGTAATTTCTTTCCGCGGAATTGAATAGTCTCGACGCGTATGCTATCGGTTTATCTCCGCCGACATTACCTTGGCTTAATATCGCCCGCAGCCCATAGTCGGATGCGTCCGTAGTGACGATAAACTCCTTATTGAAATCGGGGAATTATAAGATCGGTGGTGAACATAAAACGCGTTTTAGTTCCTCGAACGGTTGCTGCTGTTCGCGATTCCATACGAAGACTACGTTCTTCTTTAATATGGCGTACAATGGCTTGACCATTTCTGAAATATTTTTAATAAATTTCCTATAATATCCAACAAGCGCTAGGAATTGTTTCACGTTCTTTTAATTTTTTGGGACCGGGAATTTTAAAACTGCTTCGATTTTTCGTGGTTCCGGTTTTATTCCGTTTTTATTAATAAGGTGTCCGAGATAAGTGATTTCTTTGCATAGAAAAGAGCATTTTTCGGGTTTCAGTGTGAGGCCCGCTTCTTTGATCGCCTTTAAGAATGATTTTATCTTTCTGTTATGCGTCTTTAAGTCGGGAGCGTAAATGATTGCGCCGTCCATATACATTAACATTTCGGTGCCTTGAAGTATGGAGCATATATGATTTATAAATCTTTGGAAGATCGCGGGGCTGATACGTAGACCGATAGGGGATCTATTGAATTCCCAGTGTCCGAAGGGAGTGGAGAATGCGGTCTTTTGTTTGGACGACGAATCTAGCGATATCTGGTGGAACCCGGAGGCCATATCTAAGATGGAGAAGTATACCGAGCCGCCTAATTGATCTAAAATATTGGAAATCTTTGGTAGGGGATAAGATATGTTAACTATTTTTTTTATTGAGAACCCTGTAATCTATTACGAGTCTCCAATCCTTTTTTCCGGTTTCGTTGGATTTCTTCGGAACTAAGAAACATGGAGCGTTATAGGATGATATAGAGGGCTGTATGATGTCATCGTCACGAAGTTTCCGGATTTCCTGTTCTATTATTTCCCGGTGTATTTGGGGATGTTTGTATTGTTTTATGTTTACCGGCACGCTATCTACAGTGTCTATTTTATGTTAGATTTTCGACGTCGCTTTTAATTTGTTTCCCGATAGGTAAAATTGTTGTGTAAACTGTCCTAGGATTTTTATTATGGAAGCTCTTTCTTTCTCGTTTGTATGAGTTAAGTCGGTGATTTTAAGGATCTTAGCAAGCCGCTATGCTTGTACTACTCGCGAGTTGTCTGGTTTGTCGTTTCCAATTTCTTCGTTGTTGAACTCCTCCAGCTCTGGAACCGGAAGTATAACCCTTACAGAATTTTCTAACGTATTAATCGTGCAAATTTTAATAGTTCCGTTTTCCGGCTCGACTATCACGTCTCCGTTATGTATACCAGCTTCTGTTTGTATTCGCGGTGGTATTCCGTATTTAAATGAGAATGGTTTAATCGGAAATTCTACAAATGTACGAGCTCTCGCGGGTAATTCTAACATGATGTCATTTGCGAAGGAAAATATTTTATTCGGACTCACTATTAAATTTCCGCCGTTAACATTAAACTGTAACTGGGCATTTTTCTTGGCGAGCAGGTTCGAGCCGATAATTCCGTCTACTTCGATGGGTCTATGTCGTCTATAATTTGAAATGCTATTTGTGTTCCTTCGAATTCGATAGCTATCTCTCCTAAGGTAACTAGCGGTATTTTCGATTGACTTATCTCTAATAAATTATAAATAGTATTGGGATTAATTAATGTCGAGGTTTCAATCGTTTTTAGTTTTATCAGATTTACTTCGCAGCCGGTATCTATTATATATTTAGCGTATTTATTTTTGAACGCGTCGTTCGTGATGCATATTACAGGGGATTTTATTCGAGCCTACTTTCCGGTGATATTGTTAAGATATGTTTGATGAGACTTTTCTTGGCTGTATTCGGGCCCACCTCGTTTTCTCGAAAAGCCTGTGAGTTTAAATTTTGCGCGTTCCCGTCATCCTTTGTCCGTAATTCGGTATTATTTTCGTTGTGTGTACGTCGCTTGAGGAAAAAGCAGTCCTTCCGTAAGTATCTTAGTTTCTTGCAATGGAAGCATCTAATATTTTTTGTATTGGTTTTTGCGTTAAATTTTCCTTTCTTGTTTTGAATGTGTGTAACGTTCGCTGTGTTGTATTGTTCTTCTATGTTATTTCCGTCGCAAGTAAAAAACAAAACCGTTCCTAAGTTCTTCGCAATGTTTCGTTATGGCTTCGGCTTCTATTGCTAATCTAATCGCTTCTGCGAGAGACCATGGTTTATGTGTTTCTACCTGAATAATAATATTTTCTTGTAACAGTCCCGATATGAAGCATCTAATACTGTTTTCCTCGTTTACTTCTATTAATACACGAGCCGTTTCTTTGTCGAATGATCGAGTTATCGCTTCTGATAGCTGGTGTACTAGCTCGCTTACTCGATCGGCATAATCACGTACCGATTCGTTTTTATTTCTAACGGTCTTGGCTATTTGGGTAGTTAGTTGACTGCTATTTTGCAATTGGCCGAAATATTTTTTTTAAATCGTCTAAAAAGTATTCGTGTAGTCGTTTTTTAGTAATAAATATCTTGCGGCTTTCTCGATGAATTTAGCACGAATCATATGCAACAAAAATCCGCGATGTTGTGGACTTACCGAGTTATTTGCTCCTTTAACACGCGCGCGCAAAAATCTCGACCGAATCCCCTGCCCCTTTAAATTCAGGTACTATTATAATAGCGGTTTTTAAATCGACAAAGTGAACTAAATTTACCGATTCATTGATATTAATGATGGTTTGCGCATTAGTTCGAGCTAATTGAAATTCTTGGGTGGTCACAGGGGTACTCGGTGTATTTATATTCCGTCGCGCAATTCCCGCGTTTTTGCTGCTTCTTCGGATCGACGCCATTATTTGGTAATAAATATTACAATGATTAATTAATATTATATCATTTTTTACAATGAATTCGATTCGCTTGAACAACTTTGAAATTTTCGCTAAATACGATTTTGCACCTATGTGCGCGAAATTTTCGTTCAGGTTTTGCCACGTGAGGGTGCTTTTGAAATCGGCGTATACAATCTATCTAATACTACTTGTTTTGAGATTTACCTCAATTATTTTATTAAATTAAAAATTATAAAATTGTATGATAAATTGAGTATTATTAAGGAGTGAGGGAAGGGATTTGCTGCTGCGTGGATATTAAATAAAAAACAGATTCGCGATACAACAATGAAAACTCAGTTTATTAGACACGGCATAACAAAACCCCCTGCGTCAGGGGGAAAAAGCCTTAGATGCGTCTGATAAGAAATGTATAAAAAATTACAAAAGGTACTTCACGCACGCGGAGAATTTGCGCGCACAGGCGCTCGCAAGCGGCAGCACGCGCACGAGCAGGAAAGCAGGGGGGACGTCGGTAGACGCGCTGCAAAACGGGGCGGACCTGGTGTGAGCCTGCACCCACCCTGGAGACAATAGCCGGGCGCCGCCAAGAAGAAGTTGGAGATCAACTGGTCTCAGCAGCCTCGGATCATCAGGAACAGCACCAGTGATCACACAAGCACACACGCAAGCAACGCAAAATACGAATATGCGATCGCACAGATAGACGCAAAATCGGCGGAAAACGAAAGGAAGAAAAGCACAGTGCAATGTACTTTGAGCAAAGTCGCACAGAAGATTGAATCTCTCCCCCGCGCTAGACCCCACGCAGGTCAAGATTCTCTTCCGGGCCTGTCCCCCCTCCCAGTCTTTACAAAATTTCGGAAGTTTTCTTGCACTTTCACTTTTCACGAAGTGAAAATGCACGAAACTGAAAAATGCCCCAAACACTACTTATTCGTGTTCGATGGTTGTACACAATTGATGCTGGTTATTGTCTTTCTAGTTATTATAATTAGATTTGTTTAAAATAATGTTAATACTATAATGGAAGTTTAAAGTAATAATAATAATTTAAAACACTGTGGTGAGGCTATTACATAAATATCCACTTGGATACTTTATTTAGTTATGAAATATGTGTTGATTACCAGCTCCGACATAACCTTAGCATCCTTTATGTACTAACATATTATTTATTAAACTAATATTATTTTATTTTCAGATGCACATATATCTCTGAAATACATGCAATGTTTCGATTGATTAAAATTCAAGATTTGGTTATATGTTGGTCTATATTCGTTACACAGCATTAATTTTGTACCAGATTCTTAATTGATATTTTTTATAAGTATTGTTTGAATTGAAATAATATACGAGCATGTGGAATATGTGTATATGCTGAATACATATAATTATATGTTGTATAGATACTTGCTTGAAGAGTTTGGTCACCAATATACGTGTGGCTGTGTTCTGCTGTGAATCAGGGCGAACAGATCCACGGTTCTCCGATATTCACCCAGAAACCTTTTGGGAAACGTCCAAAAACCAGAAGGGGAGAACGAGAACTCAGTACTACTTGATGTAGAGGATATGTGTTGTATGCAGCTGGTGAAGGACTCGCTGCTTATTCCTTGCCTTTTTGGTTCTTTTCCACCCCTGTTGTGAGTAGTCTCGATGTTGGTTTTGAGTGTTAGGAACACTCTCAGGCATAATCAGGAGCACAGATGATGTAGAAGCAAACACCGCTGTCACCAGTGTAACAGCCCGCAATACCCTGGAATCAATCAAATAAGATTAGAACCGGAGTCCTGAGATTTGTTCTAAAATAAATTGGAGCTTGTTCACGGTGCGAAGTTCAAATATAGGGAAGAAGAATGCTAGGGATGATTAATATAAGGTAAAACTCTCAACGTTAAATTTAGATAAACGTGATTTTATTCAGATCGTAGTTTACACCACGGAAGATAGCGTTACTCTGTCCAGGCTTCTACTGGCGTGCATCAGACGCCGTGTTTCTCCTTTCATACATTTTATTGTTTTATTGCTTTACGCATTTTACAGATTCACAGGTCTACATTTAAGATTTCTTAGCTGTACAATCATACTGTCTTGTAATGAACTTTATTTTTTTGTATTTCTTTACTTTATTAAATGTAAACTTTAAACATTAGAATTTCGTTCACATTATTTCGTCACCCTGTCACTTCACCAAACCCAGACCTTAACCCGGACTCCACTGAGTCATATCCCAGCGACAATGACTGTCTATCCTGTTACAACATGTATATTTACACTTGTATCTCTGACAACGCATTGTCGTCATACAGAAACATGACTTGACCGTCACAAGACCAATACTATTATTATTTTATTTATTACATATACATCCCGGCTCTAGACCTATGGATTGGTTCCGTAGTTTCTACAATATTTACATTAATTTATATATACATGTCATTTACATTTATTATATTTCATTGCACTGTATTCTTCTCACTATTTATTTGTTCTTCTATTTTTCTCCTTTATATTTCCTGTTTCATCATTTTTTTGTCGTTTCATTAAATTTTTTCCATATACTTTCTTCTTTCTAGTCTCTCCACTAATTCTCTGATATCTTTCAGTGTTTTTCTGTCCAAAGTTTTCTTCATACATCTTATCATTAAGATATTTTCCTCCTCTCTCCTGCCTATATTTCATTCGTCTCGTATCTTTTTAAACAGGTCTTTTGTCTCTTCACAATCTGCCGTCCAATGTTTCCAATCACCATCTTCTTTCCCACGTAATTGGCATTTTCTTTCCTCTGGTTTCAACCAATACTTGTTTGCCGTCGTGATGTTCCAACATCTTATTCTGGCCATTACCTTCATTTCCTTCGGGTTGCCTTCTTCCCGTCACAAGACCAATACTAAAATATTAAAAAATTACATTACAAATAAAATTATGTTAAAATATATTTGTAAAATCAACAGTAACAAAAATAAAAACACCATACACAATAACATTAATACATGAATAACGCATACGATAATTTACATAATACTTATACATAATAAAATTTCCCATAATAAATAATAAGATACATCAGACAATAATAATATAATAAGAAATTAAATATTTACATTTTTTTAAAATATAATCAATTTTTTTATATATCATGAGAAATAAAATCTGCAAATGAATAATAAATGCAAGTATTATTATATTGAATTAAAAATATTTCTTAAATTTTACAATAGCAGAATCCACAGAACAGACACTAAGAGAACTCTAAGCTCCATGCTAAACTTTGGCGACAAACATGGCGGTAGAAATATCTTCTCTCTCTCTCTCTCTCGCACATATAGAAACACTAGCGACCTCTGAAAAGTCCGTGGCCCTAACTAAAATTTTTTATAAATGCTTTAAAATCTATTGGAAAAAAACATTACCACTACATATAAAATTATTGTTTGAGTTTAACTAATTGTAGTTGAACTAATTACTACTACATGTACGAAGCACGAGTGTATTCCCTCGTGCTTCGCATATGTACAGAAGAACGCTTTTTCTAATAGATTTTAAAGCACTTGTAAGAAAATTTTTATCGGGCCACAGACTCTTGAAAGATCGGCAGAGAAGTCATAAGTGCAAGAGAAAAAGAGTATATTTCTCCCACCATGAAAATAACTCTATTTACTTTTGATTAAAATAAAATTTAAATATCAAATATTGTAAAATATTATATATAATTTTTGTTTTAAAAATAGTTTAAACAATAATTTCTATTACATTCGATAAAAAATATAATTTAAATATGAAATATTGTAAAATATGCTTAAACTTTTAAAATATTAGTTATTAACATTCAATTTAATTAAAAAATATATAAATTATTAAATTAACTAGTGCTCGAACAAACAATATGTATAAACTTTTAAAATATTTGATATTTAAATTATATTTTAAACAAAAGTAATAGAAATTATTATTTTAACTATTTTTAAAACAGAAATTATACATAATATTTTACAATATTTCTTATTTATTTGTATATATATGAGAAATTTTAAATAATATTATTTTTACAAAAACATTTACTATTAAACTTATTTATTTACCAATAAAATTTGTGTCATTAATATTGATTTATGAAATACTTCATTTAATCTCATCCGTATCACTCCTTATGTTTATTTGATAATATAAAAATCTATTCAAAATTCACTCACACTAATTTTTAATAACATGGTTGTTGATTCGCATCAGTTTATTTTTATTTCATGAAATAAAAATCAATTCAAAATTTACTCACGCTAACTTTATAACAAACACTAATTAATTATATATTCATTTATATTTATATTTTCTTAGAAATTCATTTATATCAATTGCACCTGAATAAATGAATTTTTAAGCTTCTTCTATGAAGAAATTTTGTAAGGACTAAAAACTTGAAATCTGTTGTCGAATACAAGTGTTTGAAATACTAGAATATAAACACATGTACCGGGTTACCAGTACCGACACACGAAAAGGGACATATGGGGCGATTTTATTCTTTTTAATTTGTCGAAATTGTTACTAACACTAAAAATAAGAAAGAAAAAATTAGTTTTTCAATTGAATATAATAATTTGAACTAAAAATATATGTTATTATTACTAAATCAAAAAATTTTCAAATTATATTTACGCAGGCACTTTCCTTTACGTCATAATCTGTCTGTGGCCCGACTGCTACGTTTGTCGTCGCTCTCCCATTTACAGTTGACCTCCCCTGGTAGAATTCAAGCATAAATAAGAAAAGCACAGAACAGATACTTAGAGAACTAAGGTCCATGTTAAATTTTGGAAACAAACATGGTAGGAGAAATATGCTCTTTCTCTCTCGCACATATAGAAACACCAGCGACCTCTTAAACGTCCGTGGCCCGAACTAAAATTTTTTATAAGTGCTTTAAAACATTTTAACTCATGCCACAGACTCTGGAGAGGTCGGCAAAGAAGCTATAAGTGCGATAGAGAAAGAACATATTGTTTCCACCATTAAAATACTTTTATTAAATTTGACCATTACGATGTACTATGTTGTTGATCTCCTAATAATCTCCTTATATGTATTATTTGCACCATTTTTTATTTTTATTTCTAAAAATAAAAGTCACTTTTGAATTTTCTAACGGTCACTTTAACATTAATTAACAATATATAAATTTATATTAACAGTCCCTTAGCTATTAATTTATAATATATGTGTATAAATGAATTATTCATATTGTTCTCGAAAGAGTTTTTAAAACTACTATAAGCTTAAAATCTGTTCTATGACTAGTATAATTTGGAAAACAATAAAGTAAATACATGAACCGGGTTATCAGTGCCGGCACACGAAAAGGGACATACGGGATAATCTCATTTTACTAAATTTGTTTAAATTTCACTAACATAGAAGAAAAATTAATGTTTATATTAATATTAATTAAGTACCAACTCAAGAAAAGAGATGTATGGGGTGATTTTATTCTATTAAATTTGTCTAAATTCTTACTATTATTAAAAAAAATTAATTTTTAAATTGATTACAATAATGTGGTATATAATTATGTGTAATTATTATAAAAATTAAGAAATTTTAAATTATATTGGAGCGGGTACTTTCTTTTACGTCAAAAATGTTCTGTGAATCGTCTCCTGCCATTGTTACCAGTTCTGTCATACAGAGTTGATCTCCCCTGCACTTACCCGTAGTACATATACATGTATAGAATGGTTTTGTTTAATAGATTGCATAACACTAAAAACTTTTGCTTCAGTCCGCTGGGCACTCACGAGAATTGCTAGTGTCACCAGAGAAAAAGATAATATTTTATCCGCCATGACTGTTTCTTCTATTTAATATGGGGCTTAACATTCTTTAAATATTCTTCGACGCCATTAGTAAGCAGATATATTATCAAAATAGATAGCACTGAGTGTGCACGAAAAGTGATTGAAATCAATTGAGAGAGAAGATACTGTAAGAATGTAGATATGCATACATAGGACAATCCATAACCGGCGTTAGTGTAGTGGTGTCTTAAATAATTTTGTGTGCTGCCGCAAGATGGCCAATAAAAGTAAATCATATACTTGTCGGCTAGGTTAATAATTTTTTGATTAAGCACAGAACCGAATGTTTTGATTGATGGCTATAGGTACCTTCTCATGAGTTGGTTCTGGTAACCGGGTACATGTGTTTATATTATTTATCAAATGCTTGCAACTAATGAATGGCTATTAAGCTTTTAACAGTTAAAAAAAATTTTCGAGAAGAATCTGAGATATTCATTTAGATTTGAGTTACAAATGTGTGTATATTTTGAATTTGTTGCCTACATAAAGTTAATAAGTATTAATTATGAAGCGAGTATACATATAAATTTAAAATTAATTTTATTTATACTTAAACACATGAACAAATAAATATTAATGTTGATATTTAGGAATGAAGTAAAGAAAACTATGTTTATAGATATGTGAATCAATTTAATAGTAAATGTATTTTAATAAAAATATTATACGTATACATGTATATAATATATTTACGTATATTTTATTGTTTTCAATAAAAATCTAATATACATTCATATACTAAATAATCTTTTTCATGTATTATTTAAACATATTGATATTATTAATTATTAGTAAATATAATATGTAATGAAAAGGTTTATTAATTCGCAATGGATGTACATAAGCAAAATATTTCTTAATCATTCACTGTTATTGAATTCCTACTATGTTTTATATCTATTTTTATTTTTTACATATTGTCACGTATGTGATATTTATTATTATAAACTAAAAAACGTATATGTGATGAAATCTGGGAAAAGAGCGTACAATACCTGCATCGGCGTTTTTTTAGCCGATATATTATGAAACCAACAAGAAAAAGCCACGAGAATTCTATTGTTCTAAAATGAGTGGGGAAATGACGAATTGCGTGTATATTTTCTGTCGTGAATTCCATTTCAATGTGTACATACATTTTTTAATTACAAAAAATAAATTAATGTATTGTCATTTTATCGATAAAATCTGTAGACCTATTAAACACATGCATTTAGAAAATAATCATATACACCATACGTAAAGGCAAACAGACGACAGATAACCTGCAAGTCAAAAGTATATATATTACTTAAATATTATTACGATGCAACTTCATAAATAAAATACTAAATATTAAATAGAGCAGCCATGACGTTCTGGAATTAGTCGATATTTTATTCAAAAAAATAATCAATTATTATGGGGAGACAAATTGACAATCGGTAAAGATCGTCGAATCACCATTAATATGGTCCGCGGTGCATATAATTAGATATTATAATTACACAGGAACCAAATAAATATCATTGACGAGATACATAAAACAAAGAAGGACCTGTCCCCCACTCTTCTTCTATACCCACTACACAATTAGCTGAGATACAGGTCACCGCGGTATAAATGTTAAAATTCAGAGTCCACTGAAATTTGTGAAACACGCATCAAAATAGGTCTTTTCAGAAATACCAATTGTAGATAAAGTATAAAATTCCTTGTTTTCTCTTAAAAATTCAATTTTTATTAATTTATGTGTTTTTTGTTCTTTTGTGAAGGTACAAAACTCAAATCTTCGCCAATTTTAATGCTATTAGACTTCAGGTTTCATGAAAAAACGGGAATATAAATTTAAAAAAAAAATATATTTTTTTCTTAATTTTTTTATTTATTTTCGCGTAAATATTAATAATAGCTTCATTAATTATGAATAAGAAACGATGTGGGATGAAAAAAAAACTTTCGGGATTTGAACTCGAGATGCCGGACTACGGAGACGGGGCCTTGTAGCATGGGCCAGTCAGCCACGTTATTACTGTAACGAGACGACTCCGTTCGCCCTTCACAGTGGAAAGCGAGTCGAGCGCTTGTTGAAAAAAATTGAGAGAAACGTCGAGAATAGCGACAACCGTTGTACCAGGGAAGGCGGAACGTCGACCAAGGTTCGAGAAATAAGTATAACATTTATTAAATCAATGATGCCACCAAGGGGAAGCTCTTTAATCTTGTCATGCTAAAAAAACAAATAATGACAATATTAATTCACAGTCAATAATTCTAGCTCGGTGCTCGGTTAAGTTTTCCGATTTCTACAAATAATAATATTTAGTCTTTTCACTTTATGTTAGTTTAAATTATTATAATTTCTATTAGAATTATTGACTTTCGGATAGATGAATAATCTTTACAATAATATAATTATTGAACACAATTCGCCTGGCTGAACTTGAACAAAATACCCGCGTTTACCTAAATAAATAATTTCGTAATTTGTCGACAATTAAGCCGGATTTAAATTTATCTTAAATATAATGGAGAAAATAAACAAATTAACACGATGATCGGACGTAAAATAATTTGCGAGTTATTTCAAGCGATGACTAGCGAAACGGAGAGAGGCGGGAGATGGTGCACTAAAGATGTTAAATAAAAATCTTTAGTGCTTAGGAGGTTCATCTGGAGCCAAGGACGGGTTATTATTTATTATTATTATTATTATTATTTAGGGAATGGGCTCACACGGAAGAGACGTGTCTCGCCACGGGTGAGTCTTCGTGTAAGCACGGATACTGAGATCAGAGGTGACGGGTATCGAGGCCCTAAAGCACACGTTTCAGGAAGAACGAAAGGAAACGAAAACGGATTGGTTCTAGCGAGAATGACCCCGAATCTATTACCTGGCAGGTGTTTTATAGATTTGATTTGAGGGTACGTGAGATTAGCGTGGATGCTGATGCACATGTGATGAAGGATGGCAATTGATTCGGAAATGAAAAGAGGAAAAGGATTGGGTACAACACTCACAGTCTGCGAGGACCGATCGAGTCTGGTGCGTCCCTCTCCGGGACTGACCACGGCGGTTTGCGCTGTCACTCACCTGTCAGATCAACGTGCCGCGGAATGTAAGTCAGTACCCACGCACATGCACACACGTGACATTTTCCCGCGTGAAGAACTTCGGGCCGTTCGAAGTTTTTGTAACGAGCAAGTCTTATTACATTACTATAGGACCGTTACTCGATATTACTGATACGACACAGACTACAATTTACTACAATGACCAACAGTTACAATTTATTATGAGCCGATTGAATCAAACGAATACAATAAACATGACAAACATAAATAATTATAAATAATGAAATAAATAAAATAAAATAACTAAAGTCAAAATAATATTCAATATCACACTTAAACATATTACCGCTAGAAGTACGATTATCCTTATACCCATTAAGCAAATTGGAAAAAAATGTAAGAAAGAAAAAGAAAAAGAACAAGGAATTCGTTATAATGAAAATAAGGGGAGAAACTAAAATGCCTGCAGGAGTCAGTGACAAGAGGCTCGACCCGGGAATAATAGGGCATGATAGTGCAGGTATCATACTGACCCGCAGAGTTGCGAACAGCAAGAGTTGTGTTATAAGAAAAATATATAATATATGTATATATATCCGTATGAAATAGAAATCGTATAACGAAATAACTTTTCTTCTTATCTATCCATTTTTAGTCCTCCGTTGTCCCGACACTTTTATAAATCATATGAAAAAGAAATAATTAAAAAAAAAAGAATAAAACACATATTACAAGACGATAAACGGGACAAAAACTGTAAAATATTATTACAAAAAAATTGAGGAGATATTACTCAAATAAAGGGGATAGGTAAGTTAATGAAATGCCCCACTATAGGAAGACTTAAAAATTTTAGTATACTTAAACAAGAGAGAGATATACTCACAATTATAAAGAATGAGATACTCAATACTTGTGTATGAATTATACAAATTGAGTACTGAAGTAGAATTCGAAAATTGTATGTCTAAAGAGAGCCTCACAACTATATGTATTATATAAAGAGAGTAATTTCGAATCGTGAGAAACTTGCATTTATTACCTCAACTAACTTTTTCATATGCAGTAAACTAAAAATTGGTTTTCACCACCTAGTGGTTGAAAGAGGTACTCCTACAGTGCGCGGAGTTTGAATTTCATGACTGCAGTGATACGCGTAAGAATTTTATTAACTCTTATTTCTCAAACAGAAACAGACGACATTATAAAGTCTATTAAGAATAACCCGGACATATTTATGGAAGGTTTGACTATATTATTAATAATCAAATGTGTTCGATCGTTATCTTTATGGGGGTTCTCCAACCTTCGAATGTTAAGAATATTCGTTTTCGGGATTTTCAATGCATGATTTTATGTGCTATGGATTATTTAGATATGCCGGTGGGTGTGTCAGGAGACTATTCGGAACCATTAGTGATCATCCTGGGTTTTATTAAAACGTACACTGCACTCGTAGATTATGGAATTTACGTTTTAGTGTATTACTTGAGAGAATTAAGTGGGGAAAAACAAAACGAACATGTATGAAGAAAAAGGAGATGGGCAGAACAAACTTGTGAGTGAACCCGTCAATACAGTTAAAATTACAATTTGCACTCTTGCCATTTTTTTCTTGTAATTGTATAGAAAAAGAAAAAATAAAATCACGAAAATCACTACGTTGTCCGAGTTTAAGTAATTATTTGAAACCTCAATTTAAAATAATCATTTTTTCCAATATGGTTACAGGTATGAAAAGGTGGCGAAACTATCATCCATCAACTTCGGGCAACGCAAGAACGATCCAATAGCTAAAATGTCATAAAATATAATCATTCATAATGATGATTATAATAATAATAATAATAATGAAAATTTTAAGTTACATAATATAATTAATTATAAATTTTGTACTAATATTATACTATGTTTCAGAGCTATTATATATTTATAGGGGTATAAAGGGATAATCACACACACACACACATATATATATATTAAACATAATTAACAGAAGAAAACCCGGATTATTAAGTGGCGCTGAATAGGCTACATAAGAATAAAAAATATATATTGTCTAAACAATTGCAATAAATAAAAAGAAAATATGTAACCATCTAGAAAAAAAAGAATTTATTATGTAATAGTAATAACAATATATGTAATTATTTTAACATTATGGTTTAGTTCATAAGGAAACTAAAACAAAATTGAAATATTGTACGAAGGAGAGAGCAACATAGAACAACGACCTAAAATCACGCACACTCACATTTACACAAACACAAACACAGAGGAAATATTATCGTTGCACGAGGCCGCGGACATCAACACTCCGGTCGTATCGCGTAGGTAACATGACTTGGGAGAAGGTTAACAAACACCAATGATATAAAAAGAAACGCATCATCAAATGTAATCTCGATTATTAAATTGATGATAGTTATTATTAGTATGACTTTATTAAATTTAATTAAAGTCCCGAATCGGAATAAACTGATTCTGTAACTTTTAAAAGCCTCTTCGAAAGAAAATTACTGATTTTTCTTTTTTCAACACCCCCTAAAGAATTCCAATAATAAATGAAGCAGGAATACTCTGAAGTAAAGAATCAAGAATTCTCCTACTTCGTCTTAATTCTATTTATTATAACAAACGGCTAGCTTTTTTGGGTCCTCTGACCGTACAGGTATCCCCATTTTTAGGCTTAATTCGCAGATCGTCATCGTATTTCATAATTTATCGATGAGTGTTTTCCAATTTATGGATTAATATGCGCGTCACAGGTTTCATTTTTTAATATTCCCTTGATCGATATTTTCGTAATCTTCGATGGTTAGTGAAACTTCCAGTTACGCTTTGATCAACTGTATAATTCTTTCGCGCGCGAAACATTTTTTAAGTGTACATTTTTCGTTACATCATTTAATATTAAATTTCGTTACATACGTAACAATAAGCACAATAATATTTATATATTAAAACTATGTACTTATATAAATTTGTATGAAAACTTAAAATTAAAATTGAAAATTTAACATTATATCAATTTTTTAAAGTACTAACAAATTTAGATTAATATTGACTCATCATTCGTGTATCTATAGTTAGCGATTTTAAAAATAGATTTTCACATACTTATAAAATATTTTAATTAAGGATACGGACTTCGGAGGTCGTTAGTACATATCTGAGTTTGAGAGGGAAAAAACGTATTTCTCCCGCCATGTTTGCTGTTGACGCTTAATATGGAAATTGACCTCTCATCATCTATTTTGTGGAGTACACTACAAAATTAAAAGTTGATTTCTATTTCTCAAATATTTTTGTTTCTTAAAAAAAATCTTTATTGTTTTTCTTGGTGCTTCCAATGTTCCTTTTTCTAAATGAAAATATCATTTCATTAATAATTATTTAATTCAATTCTTTTCATAATAATTTTAAATATTTTTAATACATTACAAATAAAATATAAAATTTTTGTAATAATTTATAATTATAAATTATATTTTTTTACTTACAAATAGTTTATATTTTCATAGTTGAATTCATAATTATCATATTAAATTATTATAAATTACTTGAATGAATTTGAATCAATAGCAGATAAAACATGTCCTTTTTTTCTTGAAAATAAAATTTATTACCTGCACATCTAATCGGTTTACGTAAAAATATATTATTTTTAAGTGCTAAAAAAAATGTATACTTATTGATATATGAAATTACAGATTTAACAAAATATTAATATTGTATGAGCATTGTACTCAAAATTATTGTAAAGAAACATTCTTAATCATAATATTAGAATATTTTATACTTCACTATAATAATATAATAATTTTTATTATTTTAATATTATAATTTAAATATTAGTTTTATATAGTTTGATTTTTATATATTTACAAAAATATATAAATTATAATGGTACTATGATTAAAAAAGGTTTTTATAAATGTACTATATTTAATAAAAAACATAAAATGTCTTAGTATATCCTTTTTTAAAAACTTAATTCATACATTTAAATGATATAATTTTTGTCAATACGTTTTATCACAGATTGCAGATTAAGGTTTTATACCACTTAAATAAAAGTATTATATTTTGTGCTAAACTCATTAGAGGCATTAGTAGTATGCTGAGAGTGCGAGAAAAAAGATATTCCATCTGCCATGTTGGTTTCTTAATATGGAATTTGATATTTTCTTAATATCTATTATGTGATTAGCGTCGATGCCAACGCCAACTATAGCCGAATTCACGTGGTAATATGGTTGTTCATATACATTCCTGTCGAATCCGATTTAGTAGTCAATACTGTCAGTATCGGCAAGAATGAGAGCGTAAAATTTTAAAAGAATTAGTGAAAAAATTTCAAACAAGGTTTTCACATATCTTCTAGCACTTTTAATTGCATGGATTTTGCCTAGTGAACGGTACCCACCTCGTGCGAAGGGCAAATTATAATTCTCACCATGGATGACTGGGGTAAGAATGTTTCCCTGAAAACATCAAAAAAACCTGGCACATGGACTCGACGAAAGTATGGAATTTAGTCGAAGGCCTCCAAAATGACGATTGTCTCTCATTGCAGAATCAGAGAAGAATGAGTCTGAGTTCGATCTTGGAATACGTTCTAACAAATGGGAAGGCGAGGATGAAGAAGAAGAAGTTATGGTATAAATTCATATTTTATTTTTGAAAATTAAAAATATTTATTTTTAATATTGAAAGAGCTTGTGAAATGTACATTTTTTATACAGGTGTGCACCTAACTTGTTATAAATCTTACGTGAATTAAAATTTGACTATACCACATGTACATCTTTAATTAAAAATATCCCTTTATAATTACAGTAATGTTATTTAAATTTCTACAGAATTATAAGTTTTATATTAATATTTTAATAAAATTTTCATAATTTTCAGGCATGTATAGATTTCAAATTTAATATGGATTTTAAAGGTTATGTTTTATGTTAACAATTCACGTGTGTCACCAACATTTTATAATTTTATTTTATAGTATATGTATAATAAAGTTAAGCATAAAATATTGTTATACATATTATTTTTTTGTTAAATAAAAATATAAGATTTAAAATCGGGAAAAATTTAATAAAATTTTTTAAAAAATTTTATTTATCATAGCACGTTATTTTGTTTTCTTTAAACAATATGTATTAATAACTTATGTTACATAATTTAAATGTCTTATAATTTTTTTTTAAATTTATTTATAATATTGATAATTAATATTTATTAAAATTATATAATATAATTTTTTTAAAAAATTATGATAAGTAATGCAAGTAAAGTAAAATCAAAGATTATTTAGTAAAATATATAATTAAATTTGTAAATATATTAAGCTTCATTTTTGTCTAAAAACATTTATGTATAATGTATTTTCATTTATTAATGTTAATAATTTAAAAAAAAATGTGTATAACAATTATTATATTTAATATTAAACAAGAATTTTATTATTTAAAATATATGTTCATTAATACAGGAAAGTTGGGAAGATATCAATGAAGAAAAAAAAGATGTTGAAAAGCCATCAGAAATTACAAAGGTTAAATCAAAACCTAAAAAAAATTTAACAGGAAAAATTGAAGAACGAGAGGTAAAATTATTTAAAAATGAAGTTATGTAATAGAATTATTAAAATTAAATAGTAAGTATTATTATAGAAAAAAGAACGGGAAGAAGAAGAGAAAAAAGTGAAAGAAAAAGAAGAAGCTTTAACACCAGAAGAAAGAAGAGCTGAGATGCTCAGAAGACAAAAACTTCAAGAAGAAGCGGATTTGCGACTTGCTATGGAAACCTTTGGTTTGTCAAACCTTGTAGATTTTAGTTGTCGTAAAGGACAAAAAGAAAAAAATGAAAAGAAATAATATTATTTGTATATAAGTTCCTTTTACTTTTTCAAATCAGTAGAAAATTATGAATTATTTAAAATCTGTTTTTATCACATATATGAAAAAGTATAAATATAAACAATCCTATATTTAAATGAAATTTTTGAAGAATTGTGTAAAATTATACATTTTTATAATTATGTATGTTAATTTTATTACAGTTATTAATGTTTGATGTATAATGATATACAATAATGCGTTATTAATCAGTTTTTAAAATTATTTACAAAATTAATAAAACTAATCCATCATATCTTTGAAACATTAACAAATTTAAATTGTATAAGAAAATAATTATAGTTAAGTATGTATGGTTTTATTTTTCTTAGGTATAAAAAAGTAAGTTTTATAACTATAAATTAACCACTGAATGATAATTGTTAAATTGGCACAATGGTAATTAATAATTTTTAATGATAATTATATTTTCAATAATTCGTATTAATCGTTATCATAATTAAAGTCAGTTGCGATATTTTAAACCATAGTTTCAAATTTTACTATAATTAAGTAGTATTATAAACTACATATAAGTTTGGTTATTATTAATAAGCAATATTATAATTTGTTTAGTAATTTAATTTTATATTTGAAATTATCCATTAACGTACTCTTCAATTTCTTCGATGTATTTTGACTCATCATCAGTAGTCAATAGATGTATATGTAAGATAACATTTATTAATTTAATAATGTGACTGTATCATAATAAAAATTTATACTTTATAAAAATAAACCGTTGTGTCCAATTTAGTTTTTAAATAACCTTGTAGATTGGAAATAATTTAATGTTTTTTACAAAAAGATATATGGATTAATTCAGTTAAATATATATATTTTTTATTTTTAAATAAGTGAATTTTTTAATTTTAGTCTTGATATGACAGCAAAAAGCATTAAAAAGAAAATTATCTTTAAATATATTCTTAATATTTATTTTTATTTTTAAAAGCTACCATAATTGATTAGTAAATTGTACTAGATTTACCATTAAATCTATAATTAAATTTGGTTTTTAATTTTCAAGGAGTATCAGAAATATCAATGGGTATTGATGCCATGACACCCACAAATGCTATTGAATTCAAGGAATTTGGTGATGCATTAATAATGAAAGTCAATCAATTTAATAAACACATGGAATATCCATTATTTGCTGAAGAATTAATAAAAAATGTTGCTCTAACTTGTGAGTAAACCATTATTAAATTAATAAAACAAAAATATTGTTTGCAAATATTTTTATAGTTTATTTAAAAATTTATTGAATTTATATTATATGACATTTTATAAAACATATAAAAGCTTAAATATTATTAATACAAAGGTTTATTAAAAATGAAATATTGTAAAAAAATCTTTTTAGAAATTAATTTATTAATGTATTTATAGTTATTTTATAAAAATGCCAATATAATAATGATTTTGAATAAAAATTTCTTATTATCTTTATACTCATCATCCAGAGTGACTATTATTTATCTTAAAATAAAAACTGTTATTCTTAATGAGTATTTGGACTACTTTATATTAAAGATTAAAAATAGTATTAACAAATTTATTGTATTAGTATTAAAATAATCTATTCTTCTTTGTATTTACAGTACCTGCTTCATCTTTAAGAAAAGTAAAAACAATTGTAGAGAGTTTGCATACCGAGAAAATAAAAATGGAAAAAGAAAAATCTAAAAAAAGCAAGGGTAAAGGTAAAGCAACATTAAGGATTGAGGGTAAAAGTGAATATAATTTAAACTCATATGAAAATGATTATGATGATTTTATGTAGCGACTTTGTACAATTTTGTACATTCTAGTCGTGTAATAGCACACGCACACATGGAAATATACAGTTTACGTACTTTTTCACTCATTTATCATAGACATCTGTTAAATTGAAAAATTGATATTAAAAATATAACATGTTATGTTGAGTTATATACTATATGAATATTTTTAAAAATATTTTCAATACAAATTTTATATTGAAACAAATTAAAACAATTATTTAAAAACATACAGTGCATATTTGATACTAATGCCATAATTCTGTTATTAATATTTATTTTGAAAATTATTGTGAGTATTATTTATTAGGATTAAACTAATATTCCTTAAAATTTCATCTATATCAAAATAATTTGTTTTAAAAAATTTTTGAATGTACAAATTGCAAATAGTATAAATTAATCTTATTAAAACAATTAATTTTAACATAAATATGGCAAATACAAATAAAATAAATAGAAATTGAACAATCAAAAGTAAATTATTAACAAAAAATAAAAAGCATTTTTTATTGTATTTAAGTGATATAGTTAATATAATGTACTAATGATAAAAGAGTACATGTATAAGTGCTATAAGTTTTGTTACAAGAAAATTTTGTACATAATCCTTTATCATTCTTAGTAATATATCTTGATATTATTCATTGTCCAAATAATTTTTTTTTTTTTTTTTTTTTTTTTTTTTTTTATCTTTAATCGAATACTTTGTATTACATACAAATTTATTATAATTTAATCTTAAAAATTAAGAAGAAATTTTTAATTCAGTGTTAGAAGAAAAATTTTTATAAGCATTTACACCATATTGGAGTGCTTAATGATTATGAAATAGATTTAGATTTCCAGTTGTTAATTTTTTTTATACAAACAGCAATTATAATACAATCCAATTTTCAAATATTATTTTCAATATTTATTAACATTTTTGTTTATTCATATTTTATAAAAGTGTTTTCTTTTCTACAATTTAAAATTTAAACATAATTCTATAATTCTGATGGAATAAAATTAAATTCTTGTTTGTAAAAAAGAATCAATTTATAAAAAAAATATTAAAGAATATTTCAATACAAATTCAAGAAAATTTTCTTGAGTATATACTTGTCCTTTATATAAGAATCTGCTTTTATTTCATTATAAATAAAATATTTATGAGAATAAAAAATTTTAATATAAATATAATAAAATATAGCAGTTCATATGAATTTTTTACATGAATTAGAAATGTAATTCAATGTGATACATATAACACTACACAAAGTTGTTTTTGAAAGATTATATTACTAAATAAAGGTTAATAGCACTAAATTTATGCTTTTTATTTATTATTTTTTTATAATAAAATTTATAATAAAAAAAAATTTAAATACATTTGTGTTAATAATTCATTTTCAATTAAAATTTTGTCTACCTTATTCTTACCATAATTTTATTAATGATAATGATAAATAATAGAAATTAGATTTTTAATAAAAATTAAAATAAATGTGATATAATATAATTTCTAAATTAAAAATAAATTTATTTTATTTATAAATTGAATGTGTAATATAAATTTTTTTAGGTTGTATTGTTATATTTCCAGATTTTATTGAAAGTTTATTTTTGACTTTTTAGTTTATGGATTCAAATTTAATTTTGCAGCTTCTTGCCTAATAACAGATATTAATTCTTGATTTATTAAGAAGATAAATCTTAATCCAGCTATCTAGAGATAAAAATTTATTAATTTAATAGAAATTTAATTTATACATTTTTTTTGAAGAGAATTGAAAAAAATAAATATTATGTTGTTATATATTTTATTTTTATCTGATTAAATACATTGTTAATTATTAGTAATATAAAATAAAATATATTTTAATGGGACTTTATTTATTAATATTAATATTAAAAAATAGTTTTACCGAAGTGTGTGTATGTGTGTATATATAGTCAGAATTCAATTATTTTATTAGAATAAACTATTTTAATAAAATAAAAATTTATTTTTTAATGCTAATTTTGCATGTGTATCGTTTGATTTTATATAGTATAAAATTATTTTTAATTTTTTAAATTAGAAAAACAATATAATATTACAATTAGTACAGAAAGAAAAATTTAGTTTTTTATAAAATTGAAATTATTAATTGCAACAATGTACTAACTATAAGAATATATATATTATTATTTTTAATTACTATAAGAATAATATATATATAATAATATAAAATAATATAACAACAAAATTGAGTTATATAATATTAAGATAGCCTAAACATTTATAAATTGTTATATATAAATTATATTTTTACGAACTTTTTTATATTTATTTGTTTATATATATATATATTTTTTATTTAATTTTGGAATTCATAATTGTTTAATAAATTTTTATTAATTCAATTTAATGTTTACCAAAGTATAATTAATTTAAAAAGCATTTATAAAAAATTTTGAACAATTGAACAATAATTAATATATGTCATAATAAAAATAAAATTTTACATTTATTTTTAGGACCTTGTTGATTCATACCTCAATAATACTGTTGTTATTTAGTTTCATTTTATTACCAGCAAGAATAGGTCGACTATCTACAAATATAGGTCGCTTGCCTTCTGAAGACAAAAAAAAGTCTCCATTGTTTCTTAACCGAATAGTACCTTGACGTCTAGAAATTTTCCATGCTGGACCTTCTAAAGATAAATCAACATCTACATTGTGATCTTTTGTCGAACGCCCAACAGAAATCTATATGTATTTTTTCAAATAAAAGAAATATTTTTTATTAAAAATAATGAATTTTTAAGATATATTTAATACTTTCTGTTTATTTTTTAAATAATATTTGTACCTACTTTTATTAATTTCAAGTTTCTATAAAATATTTTCAAATAACTTTATTACACTATAATTTATTTATATAATTTATTAAAAATAATTAATTAGAATACTTTATTTTGTACTGTTTAATTAAATAAATTGTAGATTACCAAATAAACTTGATAATAGCAAAATATATCTTTCTTATTTAATTTAAATATTTCAATCTTATTTCTTATTATTTTTATCATAACAATTGTTTTTATTTGTTTAAAAAATTCAATTTTGTTAGTTAGAAAGATTACCTCTCGTGATCTCATTAAATATCTAACAAGTCTTCCTCGTAGTATAGCTAATGTTTGATTATCAAAATCGGGTTGATTGTTTCCAGTGACATGATCAACAAGAACTTGCCACCTACTCAATTCATTTTCAAGTATTCTGATTTCTTTTTTATTTTTTCTGTCTATTATTTGTAATTCTCCATCAAGAATTTCATCTTTCTGATCAATTAATTCGGAATCATTGATCATATCTTCAGCATCTGAAAAATTTAAAACACTTTCACCTTTGGGTAAACTCTGAATAGTTTGATCTGGTAGAAGATGATATTGTTTCATTAATTGCCAATGTGCTAATAATGCTTTGGCAGTTCTTGCTGGATAAAAAATTTGGGCATTAGTTTCTAAAAGATTATGAAAATCTTCTAAAGTAGGTTGTGAAATCTAAAATAAATAATTTATATTTATAATATGAATAATAATTGCATTTAATAATTAATAATATTCTAAAAATTACTAAATCCAACAAAAGTATTTACAGATTTTATTGTTCCTAGAAGATCTTCTTCACTTTTACTATAAAGTGTTCTTGCTTGAATACTTGCAATTAATTCAGGATGCAAATTACGCATCGCTTGTACTGCTACTCTAGATACTGCACTATCATATAACAGAGCATACCATCGCTGTTGAATTTCTTGTAACGTAAAACGACATGAAAATTTTGTGCCCCTGTGTACCTAAAAAGAATTAAAATTTTAATTAATATTGCAAATATTCAATTAAATAAAATACTATTAAAAACTACATATAGACCATTCTCAAATCATTTGTTTGTTGTACACCAGTTATAAGTGCTAAGTCATCTATTGGCTTCCATCGTCCAAGATCTTTTGTAGCATTTATTGAATGTGAATGAGTTTTATTTTTTTTATTTTTTCTATTTCCAGTAGAACCACTAGGTCTATTTGGTCGACGATTAGTACGTTCTAACTGTGGAATTGCTATAGGCATTGGCATAGGATTTGGTAGAGTTTGGGGTGATAAAATATCCAATCCAGAAGAAACTGATACAGTTCGTGAACGAGGATTAGATTTTGGAGCAGTAGTACTTGGTTGTAAGTTAAATGTGGTCTCTACTAGTTCATCATCAAATTTTTTCCGTTTAATTGTACGAGAAGAACTATAAAAGAGTTAATTACATTTTAACAATGATTTCAGTGTTTAAATACTGTAAAAATTCTACAAAATTAAATTTATAACCTTCTTCGTTTGGTTCCTATTGAATCCAAAGGAGACGAGTCCATCGGTAAATTTAATGTCATGTAGGTAAATATTCTAATAAAATATTTTTAATTAAAAAATTATATATAAAAACATAAATTGTTAAATAAATTTTAAAAATAGAAGTAAAAAATGAAACAATTTCATTAGTTTTATTTCCTACAGTTGCTTTCAAATTCTCTTACTAAACTAATAAATGATGTTGGTGCTACAATTTTTTATTATTCTAGTGTATAATAATTATCATAATTCATTATTTATCACTTTTTAAATTAAATAGTAAAATGAATATATTCCATCAAAGCAGGGGAGTTCAAACTTAAATGGGAAAAGTAATAACCAGGGGGTGAAGCCTTAAATGGGAGAAGTGGCGACAAACTTACATGCGTACGACTCATACAATGTAAGAGCCCTGCACTTATTTTGTTATACAGTATTGTATCCCTCATATATCCCTTTTCATAAACCGGTCCTGATGACTAGTACATATGTTTATTCTATTCTTTTCATAGTTCGTAGAAAAGTTATGTGATGTAAAATTATGTATATAAGGCGTGATTTTTTAAATGAATTATGAATGTTTTTAATAAAGATTTTTGCTGACTATTTTATAAAAATAAAATAAATAGTTGTCAAAGTGCTTCAGGTGCGTATAAACATTTTAACTTAAGTAAATATTTATAAATAAATTTTTTTTTTATATAAATATAATTATAATTTGTAATTATAGGTTATAAGGTATTTCAATTTTTGTTTATATTTTTGTATTTATTTGATGATAATTTAAAAAAAAAAATGCATATTACTTTATCTAAATTTATTAATATTCATTACACTATGCTGTTGTATTTGGCCAAATAAATTTTCCAATGGATCTTGATTTAAATTTCTCAAAGCACGTATTTTTTATTATATTTTACTTTTTTATACTGTTATATTTTCAAAAAATTTGATTTTTAACTATAATTTTATATATATTAAACACATTACAGAATGTATTTTTTTTAAATAAAGTATATATAAAGAAAGCAAGCTACTTCTACATAAAAACAAAAACAAAATACAAATAAAATGTATAAATTTTTATATGTAATGTTACGTTTATTACGACTACTTATATTAATTACTTATATTTATATATATTTATTTATACTTTATCTATTTATAGCGTTTATTTGTCGCATATTTCTTTTACTCCTTTATTTATTTCTTCGTAACGATTTCCCAGTTCTTTTCTGCCGTAGCTGAATCGGTCAAAGCGGTTCAGCCTTTATGAGGTTTAAAGATTAAAATAAATACAATTATATTATTTCATGTTTAAATACCGATTTATTGATAATAAATCGGAAGAGAGAATGTAAGTATTTAATTGGCTCGTGTTACAAGTCTAGCGTCCTACGTATGTGTCCGAAATTATAATAATACTTGCGTTATCGTTCGTACGTGTGAGCGTCGTGTTGATTTTCGATGAGAGTCACCGACCAGGATTATATTACTCCGAGTTACTTCGCGCCTGTTATTACTCCAAAATTGTCGAATCCCGAAACACGTCTCAAGATAATAATCACACAATAATAACTGAACAAAAATTCCCTCGAACATCACTCATGTTCCTTATTTTATAGAGACAACTGTGAACTCCTTTAAGCCCTCCCACCATGGAGGTGTTCTCATTTTTAAGCTTATTACCTTGATTTTGTTTAGATTTCTCCATATATTGTTTAATGAAGAAGCATTATCGATATCATTTCTCAATTTACGCTCACCCGTATTTCTCTTTATGCTACGTCTTGTTCCCATTTTCACTTACTTTATACAAAATTTATTATTTATTTAATTAATTATGTGAATTTCGTTACATACGTAACACACCCTGGCCTTAATTATTCGACATCCTCGTCGAATTCTAGAACGTTTCTCAACTCGTTCCTATTTCCTTTAATAAATTATTGCTTCGTTTCGAGTGTATTATTTCTACGACATAATGTACTATTGTGTTTTTTTTTTAAGGTGTCGCGTTAACTACGTGACCCGCCCCGGTCTTATAAAATAGACGTCCTCGTCGCTACATTTGTTTTTGTGATTCTCTCTTCCATATAAAATTTGTTAATTATTATGATTTACAATTAATTTTCTTTGGTACATAGATAAAATTATTGATGATTCTTCTTCTTTCCCCATGGACTGTTCGTCTTCTAGTATGGATGATCCTTGGATAATACATTAGACTTTCCCTATAATTTATTTGTTATGACCCATATCCCTAATAATTATTTATACTTCTGAAACAGATTTGGCTATTAGTATTTATTGTATATATTACCCATAGAAATGCCATCATGTATTTTGTGTCACCTTAAATTGAGGAGTTATTAATCTATTTTTATGTAATATAATTAATCGTATGGTTAATAATATAATTATGACAATTATTAATGAAAAGGATGATATTCCCCATTTTGTAGTTAAGTCCTGAAATGAAAAAAGTTCTCTCTTATTTATTTTTGTTTCTCCCAATAATTTAGCCCTTTTTATTACATCTCTTAGTTTATCTCCTTTATTCATAGATTTGTATAGATTAGAATTACTCTTATGAATACTATTTCCTAATGTGTCTATCATTAGATTTGTTATATGAGTCGCTGTATTATTTATTATTTTATATTCATTAAAAACAGCTTCTAGCGTTAAATTTATGTCAAATTGATTTATTTGAATTGGTAAATCCGTAATGTGTTTTAATGATTCTATTTCAATATCTGATGATTCAGCTACACATCCCGGTCTTAATGATAGTATGCCGGACCCTTCAATCGTTTCTCTTATTTCTCCCTCATTGTCACATCTTATTCTCAATTCGTCGGGCTTTAATGTTGAATACAGCCAACTATTACTTCTTGATAATTTCGTCCAATAAGTTTCATATATCGTATTGATTCTTACATCACAGCCAGATATGTTGAAGTATTTATGTTTAAAAATTAAGTCAATGCTGCATGGATTGTGACTTCCTATTTTCCTTCTTGAAGCTAATTCTCTACATACATGGATCTTATCTGTTTTTCTACATTTTTCCAAGTCTTATTGTGTAATTGGTACATACATTTTTGTTTTGAAATTAACAGCTATATATTTTGTAATCGGAATGATACATATTTCTATATTTCCCATTTTTTGTGATGCTGGGAACGGTATTAACTCATACAATACATATTTATCTTTCTTTATCAATGGAATATTAATATAATACACAATTTTATTCATATATGTTATGATTTTTACATCTGACATTCTGATTAATTCCTCAATATTATTGTTATTGTCTATTGGTAGCTCAACTGACGTCAATTTTTCCTTGATTTTCCTAGCTGTCGTGTCTATTAAGTTTTTGTTTTATAATTGAGGATGAATTTCACCCTTAGTTGCCCATTGAATTATTTGTAACAACAATTGAGTACTTCTTATCTGAATATTAGCGTAATCCTCCATTAGCCCTATGAGTTCCTGCCACTGCACCTCTTCCCGCAATTGTGATATATCATTTATTGCTCCTTTTACTTTTTCCTGTAAATAATATATTTTTGCGTCGTCGCACTGTAATTTCTTTTCTATAATTTCAGTCTGATTTGCTAATAATTGGGCCAATTCATTTGTTTTTCCATTTAAATTATCAATTCATGATTTTATTTCAGTCTCTGATTCTTCATCCATAGTTCCGAATAAAAATTTAGTAATTTTACCTACAAAAGGTACTATAGCACGTTTACTCCTTCCTCGATTCATTAATTCTAAAATTGAATTGATATTATCTTCCTCTTCTCTCATAAGGTATTTCAATCCATTAAATTTACGTTCACATTCTTCCTTTCTTAATTCTTTAATGCATTTTTCACGAAACTCTATCATTAACGTGAAAACCTGGTGGCTTTTATCCTTATTTTCGTTTGTATCTAAATATTGAATCAACTTCCAACTTATTTTTGATTCCCTTACTTCGTGTATGCCCTCTATGAATAGTCCCGGATCGTTACTTATAGTGTTTATAAATTCTGATGTGTTACTGTATTCCGGTATCCTCCAATTACACATTACAAAATTTCAACTCACAATAATAATATATATATAATATTATTTCTATTCTCTCTTTTCTTTTTTTTTTTTTTTTTTATGATGCATGAAGGGAAATATAATTTCCTTATTGATGTTGTTAATCAATGGAGAAAATGTTATTATTATATTTGAGGAATTTGTTATATATTACAAACACAGCAATATAATTATTTGAATTACATATATATATTAACATACATATATTATATATTTCATCACTTATTACTTCTCTTTTTTTTTTTATTATTAATGCCGTTAGAAGATCTTGCATGTCGATGCGATATCTGCACTATTATGCCTTAAAAGAATTCCCTTATTTTCGGGTCGTGCCTCCCATCACCTTATGCAATTCTTTTTTCCTCAATGATAGGTTTCGTAGGGACATAATATGATGATGATTCTTATTTATAATTATTGTTTTATTATTTATTTAATTTTAAAATTATTATTGTGACCTGAATTAAATTTTGCAATGTTACGAAGGATTACTATAAATTTACTAAATGTATGATACAACGTTATGAGCTTGTTGGCTCATTGGTACGTCGCGGACTCCCGGTCCCGCGGCTCCGAGTTCGAATCTCAAAAAAAATATTTTTTTTTCTTTTTTTTCACTGTCATATTATAAATTATTTATTTATTTATTTATTACCATTTTTTTGTTATAATTATTATTATTATTTTTTTTTTTTTTTTTTGTTTTTTTTTTCTTAGGAAAGGAAAAAAAATTGGGATTTTTATTTAGGAAGGGGCCAATAAGTTTTATCAGGATCCTCATCCCCGTATAATCTCCAACCATATGTTCGTCCGGCTTCCTCATTCTTCTCATACTCGTTGTTCCATATAGCGTATTTAACTGCTTGTGTCCCTTCTGGTTCCTCCCATGCCCAGTTATGCTGGTTATCGTCGTTATTTTCTCTTAAGTCCATTCGTTTAAGGACGGTGTCGTTCCTCAGCTTCCTCTGAAGTTGTACTACCGTATTCTTCATATACGGTAGGTTCCAGAATATTTCATAAGTTATCATGAAATTTCTGGAATTTCCCATACCTTTATAAATTTCTATCCCTAAATCCTTTCTTATGCTTATGATCCATAGTAGTTTAAAAATTTTTTCCCAACTCAGTCCCATGGCTTTTACTATTCCAAAATGTATGTTGAAGTTGTCCATATTTCTCCTTTAGGTATGTCTCTATTGAATTCTGATATTCAATTGAATAAAAATAATTTCTTCGACGCGAAAAATTCATAATTCCCCTCTTTATTTCATGTACTTTTGATGAGTATATCAAAAAAAAATTTACTGAATCTAATTGTAATTGACCCGAATTCATCGTACAATAATTTCATCACAAATGTTTCATCACGATTCAATTAGTGATTCTTAATATATATGAATTTGTAACTCTTTAGTATTGGTCTATATGGCTGATTGGTAGACTCGCGTCCTCCCATCCTCACGGCTCCGGGTTCAAATCCGCTCGGACACCCGGTTTTTTTTTCTTTCTTAATTCTAATTTTAAAATTAACAAAAAAATTGTTAATTTAATATTTTAACCCACAAAAAAAAATTCATTATAACAATCAATAATTATCTAATTTTTTTTATTTTTTTCCTTAATTTTATTGCTTATTAGTATTAATTTTAACGAATTTAAGTATTATCAAAGAAAAATTTTTTTTTTTTATTGTTTTTCCCCCGAAATTAAAAATATTACTATAATTTAATAATAAATGATTTATGAGAGTTAAATTTTCTTTAACATGGCTACCACTCATGTTTTTCAAAAATGTATCTGCAATCGATGAGTGTATCCATATTACATGTTACATGATGGTGGGAGGTACCCTAATTAATGTTTTTGAATTGTCGTTTTTTGATTGGTGTATTCCATACGATTATTTATAATACTCCTTACGTGTTTATATATGCATTTTATGTGGGTGTTGCCTAAGTATGTTAGCAAGAATACCATATCAATGGCGTTTCTATCATCTTACTCACGTCTTATTATCAATACATTTTGAGAAAACTTAATTTATTTTAAAATTAGTTAACATAATTTATACATGTATATATCTATCTTTTAACAGTTATTATCTAATTTTAGTTTATTACTTTATCTCAATTGATTCATTTTTTAATTCATTGGATTTCTTGATTTTATCCATGTGCACTATCCTTGACCCTTTTTTGTGCTTTAACGTTACATTATTACTTTTGTAGTCAATGTTTATTATTTCATATGGACCTACATATTGTTTATGAAATTTCCCTAATTTTGGCTCTTTAAGTCTGTAAACTAACTCCCCTTCCCTAAAATATTTTGAATTTAGTTTTCTATCATAATAATATTTTGACCTAAATTTTGATTGTATAAGATTCATGCCCGCTATCGTTTGTAATTGATTCAAAACCGAAATAAGTCTCTGATGAGCTTCGCTATAATTAACGAATTTCTTGCTGATATTGAATTCTGATGGAATCCTAGTTTTTTGACCAAATACATGCTCATGTGGTGTATAACCCGTGGCATCATGTTCGGTGCAATTGTACGCGTGTTGACATAAACTCACCCATTCATCCCATTCGTCATATTTTTCTACATAGCTTTTTAAATACTCTGTTACAGTACGATGCATTCTCTCGATACTACCATTAGATTGTGGATGATAGGCCGTAGTATTGAATTTATTAATTCCGAATATTTCCGCGTGCTCGTTCAAAGTTTTATTCTGAAAATGTGTACCCTGATCTGTTAAGATGGCTGTAGGTGGACCAAAAACACATATCATATGATTCGTTAACTTCCTTGCCACTTCCTTTGCTGTAGCTCTTTTGACTGGTATAAGTATACAATATTTTATTAATAAATCTTGTATTGTTAAAATGTATCTATTATTATTTTTTGTTTTTGGTAACGGTCATTAAAAATCCATAGAAATTTTCTCGAAAGAGCATGTAGGAGTGTCTGTTATAATCATTGGCATTTTCGTTTTAACCCTTATTAATTTGTATGTAAGGCATAGTTTACAGCTTTTGACGAATAATTCTACCTCTGATCGCATTGTTTTCCAATAGTAATTAGGTGCTAATTTCTTATAAGTTTTCCTTATCCCCTTATGGCCACCTATTGACGATTCATGATATTCTTTTATTATCGAATATCTATCATGAACATTCGGTATGAGTAAATTATCTTTTAATAAAACTATTACAATATTCTCATTTTCAAATATTTCATTACATTTTTCAATCCAATAATCCCACTCTGTTTCTTTCAGTATCTGTAAATCTTTTATAATAGCTAAACTTTTAATTTGATTTGCTTTACATAATAATTTCAAATCATTAATGCTTTTTTCTATATCCTTTCTTATAGCTGAATCATTAATATTGTTTTTAATTGTAATCCCTATTATAAATATGTCTTGTAATTGTTTTAAATTTATTTCACCTTTTATATAATGTTTACCCGACCATGAATTGACATTAATATATCCCCTCTCTACTAATGCTTCCATAATATCAGTATTCCATGTAACTTCTGATGTCATAAAAAATACCATATTTTCGTGATATTTAAACGGATGTTCATTTACTACTCTTACTTTTGCGAATTTTTGATGGTTATTTAATATCCAAGGGGGTCGATCCTTTGGTACATGGCCTCTGCTTGCGCGATATTTCGTGAGCGTCCTCGAGGTCATATCTCCGGCCTTCGCTTTGTTATCGCTTGGTGTTATTCCGTCTTGCGCTATGGACTCAATACTTGAATTTCCGCTTACGTTTGGAAATTCCATCACGTGTTTAGTAACCTTATTATTTTGAATTTCAGGGTCATTACTTTCATTGTCGTCTGTGTCGATTTCAGTTGACTCACAACTTATATATCGTCTCGTTATTTTTATATATGGAGTATAGTGATTATCTTGTAAATGCAGATGTATAATTGGATCTCGTAGATTATTAATAAAATGACAGAATTCCATTTTATTATCGAGTATTTGAAAATGCACGTATATATTATATTTAAATTCCTGACTAAATATAAAGATGCAGTCGTCATTTCCCCATTCATTATATGAACTTAATATTTTACTCGTTTCTACTGGATCTTGGCATAATTTTAAGTATTTTGAATTTAGTAATTTATTTCTCAAATCTAAAGAAGATATTGCGAGATTTGCTGCTATTATTAGACTTTGAAATAAACAATTTCCTGGTGGTTCCATCAATTTTAGGCACTCATGTATTATATTTGCACCTGGCTCAATACATTGTTTTCTTTGATTGTATAATGCTACCCCCTCACTATAGGAATTATTAATTGTATCAGTTATCAAACCCGTCTTTTCGCCATTCTTATTGTCTATCGCCTCCTCATCGGTTGATAATTTTTTATTATTTATTATAAACGTAGATAATCTGTTTTCCCCAAAACTATCTTCATTACGTAATTCAGGTTCATCATTTGTTTTTTTACCTTGCTCTCTAACATGTATATCCCATCCCTTACATTCTCGACTGTTTTTAGAAGTTATTTCTACAATATATTTATTAATTGGCATTGTTAGAATTTCTTGAATGTTTATCACATTATCTCTTTCTCCGTTAATATTTTGTATACTATCGTTGTTACTTAATGTATTATTTATTGTTTTATTATTAGAATTTTGAATATTCTTATCTTTTGTTTTGTTATCATTTTTTATATCTATAATTTCCAATGTTTCCAATGAACTATCATCATCGTCTACTGATAGTTCATGAGGGTTTATTGATTTTTCTACTTTTATTATTTTGAACTTATCATTAGGTGTACTTGATATTGCTTTTTCATTTATTTCACAATTTGTGCTTGATGTATCATTATCATCTTCTGATTCGCTGTCTGTTGATGAATAATCCCTTTTATTTGTAATTGATTTCTTTTCCCTTTCTTTTTTTATGTTAATTTTCTTTTTCTTTCGCTTCCATGGATCTTTCTTATTGTATGGTTTCCATTCCTCACTTTCACTTCCATTGTCCCTTTCTTCTGATTCTGTATCATCTGTTTCCTTATCTCGATTCTCTTCCTTTATAATCCTTATTGTTTTGTGCTCATTTTTACTTATGTCCTCCTTTTCTTGTTCGTCTGCTAATATATATAAATCTTTCCGAGGCATTTCTGGATTTACCTCCCCGTCTTTTAGTATCGGATTTCTTGACAGTGCATCTGCGTTCGCATTTTTTATACCTGGCCTATATATAATGTCAAATGAATAACCCTGTAATGATGCCTTCATTCTATTAAACCGAGTATCTAAATGTTTAGTAGTGTGAAAATGTTTTAAAGGTTCATGATCCGTTATGACCGTAAATTTTGTGCCATACAAATAATGCCGAAATTGTTCTTTTGCAAAAACCACCGCTAACAATTCCTTATCATAAGTTGAATACCTTAACTCTGGCCCTCTTAAACATCGTGATGCGTAAGCGCAAGGTCGGTCTTTCCCTAATTCACCTTGACTCAAGATAGCTCCTAGCGCGTAATCCGATGCGTCTGTTGTAACAATAAACGGTTTTGATAAATCAGGTGCTTGCAAAAAAGATTCACTACATAATACTTCCTTTATTTTATTAAATGCCTCTTGTTGTTTATCTCCCCAATAAAATTGCCTTTCCCCTTTGATACCTTCTAATAAGGGTAATGTTAATTTGGCATAATTTTGAATAACTTACGATAATAACCCGCGAGACCCAAAAATTGTTTTATTTTCTTTGATGTTAATGGTATCGTATAATCTTTTACTGCTGATATTTTATCAGGATTCATCTGTATTTTCCCTGCTCCCGCAATATGACCTAATACCTTAGCCTCGTTTTTAAGGAATTGACATTTCTTAGGCTCAATAGTTAGGTTAGCTCTTTCCAATTTCCTAAGAACCCTTCCCAACCGAATTAAATGCTCCTCTATGGTTTCAGAGAATATCATGATATCGTCTAAATAAACCTCTATTTCCTCCCTTGATAACCCTTCCAATGCTAACTCCATAGCTCTCATGAAGGTTGTTGGTGCTTCCTTCAGTCCCATAGCCATTCGTTCGTATAGAAAACTACCTTGCGGCCCTGATGAAGCAGTCAATGCCGCGGATTCTGGGTCCATTTTTATTTGGAAAAATCCCATCCTTAAGTCCATAATTGATATGTAATTTGACCCTGCTAATTTTTCTATTATTTCATTAGTAAAAGGTAATGGGTAACAGCTTCCTAATGTTTTTTCATTTAATTGCCGAAAATCGGTTACTAGCCTCCATCTTTTATTACCTCTAGCATCGGGATGTTTTGGTACAATCCATGTGGGAGAATAATAGGGTGATATAGATGATTTAATAATATTTTGGTCCTTTAATTTGTCTATTTCCTTTTTTAACACTTCTTTCAATGCAGCTGGGTATCTATATTGTTTATTTTTTAAAGGTTCTTTTGACGTTAACTCTATTTTATGAGTAATTAAATGTGTTGCTCGCAGAGGTTCATTATCTAAGCCAAAACCCCCTACATAAGGTCTAATAGTTTCACGAATCAAATCTTTTTCCTCTTGATTACTTCCCTCAAGGTCTACTAAGATCATAATTTTTTCTAATCGTTCTTCTTGAATTTTAGGATTGTTACTTAAACAACGATTGAATTCCATTATCTCCGTTATTATTTCATCATTTTTTTCCTTAATTTCTTCCATGGTTATATTAATTACAATTTTGTCATTAATATTTGTATTATTCCTATTGTAAAAATCTCCAATTTCCATATTATATTTTTCGTCTATAACATCACATGGTATCAATTCCACCTCTGGAAGTGGTATAGTAACTGCTTCGTCATTGGTGTTACTACAATAGGCAATTACAACGCCATTTTGTCTTATTGCTAAAAAGTTCCCAAATGTAATACCCGGAGCTAAATTCTGTGGCGGTACAAATCCTATATCATAATTTCCTTTTACCCGAGCGAATATAGCTTTTTTTGTTTTACCCGGAATTTCTATCATATTGTCTCTCGCAAAAGGAATCCATGTATTATCTAGTTTTAGTATTTTTTCTTCAGACATGACAATGCCGTTATATTTTGTAATCATATCCCATCCCAAGATTCCATCTGCATCAATCGGACGATTATTTTGGACAAGATGAAATTCACATTCGGAATCATATATCTTTGCTATGATTACTCCCTCCGTTAAGCATTTTCCTACGGTGAATCCATGAATCATGATCTGAGACACCTTACATACATTGTCTTGTGCTAATATTTTGTTTTTTTTTTATTACTGATATTTCTGCTCCTGTATCAACATAAAAGGTCGCTTTTCCTTGTGTAAATTCTTCGGCGTACACCAATATTACTGGTAAGTCATTCACTTTTTTTATTGCATTTACTCTCGCTATTCTTATTTTTGGAAAATATACATCTACCCTGGAAATATCATGCTCATCACCGAGAGTTTGTGATGAGCATCTTATTAGTTTAAATTATCAGCATTGTCAAAAGTTACTGACGATTGAAGTAAAGTTTGTTCCTTTATAATGTTAACTCGTGCATCCTGGGAGTAATTTGGTCTCTGATTTACTTGATTACTTGAAAACCCCTGATGATTATTATTATTATTATAATTATTGCTTCCATTATGATTATGTTTATTCCTCCCTCTATTAATATATTCGCCCCTATCATTATTTGGATGCCTAAAAGGTCCCGGATTATTTCTTGTATAATTATTGTAGAAATTGGGATTTATTGGTCCTCTATTATAATTATTATTACCATTATATCGATTGCTATTGCTTCTGTTTCCTTCAACAAGTCCAGTCGACGGTCCTTGATAATTCAATCCCTGATGATCTTGATTATTATTATTTATCATTCCCCTTCCTTGCTCTATTTTTATTTGTAACCTATGACATTCTCTCCACTCATGACCTCCTTTATTACAATATTTGCAATATTTTGGCTCTCGTTCATTCTTTATCAATTCGGTATCATTCTTATACAGCCTATATTCCCTTGCTTCTTCCTCATATTCAACTCCTAAAATAATAGCTTCTTCCAATGATAGAGGTAATGTCGAATTTATCCGGAATGATATTTCTCCTTTTAATCCAAAAATAAATTTCCTCACAATTTTCCTATCAAAATCTTCATAATTAATGGGGGGGGGGTAATTTTTTTTGTTATAGATTCTAATTTGAGTGCAGAATATAAATCTTCTCTTAACATCTTAATTCTATTCCCGAAATCTAAAACTGATTCGCTTGTCCCTTGTGTGCATTCCTTTATTTGTGTTAATAACATTTTTACTAATCCGGGAGCACCAAATCTTTCACCTATATCAGTAATGAATTGATCTACTGAAGTATAACTCCCCAAATTTGATCCCAACATTCGTCTCGCGTTGCCCGTTATTTTATTGACTAGCGCACATAAAATGTGTATTTCTACTTCCGGTCCCCAATATTGCATGGTTTTCTTTATCCAATTCACTAAATTAACTATTTCACTAATCTCTTCGGAGCATGTCGGCATTTCTCGTGCAATCTTAGGTGGAGGTCTATAATTTAATTCCGAATACTGATTATAACATTGTCTCGTATTTGCTATTGGATCCCAATGATTTGTATTCTGAAATGACCCGTATTCGACACTATTTACATCTTGTTGATATTGATCCCGATTCTTACCATTAATCATTTTGACATCGTCAAGTTCACCTTTTAAATTTTTAATTTCATTTCTTAATTTTAAAATTTCAGGTAATAATTCATTTTGAATGTTCGTTTTCGTTTTTTCTCTCGGATTTTCATATTCCTTATTTCTGTGCTCTATATGTGGTTTATTAATTGATTTAATACTCCCATTTTGTAATCTAGTCATGTCAATTAGTATTTCTAATCCCCTTAATAATTTTTTATTAATATATGCCTGTTCATTCATATCTTTAGAATTTGTTTCTATATTATCTTTAATCCCTTTTGATTGTGATTGCATTTGTTCTAATCCTTCCTCGTGTATTTCTTGTATAGGATCGTCAATTGCATCGCGTTGGTCGTTTCTTCTATGGTATCCCATTAACATGGAGTCCTGGTTGGAATTTTCCATCGTTTTTTGTTCTATTCTATTATCAACTATTTCTCTAACTTGTTTATTTTGTAAAGAATCGAATTCTGCTATTAATTTGTCAACATTATTTCCGCATACTCTTAGTTGTTCCTCGGGTTTTGCAGCACTAGTCAGCATTTTATGAGCTGTTTCGAATGTTATGTCAGTTTCGTTTTCAAGATCCCACTTGCCTAACCCGTTTACTGAAGATGTCACAATACGCGGCTTTAAACTTTCCTTTTCTAATTTACTTTTATTGAATAAATTAATTTTTTTAAACATTACCTAACTAATTATCAAAAATAATAATATCAATTTTAAAATTGATAGTACAACACGAGTAACTAAATCAAAAATATCCAATCTAATGTCCTTATTCCCAGTTCGGGTCTCTATCCTCACAATTTACCCAGCAAGTATATATATATACACATATGAATCATATAATGTTGAATTTCTTTTTTTTTTTTTTATTATATAATTAATCTTTACTTACATAAATATGAGTGCTAAAAAGGTCAGTAGTTTCCAGGTCATCACTTCTTCCTGGATTGTAGTATTCTCTTGTAATTGTATATATATATTTTTTTCACTATTATTTTAACGTCGCGAATTTTTCGTTTAATTAATTTTCCTTACCTCGACAGAAATCCTGGTCACGGCACCAATGTTACGTTTATTACGACTACTTATATTAATTACTTATATTTATATATATTTATTTATACTTTATCTATTTATCGCGTTTATTTGTCGCATATTTCTTATACTTCTTTATTTATTTCTTCGTAACGATTTCCCAGTTCTTTTTGCCGTAGCTGAATCGGTCAAAGCGGTTCAGCCTTTATGAGGTTTAAAGATTAAAATAAATACAATTATATTATTTCATGTTTAAATACCGATTTATTGATAATAAATCGGAAGAGAGAATGTAAGTATTTAATTGGCTCGTGTTACAAGTCTAGCGTCCTACGTATGTGTCCGAAATTATAATAATACTTGCGTTATCGTTCGTACGTGTGAGCGTCGTGTTGATTTTCGATGAGAGTCACCGACCAGTATTATATTACTCCGAGTTACTTCGCGCCTGTTATTACTCCAAAATTGTCGAATCCCGAAACACGTCTCAAGATAATAATCACACAATAATAACTGAACAAAAATTCCCTCGAACATCACTCATGTTCCTTATTTTATAGAGACAACTGTGAACTCCATTAAGCCCTCCCACCATGGAGGTGTTCTCATTTTTAAGCTTATTACCTTGATTTTGTTTAGATTTCTCCATATATTGTTTAATGAAGAAGCATTATCGATATTATTTCTCAATTTACGCTCACCCGTATTTCTCTTTATGCTACGTCTTGCTCCCATTTTCACTTACTTTATACAAAATTTATTATTTATTTAATTAATTATGTGAATTTCGTTACACACGTAACAGTAAAAATAATTGTAAAATATATTAAAAGATTTTAAACACAAAATACATTCTAGAACTGTTATGGAATAAAAAAATCGACAAAAGTAAAAATTTTTGATGGAATATCTATATATTTTATAAACATAATAATCATATAAAAATATATAATATTAATATTTTTAAAACTAATGTTTAATTATAAATTTTTACAGTATATTTTTTATTTTATAGCATAATCATTATTATATTTTCAGATGGAAACCAAAACTGCTATAAAAAACTTCATTAATAGAATATAAAGGAGGAAACACTATGGTAAGTATTTAAAAAATTTTTTATATAACAAGTGTAAACAGTCATCGTCAATTGATTGTAAGTAAACATCATAATATTCTACAAACATTTTAATTAGTAATATTTGTTTAAAATATTTATTAACAAAGTATATTATAATATAGGAAACCGCAGAGTAATTTTAGAAATACAACATAATCTTGTGAACATAATTAAGGAAAATTCATTCCAAAGGTCAGGTATAAGGTTCACTTATTAAATCCACAGAAAGGTTAGCAATAAAAATGAAAGCTGAAGATCTTTTCCTAGGGTTTTTAAATACTCTTCATCTACACATTAAATTTTTTAATTTGATAAAAGTTCTATAATGTATTGTCAAAATAGAATTTTTGTAGTATAATCGTATAATTTAATTAATAAATTATTCTGATTGTTTTAATATATTTAATCCTTTTTAATATTTAAATGCCTCCAGTGTATATCCACAGCCATAGAAGAGATACTTTGAGAATGTTAAGGTAAATTTTGTAAACAAACATAGTGGGAGAAATTTGCTCTTTAAATTAGAAACACTAGGACCTCTAAAGAGTCTGTGGCCCGTATTGAAATTTTTTTTATGTGCTTTAAAACATTTTAACTCATGCCATATACTCTTGAGAGGTCGGCAGAGAAGCTATAAGATTGACTAAGAAAGAGCATATTTCTCCCACCATAAACATACATCTATTCAATTTGGCCTTTACGATGTAGTTTTCAATTTTAAATATATTACACTGCATTATTACAAATACATTTTGTATGATTTACTTCTATGGTTTGTGAACATATTGATATTTCTGGTTTTACTATTTTTAAAATATATTTCTAATGATGTCAGCATAAGTAGTAGTACTGTAATACATTTAAAATTTAAAAGTATATTGGACAGTCTTTTGATTGAAATATGTTTATTAATAAATTTATCAACTTACCTATAAAAATGCTTGTTTCAATTCCTAAATCTTACCATGTATATTTAGTTCTTAATAAGTATAAATTAAAAATTTTTTAAATATATATGCAAAGTTACTTTATAATTAACAGTTATTAACTTTACAAAAAATTAAAAATACAAATACATTTTTAACAGACAGCAACATTAATTATTCACACTTATCCCGAAAGAAAGGGCTATACATATACAGGGTGTTTAAATTGCTATAATATCAAAAAATAATTAAGTTAAATAAATGAATGTAAAGTTTGTAAAGAACAGTAAGAAAAGTTCTTTCAACAAGAATGCGCGTTCGCTTAATAATATACCAAAAAGTTTAATAAAAGTGTTAATTAGCAGTAAATAAACTTATTATTTTTTTTAAAAATACATTAATATTTTTGTGCTAGTTAAAAAAAATATTTTTTTTAATACAATTTTAACTTATCAGTGATAACATTTATTATTATTAAAATGATGTTATATTTTAAAATGTTTTATTTATTTGTGATGGTTTACAAAAAAAACATATTTAGTTCAATAAAGTGTAAATTATCTGTGAATAAACTTATTATTATTTTTAAAGATATGTTTTATATATTTGTGAATATTTTAAAAACGTGTTGTTATTAAAAATATTGTGTTCAATACTAATATTCAATTCTTTCAAAGAAGTTATTATATAGGACATCTTTATGGAAATCTTTTGTGTCGAATGATATTGGTTTTGCATATTTGTTAAATTTTGTAAGTGTGTTTTTTCTTATGTTATTTTTTATGTCATATAAAAGTTATTAGAATGTATAAGATAATTATATTTCTTTAATTATATGGATGAAAATCTTTTTTTTATAGCTTAATGATAATAAAAGGATGATGCAAAAAAATAAAGACTTGTATTTATTTCATTTAATTATATATATTATTCTAATAGTAAAATAATTTCATATTTAATATAACAATAATTATTAGTTTATAAGTATATTCAATTATTCAATTAAAAATGTTATTTAATAATTAATAAGTTTGATATATTAATTTGCATTTTTAAAACCAATAAGGTATTAAACACAATATACTTAATATTAAAAGATACCTATACATTTTATTAAATAATTATGTGTATTATTTAAAAATGATTGTCTAATATATAATACAAAAGGTATTCAGATTATTTTTGTCATTAATTTTAGTGTATATGCATAAACATTTTGAAAAATAATGAAAAAAATTAATATTTTTTATAATAAATAATACTTATAATAAATTTAATTAAAAATTATAATAGGGGAAAAATTTTTGTATTTATATTTTCTTTGAAAAATATACAAATAAATTGTTAACAAGATTTTAAAATCGTTTATTTGTACCTAATCTAAATTTAAATAATTTTTTCAAGAGCATTTTTAAAATTCAAAAGTAATATTTGAAAGTTAAAGAAACAATTGACTCAAGAAATCTTCATTATATATTTCATACACATTGATTAAATTTTCATACTCGATAAATTAATTTTTATATTCATTAAATATTTTATACAATAATATTATATATTTTTGTGAAAGGTTATTAAAAATATATAGCATTTGATGCTATAAGTTATTGTTGATTATAAAAAATCAATTTAAATTATAATTTTCAGTAAAATATAATTTGCTTTTAAAGCCATTAATAATAAATGATATATTAGAAAATTGTATTTTTATTTAATATCTTAGATTATAACTTAATATTAATACATTAAGCTAATAAAAAAATTTTTAAGATCATAAAGTAAATAATATGTTTTTAAAAATTCAATTCATAATACAAGTATGAATTGAAGTATAAGTAATCAAAGAATATCAGTGAATAAATTTTTATATTGATTAAAAATAATGATAATATTAATTATTATATATGAGTACATAGTACTAATTACATTAAAATAGTTAAATATAATGCATTCATTTATTTTTACAAATTTAATTTGAAAAAGAATAACCATAACAAATTCTAAGTTAAAAATAAAGATTTGAATGACATTCAGCATTTTCATATGAGCATTGAAATACGTTATGCATGTATTTAAATTTGTCAAATTGAAATTTTTACAATATTATACTGTATATATTATACTAAAATATATTAATCATAGTTTGAAAATAATATCTTTAAAAGTTATTTATTATTATTGTATTTGTATTCAATTAAAATTTTTAGCAAAACATCCAAGTTAAAATGAAAGATTATCCTAATTTTTAAGCTTTAATTATTTTCATCAACTGTTAAATATACCAATAATTAAACATTTTATAATTATTATTTATAAAATATATTAATGAAATATTAATTTAAAATACAAATATACACATATACATTTTCTCCACATTTGTATTTACAATTCAAAAGTATGTATATTTGCATATATATTTATTTCCATGGTACTATTTCAAATTAATAGTGTTCTCTTCATTTGTAAGTTTATTATTTAATACTTTTTTTTCAATAAATAATAGAACAATTAATAATAGAAAGAAATAGATATAATTATTAGAATAATTTGGTTTTAAAATATTACTTATTTATTTAAAATTTATCAATGTTATTTATCCCTTATTGCTGGTATCATAATTAATACAGCAGGTACCCTCGACTTCCCCCCCCCTTTTGCTGGTATCATAATTAGCACAACAGGTCCCCCCCTTTTGCTGGTATCATAATTAGTACAGTAGGTACAGCAGATACCCCCCACCTCCGTTTTTGCTGGTATCATAATCATGGTATTTTAAGAAATGGAAAAGGTGCATTTAAAGAAATTTTGAAACAAAATTTTAGTAATACAGAACTTTTCGCACGTGTTTGGTGTTTCGTGCGAATGGTCACACAGATGTTTGACGAATATTTTCATTTCTACAGGGAAACAAATTTTACTGCAATTGCATTTTCGTTTTCTTGAACAAAATTTTTAAAGATTCTTTAAGAATAAAGCTAAACATTATATTGAATGTAGTAGAATTATTTCAAATAATGAATTGAATTTTTTAGTAAAACTTTTAGTAATATATAAATTTTTTTTTTTTATCAAATAATTTTTAAAATTAACAAATTTTTTCAAAAATTTATTTTCCCTCAAATAATTTATTAAAATTGGTAAAATTGTCTACAAAAAACATTTTCATCTCTGTTTTTAATATTAAGAATAAGAGAAATTCTTCATGCACTAGTAAAAGTAGTAGGTAATACATTTATTGCTTTACCTGCGCCGAAGTTCAAAATCTGCAAACGGCACAGATGGAATAATAAAAGTATTAGTTTCTACTCTCACTATTGTATGTATATCTTTTCGTATACAATTGATAGAGTAGACGAATTTTCTGTATACATCGCTTTTAAAAATTCTAAGCACATAAGGATTTATATTATTTCATAATATTTTAAAGACAATATATATATTTATATTGTATTGAAAATAATTTGTTAAAATTTTTTTTTTACTTTTATTTAATATTATTTTTAATTTGTAAGTTTCAAGTTTATTCACGGCGGCTAAATTATCTTCTTGCTCTAGAAAAAAATAAATTTTTTATAAGCACTTCGAAACCTATTTAAAAAAAAGGTATAAAAATATATATGAACTAAGAGTAAAAGAAATAGACATCTGAAATACTTCGAGCTTTGAAAATAATTTAGTATAATTGAAAAACATTTTTATTAATAATCGCTAAGTGTGAGAAAGAGAAAAAATATTTTAACCACCATGGTTGTTTCTTATGTAAAGCATTGAACTTAACATTTCGTGTGTCGCTACTGGTAACCCGGTACATGTGTTTACATTCTAGTATTTCAAACACTTGTATTCGACAACAGATTTTAAGTTTTTAGTTCTTACAAAATTTCTTCATAGAAGAAGCTTAAAAATTCATTTATTCAGGTGCAATTGATATAAATAAATTTCTAAGAAAATATAAATATAAATGAATATATAATTAATTAGGGTTTGTTATGAAGTTAGTGTGAGTAAAATTTGAATTAATTTTTATTTCATGTAATAAAAATAAACTGATGCGAATCAACAACCATGTTATTAAAAATTAGTGAATGAATTTTGAATAGATTTTTATATTATCAAATAAACATAAGGAGTGATACGGATGAGATTCAATGAAGTATTTCATAAATCAATATTAATGACACAAATTTTATTGGTAAATAAATAAGTTTAATAGTAAATGTTTTTGTAAAAATAATATTATTTAAAATTTCTCATATATATACAAATAAATAAGAAATATTGTAAAATATTATATATAATTTCTGTTTTAAAAATAGTTAAAATATAATTTAAATAAGAAATACTGTAAAATATTATTTATAATTTCTGTTTTAAAAATAGTTAAAATAATAATTTCTATTACTTTTGTTTAAAATATAATTTAAATATCAAATATTTTAAAAGTTTATACATATTATTTGTTCGAGCACTAGTTAATTTAATAATTTATATATTTTTTAATTAAATTGAACGTTAATAACTAATATTTTAAAAGTTTAAGCATATTTTACAATATTTCATATTTAAATTATATTTTTTATCGAATGTAATAGAAATTATTGTTTTAACTATTTTTAAAACAAAAATTATACATAATATTTTACAATATTTGATATTTAAATTTTATTTTAATCAAAAGTAAATAGAGTTATTTTCATGGTGGGAGAAATATGCTCTTTTTCTCTCGCACTTATGACTTTTCTGCCGATCTTTCAAGAGTCTGTGGCCCAATAAAAATTTTCTTACAAGTGCTTTAAAATCTATTAGAAAAAGCGTTCTTCTGTACATATGCGAAGCACGAGGGAATACACTGGTGCTTCGTACATGTAGTAGTAATTAGTTAAACTACAATTAGTGAAACTCAAACTATAATTTAAAAAATGTAACAACGTTAATTATTTAAAAAATTACTTTATATTGTTCTGTTACGAAATCTCATTATTATAATAAAGCACCCTGAGTGTTGACCGAGGACACCGCTAGATCCATTTCAACTTTGCCTACTTCTTGAAGTCGCTGCGCCATGTCGCGCTAAAACATTAAAATGTCTACGCACTTTTATTTCAGGCAGATGCAATATTAAGAAAAAAATGAATATCGAAAATATATTTAAAGGAATAATAAAACAATTACTTAACATTGTAACATTATATTATTTCTTAATTATCAATCTATTTGAAAGATATTATTTGGTTAAATTATGTTTTTAAATTATTTATAGTACATGGAAATAATTAAATTTGCTGCTATGGAAAGAATGTATTATACCAGATAAAGAGAGATAGAGAGAGCAAAATAAATTTTATGAAATTCAGTAACGTATAGAATAGGATAAGGGATTCGGTTAATCAAGAAATAATGGAATGAATCATATCGTATTTATGGTATGAATCGACATTGTTATTTATACACAATATGAAAAAATAGTATTAATAGATTATCATGAGATAATAATGTATGTTTTGTTGTTTCTATATGGAGTGAAACACTTATCAATCATTTCCATTAATTTAACATTTAATATTCATAAAATAAATAGGTTTAACTCTACTCGTGGAGCATAGACAGTTGTCATTTCTATAACTTTGCTAAACCTTAAAACCTGTGCTCTTACATAGAGTATCTTCTTTTCTTGCTTTGGTTGTAAATATGATTTGTAGATATTTTTAATGCTTTGATTTTTGTATATAAATTTTTTTCAAGCTTTTTTACATATTGTATAACGCATTGTAATATTTATGTACTTTTGATTTCTAATTTATATATTACATATAAAAATGAATAAGAAAATTAAATGAGAATAATAATTTAATCAATTATTTAGTATTTAAATTATTAAAGATAATAACAATAAACTCATTAAAAATTGGCATCAGAAACCAACACAATAAAAAAGAAAATTTAAAAATTCTATTTATTTATATTTAATTCTAAATATCTTTAATAATTACAGTCATTTTTTTATATCCATTGTGGTATAATTGAATAAAAATATAGTTCATTCTTTCATTTATGCCGATGTGTTAATAAAAAAATCTTTGTCCTCAAGATGGTGTATTTAATTACAAAAATAATTATATTATATAATATTTACACATATATAGAAAATAAATTAAAAGAATTGAATATCAAATTCTTAAACGTAAAAATGTTTAAAATCTACTAAGACGTATAATTGGCACGTCACAATTACACATTATTACTATCATATTATTTAGAATGAACTTATTCGGATTGCATAGATTATGATGCTGTGGATTAATTATCAACAATCATTGCATCACTTATTGATATCAATACTATAGTTGACCACTAAGTCAGTGTTGACCTAAAATTACAATTAATAAAATTAAAAAAGCAAAACGAAGTGTTAGCTTAAGTAACGAAAATAGTTATTATAGAGGAAAGTAATCTCACGTATCAATGATCTCACGAAATAGTTAAACCCTTTACTAAATTAAAGCTTTATCAACAAATTATCAACACGAGGCCAGTCGGCACCATGATACTTTATGCATGACTGGATGTTTTGCCGATGTAGGCGGCACTGGGTGTCCATGAGGGGATTGAAGTAGAGTGAGATTAATACCCGTGTTATTGTAGACTTATAGATATACTAACGATGCATGTGCGGTGTAAGTGTTGTGGTGTTGAAAATAATATTATAGTGCCGCCACAAGATGGTCGCTAAGTATAGATTATGTATTAATTGATAGGTATAGTGGTTTACCGCTTTCATGTTCGATCGAATATTTTGATTGGTGGCTTTCGCAGTGGCCATTTAGAATTTACGATCTAAAAGTACGAAGCGGAAAAAGATCTTATTTTTGACAATTAAACAATAATTGATTTTTCCTTCAAGGAAATCAAGTTAGATAAATTTATTATTGGTTTATAAATAAATTAATGACTAGAATCGGTTGGGAATTTCCTTTTTTATGAGGAAACTTCCCTCAGTTCTAATTCTTGCTTCTTGATAAAAGGTATTAGAATATTTCTCGTTTGTTAAGATAATCAATTTGAGTGGTACTTGTAATCATCTGATTAATAATATTCGATAGTGAAATAAAGCTAATCTATTGAGGAAAGTGAGTATAAACCTGTGTAAATATTGAAGAAGATTCATATGTATGGAGCTAGTAAAAACTACGAAATCATCCTAAATCATTCATTACGGGGAATGAGAGAAAGTCAGGTTGGAAGGCCATATATATATATATATATATATAATGCGTGATTGTTGTTATAATAAAACTTGGTTATCTTGATCTTGAGCAGGAGATTCGATGATCTTACAGTAAATTATTTACATAGCGGAACTCGGTACCGGATTAAAATAAATAAGAAAAGCCAAAAAAATGAAAGTGTTAATTTTAAGTCGTGGAGTGCAGTGAGCGATTATTTAGAGTAAATATAATTTGCATAAACTCAGGAAGAATTTTCACGCTAAAAAAATCACCGTGTTATAGTACTTTGGTGTCGTCTTAACGACGTAGTTAAATATTAAAATGTAATATGAAAATATCATTATGTATTTTATTATAAATAATGTCAGGCATTTATAGCACCAGTAATTTCCCATTTATTAATAAAAATTAGTTTTTTTTATTAAAGTCACAATAATAATAATAAAATATGTGATGTAATTATATAATAATATATAATGATGTATATGTACTTTTGATAACAATCGTAGCATTGACGTTTCGATATATTTATACCATCTATTTAAACTTTCCGCCTTATTAATTTAATATTAGTTTAATAACTTAATATTATTTTTTTTTAATTTTGTATATATACATGTAAATATTATATAATTATTTTTGTAATTTAAGAGCAATTGATACAGATAAGGAATTCCTTGTTAAAACGATATACATGGTTTGTCGACGAAATATAGTTTTTTTTTCATTTGGCGAATATTGGTTGCAGCGATTTGGAAGAGGTTTTAAAATATAGAGGAAAGTTTTTCGATAATTAGATGCGGCAGGATTTTACTTCACGTGAATGGGGTTTTTCGATTTTTGGATACGGCGCGCTTAAGCGATTAGTGGAAAAACGCTACGCGAGAATGTTTCGTTTAAAGATTTTAATAAAAGAAAAAACTTACCTTTTTTAATGAAATATGATTTATTGGTAGATTTATAAACAATTTGAAACAAAAATTTTAAATTCTTCAACATAATTTCCTCCTGCATCAACTTATTTACGAAGGCGACTTTTCCAGGTTTCAAAAGCAGTTTGAAAGTCCTTAGTTTTGATATTTTCGCACAAACTTTTCGTATTTCTAAGTTTTTTGTACTATATTATGCACTGTAGATTTCCTGGATTGCTATAACTGTTAATCAACGGTCCGAATTTAAAATTTTTATCGCGCGGCGGATGTTCGTAGTGATTCAAGTGCTTTTTGGGCTCTCAGATCGAGACTCGTTGATGATCTTTTCTCGGTTCTCTTTAAAAGCTTTGTGTCATTTTCCACATTTTCCACATTTCGATTTTGACATATAATTATGTTCATAAGTTTTTTTCAGTTGCAAACAAAATTTTATGGTTCTGTGTCCAAAAACTGAAAAACATCCTTCGCGTGAAGAAAAATTTTCACGCTTCAATTATCAAAAAAACAAAAAAAAAGCATAAATGGAAAAAGCTTCCCTCACATTATAAGGCACGTTCCAAATCATTACAACTAATAGTCGCAAAATGAAAAAAAAACTCGATACTTCTTGGACAGACCATGTAAGAATGAGCCATAGTTGTTTTTAATTATTTACAATTTACTAGATAAATATCAATTTTTATTTTTTTATTAAAAATATCTTAAATCGTATTAATTTCTTTGTAATTTTTAAATTTCAAATGATTTTTTAAAATTCTGTCTTAATCGCAGAGTAGTCGATGTATTGCGTATGTTTATATATATATTATCAACATTATAGTAGTAAATTTTCAAAAAATTTTAATTGTTATTACATTTTAATAAACTTTATGAATAAATTACTTTATAATTAATATTTTGTGACAAGATTTATATATTATTTGTAAATAATTATGATAAAATAATAATAAATAATTTATAAATATACCATAAAATTGGTTTTATAAATATAAATAAATTTATAATAAATTTTTCTAGCACTTTTTCATTAATTATTCAAATTTGTGATTTTTTATTAATTTTTTTTTTATATAAATAATTTCACTATTATTAGCATCGTCATATATCGTAGAAGAATCAATACGAGTTTTATCAACTGGATATAACCTGTAAAAAATTTGTATTTGCAGAATAATTATGTAAAGAAGTAAAATATAAATAAACCTACTAAGCGAAGAACTTTAATGAACTAACTTTATTGACTAAATTTATAAACCTATATAAATGTAATAAATTGAAAAACATACCAACGCTGATAAAGATAGATAAGAAAAACAGCATCGTCTCTAAAACAAGCTACTCTATGAACGATGGGCATCGTGATAATAAATGCAAATACATCATCTATAAAAGTATTAAAAGCTTTATACATGAATGATCTCCAAGGAAGATGAGCAACAGATTTCAATTTATAATTTACAAATAATTGTGGTAACATAAAAAGAAATCCGAAAGCATAAACACCATTAACTAAGGAATATATACACCAAGAGTACCAACTGTAAATTTATTAAAATTTATAATAAATTTATATACATTTTTTAATACGAATTATTTTAATATAATAGAAATTTTAATTACCTTTTATGTGGTAGATACAAAAGAGAATATATAGCACCTAATATAACTAAAGGATACAGTATATACCTAAGATATTTCATACTTTCTGTATCAAATTCTCTTGTTATTGTTTCGGATGAGGTATATTTAGTTTTGTTAAATCTTAGTTTGGGAAAAGTATTTCCAACCCAATTAAATTCTGCTTTTAATACTTTTTTAGTTTTCCAAATCTAAAAAAATAAAAAATAAAAAAATAAAAAATCTAAAAAAGTATTTATTGTAATATATTGTTTATACTTTTATTTTGAAAATATCATGGAATAAATATTATTAATTAGAACACTAAGTATTTCTTATAAAAAATTGTACAAATTTAAATTATATTTTATTACTGTAAGTGGTTGTGCATTTTAAACTGCTGCTGTTGAATATCAAGTCTCTAACTGTTGAATCGTACCCTATAGAGCGAGTAACCATCTTATATCAAATTATCTCGCGCGAAGTAATAAAAGCAGTATACATTGACTATGTTACCTTATAGTAAATTTATTCGCATCAAACGTAATTGTTTCTTTTGTCATGCTATGTACATAAATCCACCGTTAGCAGCAACTTTGATATTTTATCGGAATATTTTCGAAGGTTCGTGCAAAGCATACGCTTAAAACAACTTTTCTATCCAAGTTAGATAATATTTTCAGTACCTAATCGCTACTCTGTCTTCAGGCTTTCCAACTCCTTTTGATCAAGTTTTAACTCCCGCTGCAGAAGCGATCCGAAGAATAGTTATTCATTATTACACAAACACTAAGTATTTGTTTGGGTTTCTTTTTGAATATACAGAAAATAAAACCGAGATAAGTCCCTCGCAACGACGTTATAAAATATATCTTGAACCGTTTCATGGCGGACATGGCTGGCTGCAAATACGCAAAAAAGTCTTCGAGCGGCTGCACGACAAAAGCACAAAGGATGAAAAATAGAGACCGAAGGACGCCGGACTTCACGCTAAGCCTTCGCGGAAAGCAGTTTTAAGTTTAAGCAGTATTTTAAACTTTCGTTATTCATTACGTTATGCAATATTATGGCTTGTGTGGGTCTTTAATAGCGGCGGTGATGAATTTATTTAAAACATATGAACGGAGTAATCCATTCGCGATCGATTACTTCCATACGACTATATACGGAGATCTTCGAGGAGCTGAGCGATCTTTATAATGGACAGATACCCGTTCCCCAACTGTGATTAACGCAGTATAAGATGGATTGGTGTATCATCTTATTAGTGTTAATGTGTGCACGTCTCGCAATTTAGAAGTTGAACAGCGATACATTGCGAAGATGTCGACAGCGGTAGCTGTGGCTTATCCCCTTTTTTCGATAAAGGAGTTTTTAGGCCGAGTTTTTCCTGCTAATGCCTCCAGCATTACAGTATTAAATAAAGAAATCAAAGGTATATAGATACATTTAATTATTGTGTTTTGTTTATGATAATAGTGCGACCAAGAACAAGTTAAACCCAAATGTTTTCTTGAGAAATAATTTTTTTTTCTTTTACTTTTGCATGGACTGTGAATAATCTTTTAAATTTTGGTTGATTTTGCTTGTAGTTATTTTGGTATCAATATTATTATTTAAAGAGAATATCCCATACACGTTATTTCATTATATATATAATTAATTTTTAATAAGAAATTTATTATTAAAGTGCAACGAGACATCCTAGTTGCTAGAAGTATCGGTACAGCCATGTGTGCTGCCCGGGACTTCTAACACGTGTAGGCCACCATGTTATCACTTGCTGAATCACGCGATGGCTCAGAGTAAGGAAAATAGGCCGTTCGAGTCATTTTTTAACACGTAGCCTGCCGCAGTAGTCCGCGCAGACCAATGACTCATGGCCATCGTCAACCCAGATTCCCTAAATCCGTGAATCCCCTCGTGCAGCAAGATATGCACTGGCAGACGCATATATCAAGTGTCAAGGAACCGAGGCTACTTAGCACACCGGTGCGACAGCCTACAGAGTAGAATCCTTCTGGCCTCGATCCCGACCGCACACCATTCTTCTCGCTTATTCCTCTACACACGATTTCGTGTCAGCAAACCCCTAACCGCCTCCGCTGTCACGCTTTAGTGGCGACAGTTTAAGTTTTCGCGTCGGCCCAATGCTTCAGGTTTCACTATTTGCAGTCAAACCATCCTGTTCTGTAGCCAGAAGTATTCTGTGTCAAGTATGTAAATTTGCGTCCGTTACAAATTTATCATTCGCATCCACCATCCACAACGTTGGCTCGTGTTGAGCTTTCTTTTGCAATAGGAGTTTTGTTTTTTAACACCCGTAGGGAACTGTCTTCACAAACCGACCCTATTCCTTCTATTCCCCACTGATTCGATACTTTTGCTGTTAGCAATGCCGTCTGCTGTTTCTTTGCTACCGTGTTATTGTGCCTCAAAAGCTAACCTTTGTTTCTCACCATGTGTTATTATTTATTTACCTGTATTTGTAAAAAAAATTCAAAAATAAATAACTGTCCGAAATATCTTCGTATGTATAAAGGTTTTGTAAAGTAATTATTTAAAATAATTATTCAAATTTCGGATAGTCCGCGAGCCTTTTTGTGTCCGGATCACTGTTATTATTGTTTATGTTAGTGACCCGCCCAGCGGTCACTCAGCGAATAGACGGAGGTTTTAATTATTGTAAGTAATACACTTTTATCATTGTTCTAATCCGGGGCTTAGTGGCCTCGAAATAAAATTTTATACTGATATATTTTGAATTTACTCGATATTAACTAAGGTAATTAGATTACTTTTTTCTTTTGTAATTTTAAAGAGAGTTGACAATTAAAGAATACTTTCTTGGAGTTGTTTATTTATTAATAATTATTTTTTTATTGACTACACATGTGAACAACGTTCTCGACCCCTGGAAGACCGGTTGCCGCTTATTCTGGCATTCTAAATTTTCTAATAATATTCAACGAACACTCGTATCTTCCCTTCACGGATGAAGGGAAAACGAAACCCTCTTGTTACAAAAGTAATGATTAAGAATATGAACACAAAGAAAATTAATTTCAGAACTGTTTTTACTTGCTTTTAAAATAATTAAAATTTCTGATCTTTAAGAACTTTGAAAATAATTTTTTAAATATGTACATAAATAATATATATATTCAAATGATTTTACTTTTTGACAATTATTTATTTGAGCTTCTATTTGAATTATTATTTAAATATTTTTTTTTTATATTGGCTTATTTAAAGATATATTATAAATTATACTAAGTTTCATGAAAACAAATTATATAGTAAATATTAAAATAAAATTTTTACCTCAATAATAGTTCCAACTCCAGTGGGTATTAAAACAAGCAGGGAAGATTCTTCGTCAAGGAGATAAAGAAATATCACAGCTTGACTGAAAGCCCTCCAAATTATAGTTTGGATACTCAAACCAGCAAGATCATTTTTATTTCTCCAAAAACTTATATCATTTTTGAAAGCAAGAAAATCAAATAAGAGCTATAAATTACCAAAACATTATATGTGTTAAATAAATTTCATAATTTAAAGTAAATTTCTTTACTGCAAATCAAATTTTGATTCATGTTTAACTGTTTATATTAAAAATAAAATAAAATGAAATACATTTTAAAATATTTTACAAATATAAAATTAAAAATACATAAACTTACATGCATCGCAGATATAAATACTGTTACAGCTAAAAGATATAAGTTGGTATCTGCAAATATCCCTTTCACATCATCAATATCTTTATCAGTAAAATCAAGTTGTTTAAAATTCTGCATTGCAGCCTCAACATGTAAAATTAATCTTAGTTTTCCAATAGAAATTGGAGTATATGATATTGTTATATTAGATTTATATGTATCATGTCTAATTTTTACCAAATCTTTATGTCTTGTATATAAAAAGTTATAATTTATAAGTGGTAAAAACTTGTTTTCTTCATTGACTCTATAAATACAAATTTATTATGTACTGCTCCAATTAATGTTAGATTGAGTAATAAATATTGAAAATTATGTTACATAAACTAAAATTTAACCCTTTCCAAAAATGTTTGTAAAAAATGTAATTATATTTAAGGCTAATAAATATGAAGCAAATAATTTTAGATTTTAGATATAATATTAATATTAATTAATAAAAAAATATTAAAATGTACACTATACCCAAATATTTTCATTATATATAAAAAATGTTTTTTCATTATATAATTTTGAAAATTAAAATATGTTGATTCAAATAGACAATAAATTAATAAGCATAAAAATATGAAAATTAATTATAGAATAAATAAATTTTTAGCTCAGGTATTTAACAATATATCAATCAATATTTTAAAAATAAAAATTAATCAATTAATGATATAATAATTATAATTTTGGAATAAATATTTAATATATATATAAAAAAATAATTTATTGATTTTTATTTACAAATTAGTTACATTGATATGTTGTTTAAAAAATTTTGTACACACCCTTATAGATTATTTACAGTTTAATATACATAACATTTACATTATATGCATTCCTAATTTTTAAATTAATATACTACATAAACTAATTAGTAAATATGTACTATTATTTATAATATTAAATTATAAATTATAATTAACTTATACATTTTAATTAATGTAATCTTCAATATTAATCAGTCACTATTTTGTTAAGTAAATTCATATTTACCTCAGATTATTTGATAATTCTATAGGTACATTATTTACTGGAAGCTTAATATCATCTGTCATAATCATGAAAGTTATCTTAGTTTTAATATGTGAAACAGTTTGAATTGAAGCTTTAATATCTTGTTTTTTATTAGATTTGTCACTTTTTTCTATACCCAATAAATTAAATGTTTCTGCTTGGGGAATGGTATATTCAGTCATTTTAATAGAAATATATACAGCATTTTTACTCTGAAAGAAAATAAATTATTCAAAATTTTTGACAAATATGCTTTGATAAAAGGATAAAATAAAAGATAAATTTTTCATTTATACAATATAATTTGTTTACAATAAAAAAAATATTTTTAATATAATGTTTAATATTTAAAAAACTATTTACTTACATTAATTAATTCATTAAATGATCTATGTTCATTAAATGATTTAGGTGATAGGATTATATGTAAAAATAATGTACCATTATATCTTGTTTTACGAGGAACTTCTATTGTTAATGGACTAAAAAAAGCATATTTACTATCATATATTTGTATAATTAATTTAATTTAATCTGTTTGAATTAAACATTATAATAAGAAAACATGTACATACATATCTTGATTATTTGTATAATTGAATTCTGAATTTGTATAAATCTCTGTAAGTTCTGTTCTTAATGGGCGACTCATAGTAGAAATAAATAAATTCAGTTGTAATTTAGGGCTTCCACTTAAGTAGGATTTCAAGCAAAATTCTTCGTTTGTGCATATTGGAGGAGTAAAAAGTAAAGATACAGTATAAATCGAATATGAGACATATGATATAAATACTCCAGAAAGTAGTAGACTCAATGATGGTAACCACATATTGTTTCTAATTTATTTATTTAAAAGTATAATCTACTATTTCGTACTGTAAATCAATTTTTTTTTATTAATAATAAAAAATATTTACAATTTTAAAGATTTTATAAAAGAAAAATTATAAAAATTTTGTGATAATACATATTTACATGCATAGCACATATATATGTAGATTTATTTGTACCTCTTCATATTCAAATGTATATATAAATCCTTATATTAATAAAGAAAGTGTTAAAATTATCTTTATGGAGAAAATTTTTCATGTAGTCAGATAACATATAATAATCAAAATCTAATATTTAATAAAAACATATGTTGGTTAAACCGGTATATATTTGTTGATTACTAGTCAGCTAAGTACATATTTGCCAATGTTATTTAAGGTTAAGTATCAGGGAAAAAACAAACAAGATTGTTACATTAAGAAAGAGTATTAAGATATCAAATGTAATATTACTTTTATACTACAAAAATGTAGCGGACATTCTAGAAACTAAAATCATTCTTCTATTTAAGAAATATTAAGAGAAATACGCAGTAAAGTTAAGAATCCTCTTTAGTAATTTGAATATGAAATATAAATTTTAACCTCTAGAATAAATGCAAGGGAATAACTGATTAAGAGAATGGTGGTGAGTTTAGCGAGGACAAAAATTTAGGATATATCGTTTTGCCCGGAAAATCGCGTAAAATAATCATAATAACGTGAGTAGTAAGGTCTAAATAACATTGATCCTATTACTAAATTTTCGATTTGATTTATTATTTGAAAATTCTACAGACACAAATGGAGGAGAATTGAATATATGCAATGAAAAAGCGATTATATGGATACTAATAATAAGATTCGAATAATGAGGTTACAATACGTGTATGAAAAGAGATACATATAGTAGATTGGGACAGGGTAAACTTATATATAACGTGTATATAAGGACTATCGTAAAGCTATAAAAAGATGATAATACCCTTCAAATTACGTGTGACAACAAATTAATGAAATTAGAAGATTTCAACGGTAGAAATTATGACACAAAATCATTTCATCACCAGATAAGGAAGTAAAGAGCAAGGGATAATAATACTTGACCGTTTCAAGAGAATAAACAGCTACAGAAATAGATAAACAAGTTCTGAAGTGAAATAATAGAGTTGTGTAATTTTTTGTATTACTCGCGCACATTAATTATACCGAAGTAAAACTATGCACATGATTATAAGCAATGGTAAATAGTGATAGATTTTAGACAATCTGGAGATCACCCTGAAGGGGTGGTAGTATATTGTAATTTTTAAATTAATAGTATTTAAAAAAATATACATATAAAATTGGAACACTATCATTACATGTGAAGGTGATTATACATAATTCGATACTGGGAATGTTGAGGATAATAGTGATGATGATAACTATAATGAGAATAATAGTAATAATTGGGTTAAGGATAATGTAACTGCGGAGATATTGTTTAACATCGGGAAAAACAAAAGCCAAATGGCTTTTAATTGGTACACACTAGACGATAAATTGGATGACTACAGGACTGACACAGTACGTGAGAAGAATATCAGGAATCATCAAAATCGAGAGACTCAGAGAGTGGTAACTATGTATACAAAAAGTGAGTTTATAAATATAGAATGGTTTACATAAGTATATGCTGTGAATGAAGGTTTAAATACAAAAAATGTATTATTCTTAATAACTTTCCTTAAGACTAGAGTGACGATAAAAAAATAATAATGTATTAACAGTTAAGACATACGTAATACAAGAAGAAATCTGAATAAAGACATAGGATATAGTTGTTATGATAATGATAGTAAAAATATACATCAAAGATAGACCCCTTAACGATATTAAACAGCACCTAAGGTTTCTGAGGATGATTTGCGAGGATAATTGCATAAGCAGTATACTTATTGCTCGATAGTTGTTAACACTAATAGAGTATGACTGTGAGTTCAGTTTAAAAACTTATAATTGGATAATTTTGTAAAGAAATATAGTAATATCCTTGTTGAAAAATAATTTAGTCACTTAAAAAGTAGAAGGCAAGTAAGTATTTTTAAATTGAATATCATATTACTTTATTATTGTGGGATAAGTGATATCTACAAGATGATAGCTAAGAGCTATTATTGGAAAACAGGCATCCCAATATAATACAACTCATAAAAGAGTGCAAGAAATATCAGACTCTTGAACTTGTTTAAGTGAAATACTTATAAATACCAATGTATACATTCAAACAAGTTCAATAGACATTTACTGTCTTCTTAAAATAATACATAAAGTATTCAGATATATTTTAACAATGCATCAAATATTTATAAAATACTGTGTGCTCATTTTTTTCCAAAACTCGCGAATGCTAATGAAGTAGCGAGAGAATAACTAATAATATGATTTTTATTGAAATAAAATTATGGATCTAATGAGGTGCACGATGAATAAAATGAGTTATTTTTAATTATTTTGTCCAAGTTTCGATAATGCATCTTTTTATTTATTAAACTATTTTTTAAACAATTATTACAATTATTAAGGCCCATGAATACGTGAGAATTCTATGATGTGTTAGTTGTAACGTTACAATTTTAATGTAAACAATATATATTTTACGTTAATTTATATGGTTGGACGATGTTATGCTCAAAGTCATGATGTTATAATTCGGCATGCTACTGAGAATCATATAACATTTTAAGTTTAAATTTTGTGTTTTCTCTTGGTAGTTAATCTCAAAACGTGGGGAAAAAATTAAGATAATTCGTTTTATTTACCCTGCACCTCCTTGGATTCATAATTTGATTTCAATAAATAATATGAAAGGTACTTCTTATCAAATTTCACAATATGATTGTTATTTCAATTACCCGGCTGGGGTACAAATGGATTAGGGGACATTTAAAAATCGATTATTGGAAAAATTCACGAATTTATTTAAAATAAATAAACACTGATTAATTAATCAAGATAAATAATGCACGACAGATTATAATCTGCAGTTGAATGAGCACATATAGCTTATGCACATATAGTATGTCAATGGAATACCTAAAATGATACAGGAAAAATAAGAAAAACGGAATGTTTAGGTGCCAGTTTACCAAAATATACATGCATACTGTACAGAGCATAATTCATCGATTAGTACTATGTAAATATTCTATACAGTTTCTACCGCAGAACAGACACTAAGAGAACCCTAGGTTCCGTGTTAAACTTTGGCGACAAACATAGTGGCAGAAATATCTTCTTTCTCTCTCGCGCATATAGAAACACTAGAGATCTCTGAAGAGTCCGTGGCCCTAATTAAAATTTTTTATAAGTGTTTTAAAATCTATTGGAAAAAAACGATACCACTACATGTACGAAGCACAAGTGTATTCCCTCGTGCTTCGCATATGTACAGAAGAACGCTTTTTCCAATAGATTTTAAAGCACTTGCAAGAAAATTTTACTCGGGCCACAGACTCTTGATAGGTCGCTAGTGTTTCTTTATGCGCGAGAGAGAAAGAAGATATTTCTTCCATCATGAAAAAAACACAATTCAATTTAATATAAAAATATATATATTAATTTATACAATATTTTTAAATAAAAAATTGTACAAAATATTATACATTTAACATTTATTCTATGAAGAAATTTTGTGAGAATTAAAAGCTTGAAATCTGTTGTCGACTACAAACGTTTGAAATTCTAAAATGTAAACACATGTACCGGGTTACCAGTACCGTCACACGAAAAGGAACATATGGGGTTAATTTTAATTTGCTTAATTTGTCAAAATTGTTACTAATACTAAAAATAGGAAAGAAAAATTATTTTTCAATTGAATATAATATAATATGAACTAAAAGTATATGCTATTATTAAAAAATAAAAAAATTTTCAAATTATATCGGGGCAGGCACTTTCTTTTACGTCACAACATGTCTGTGGCCCGTCTGCTACATTTTCGCTTCTCTTCCATTTACAGTTGACCCCCGCTGGTTTTTACGGAGCTAAATTTTTTTAAATACGATCCACATGTCGAAAATTGAAAGAAATTTTGAAATAAAATTTAAATCTTATGCGCTATGATTTTTGTATAATTAACATATAATCGCAATGTTATTATAGTAAAAAGTTCAAAGTAAATATTTTATAGACTGGATGATTGTTAAAGGAATCAAGAATGGCAAATATGTGCACAATAAGTGCTTGCACATTACATAAATAGTTATAAAAATATCAGTGCAGTAATAGTCAATACAAATTGTATACATACATTAAAATGTTGTATTTGAAGGATTTTATCTTTTGGTGATTGAAATTATTAATAGAATTCATTCTGATAAAAATTTAAAAAATGACCATTAATTAAACGCTTATTAAAATTATGGACTATACATAACTACAAATTAGAAGAAATAAAAGTCAGAAAAGAAATATTATTGATGTATATGAACGTCATTTTATTTTTCCTGAAAAAATTAATACCAGTAAATGTGGTTAAGACAGGCAATGTTTTATAGTATTTATATTATAAAAATATCAACCTGTATTTTTTGAAGAAAATAAATCAATATTATTCACCAATTATTGAGATTATAAATTAAAAGCATTTATACGCATCCTTCATATATAAATAAGAAAATAGCGCATCTTAAAATAGTATTATATAATAGTGAAATTGAATAGTTAAAACGAAACATATCTCCATTTATTTTACATCTGCAAATAATTCACAAATATATAAAAATTTTATATATTATACAAATTATATATTTATATAAATTTTTATAAGAAAAAAATAAAAAATTTATTAAAAAATTGAGTGATATTAACTTGGGGGTTTGACATTAAAGAAATAATCTTTGTATGAGAACAATATAATATAAATACTATTTGTATTAAAAAAACACTATCAGTTCTATATTTTAGTTTTACCATACTATATGTTAATAAACTTTTGCATAATTGAGTTCTTCCATTTCGCCATTTTTTACACCTTCGATTATAGAAGACTTGGAAAATATATATTTATAAATTAAAAAACAAATATAGCATATTTTCATGTATTATTACAAATATATAAATACTAATATATTATAGAAAAAGGAAAAAAAAAATTTTGTTAAAATTGCAGTAAGGTGGAAAGAATACAGCAACTTATTAATAATTATTTTATTATAATATATCTTATAATAAATTTTGACTATTTAATTACGACCATGTTGTTAAACTTTACAACATGAACTATGAGATTCACTCGTTTAAATATAATCCTTTTATTAATATTTTATTTAAGAGTTCATTTATTGATTGATATTTTTCAAAAAACGTGACATAATATATTTTTGTTACTTTACTCACAAAAATTATAATATTTAAATATAACTATTTATTAAATTGTAAATATATTTAATAATTATAGAAATATTTTATTTACAATTTTCGAATTAGGAAACAAAAGTTCATTACAATTTTCATTTATGATAATTATCAATAAAAATAATAAGTATAAAATATTATAAATATTATAAAATATTATTCCAATCATTCCACGAGTTAAAGCCAATCACTTTGGACAAAGTCAAAATAGAATTTTTGTAGTATAATCGTATAATTTAATTAATAAATTGTTCTGATTGTTTTAATATATTTAATCCTTTTTAATATTTAAATGCCTCCAGTGTATATCCACAGCCATAGAAGAGATACTTTGAGAATGTTAAGGTAAATTTTGTAAACAAACATAGTGGGAGAAATTTGCTCTTTAAATTAGAAACACTAGGACCTCTAAAGAGTCTGTGGCCCGTATTGAAATTTTTTTTATGTGCTTTAAAACATTTTAACTCATGCCATATACTCTTGAGAGGTCGGCAGAGAAGCTATAAGATTGACTAAGAAAGAGCATATTTCTCCCACCATAAACATACATCTATTCAATTTGGCCTTTACGATGTAGTTTTCAATTTTAAATATATTACACTGCATTATTACAAATACATTTTGTATGATTTACTTCTATGGTTTGTGAACATATTGATATTTCTGGTTTTACTATTTTTAAAATATATTTCTAATGATGTCAGCATAAGTAGTAGTACTGTAATACATTTAAAATTTAAAAGTATATTGGACAGTCTTTTGATTGAAATATGTTTATTAATAAATTTATCAACTTACCTATAAAAATGCTTGTTTCAATTCCTAAATCTTACCATGTATATTTAGTTCTTAATAAGTATAAATTAAAAATTTTTTAAATATATATGCAAAGTTACTTTATAATTAACAGTTATTAACTTTACAAAAAATTAAAAATACAAATACATTTTTAACAGACAGCAACATTAATTATTCACACTTATCCCGAAAGAAAGGGCTATACATATACAGGGTGTTTAAATTGCTATAATATCAAAAAATAATTAAGTTAAATAAATGAATGTAAAGTTTGTAAAGAACAGTAAGAAAAGTTCTTTCAACAAGAATGCGCGTTCGCTTAATAATATACCAAAAAGTTTAATAAAAGTGTTAATTAGCAGTAAATAAACTTATTATTTTTTTTAAAAATACATTAATATTTTTGTGCTAGTTAAAAAAAATATTTTTTTTAATACAATTTTAACTTATCAGTGATAACATTTATTATTATTAAAATGATGTTATATTTTAAAATGTTTTATTTATTTGTGATGGTTTACAAAAAAAACATATTTAGTTCAATAAAGTGTAAATTATCTGTGAATAAACTTATTATTATTTTTAAAGATATGTTTTATATATTTGTGAATATTTTAAAAACGTGTTGTTATTAAAAATATTGTGTTCAATACTAATATTCAATTCTTTCAAAGAAGTTATTATATAGGACATCTTTATGGAAATCTTTTGTGTCGAATGATATTGGTTTTGCATATTTGTTAAATTTTGTAAGTGTGTTTTTTCTTATGTTATTTTTTATGTCATATAAAAGTTATTAGAATGTATAAGATAATTATATTTCTTTAATTATATGGATGAAAATCTTTTTTTTATAGCTTAATGATAATAAAAGGATGATGCAAAAAAATAAAGACTTGTATTTATTTCATTTAATTATATATATTATTCTAATAGTAAAATAATTTCATATTTAATATAACAATAATTATTAGTTTATAAGTATATTCAATTATTCAATTAAAAATGTTATTTAATAATTAATAAGTTTGATATATTAATTTGCATTTTTAAAACCAATAAGGTATTAAACACAATATACTTAATATTAAAAGATACCTATACATTTTATTAAATAATTATGTGTATTATTTAAAAATGATTGTCTAATATATAATACAAAAGGTATTCAGATTATTTTTGTCATTAATTTTAGTGTATATGCATAAACATTTTGAAAAATAATGAAAAAAATTAATATTTTTTATAATAAATAATACTTATAATAAATTTAATTAAAAATTATAATAGGGGAAAAATTTTTGTATTTATATTTTCTTTGAAAAATATACAAATAAATTGTTAACAAGATTTTAAAATCGTTTATTTGTACCTAATCTAAATTTAAATAATTTTTTCAAGAGCATTTTTAAAATTCAAAAGTAATATTTGAAAGTTAAAGAAACAATTGACTCAAGAAATCTTCATTATATATTTCATACACATTGATTAAATTTTCATACTCGATAAATTAATTTTTATATTCATTAAATATTTTATACAATAATATTATATATTTTTGTGAAAGGTTATTAAAAATATATAGCATTTGATGCTATAAGTTATTGTTGATTATAAAAAATCAATTTAAATTATAATTTTCAGTAAAATATAATTTGCTTTTAAAGCCATTAATAATAAATGATATATTAGAAAATTGTATTTTTATTTAATATCTTAGATTATAACTTAATATTAATACATTAAGCTAATAAAAAAATTTTTAAGATCATAAAGTAAATAATATGTTTTTAAAAATTCAATTCATAATACAAGTATGAATTGAAGTATAAGTAATCAAAGAATATCAGTGAATAAATTTTTATATTGATTAAAAATAATGATAATATTAATTATTATATATGAGTACATAGTACTAATTACATTAAAATAGTTAAATATAATGCATTCATTTATTTTTACAAATTTAATTTGAAAAAGAATAACCATAACAAATTCTAAGTTAAAAATAAAGATTTGAATGACATTCAGCATTTTCATATGAGCATTGAAATACGTTATGCATGTATTTAAATTTGTCAAATTGAAATTTTTACAATATTATACTGTATATATTATACTAAAATATATTAATCATAGTTTGAAAATAATATCTTTAAAAGTTATTTATTATTATTGTATTTGTATTCAATTAAAATTTTTAGCAAAACATCCAAGTTAAAATGAAAGATTATCCTAATTTTTAAGCTTTAATTATTTTCATCAACTGTTAAATATACCAATAATTAAACATTTTATAATTATTATTTATAAAATATATTAATGAAATATTAATTTAAAATACAAATATACACATATACATTTTCTCCACATTTGTATTTACAATTCAAAAGTATGTATATTTGCATATATATTTATTTCCATGGTACTATTTCAAATTAATAGTGTTCTCTTCATTTGTAAGTTTATTATTTAATACTTTTTTTTCAATAAATAATAGAACAATTAATAATAGAAAGAAATAGATATAATTATTAGAATAATTTGGTTTTAAAATATTACTTATTTATTTAAAATTTATCAATGTTATTTATCCCTTATTGCTGGTATCATAATTAATACAGCAGGTACCCTCGACTTCCCCCCCCCTTTTGCTGGTATCATAATTAGCACAACAGGTCCCCCCCTTTTGCTGGTATCATAATTAGTACAGTAGGTACAGCAGATACCCCCCACCTCCGTTTTTGCTGGTATCATAATCATGGTATTTTAAGAAATGGAAAAGGTGCATTTAAAGAAATTTTGAAACAAAATTTTAGTAATACAGAACTTTTCGCACGTGTTTGGTGTTTCGTGCGAATGGTCACACAGATGTTTGACGAATATTTTCATTTCTACGGGAAACAAATTTTACTGCAATTGCATTTTCGTTTTCTTGAACAAAATTTTTAAAGATTCTTTAAGAATAAAGCTAAACATTATATTGAATGTAGTAGAATTATTTCAAATAATGAATTGAATTTTTTAGTAAAACTTTTAGTAATATATAAATTTTTTTTTTTTATCAAATAATTTTTAAAATTAACAAATTTTTTCAAAAATTTATTTTCCCTCAAATAATTTATTAAAATTGGTAAAATTGTCTACAAAAAACATTTTCATCTCTGTTTTTAATATTAAGAATAAGAGAAATTCTTCATGCACTAGTAAAAGTAGTAGGTAATACATTTATTGCTTTACCTGCGCCGAAGTTCAAAATCTGCAAACGGCACAGATGGAATAATAAAAGTATTAGTTTCTACTCTCACTATTGTATGTATATCTTTTCGTATACAATTGATAGAGTAGACGAATTTTCTGTATACATCGCTTTTAAAAATTCTAAGCACATAAAGATTTATATTATTTCATAATATGTTTTTTCTACTTTTATTTAATATTATTTTTAATTTGTAAGCTTCAAATTTATTTACGGCGGTTGAATTATCATCTTGCTCTATAAAACAAAAATTTTTTATAAGCACTTCGAATCCTATTTAAAAAAAAAGGTATATATAGCTATATGAACTACGAGTAAAAAAAAGAGACATCTGAAATATTTCAAGCTTTGAAAATAATTTAGTATAACTGAAAAACATTTTTATTCATAATTTTATAATGATTTCAATTTCTTATTGAAATGTAAATGATAATCATAAAATTATTAATAAAAATGTTTTTCAGTTATATTAAATTATTTTCAAAGCTTGAAATATTTCAGATGTCTCTTTTTTTTACTCTTAGTTCATATAGCTATATATACCTTTTCTTAAATAGGTTTCGAAATGCTTATAAAAAATTTTTCTTAATTTCCCATGTGTCCACCCGGAGCGCAAAAATCGCTTCGGAAGTGCGAGAGAGAAAAAAGATATTTTAACCACCATGTTTGTTTCTTATGTAAAGCATTGAACTTAACATTCTCTTATTTACTCTTCTGTGCTTATTTACTCTTCTGTAAATTATATAAAGGAGGTTCGGGAGTTTCATGAAAGTGCTGCTTCATGTATAAAGTATAATTGCAGCAGAAGTGGGGTAATATAAAATGCAGAATGAAATACTTTCTCAAATCAGTTTTTGTTAGGTTGTGGAAGTTATTCGCGTTTATTTTTAATCTGCGTTTTTCTACATTATTTATTTGTTGTTGCATATTTGTCTAAATTATTGTTATCAAGTTTAGATTTAAAAATAAATACTTGTTTTATTATTAACATATTTGTCAACAAATCCAAAAGGAACTGACGCTTCTGTAATGTTGAATTTGGTGAGATTAGTTAGTCACGTACATATGCTTTATTGTTTTATTTAGTGAAAGTTCGTAGAATTGATATTTTAGCATTTAATTGAAATAATAGACACGTTATTGTTTATAAAATTATAATTTTTTTTTGTAAATTTGGTCTAAGAGTTAAAAATTAAAAGTTTTTAACCTTTAATTTAAAAATTAAAATTGTAATTTAAATCGAAATATAAAGTGTAACGTAATTTATATTTATATAATTAATAATTGCAATATTTTCATAGAATTATATTTTTATTTAAACATTCTTAAATTAAATGTATTTATCTTAATGAAAAAAAAATTAAATATTACAATGTTTTAAAAGTTCGTATGCTTAAAGAAAAAAGTTCGTGAATTTAAAGAAATTTCTTGTAATTATTAAGATTTATTTTCTAAATAGATGAAATAAAAATGTAACAACTAAATAAATAAAAATTGTTTGTTAAAGAATTTATTATAAATTTTGAAAAGCAACATATATTATTTTTAACTATTTATTTAAACTAGAGTGATTAACAATTTTATTATTACATATCTATAATTATATTATATTTAATATTTAATGTAGCATTATAGGGACTTTTGAGTTACTAGTTATATAAGTTATGGTATTTATGTATTATGAACTTTGATATTAGGATATTATGGTGAGAATTATCAATGTATCAAATTTTCCTATTTTAAGTCAAGTTTTACTATTTTTTTACATATTTTTATAACAAAATATGTTATTCAATCGAAGTAGCTAATTTATTTTAATTATATTATTTATCGACCTAATCATATATTTTTAATTATTTAATCTTGAATTTTTTATTGAATCTTGAATTTCATGAATTTTCTTTTACTTATTCATGATTATACATACTATGATGATAAATGTAGTGATTTTATATAAATAATACAATAAATCTGGTATATAAAAGTTTTATTCATTGTTTTAATTAACACATTGTCATATTTGATCTTAATATTCTATTATCAGCATTTTTTAATACATACAATATATAATTTCTAATATATTTTTCAGTTTTGTATTAAAACTATGTAATAATATAATTTATAGTTATTACATTTTAAAATTAACAGTTATAATTACTTTATTATAAAATTAAATATTAAAGTATATTATTAAATTAAAATTCTTGTATATATTGTAAGCTGTTAAAATACTCATTGCGCAATATAAAAATATAAGAAGTTTTATATATATATATACTATTTATTTATTCATGATTATAGAATTGTAATAAATATTCATAATTGTTAAAATAGTAAATTGTACTTTTATAGTTTAATATTTTGTTTTATATATTTGAGAAATATCTTATTTATATAAAAAATTTAATCATATATCATGTATACACAAATACATTAACAGAAATCATACAAATAATAAATGCTTACTTTAATATTTTCATAACAAAATAAAATTCTTATATTTAGAATAATTATATGAATAATTAAAAAATTTTATCCATGTAGAAAGTGACAATACGTATGATAATGTATATAATATAGATAAATATTGATAATATTAAAATTTATTGATAAATTATTATAAAGTATTAATCAAGTACATAGATAGATGCTATTAGTAATTATTTTAGTGAATAAAATACATTGTTTATGTATTTGTTTTATAAAAATTCATGATTAATGTGGTGTGAAAGAAAATTGCATCAACATAAAATACACAACAATTAAAAATATTACATGAATTTATTCATTAAAAATATTGCAATCTTTTTGCACTGTATTATACAGAAGGTTAAAAGTTCAATAAGTTATCAAATACAAATTGAAATAAGGAAAATCGTGTTAAATACTGGTTTAATGCACAAAGTCTATCTTAAAAATATTGAATTTTGTTTATAAAAATAAATTTCTGTGAAAATTTACAAATAAAAATGAATATTTTTTTTATTATTTTTCAATTTTATGTTTAATTAAAATTATTAGTGATATTTAATTTGAATATTTTTGCCAAAATTATTAATTATATTTATTAAAAGTATCTTGAATATTATTTTAAATATTTTTATTTTATTTTAAACATTCCTATTGAATAAAGGTATTTACACATTTGAGGTATAATTATATGCTACTTGTTTTACTGTAAAAATGAAATCATTTAATATAAGTAAATTAAATATTGTTACATTCACCTTTTTTTTATTTAATAAGATGGTTTTCATCTAGATATTAAATAGATAATATAGACAAAAAAAGTGTTTATTTCATCATACTCTCAGACTTTATTTATTTAAATAAATTGACAAAACTATGTTCATTTAATTCACAAAAATTATTTATTAATTGTTTTCTTATGAAACTTTATGATTTTATATTATCAATAAAATGTTTTAAATTGTTACATTTTCTATACAATTCTTGAATTATGAATATAAGCATAAACATTTGAAATATTTATTTCAAATATATTTTTTAAATTTCTAAAAATTTTATTTTGAGTTACTTACATTCTTATATTTAAATAAAAATTACTTTTTTCCAATCAAAATTTGTTATATAACAAAAAAATATAGTTACATATTAAAAACATTTCAATATTGATTTATTAATAATGTTGTGTGTAGTTAATAGTTTTTTTAAATATTAAATGAATTTGTAAATTAATCACAACTAATTTGATTCGATTCGATAACAATCTACATGGTTAAGGTAATAAATAATGAAATGAAGTTATTGATTATATTATGTTGCAAAAAAAAGTAAGATTTTTATGATTTTTGTATATTTTATTGTATTAATAAAAATATAATTTAAGTACTCTTAAATTTATTATTCAAAATACAAAATTATTTTTATTAAATAATTTTAATATGTATTAATAATTAATCTATTATATTTTAAATAAATTATTTTTTTAAATAAAAAATTAAGTAAGTAGAATAAAAACATTATTTACTAATCACAATAGTAATTTTATTTAATAATTTTTTTTTTAATTTTAGCATATTAAATCAATTTAATAAAAATGATTGTACAATATAAAATCGGGTTTATTAATTTTGATTCTGAAATTCAATTTGACATTGAAGTAAACATGAAAGTCGAAGTCAATGACGTCATACTACAAACGCTTTCACTATTTTCAACCAATCCATGAAACCGCATAAATTTGTTTTATTTATATAAGATTCAATAATTATTTGTATTTAAAAATTTTTAATTAATAAATGAAATCGTTTAATAAAAAATTAAATCTTATTGATTGTATAGATAGAAACAAAAAAAAATTATACAAATAGTAAATAAATTTTATATTATTTATAGTATTCTTAATAAATAATTAACTTTCTTAAATTTTTTTTCCAGCAAAAATGTTGATAAATATATTTTTATTTTAATAAATAAATAAAAAAATTTTAAGCATCTGAAATTGAAATTATTTTCGAAATGTTACTTTCTTGTAATAATTTATAATGATTTCATTGTTTTAATTATAAAAAATGTATTCTAAAATTTAAAAACATTGATTAAATATTCATAGAGAGTAAAAAATGAAAATAAAAACGAAACTACCATTTTGTTTCTTTTTTTTCACCTTTTTTTTACAACTGTTAGTAATTACTAAACAATATAATTATATAATGACATCATTTCTTAACAAAAATATTATTTATATTTATTAAACTAATAATATAAAGGTAAATGAGAATTTGAATGAAATTAAAAAATGCCAATACTTTCCAATATGACATTATTAAACAATATTTAAATTTAAAATTAACAAATAAATTATTAAAATTATTTTAAAAATATTGTACATCAAATTTAATAACATTATTAATAGAGGACGTGCAGAATGTATATAATAGTAGTTTTTTCAGTGGCAAAATTGAACTATATTTGAAAAACATTATTTTAATTCATAATATAGTAAATTATATTGTTTTTTTATTCATTTTGATTAAAAATTTTGTGAGGTTAAACAATAATAAAAAGGTTGTAGAATTATTTTTAATTTATTTCTTTGTTGAATTTCTAATGAATTTACAATAAAATTCAATTTTTATGAAAGGGCTTATTAAATTATGTAATTTGAAACTTCATAATTTTTATAGCAATTGTTACTATCTTTAAAAAGTAGTATAATTATTTTAATAAAACTAGCTAATAATATGCTTGCATTGAATTATATTTATATAATTATATTAAGTATAAATATAATAATTTAAAGTATCTGTGCATTATTAGATAATAAATATTAAAAAAGAAATAATACTTGACTTTACGTAGGACAAAATTGAAAAGTAAACAAAATAATTTCATACCATTTAAATATTATAAAAGTTCATTTTAGTAATAAATATTTCTTTGTAAAGTAAGAATTTAAAGGCTGGATATGTAACCGACATGTACGAGTGTCAAGTGGATCATCAATCATCAAACATTTAAAATTTTCGACTGTTCATGAAGTAATGAACAAGTTTCATTCGAATACAAATATAATTTTTCAAGATTATATAATAAGTTTAATGAATAATAATATGCGTTATTTGAATACAAAATAAAAATACAGCTTTAATCTAGGAATATGGATTCTCAAAATTCAATCGTTTTCAAAACTACCAATTGTTGTTATTAGCATTAAGATAATTATCCAAATATATTTAAATAAAATTTACTTATCTGTATTTATGATTTATATATTTCAGATTTTTTGGGAAAAATTTTAATAATTTTTACACCTAATTTTTTAAAAAAAATTTATAAACAACATTATAATAGAATAAAAATGATGGTGTTGAATAAATATAATGATATATTTATGATTTATAGCATATTTATAGCATTATTTATATATTATATATTTATAGCAAAATATTAATCATCAATGCATTTTTGATATATATTTTTTTTTTTATAAAATGGATATATATTTAAGTATGTGTTATCAATAAAAATAAATACTATAATGTATTTATTGTAATGTTTACTTATGTATTTTTTTAATAATATACATAAAAATATAGAGTTTATGTATTAAGATATTCTAAAAATACTTTTCAATTCTTTTTAAAATAATTTATTATGCTTTTTCATAATTTATAGACAAAATAAAATAATGATAAAGATGTTATAATACAATTTATAATTTTATTATTTTCTTTTGAACATATAAATTATCAAATAGTTCTTAATAAATAAGATCGGTAATTATAATCTTGATTTAAATAATTGAAAATACAAATGATTTCTCTTAAAAAATTTAAAGCGCTTAGTAGTAATTTAAAAATAGTAAAAAAAATCATTATTTTAGAAAGAATTTATTTTCTTTTTTTTAAAAAAATATTGTTTGCTATTAAATAGAATTAATAATATAATCATTTTTTTTTTTGTTGATATTAATTATATTTTATTTTGATAAAAAATGTTTTTGCAATGATTAATATAAAAATTATGATTATTTTGGAATTATATTTTTATTTTTTTTGTTTTCTACTATATTAAAATCTTTAGCTATCGTAAATTTTAAAAAGTATTTTAATATAAATCTTTCCTTTTTATAGAATTAAATAATAAATAATAAGATATAAACATTACCTAACACCAAAAATTATTGTTTTAATGAATATTATATTAACATGATTAATTTATATTATAATATACGACACCTAATAGCTATTATATATATTATACTATTCTGTAGTATATTCTATCCTTAACTCATTATAGCTGCTTTTTTTAGTTATTAATCCTGTCTCTATATAAAAAAACAACTTTTCTTTTCATTTTGAAGTTAAAATATGATTTAAATTTTAACGAATAGACACCCATTAATTTAGAGTATAGCTAACTTACGCTTAAGATGCCGATGATGATATTATACTCTCGATTATTATATCTCTATATATATAATATATATATATATATATATATAAATTATGGGTGTATATTCGTTAAATTAATTATTTAAACTTAAAAAATGAAAAGAAAGTTGTTTTTTATATAGATTGATTAATAAATAAAAAATAAGCTATAAATGAGTTAAGTAATGTATTTTTAGCACACCTGGTATACAAATTATTTTTTTCGTATACAGAATAAAAGAAACTTTGATTTCAAAGTATCATTCATTGTTGAATTTAATTAATTGCATTTAAAGATATATAACATAATTTCTAGACAAAGACTTATAATTTTGATAGATAATACTCACACAAATATGTCGGTTTATTTCGAATATTATGTAGATAGTACCACTTGAGGTATTAGGTACTCCACCTCGTTTATAAGCAAGTGAGTATGAAAAGACAATTTAATCATATTCTGACATTTTGAAGATTAGATGAGCAATGTAATCTTGTTGAGAATAATTTCAATTGTAGATAACATAATTAAGATCACTATGCAGCATGTCTAAAAAGACTAAATATATTATACTTTATACATGGTGTGTCCTGAAAGTATCGAATTTTTATTTTTTTTTGTTAAAGTCATTATTTGTTGTAGCCATTTCAAAGCGGGAGTCAAAAACTGCGACGGAGGTTTTCCTATTTGTTCCCATCTTTTTTTATCATTAGGAACGGGAGGATTCATCTTCACACGAAGAATGTTTTTTAATCTTATAACCTGACGCGTTAAACCGACTAGTGGAATAGCACTTAGCGGTAAGATTTTGTTTGCAGCTTAATAAAATCAGCGCTGAGATTTTTAAAAAAGGTTAAATATTAAAAATGGTTTTTAAGGATAATTGTATAAAAATTTTAATAACTTCAGGATGTCATCGACTACCCTGATATTTAAATGACGGTTCGAATGCAAAATTTTGAGCACAAGTTCGTCGTTACAATCGATTAGGGCTATTTTTGCTAAGAAGGAAGCTCATCTACAAATTTCTTGAAAGCTTTACGCAACTATTCTAATTGTGATTTACACGAAAACTTATCCTTAAAGACTTTTAATATTTAAAAATCTACAGCATTTTAACAGGTCACAAACAAATTTTTACCATGTAAAGCTCTTCTAACAGTTGTAATATCGCTGCGTATTACAAAATTTAAAAATAAGCTTTGCACGAAGAAAAATCCTGTCCTTCCTAATGATAGAAAAAAAGGGATAAATAAAAAAAATACGCAAATTTTCCGACCTCCCTCAGATTAAATATATAAGGATAGAAAATAATTGAAAAATTATACATTAAAAAATATACAAGGGTTTAGATTTACGCGTTGTACTATTGTAAAATAGTATGATTTCACAGTAATGATTAATGATTAAAATCTTCTTTCAGAGAATAATAAAGAATTTTTATTATTTTTTTAGTATAAATGAATAAATTATTAAATTTGTACCATAATATTTTATAACGGAAACAATATGTAATCCGGTTAATATTAGAGTAATTTTTATTATGTATGATGAGTATACATTTTTGAAAGCAGGAAATTTTTTTAAAAAAATGGGTTGTCGAAATAATTTGATATGAACAAAAGTATGAATGAAATAATAAAATATATTTATAATACCATAAAAAATAGACCTTAAATATAGTATAAGAAATATATATTTTACTGAAGGGAAACTATAAGTAATTGTAACAAAAGATTATACATGGTCTGTCCACACAGTATAGTTTTTTTTTTCAACTGTTGGTTAGTGATTTTGGAGAAGTCTTAAAATGTAGAAGGAAGCTTTCTTTATTTGTCCTTTTTTTTTCGTTAATTAAATGTGGCAGGATTTTACTTCGCGCGAATGGGGTTTTTCAACTTTTGGACACGTCGCGCTGAAGCGATTAGTGGAAAAACGCTACGCGAGAATGTTTCGTTTAAAGATTCCAATAAAAGAAAAAACTTACCTTTTTTAATGAAATATGATTTATTGGTAGATTTATAAACAATTTGAAACAAAAATTTTAAATTCTTCAACATAATTTCCTCCTGCATCAACTTATTTACGAAGGCGACTTTTCCAGGTTTCAAAAGCAGTTTGAAAGTCCTTAGTTTTGATATTTTCGCACAAACTTTTCGTATTTCTAAGTTTTTTGTACTATATTATGCACTGTAGATTTCCTGGATTGCTATAACTGTTAATCGACGGTCCGAATTTAAAATTTTTAACGCACGGCGGATGTTCGTAGCGATTCGAGTGCTTTTTGGGCTAAAAAATAGAGCCTCGTTGATGATCTTTTCCCAGCCCTCTTTAAAAGCTTTGTTATTTTCCACATTGCGATTTTGACATATAATTATGTTCATAAACTTTTTGTAACATTTTAAATGTTTCATCACTCTTTTTTTTAAGTTGCAAACAAAATTTTATTGCATACCGCTGTTCCACTAATCGCTTCATCGCGCCGTGTTTAAAAATCGAAAAACACCATTCGCGCGAAGTAAAATCCTGTCGAATTTAATTATCAAAAAAACAAAAAAAAAAGGACAAATGGAGAAAGTTTCTCTCTACATTTTAAGACTTCTCCCAAATCATTATGACCAGCAGTTGAAAAATGAAAAAAACTGTATACTGCGTGGACAAAAGATCATGTATAATAAAAAAATTATATGTTTTGAATTATTGCATAAAATTAATGTAAAAAATAGTTATTTAAACTGCTATTTTTTGTAAATAACAATCAACCTAATTTTTATTTTAATGTAAAATTATTCAATGTAATTCTACTAATTAAAATCATTGTTTGTACATTTTGGAGAACCTTTGGATGCATTACGTATCAACTCATGTTTCATTCATTCACACGTGCAGTTTTTTCTTTATCTTTGCATGGTAGATTAATAATATATGCTTATTTTTTTTATTCTGATCACATTCTGAAACTAACAGTTTAACAGATAGGTATAAGAAGGGAATTAATGTGTGTCGTAAAAAGATTTTAGTAAATAATCTACATGTGAATCAACAATTGGACTTGTATGACAGATATCATGACCGTTCTTTCAGTGTATATTAATTTAGGGCGAAAACTAGTTTCGCTAAATTTATTTTTGGACAATCGAATCAGAATACATAGTAGACAATTTAGTAACTAACTTTTTTCGTTTTCAAAAAATTTTTTTCTTATATTTTTGGTACTGTTACGTTTATTACGAGTACTTATATTAATTACTTATATTTATATATATTTATTTATACTTTATTTATTTATCGCGTTTATTTGTCGCATATTTCTTTTACTCCTTTATTTGATTTCTTCGTAACAATTTCCCAGTTCTTTTCTGCCGTAGCTGAATCGGTCAAAGCGATTCAACCTTTATGAGGTTTAAGGATTAAAATAAATACAATTATATTATTTCACGTTTAAATACCGATTTATTGATAATAAATCGGAAGAGAGAATGTAAGTATTTAATTGGCTCGTGTTACAAATCTAGCGTTCTACGTATGTGTCCGAATTTATAATACTCGCGTTATCGTTTGTACGTGTGAGTGTCGTGTTGGTTTTCGACGAGAGTCACCGACCGGGATTATATTACTACGAGTTACTTCGCGCCTCCCGAAACACGTCTCAAGATAATAATCACACAATAATAACTGCCCCCGAACATCACTCATTTTCCTTATTTTATAGAGACAACTGTGAACTCCTTTCAGTCCTCCCACCATGGAGGCGTTCTCATTTTTAGGCTTATTACCTTGATTTTGTTTAGATTTCTCCATATATTGTTTAATGAAGGAGTATTATCGATATCATTTCTCACTTTACGCTCACCCGTATTTCTTTTTATGCTGCGTCTTGCTCCCATTTTAACTTACTTTATACAGCATTTATTATTTGTTTAATTAATTATGTGGATTTCGTTACATACGTAACAGTACGAATAATGAGTTAATACTATTATTAAAAAATAATGAAATAATTTTCATTTCTTAATTATTTATATATATGGTGTGTGTAGAAAGTAATGCGTTTTTTTTTTTTTTTTTTTTTTTTTTTTTCTTTTTTTTTGAAGTCACTATTTATTCTAGTGATCTCGGATAGGTCAGAAAATGTAAGGACTTTTTTATTTTGATCATTAGACATGGTAGGAATGATCTTCGCGCGAGGGATGTTTTTCAGTTTTTAGATGATAAAATGGTTGATATATGGAATGCCAAAGAGAACCTGTTTAATATCTGGAGACGTATACACATTCTAATATTTTTTCATTCCCTCACGGAGTCACTCGCTACTGTTTATCTCTCTATCAGTTAGTTATCACTCGCCAACAAATACAAAAAACACATTCAACTTTCTTTTTGCTTTCGCTTCTTGGCATAGAAATAATCCGTCTTCTCAGGTCGAACTTCTAACAAATAAAACAAATAAAAAAATTTTATTTTAAGCCTTTCTGATGGTACTATTAATTTTTTTATTAATTTTGAAATGTAGAATGCTAAAAACTAGGATTAACTTACGTTAATTGTTCTTAATAAAAACAAATGACCACATCATGTAATCCCAATACTGATTACTTTGTTTATTTTTATTCTGTTATAATAATTTTCGATGTACTTGAGTGGTACGTGTGTTCGCCGTGCAACCACCGTCACCGAGTATTGCGTCTCAATATGTCATAATCCAAGTTATAATACAGATATATTTCCTTAAGCTTAACTTAAGAAAATTAGTAAGAATAAATATATAATATATAATTACTACAAAATGAATTACAATTAGTTATAGATAACTGTACATTTTATTACTTGCAATATAGTTTAATAATGATTGTTGATTAGTAAGTGTATTGTCTGTATATATGGTCTGAGTAAATTCTGTATCGGCATTTGGCTGTTATTACTCTAGATTTCTTTTGGGATTGAAGAGTTCTCAACATTTTATAACTTGAATTTAAATATATTAAGTCCAAAAGTAAAAAGCGGTTTTTTGTGTTTTACTCTATTTTTTATATCTTCTGTAAACTTTACTCCCTCTATCATACATTGTAATTATTAATATTAATTCATAGGTGCATGACCTTAAATGATTGCTTAATTTTGCAAGCTTCCTTATTTTCTTTATTTTATTTTATTTATGTTACTTTGAGTAATTTAGTAATAGTTTGTTGATATTCTTTTCTGTCAGAATCACGCATCTAGTTTCGTCAGCTCCTTCCAATAGTTTATTAATATTGTAATATTTCAAATCGGACGTCCTTGCAGTCGTCTGTCTTAAATCGTGATGAAATAGAATGTTTCATCGTTACTATCTTACTTAGTTTCTGTTTTTAAGTTGCGGTCATGAATTTTAATAATTTTTATTTTGCAAGAGAATCAAAATTAGATGAGGAAGAGTTATTAAAATATAAGGGACGTTACTCTAAACATTCAGTACCTGATTTTGGTAATTATTTTGTACCATTTTATAAAGATCTGCGATTCGGCGATAATATTTTAGAAAAATATTTTATTAACAATAAACCATTGAGAATATCCAAAAAAATTTTTTAAAATTTATTTTTTGAAAGTACTAACTTTGTAAGCTCTTTAAAATGGAACTATTTTATTCGCAACAACAATTACAAGAAATATTATTGAAATAATCAAATTAAATAGAGTTATTAAAGCAAACAAAATCTTATATTAATACGCATTCCAATAATATTTACTGACGTTAGTTCAATTCTACAAATGTCTGTAATTCTTAATAAGATTAATATTTGCTGTGATTATTAATATATCAAAATACAAACGATTACCATAACTAATTGTATTTTAAAAAATTCCATGTTTTTTCATAATATATTATAAATTATATATTCATGCATCATAAAAATACAAAAGCCTTGTATTTATAGTTTATTGGACAACTTAATTAATTTAACAAAAAACAGTTCATTAATTGATCTAACGATGATTTATATTATATATTTTTATATATTTTCTATTAATATTTACTTGTTTCCTATATTATTTAGGTATAAAATTTAATCTATATAAAATATAATCTATATAAAATATGTAATTTTGGTCTGTAATTTCATTTACAAAAAAAAATTCACAATGGTAAAATTAAACCAAATAATTGAAAATCAATAATATTTAAATAATAAAAATAAATAGAATAATATAATGTTGATAATTATTTATTTCAATATAATTAATATAATAAATCAAAGTTTCATTTATAGTACGTATTGAAAATATGTTAAAATATAATAAATAAACTATTTAAAAATTACATACTTATACATCATGGCTTAAATATAAATAAGATTTAAAAATGAATATGTATAACATAAATAATACATTATTTATGGTTAAGATTCAAAAAACAAATTATAGAATAAATAAATTGTTACTAATTAATGTAAATATCAATATAAATTTATGGAAGTACAATAAAGAGCTCAAATTTAATTATATATATTTACACATATGTTCCTTTTTAACTATAAATAAAAACTTTAATTTTCATAACATTACTCGCCATTTCTTATCACATTTAAAATATTGTTTACGGTTATCTCAATTAGTATATTTAGTAAATAAAATATTAAGAAATATTTATTTATATGAATTATTATTTATTCTATACTTAAGAATTTTTATAGAGATAAAATAAATATTTATTTTTTGTTGCAAGTAGTTAATATTTGTAATGATACCTACCAAAGTGAACCAAATAAGCTCTATTTGGAACATATTAGTTTTTTAAATTAATTCTTCAATATAGAAATAGATTTTTTGCAGTTAAATTATTTCAAATTAATTAAATGCTTGTATTTGCTTATTTTTTTTCAAATACAAATCTTATAATTATAAATTATAGGGATGCATAGTCATGGGGCCAATGTTAATTTTGGTTGTCACACAATTTCTATCATGTAAAGCACAATGCCTCACTGGAAACGACAATCCAACTACGTTACCTGCAGATGCTGCGCAACAGCTTAGTGACGCACGATTTCATTTTGCTCTTCAGTCTTTAAAATATGTTTCCGAAATTGAAGTTCGTGATAATATTTTTTTTAGTCCTCATAGTTTACAGGAGGCCTTGAATTTAGTTTATTTCGGATCTCGAAATACGACTGAAGCTACTCTTAAAAAAGTTCTTCGCATACCTGAAAATTTATCTAAAATTGATGTTCAGAAGTTTTACTCATTCAAGAAATCACTTGAACGAAAATTTCAGGTAAGATTAAGAATTTGTTTTTATATATATTTTCTATAAAAATTCATACAAAAATGATTATACAAATTTCTATTTTTAATAAATACAAGTTAATTTTTGTTTCAAAATTTTACTTAATTATTATTATGATAGAAATTTATTTAACATTTAATAGTAAATATAGTATAATTAGAGTAAGTAATACAAATATAAATAATGCATTGTTAATATTTGACAAGTTTTTATATTTTATTTTACAATAGTATAAGTAGATGTATTATTTATTAATTAGATTTATTTATTTTTGTTTATTTACCAAAAAGTGATATATATACTCTGTATTATATTGTAAAGAAACTATTAAAAAAACTCTTGATTGGTTCTATTAACAATATTGGCTATTTTTATGCTATATTAGAAAATATTTGATCCAATGTAAAAAGAATATAGTTTTTTATATTAAACTATTTAATTTAAATATTGAACGATATACACTATTATTTATGATCAAATACAGTTAATTATTACATGCAAAAAATAATAGTTCGTAGTGTTGCGTTCGCGCATATGATGATGTAGGTTGAATACTTTGTTTCAATTAGTGTGTTATATACGTAATACGATATTAATGAATTGAATTTGACAATTTTAGCCAAAAAATGCAAGTTAATTAATTTTTTAATGAGTTAATGGAAGTTTTTCTTCCGTAGCAAATTTGAAGAGCCGGAGTAAGATTTTAAATACATCCAAAACGTTTCTACCAGCAGCTGGCGAGGTATAACTGAAACCTCTACTTTTTGTCAAAGCAACATTTATATAATTTTTTTATCATTCTTATATGTTTAGAAAACGTATTTGAAGACTTGACAAATTACATCATAAAAAGAATTATATCCTTAATTAGTAAATATATTAAGCTATTTGACAAGCTTTCTATAACTAACTTATCTTGTTATATATATATATTTTTTTTTTATTTCAATAAATTTTAAAAGTTCATGAAGAGAGCAATTTTCAAAAAAATTGTAAAGGTGTTATAAAACTAAAAATCATGCAGTTTTATAATGCTTTATGATTCATAAAGTTGTAAAGAATTGAAAACACACTCGAACACAGTTTAAAATAATTTTTTATATAAATTATGTTATAGCTATGATTTTCAACTTTCTTTATCAAACAAGTTGCACTGATTTCAAATTTATAGATTTATTTTCAACACAAGAGTATTTTTTGAATATTTATTTTGTGTAATTTCTTTTTTTTCGTGATCAATCTATTATGTAGGAAGTTTCATAATGAAGAAAAATGAGTATCTGAAATTTTTTTGTTCGAAGCTTAGTTTTCAAGATATAAGAACTTATTCGCATAAACATGAAATTGTTTAATTAATGTTAATTAAAAAATTAGTATTATTAGTTATTATGTAGTATAATGTTATTCTTTTTCTATGCTCTGTAATTTATCGATTTTAAAAAGAATCTCGTTCGCTTTAAGAAACTTTGATTTGATCCTTTTTTCGTTAAAAATACTGGACTACATAGTAATATTCTTGTGAACAAGAATGTTCGCAGTAATGTAAAATTAAGCTTCTTAAGTTCATGTTTTTTGTGCTTATTGTTTAGGTGTATTGTATAAGTAAGAATTTTAACATATTCCTTTAACTATATTTTAAAAAGTATATTTTTTCACACGATTGTACCTATTATTTTCACATTTTCTTTGTAACAGTTGATTACACAGCATAATTTATTTTTTAGGAGCGAATTTATATGCATGACTTATGGCGAAGCATGTAGCAAATTGTCCAATTATCGTTTACCATTCATTGTAGTATATTGATTATAGTACGTGATTTTTTTTTTCTTTTTTTTTTTGTAAAATGATTTGTCTTTTCAGAGTCATTTACAATGTTCTTCTAGCTTGCAGTGGTTCTGGCACTTAGAACAGTGGCCTTAGTTGAAACTGTTGCTTCCTGCATTTGGAATCAGCTATTATTGAAAAATATGTCTTATTTAATTCATTACAAATGCTATTAGACCGCCACATATCTTTATAATTGATGTATAATTGTATATCGTATATTTTATTTTATAGTCTAATTATTTATTTACAGAATTATAATATTCAATGTTTTTATAGTTTTGTTTTAAAATTTAATGAGTTTCAGTATATTTATACTATAAAATAATTTAAAAATTTTTAATTGTTACGCTTATCTTTCACTGTTACATCGTGACTTTATTGATAAGTAAAATCGTTAAAAAAATTTGATTTTAAAATATATGTCGTTACAGAATGGATAAAATGTCATTATATAATCTTGAATGAACTAAAGATAGAAATGTTAATATAAGATAAATTAATAATTTTTTTTATCTCAATGATATATTTTTTGCGTTGAATTAATATATATTAATTAGAATATTCTGTATTGATTAAATTAAAAATAAAAAGTAAAATTTTCATTATTTTTCGTAATTGTTAGGAAAAATATTTATTTTAATTATAAATATAAATATTTAATACAAAGAAATAATTTTTTATAAATTGTTTTTTATTTCTGAATGTAAATATTTTTTTCGCATTGCATTGCATATAAAATTATGAAAAAAATTAAAAACTTTTTTTTATTTTTTAGCCAAATTCATCAAGTAACTCCGACTACAGAATAGCCAACCGTCTATGGCTAAGTAATGCAAAAAAACTTCGCAAATGTATGCTTGACTTCTTTGGTGAGGAACTTGAACGTGTAGATTTTAAAGTAAATCCTGAGATTGTACGTCTTCAGATAAATGATTGGGTCAGTAATATTACTAGTGGCAATATTCAAGATCTGTTACCTAAAAATTCTATTGATGAAAGTACCGATGCTGTTCTTGCAAACGCTATATACTACAAAGGTTTTTGGCAAAGTAAGTTCTTGCCTGAAAACACAAAAAAAGATGTATTTTATTTAGGACAGGATAATATGACAATTGTACAATTCATGAAACAGAAAGGATCATTTAATCATAGTGAGTATTTTTTTTTGTATATAAGATAATGCTTCTAAAATATTTTTTAAATAAATGTACTATTAAAACAGATTTCATTTTTAATTTTAAAAAAATATTTGTTAAAATAAAATTCAAATCGATTATTTATAAAATTAATATAATTTAAAATTAACATTGATGATCTTTAATTAGAATCACTTTAGTCTTTATTAAAATCTAAAACAATTTTAAATAAATATTTTTATAAATTAATTTTTAGATAATATATAGTATATATAGTGAGTAATCAATTTAATAAATCTATTATTAAATTTGTAAACAAATATAAAAAATATGAAAAAAATTTTTTTTTTAATTATTTGTTGTTTAATTTAAATATAAAATGTTACTTGGCGTATTTATATTTAAAGAATTAACTATTTTTATTAATTTATTATATATCATTGATTTATATTGTTTTTAATGAAATACATATTAATTTTTTCTAGTATTTTGTGTTAAACTTTTATAAAAAATGTTTTTCAAAAAATATTTAATAATGTATTAACCAGATTAGGTCAATAGAATAAGAACACATTATATAATATTGATTTTCATAAATAATATATAAACAACAATGCAGTAAAATAATAATAATAATTTAAAAGTGTAAAATAATTAGTTCCAGACTGTGATTATTAATATGTAATAAAAATCTTATTACATACACGAACATATTTTTCTTTTTGCAAAAAAATATACTAATCATTAAATAAATGTGTCTCTCTTACAGTGGTTTCTGAAGAACTTGGTGTACATATTCTGCAACTACCATATAAGGGAGATGATAGTTCCATGTACATTTTATTACCACCTTTTGTTTCTAGTCAGCAAAATGTTTCAACGATAGGTCAGACTAAAGTTGATGGTGTACGGCAATTTTTACAACGTATATTGGATGATATTAATACCGTCACTGAATTACGTGATATTTTCGAAAACGGTATGCCATCTCGCGACGTTGAACTTGCTATTCCCAAATTTAGTCTTGAACGTCAACTTCCAGTCAAAGAGTTAATGCAATTTATGGGTGCTGGAGATATTTTTAATAGCAATGCAGATTTTGGAGGTTTTACTGACGATGGCGAATCAAGCGTGCATTTAGGTGATGCAGTACATACAGCAAAAATTGAAGTAACAGAAGAAGGTACAACAGCATCTGCTGCAACAGCACTCTTCAGTTTTCGGTCTAGTAGGCCCACCGAACCTGCTTTTTTTATTGCTAATCATCCTTTTGTGTATTTTATTTATGATAGACCATCGCGTGAGGTACTTTTTGCTGGTATTTTCCGAAAACCAAGCAAACATTGAATATTATATGTTTAGAATTAGTTTAAAATTTAAAATTATTTATTGAAAATCTATTAGAGCTTGGAAGAGATAATTTTTTAATATTAATATTATTCTCCAAGACGCAATTTTTTTGTTTTTGTTTTCACTGGTTTTAATAATTTTTAACGGTCTTGCAAACTTTCATTGTTGGATTAAAATAATCAGAGAATACATTATTTATGTTTAACTTTGTACTATGATGTAATGACTTGTTAAATAATTGGAAAGTTTATATGCAAGTAAACCATTCGTTATATTTTTTTATACATCTTAACTATACAACTTTTAATTATTATTTTGACATAAAAAATTTTTTATTAACATAAATCTTATGTAGTTTCTTTTCATTTAGATTTATTTTTTTAATATAAAAATGTATTTCAAAATAATAAAATATTATAAATTAAAATAAATACACACAATTTTTTACATATATATTTATATATAATTTTTATTTCTATAATTATGTTCAGTATACAAAATAAGATTTTGAATAAAAAAGAAATTATAATTTTTTTAATTTTATTTGTAATTTTTATTGATTTCTAAAAACAGTATATAATATAAGTTATGTCATAAACAATAAAGTTGATTTATTTTTAAAGAACTATTTATATTTAAGTTTATTATTAATACAATACATTGAATATTTAAATTAATTTTTAGTAATAAGTATAAAAATTACATTCGTTAATTGTAATTGACAAACTATATGAGCATCTTACTACTTTGTGTTAAAGTATTTCTATAACGATATCGATAGGCTCTTTAATAATAATATTGTATTGTATAATTTTAAATATTATTGTTGATACATTCAATATAAATATTTTTGATGTTTTTTAATTTTTACTTTATCATTTTTATTTCATTATTTATATGTAATTGAAATATTTTTATTATTATTCTTTGATTAATGCGTTGGTATTTAACTTTATATTATGGTTGTACAATATAAAAACAAATAATTTATATAAATTACATTTTCAATTTTTTATTATAATTCTGAAATTCAAATATTTATATTATTATTATATAATTTTTATATTTTTCTTTTTTTCTAGAAAAAGAATATTTTTAAATATACAATTTTTATTAATAATTAAATTTACTTTATAAATTTCGGAAATTGCATACTGTTATAATTATTAAAAAAATTTATAATCATTAAATATTTATAAAATATTATTATTATGATAAATTTTTTTAATATTTTATTCAATATTAAATATATCATTTAAATTATTTAAATCAAATTTTAATGAATGTTATCTTGTACATTGACTAGATACAAATATGTTAGAAAATTTTAATCATTTAATATTCCAAAATGTTGAAGAATTTGTATAAAATTTTTCATATTATTTTTTTGTAGTAGGTATTTCTTCTAATTGTAAATTTTCAAAGCTATAATTTTTCATATTTCTATTCATGCTTGCTTTAAGAATTTTTAAGATATTTTCCTTTACCAAAACTTTTTGTATTGTTTTATTAGGTTTATTTTTGGTAATATTTGAAACTCCAATATTATTTTCATTGTTTGTATAATTCTTTAATTTTGTTGAAAAGAAATTACTTGAAGAATCAATAATTTCTTTTGACTTATTTGTATTTATATTTTTTACCATCATTTCTATTATTTCTTTAAAACCCATTATTGTAGATATTGATGATTTCTTTGAATTAAAGTTATAATTCTTTTGGTGAGGTTTTATTGTTATGTTTTCTACATTACTTTTTTTAGTTACTTTGTTTAAATATTTACTATTATGAAATGTATCGCTGAATAATTTAAAAAATACATTTTTATCTGATAAATTGCTAATTAATTTATTATTTTTATCATATACTTTAGCGCTATTTGATGGAGTAAATGGTGTTTGAGTAATAAAAGTAATTTTATTTTTTGGATGAATGAATGATTTGTTATAATTCTTTAAAATCTTCTTAATATCATATATATCGTCACTTTTATCTATAGTTTTTTCTAATTTTTCAATAAGAAACTCACTACTTACAGTATTTTTAAAAGAAAATTTATTTGTTGCACTTAAAAAATTAATCGATTTCTCAGTAAGTTCCGTAACGTATGATGACGCATTAGCAATTGTAATTCTATCGTAAAAAGAAGATATAATTTGTTCTGTACTATTTTCAGTATTTAAAATATTTAACGGATATTTTGAAAATTTTTTAATGGATATTTCCGGAGATAATGTTAATTTATAATTTATTTTTTCATTTTTTATTGGTATACTTTCTTTTATTGTAGTAACATTATTTTTAGTTGTATACTTCTTATTTGATTTTTTTATTGCATCACAACTTGTAGTCCCTAAAATCATCCGATTATTTTTAAATCATTGTGCAAATATTGCAAATAAAATTAAAAATATACAACAATTTATAACAATGTTATCTTATATCAGAATTAACAAAAGAATTATGATACAAATGGCTCAAATTAAAAATATCAAATATCAAAGATTTTATAAAATTCATCAATTGAAAATGTTATTGATATATAACTTACATTGTTGACAAATGTATGTTTGTTTACTGTTACAATTAACACCATATACTATTGGAATATTAAAATCTTCACGATCCATATTTAAGCAGTCGGTATCAATTTCAGAAAACCGAGAATCATTGCACCAGGGAATGAAGCTTTCTCCAGATTCAGAAATTATTTTATTAATACTTTTCCATTTCCATATTTTAGTGTACATTTCTTTTTGTAATGAATCGGTATGCTTAATTTCTTTTTTTCCATCAAGCCAAATATGTTGTAACTCTATGATCAGAATCTGCGATTATCAATTGATATCTTTTTAAGAATAGTATTAAACTTATAAATAAATTACTTATATAAATTAATTCACGTACTATCTCTATTATCAATCATCATATTTAAAACATGATTCATTGTTATGATAGAATCTAAAACAACAAGTGTAGCTTTAAGTTTTTCACAATAATTTGTTGCTTCAAACCAGTTTAGTGGATGAAAACCTATCCAATATTGACATGTATCAAGAGTTACTGGAGTGGGATTTAGAGTAAATTCTTTTTTAATAGCTAAAATTAAATTTATATTTTTAAATTAAATTTAACAAAAAAATTTTAATTTTCTGTATCAATTATGAATGGCAAAAATAGTTATTTTTAAAAGTATTTTTTTTCACAATTATCTTTAAAAATCATATATTTATCATCTTTATAATTATGAATTTTATTTTATAATAACCATTATACATTGAATTACTTTTTATTTTTATTATTTACAGATTATTAGTTTTCTGTAAAACATAATTATTAAATAATACACATTAAGTTATAATAATTAAGTGAACTATAAACTATTTTTGCTATTCCAAATTATATATGTATTTCAATTTATATTAAAAATAAAAATTTTATCACATGTTTGACAAAAAAAATTACGCTTTCTATCACATTTTGCACTTAAATATGATGGTAATTGACACACATGCCTATCTAGTAATAAGCAATTTCCATAAAACATATTTTCATTTTGCCACATTTCATTAAGAGTGATGTTTTTTTCTGTCGGTAACCATTTCCAAACATGATTTTCCATATATCCACCTATCCATGCATTTTCAATAGCTTCTTGAAATAAATAATTACAATTTTTATACAACTTTACATTAATCACAATTATAATATAAAAATATAAAGTTTACTTGGTCTAACTCTTAACATTCCTGTTGCTAAACTCTGTGCTTGGTTTGAATTTAAAATTTCAGCTATTTGAAATCCTCTTTGTCGACATTGCACAACTGCTTCGGACCATGTTAGTTTTGCTGAATATAATATAAATTTTATATCTTTTATTCTAGTAGAGAATACATTAATAACGTTCGTTTCAAAGAAATGCTTATCTACAATCAATAAAATATAATAATTAATATTTTAAATTAATAAATTAAATTATTATTATTAGATTTTCATAATAATATAGTTGATTAATGTATACATAAGGTAATTTGAAATTGTAGGCGAAAAGGATGAGCATTTCACTTAACCGATAATACTAGATAATGAGTAACATTATATGATTCAGCCACAGAAGAAGAAAAATGCAAAATAGGAAAAGGATAAAAAATCACCACAAGGCAATGTTTTTTTTTATTGATTTTTTAAAATTGAAATTCAGTATTGAATTTTCTTTCTGACCGAGTCGAATAGTGAACCTTCGGAACTGTCGATGTTTCGCTGAGTAAAAACTGTAACCGATAGGTTACAAGTCGTTGCTTGCGACCAATTTTGTCAAATTCGTCATGGACTAGTAGAAGAGACAATTCGGTAAAATATTTACTGTTGAACCTTGGACGTCAATAACTACGAAAAGTCGCTAAGCAGAATTTATAAAAACAAGCATTTATACATTATTGCTAATCTAAGTGTAACCTGTCTGAATTACGTGCAAGAAGTTCTTCTGTGCAAAAAATTCTGCATTTAGATAATTTAAAACAGTTTAATTATGTGTTATGCCGTAAATATTTAACTATATATTATGTCGATGTTTTGTCAAATTGCTTATTCATCTTTGTCAAAGCTGTAGGAGAAAAATTTACAAACAAATTTCCCAATGAGATGACAAAAATACTTGTGCATAAACATGTGCAGTTTTATATTACTATATTTTTTTTCATTTTTTCTATAAAAATAATCAATTTTTATCCGAGCATTCTGTTTCTAGTTATTAGAAAAAATAAAAAAACATTTTTGTTATTTAGTATTCATAGTTGTATATTTGTATATATATAAAATACCGCTTAATAATATATTAGATTAAACAATAGAGCACTTTTTAGGTCATGAAAAAAGTAGTTAGCGATACAAATCAAAATTCATAAAAAAAAAATTAGTAGATTCTTTTACGAATTTTTATATGTATCAGTAGTTGCTTTTTTCATGGTCTAAAAAGTGCTCTATTGCTTGGTTTATACATAAAAGATGCTGTCTATATAATTAATTGTTATGGATCTTATAATAGGATTCACACCTTTATTCCTCAGAAGAAAGTCTTTGAAAATGTTTATATGTTAGATGAACTTTTGCTTTATCCTATTATACATCTCCACGGGAAATTATTCGAATATTTCAAATCTATTCTTCATTTTTATTAATCTTTATCCATATTATTTGAAATAATTTAGAAGACTCTTAATCTGAGAGTTTTTATTTTATTGTAATTATATTTGTTAAAACCGTCGAAAAAATTGGATTATGTATTAGGCAAGGAAAAACTTATAAAATTTTCTCATAGTTTACTTAAAAATTAAATTATGCTGTAATCTATATTTCGATACAGCTGAAATTACTTTAATTTTTCTAAATCAAAATTCAAAAGAAAAATAAATGAAGTTACAATTTTTTTAATTAATATCAAAATTTTCCGTTTTTTGAAGATATTTTCACTATTTATTTTCCAATAGGATTATATAAATAGATTTTATTTATAATTTATTAGTTATAATTCGTTTAATAATACTAAAAATTATCTTAAAATTATAACTTTTTATTTAAAATTTTTTATAGAAAAACTGACATTTTAGAAAATAATAAACTACAACTTTTTTTATGATTTTTTTTTTCATATACTTATTTTTCTATATTTTGTTAATGATTAAAAAAGTTTTCTATTGATTGATTGAACTAGTTAGTTATTGCTTATTTATTAATATTTTATTTGATAATTTCAGTTACCTTTTTCACAAACAAACGGTCTCTGCTCTTGACAACGAAGTGGAATAAGCATAGGAATATTATGATTTCTACGAAATAATGTAAGACAATAAAAATCAATTCCAAAAGATTTATTTAAATAATGAGGTGTAACAATCATATCCTCAAGAAATTGATTATGTATTATTTTATTTTTATTTTCTGTCCAGATCCAATAGCCTTGAGAATTAATTTTAGATCCTATCCAAAATTCTTCATACGCTATAATAAAAAAAAATATTTTTATAATAATGAAAATGATAAATTTATAAAATAGAAAAAATATTTATTAACGGTGCGTTAAATATAAGAAATTTTTTAAAATAATTAAATAATTTACCTAAACTACTTTCTGATGTCTTACGCGTAATAAAAACAGCTTTTTCTTCTGTATTTAAAATTGCAAGTTGAGATTTATAATCTAAACAAATGATTCTAGCTTCTTCCCAAGTAACATGATAGTTATAAAAAGAATATTCAATGTCATCAAAATCGATAGTTTCAATCAGATTTTCTCTGAAAATTGAATCTAAATTTATGCATAAATATTTAAACTTAAATAAAAATTATAATATTTAAATATGAACATAATAGTATTTAATATTAATTTATTCAATTATATACAATTACATACAATATATTGTTTAGGTACGAAACTATAGAACAACTCTTTTTATATCTAAATTGTCATGTAAAAATATTTCAATTTATAATAATTATTACACAAAAATTAAAATTTTTACCGATGAATAATAACTGTCCGAAAGAAATGCCATAAACAATAAAATACAGAATAATTATAATCATATTGAGAAAAAAGTTACTTCCATATTACTCGCAATGATCGTTAAAGTAGAGAAAGTATGCAATCTTTAAACTCATTAAAAATTATCAATTATTAAACATGTTAAATGATTTAGTCATTTAGTTTAGTTTGAATACTTGAAGAATATTAAAAATTACAAATTTTAATAAAAGATGCTCTTAAAAATAAAAATGTTTCATTTAAATAAATTATTGAGTATAATATATACATTTTCTATTTATAATAGATACAAAAATTTTAAATAATTAAAATTAGTCATTCGCATACATATTATTAATGTCATTACGATAAGAATTAGTCTGTAATTAAAAAAAAAGGAAATACTTATAAAATAGAGTAATATTTTATGATTAATTAATTTTTTTATAGTAAAAAGAACATTAATTTGAAATGAATAGTTTTAATATTTAATATTCAGATACAAATTAATAAAAAATTTATTGACTCTTCAATTTGTAAAATTGTCATTTTTTCATACAGAGACTCAAAATAGATACAAAATAAAATTAATACTTTGGTAAATAATTTTTTGTAGTTCAAAATGTATCTATGGAATATATTAAATTCTAAATTTATAATTATATTTTGTATTTTTATTTTATAATAAAATAAATAATGTGAAATATACACTTAAAATAAATTTTTATCGGAAAGATGTAATAATAGTTTATTTTTAAACAATTTTCTATCTAAAATTGGATTCTTAAATTTTAATACTTAAATTGCGTTTATATTCAATAATATTCTATAGTCTTCCGTAAATAAGAAAAATAAATTATATTTACAGTAATTGATATTAATAATATGTATATTAAAATTAAAAGTTTAATATTAGATATATAATAATAATAAACTACACATTTCTTTTTATTCTGATGAAATAATTTAATCGTTATCTAAGATATATTCTGATTTTATAATTTATAATTTTTCAGTTTTTCCGAAGAACTGAAAAGAAAATAAAACAATTATATGTGAGGAAAATTTTGGAATACCATTTTTAAACATAAGACTATGTACTGAATGATATTATGTAATGTGGTGAAAATGATTGATTTTTCAATAAAATCAATTTTCTCTACCACTGTACAAGTTATAATTAATTATAAAAATTAATAATATAAATTCAATACTACTCCTACACTTATTAACTCAGGGGAAATTCCGTTAATATCCAAGATTATTATTAATACCACTAACACTATTATTTCAAAATTATACCTAATATTATTTAATTTAATTCTAAAATATTTATATCAGACACTTCAATTATGAGACACTTCAATAAATTTAATAATATAAATCATAAAATATAATTTAAATTAATTATCAACACATTCAATATTAATTAATAGTAACATAAAATCTTACCTTATGAAATAATTCTTTCTCCTTTATATATTATTTAAAATTTCTCCTTTATTTAAAATATATTTAAAATATTACTTACGTTGATTTCTTTATAATATTTTATATACTTTTGAAATAATAAATGGATTAGAATTCCTTTCTTATAAGTATAAAATAATAAATCTCCTTATTTCTTTATAATAATATATAATTATATATTTCCTCCAATACCAATGGTATTCGATTAATTTAATTATTAATATTTATCAATAAACTACACAACACTTTTAATATTATTTCAGTTATAACACAACTTCACTTCTTTAACTATTTATTTATATTGAAAATATTAACAATTGTATAGCAAAATCAAAATACACAATATTAATTATATATCAATCTTATACAAAAGGTGATAATAGAATAATGGCGAAAAACTTCTTGTCAAGAAAATTCCACTCCTTTCACATCACTACTTTAATTTTTCACCAATTATGAACCTTGAAATTTTCTTTATGCGAAAATCAAAATTCACAATTGGTGATTAAGTAAATATAGTCCATCTTCCTTTTCGCGCCGCATATTCTGTATCGTGATTGGCTAAGCAAACACAATATTAAATCAGGCACAAAAATAAGAAAATACACTACTGTGCCGATAATTATGTACACTACAATTATCGGCCATCTCACGGCGGCACAACACTACAATTTTTAAGCACTTACATTACCATAGATATGCACTCTCTATGTACATATATACTGAATATATCTCTGTCTTTGTCTATTTCACGAACATCAACGCCGACTATACCGTCAAGACATCCGACCTCATGTTAATTTTCACAAAAGCAACAAGTGTAGTGACAGAGTGTAAACATCAAAAATTATTTTATAAATTCAAGAAAATATATATATACATCACTACGTATAAACATAATTATCGTTCACTACAGGGAATTATTTATATATTAATACTTAATGTTTATATACATAAAATATTATAACATTTAAATATATATATATTTATACATATTAATCTTAGTTTAATTTTTCAGGTTAATATTTACATTATATAGACATTATTTTAATAATGAATAAATATATTCATTATAATTATTGTTTGGTAAAACAATATTGTTATTGGTCTTAAAAAAAAGAAAATAAATAAATTGTAAAATAAATAATTAAAGAAGATGTTTATTCGAAAAAAGTGACAGGCAATATTAAATATGCAATATTAATGCTGAGAGCGAACAAGAATGACGTTTAAAATTGCAGATGTGTAACATAGTAAATTTTCCGCTAAAGAAAACTTCCCGATCTGTTCGAATAATTACATTTATTAAAAATTCTACCATTAATTTATTTATTATTATTCCGTTATTAATATTCGTCGTTGGGCCAATGAACTCTTACCCCGGTCAACACTACTTGATAATTAATATTAACTCCACTACCTAACACGTGGTTATTAATTTTTTTATTAAGAATCAATTTTTTACATGCAAATATAGATATATATACATTTCTTCCGCATACAAAATATATACATAATTTCTTGAATTATAATAATAATGAAATTCCTTACCTGATTTCAGAAGATATAGAGTAATATTATTTTATAAAAAAATATAATGAATAAAATATAAAATGGCCAACCGTAATCTCTTCACACTTTATCCATATAATTATGTATAAATATATATAAATTTTGTATATTTTTCTCTTCCAGGATTTTCCGTATTTGATATTCAATATTTATATAAATATCAAAATAATCACAGTTACAATAAATAGATTTGATAAATAAATTTACTTCTCTTAGAGTAGCATACTTATTGAAAGCTATTCAAAAACTGAAAAATGTCTTTCTTTCTTCTCGAAAGAAATGCAATTTTCCACTCAACACCTCTTCAAATTTCAAAATTAATTATACATATACTTTAAACTTGCATAAGTATTCAGCCTCGTGATTGGCTTACCCAGGGTCAAGCATTCTTTTGATCTGTGCTTTTGAAATCGTGCACTCCCATTGACTGTTCGAAAACCGCTGCACAATTGCACGTTATTACACAATATCTAAAAACCTAATTCCCTGTTGGTAATTCCTATTTGACGAGCAAATAGCAATAAAATAATAGTACTACTCTCATTGACAAACGATTTTTTAAGCTCCTAACAAATCATCCAATAACCACCAAAGTAGATAGTCAGATAGTATTACTGAATACCCCACCTTAAATACTAGAATGTCTTCCTGTAATACTCTTAGATAATGTTCATTTAATGATAATTCCATCAAAGCACATATCGATTTAATTTTTTTTTAGTTGCAATACCATCTACTATGTTATTCTCGGTGCTAAAACTAAGCTGTCTATTTACATAGAGAACAGTATAATAGCGTTTAAATTATAGTGTCCTTTGTTGTGATTGGAATACAGGTGAAGTGATGTAGCTTTATACATCCCCAACTTACTTAGCTATAAAATACTAACAGTATCGTTAAATACTTGGGTTTGTCATTCTGGTCATTCGGAATATGTGTAAAATTCTTCTTCCTAGTCGTAGTCCAATTTTCATAGCATCTGTATATAGGTCGCTACATGTGTCTTTCATTGAGGGTAGCGAATTTTAATGCTAACCTCATGAACATACTATGCAACTATGGAACAAATATAATATTCGGAGACTTGAATGCAGATTTGTTCTCCGATTCGAAAGATTAAAAATTCCTGTAAAATTTTATTAAAGAATTCTCCCTGTTTTCAGTATTGTTTTCTTTAATGCACAATCGGATAAAAAAACTCAAGGTGTTTATATATTTACAAAATCGACTATCTAAAATAAATAATACATAACTTCTTTGGAAAGAGCTACGCCATATAAGAATAGTTATTCCATCTAATAATTTCAACAACGTCCAAGCATAATACCTATTTTTCCTCGATACCCTCCAGTCCAACTCCTTCTCTGGTTCCTGATTATATTTCTAACCTTATTGAAAACCTTCTGCCAACTACTATTTTCACGATTCCAACAACAAATTTAATTGTTCCCCCATTCTTTCCTCTAATATACGTAGAGTCATTTAGTCATTCATTTAATTCACAACTTCGTGGTATTGATGATTTTCCTCAATTATCCTGGGTTGCAGTATTCGTTTTTATTGGAACCCTTATATATAAAATATTCAATGCATCTCTTTAATCGGGTTTGTTTCCCTCCAAATGAAAACAGCATGGATAGGAAGGAAGTCAGTAGGAAAAAATGGAAAATGGGAGACCACGTGTGGTACGACAGGGAATGTAAGAGGAAAAAGAACAAAGTCAAGAAGGTCTTAAAGGATTAGAAGAAAACGAAAAGTAAAAAAGAAGAGTACATGAATAGGAGAAGAATATGGAGAGAGACGTATGAAAGGAAGCGGATAGAAAAGAAGGAAATAGACAGAGAGGAACTGAGAAAGGAACTGAGAACTGAGAAAAAATGAAGGACAAATATGGAGATATCTGAACAAAGGAAGGAAACCAAGAATAGAAGAAAAGAATGGCATAAGCAGGGAAGAGTGGAGAAAACATTTTATAAAGCTCCTGGGAGGAAGTAAGTGGAAAATGAAAAGTAAAGGAAGTACAGAGATAATAAAGACAGGGATGAAAGATATGGAGAATCAAGAAATCTTGAATGTATGGAAAAACCTGAAAAAGAAGAAAGCGACGGAAATGGATGAGATTCCCAATGAAGCGTAGGTATATGCAGGCAGGGAGATAAGAAGTAGAATAATAGAAATCATAAGGAAAATATGGTATCAGGGAACAATCCCTCAAGACTGGACCACTGCAGTAATCGTCCTGATACATAATAAAGGAGACAAGGAAAACCCTGAAAATTACAGAGGCTTGTCTATGCTGGCATCAGGATACAAAATATATACAGGGGTATTAAAGGCCAGACTAGACAGAGAGAGAGACAAAAGAAAAAAGGGTTATTCCAGAGGGACATGCTGGATTCAGGGCAGGGAGAGGAGCCACGGACAACATATACATATTGGACCACATAATCAGAAGAGTCACAAGGGAAAGGAAGAGGCTATATATGATGTTCGTGGACATAAAGGCCGCCTTTGACATGGTCTGCAGAGAAAAACTGGTAGATCATGAAAATGAAGGGGATCAACAGGGAAATAATTACAAGAATAAGAGAAATATATAAAGAAACGAAATGCAGAGTAAGGACAGAGGAAGGTCTTACGGATGAATTCTCGACAAATAAAGGATTGAGACAAGGATGTTGCCTCAGCTCGATTTTGTTCAACATTTACATGTCGGAGTTAGAAGAAGAGTTGAGAAAGAAGGAACTAGGAGGTACAAAGATAAAGGGTAAGAGGATATGGTCGTTAGCATACGCTGATGACCTGGTTATATTTGGAGAAAACAGGCGATGCTGCAAGCCTTGAAAGGATTCCTTGAACAGAGAGAGTTACAAATGAACACAGAGAAAACTAAGATTATGGTGGCGAAGAGAGAAAAGAAAATGAAGCCAGAAAAATGGACATGGAAAGGGAAGAGAATTAAGATGGTAAATAGCTTCAAATACTTGGGCTTTGTGTTCAGGAGTGACGAAAAGTATAACGATCAGAGAAAGGAGAGACTAAACAAGGGCAGAATTGCGGCAAGAAGTACGTGGGGTTTGGTTGAAAGGAGGTGCCAAGGAGACTTCAGGCTGAGAAAGATGATGTTTCAGTATCTAGTGAAGAGTGTCATGGAATATGGGGTAGAGATATGGGGAACAGAGGAGGCTGAGGAAATGGAGAGGATCAAGACCGACTACTATAGATGGACCTTGGACTCGACTTTTGCACACTCAGATATATAGTTTACGAGGAGTCGGATGAATACTAGATGAAGGGAGAGTGGAAGATAAGTGCAATTAAAATATGAGGATAAAATAAAGAAGATGGAGGAATATAGATGGGTCAGGAAATGCTATGTAGAACAAAGAGAAAGTAAGGTCCTCAAAGAAAGAGATGTTACGAAGACGTGGCTAAATAAACTGGGACTCAGCAGGGAGCAACTAGGATACTGGGAAAGCATAGAAAAAAGTATATACACAGAATTAATAAGAAGAGACAGGGACAGATAATTTTTTTTTATTACAACTACTTGTGGAATCTCCTCAGTGCCACCTGCTTGAATACTCAAATTCAGCACCGCCTCTCTGATGTCTGATTTAAATACGAAGGTAAAGTTGAAGAGCTCGTGATAATGAATATTATCGAGAGCCTTGAGACTTTCCTCAACAGCAGGAACATTAGAGTCACGGAACTGAAGTATTTATTGAACTCATCAGTTGTGAATTTTTATGTTTAATAGATGTTAAATCGAAGTTTCTCAACTTCTTCCATAGAACGTTAGGGTCAGTGAGGGATGAAAGGCGGTTGAAATAAAATTTCTGCCTCGTAGTTCAGTTTTGTTATGAGCTAGGTCCTGTGCAATTTTTTAAAACTGTAGATCTGTAGGTAGGTGGGAGCGACGAAAGCGCCTGTACAGCCTATTTCGCTCTTTTATTAGGTTGTTTATATCCACTTTGAACCAAGAATGTAGTTTCTATCGAGGTGTATCAGTCTTTAATGGAGCAAACTTTTTAATGGCTTCAGTAATATAAAATGAAAGCATTAAGATACAAGTTTCGATTGTCGCAGAAAGAAAAAGTGAGAAGTCCTTAGCGATGAGGAAGTTTATTAGATCAATAGCATCAATGGTGTCATAGTACGGTATCTAAAAGTATTTAGTACGTAAGGTGGTATTAGTACGTCCAGTGTGGCTGTTATAAGGTAGCAAATTAACAAAAGGTATATTCTTCTTCCAATAATATGTCAGAGTATCATTAGCATCTATTAAACAGAGATTTAACCACGTATTGGCATTATTCCTATGGTGTGTGGTACCATAGAGGGCAGAGTAAAGAAAGTGTTCTTCGATGATATATATATGTAAAATAATTTTTTTTTATTAAGTAACAAATTATGTAGGAAAAATATATTAAAATATATGCCTGTCACTTTACGTGTGATAATTTTATAAATATTTTTTGAGACTATGTAAATTTAAGTTTTTTATTATCAAAAACTTTTATTAAAAAATAATATACTTAAAAATTTGTTAATTAATAATTATACAATTATTATTATGTTATAATACATTAAATATTATATAATGTATATTATATTATATAACAATTTTACTTTATTATAAAAATTTATATAAAATTACTGTTATGTCTCAGTATATAAAAGGAAATATAAATAACTAACTCATATTTTTACTATAAAAATTATAATTTATTTACAAATTAATAAAAAGTAAGTGAATATAAATAATAATAAAAATTATTAAAAATTTGTTAAAATTTATTATTACGTTAGATTTAAATGATTTTATTTGAAACTTACTAACCATAATTATAAAAAAGAATAGTATCGCAAAATGGTTTAAATTATAAAAAAAATATATATATATGTACTAATATATATATATATATATATGTACATTACTTGATGATTACGCTTAGTTATATTCTGGTTATAAATCAAAAGTTTATCCTTTAACTATGTAGGTTGTTGAGTTAATTTGTTCCCGTCATTCACCACTCTAGAATAGAGACTTAGATATTCTTGATTTCGATCAATGTTTTACAAATAGTAATTATAATTTAATTACGCTGTAAATGTTTAAATGTATAATTGATTAATGGTCGGTCGAAATGGCAAAAGCAAAGCTCCTTCTTTTGTACCGTCTTTTATAAGTTTTTGATTTTTTTCCAACATAACACCCTTCATAATGAGATGAGGTACGGAGATGATTTTCCTCTGGTTATTAAATTTTGTTTCATTATTATTACGACTTGACGGTATTTAATTACATATCATGCTGCAGTTAAAATTTTTAATTAACTCTAGTTTGGTTGATCTCTCAGTAAATTCGGTTTATCGGCACATTACACGACTTTATTATTTTACAATAGTCAAAATTTATTTAAAAAAAAAAATAAGTTTTAAAACAGTTGGAATATTAGATTATATAAAATACATATTACACTGTAGTTAAAATGTGTAAAATTACTTGAATTTAAGATTACAATATAAGTTTATGTACAATATGTTTATGTATAATATGTAGTAATAATTTTTAACATTTAAAAAAATTAATTATTAACTTTATTTGAAACTTGCTTCAATAAATTAAAAGCAGCATAGGAAGTTTTTAATATCTAAAAATAAGTATATATGTAAAATTTCATAACTATTAAGTTATACACATATATATATATATATTTATATTTAAGGAAGAAAAATACCCAAATAAAAGTTGATAAAGTAAGAACACATTTTCCATAAAAAAAAAATCCTAACTCTTGCTGACTCTTTAACATTATAAACCAGTAGTTTTTCCTTCTGCATGGTTTTAAAACAGTCCAATCTATTGTATAAATTGTATTAGCAATCGATTTACTCTGAAAAATGGTAGTTTAAATGAATCTTAAAATACTAATTAAATATTCTTGTTTGAATAAAAATATTATATTTTAATTGTTGAATACCTGTAATTGTAATTCATTACCAAACCAGCAATAATGAAATACTTGACATAATAAAGACAAAAGATAAAGAAAATGTGCAAAATGTTCGAACACAGTGTAATAATGCTGTAAATATAAAAATGAAATAATAATTATAATTTTGTATAAAAAATATATATAATAGGCATGCATACATATATGCATATACATTTCATTAATATCTACACATATCAACGACGAATACGGCTTGAAATAGCTTAAAGAAAAAAATCTATTAATATTTATGATTTTTTATAATTTGTGTATTTTTAATGTTAATAAAAAATATTTAAATTATATATATGTTCGGAAAGACCGACGGTAAGATAGAGCTCCACGCTAAAGGAAAACAATAGATAACGACAGACCCTAAATTTATGGGGGCCCCGAAATGAGGGGGAGGAACACTTTGTCCCCCGAAAACTACACGTCACTTTTTCATAGGATTTTGTCTTGACCATTCCTTGTATTTTTTTCGAATAGCGTTCCGCTATTTATCTCGGGCCTAATTTTACATCGTCGATTATATTGTGCGTACTAGTATTTTCTGGTGATCTACCGATCATCTCTTGTGATTTTGCTGCTACGAGCGCGCTTGTATGGGTGTTTGTCCTCCCGTTGTACTGGAGATGCAACAGAAAGAGCTCAAGTATACTTTTCCATCAAGGGCTCACCCCTTTGGGATATTAATGAGTAATTGCTGATGTAAGACAATTACTTAAATATTATTGGTGATAAGTCAAAGTCATGTAAGTTCAAGGATTTTTAAGAGAAATTAGAATAGATAAGGAACTGATATTCGGAATGGAATATTCATTCGTTTTCCAAATTTTTTTTTTGAAAAGCATCGTAAATAATTTTGAAAGCTTGAAGTTTGACAAATAAATAAAGGTGAAATTAAAAAGGTGATATATTTTATGACAAAAGAGAGGAAGAGAAGAAGAAAGATTTTCAAGATAGATTTTATTATTAAAGAGAAAGAGAGAGAGAGAGAGAGAGAGAGAGAGAGAATAAAATATAAAAATATATCTTAATAATTATAAATAAATAAATCTAAGTAAAATTATTGTTTTTGAATTCTTCTATTGCATAGGTAAGAGTTTTAATTATTATATTATTAAATAATATATTATTATTATATTTTTATATAATACATATGTTAGTAGTATTAGCAATATAATTAAATAATATAAATTAAATTATATAACTAAAAATTAATGAAGTCTTTTTTTAATTTTGTCGGAGAATTATTGTTTATTAATAAGCCAGACAGTAATATTTCAACAGAATTCGTCACTCAGTTTTATATTTATTGTGCGAGAGTGAAAATAATTATAATAGTTTAGTTTGGAATAATAATATAATTGCAAGTGATGCGAGAAATTACAGAATAAATTTACTACGTTACAATATATATATATATATTAAGTACGTAAAAATAATGTTTTAAATTCGTATTTAATTTGATAAATTTATATTATCGTTAACATAAACTAATTTGTTTTATACCATGGTAATGGTATATTCAAAAGAAAGAATTTAGTAGCATGAAATAAATTAACAATACTTTTTTTTAATACATTTTATTATTTATTTTAACTCCATTAACTTTCACTATTTATGACGATATTAAAAATAAAAAAATCTGTTTTACTTTAATTTCGTTATCAAATTTTTGCGAATGCGTTTACTCGATGAACTCTATAATTTGATGTTTGTTTCAGTGTATTTTTACCTATTTATTTTTTCGAATTATGTGTTGATTCATTTTGCTCTATAAAATTATTGTTACGACTTGCAGTGACTTAGTAACACTGACAACATCGATAATAATAGAGAATGAAATTGTAATAAACAATGGATCAAAAGGAAAGAAAACCTCATATTGAGAACTACTCAATGAATAGTAGCAGAAAAGTAACACTTATAATAGAAAAGAAGAGAAGGAGATGAGCGTGAATATAAAAAATCTTGGAATAATTTCCGCAACTTCTAAATCTGTAAACGATAATAAAAGCTTCTATTCAAAGCAGAATGATAATTCGAGGCAATCTAAGAGATAAAAAAAAACAAGTAGGAATGTGATGTATAAAAGTGTAATTATTAGATTACTAAAATCAGTATATGTAATTTGCAAAATGTAAATATTTTGTTTTTTTATTAAACATATATAATTCTGTAAAACATGTAAGTCGCGTAAGCTTAAATATTTTGTTCCCATTTAGAAAGAAGTAGTTAAAGGTCGTTAATTACTAGGTGTAGCTTACGAGAAATGTGATACAAAAGATAACCAAAAAAGTTCAATAGAAATTATACTTTATGCAGATCTATATTAAATTAAAAAAAAAAGTTTGAAAAACCATTCGAAATGAATAAAAGGTAATTTTATAATGTGTAATTAAATTGTGGTTCATTTAAAACCACAAATTTAAGTACCGAATGAATTCATGGTAGTACAAGGCGTTTGTGAAATGCTGTTTTAGCGATATAAGGGAAAATTTTTTTTTATTTGTATTATAACTAATAATGGTAAGTAGATATGATACGATCATTCAAAAAATTAAAATTATGCAAAAAATAGTGGGTGAAAGTATGCGCATCAATTATTGCGATTAAAACAAAATATTTAAATTAAAAAAAATGGTTTGATTAAAGACAGTGATTTTCTGTAAAATACTGAAAGAAGATTAAAAAATTTACTGGTATCTTCCAATGACTTTAATTAATATATTTGAAACGAGTATTGCAAAGAAAACAAAAAGAACGAAAAATAAGACATGAATCATTAATACCATTATGACAATATTAGTTCAATTCAAAATAAAGTAAAAAGTAATTGAAAAATTTCAGATAGCAAGTATATCCACTAACCATGTAATTCAGATTACATTATCATCATTTTTTCAATTGATGCAAAATACACTTCACTGCTGATGAAGACAAAAAATTGAGTTCATATATTTTTAATCTCAACAAATAAGAAATTTTTTAATTAACTGAATACATAAATTGTCTGAACTATTGGAAAATATCATTGTATTCGATGAATAATATTATGAATAATCGGAAAACAGAAAAAAATTTTAAATTTAAATTCTACAGATAATAAATGCATCTACTGGCATACAGTCAAGCAAGTATATTTTCATAAAATACTCTAAAAAGTAATTCAAAAAATTAATAATATTATAAAGTTAAATTATAACTATTTTATAATAAAATAAAATTAAAAACATTATATGATGACATCAGGTAAAAGAGTTGATAATTTTATCTTTACATTATATTATAATTATTTTAACTTCCCATCATTTTTAATTTAATTAGTTTTAAAAAATTTCTATCATATAGAAAAATGATAAACATGAAAAATATGCCCATAAAGCGAAATTTTAAAGAAGGGAAATGGAATTTGAAAAGTAGATAACTTACCGAAATTTTATTTCAATAAAATTTAAAAAACATAATACAAGGCATAAACAAATGTTATAATAGTAATTTGGGAAGCGAAAAAATTGTTTTTAACATTTCGATCAAATACCTTTTAATTTTATATTTAACACATTAACTGTGTAAATTATAATTTGTGTTAAAACTATAGAAATCAAAGATTTTTAGATCTCTATCTTAGAGTGATAACAAACATTGCCGAATAAATTCAACCATCCGCATTAGCCTTTGATATACTATAGAATTCTTATAAACTTCTGATTCACAACGAAAAAATAACAATCAAGTAACGTACATATAACTAGATATATTATTATATTTGTAAATCATTTTGCGATACGATTTCAAGTAAAATTATTTAAATTCAGCATAATTATAAATGTTAATAATCATAATTACTATTCATTAATTTTTACATTAATTTATAAAAAATATATAATTTTTATAATAAAAATATATTAATTATTTATTTATAAACTGCCTGTTTTATTGAGATGTAACATTATTTTACATCTGGAATATTTTAAAGGTAATTATTGTGAGTAGTATATTTCAGAATCGAAAAATTTTATATTATTAAAATTATTATATTCCCGTATTTTTTAAAAAATATTTTCTCATCTAATTTCGATAATCTTGCAAAATAAAAACTTTAAAGGTACATAACCGCGAATTGTAAACGGAAACTAGGTAAAAAAAGGAAGATGGAACACTATTTTTTTTCAAACTGATACGAACGACTACAAGGACGTCCAACTAGAAATATTACAATGCTAACGAACTATTATTAAATTATACAAGGTAAATATAAAGAAAGTAAAGAAATAAAATAAGGAAGTTTTGTACATTAGGCGATTGGCTAAGTTCATGTACCATTGATATAATATTAATATTTGTAAAATACAAAGAATAAATTCCAGATAATATAAAAAGTGGAGCAAAATACAAAAAGATGCTTTTTACTTTTGAAATTAGTAAACTTTAACTTCAAGTTATTATCAAGTATTGAGAACTCTCCAAGCCTAGAAGAAATCTAGAGTGATGACAGCCTGCTGCCAATACAGAATTTGCCCGCATCGTCTTTTCGGAAAATATTCTTACTTATCAACAATCGCTGCAAAACTTGTAACGCAAGTAATATAAAGTACAGTTATCGGTATATAATTATAATACATTTTGCAATAATTATATTTTATATATTTGTTCTTGATGATTTTCTTAAAGTTAAATGCTTAAATTGTAAATTGTAAATTCATAAATATATGATTTATACTAAATGAATAAATGATAATTTTATATAGAAAATTTACTAAATATTCATTTATCTGTCTATGGCATATTGAGAAGTAATACAATCTATTGTATGTTAATACTTCTCGGTATAGATAGTTATAAAATAACGATGTTTTCATTGCAGTCACAAAATCCATCATCATCTTCTAACTACACTTCGTTAGAAGGTTAAATTATACAATATTATATAATATAATGAATTATAAATATCATAAAAATAGATTATATTGTTATGACCTATATTTCTACTATATTATTTAATTATATATATATTTATATTCGTCGTAACCGATTTTTCTTATATCTACTTATTTTCTTTATTTATTTATTTATTTGTCGCGTTTATTTATCGCATAACTTTCTTCGTTTCTTTACTTACTCATTTATTTTATTATATTATTATTTTATTATTTATTATGTATCAATTCCCAGTTCTTTTTCTGCCGTAGCTGAATCGGTCAAAGTGATTCAGCCTTTGTGAGGTTTTAGGATAAAAAAATGAATACAATTATATTAATTCACGTTAAAATTACCGATTTATTGATAATAAATCGGAAGAGAAAATTTGCAGTGTAGTTAAATGGTTCTTGATACTATCTAACGTCTACGTGTGTGTCCGAATTAAAAGAATACTCTTACTATCGTAAATCCGTTTGAAAGTGTGAGTGTCGTGTTGTTTTACCGGCGAGAGTCACCGACCGCGATTGAATTACTTTATATTACATTTTTCGTCCGATTCTTGACACACTGTCTTAATTCACCGATCAGCCGAATCGACCCCTTTATTATTCACGTCCCCTTATTTATAGAGAAAAACTGCAACTCTTTATGTCCTCCCACCTTACAATTTATACCCCAATTACCCACAATTTAGTAGGTTCATGAAATGTCATTATGAAGTAAATATAAAGATTCCTTGTATAAATTATAATCATTAACGTATTAAAAAATTAACAATCCTAGCGAATATTATCATTTAATGTTCGCTATAATTAATTAAATTAGGCATTGTTTCTTATTTTTATTTCATTATTAATAATTTTTATTGATAATTGTAAATATATACGATTATTTATTTTTTAATGAATAAATATATAATGAGTACAAAAACTGTTCATAAAAATGATGTGATAATATTATCTGCTTCTTCTTCTTTTTTTAATAAAAATTATTTTTATATAAAAAGATTTATTACACATGTGTACACAATTTATTTTTATTAAAATTGTTCAATCTTTTCTTTATAATCAATAAATATCGAAGAAATCAACAATTTGAATTTAATATTATTTTTAGTTATAAAGTTCTTACGATTATTGATATAACGTAAATTTTGTCAATATATTGTAGTATTATATTATATATGAGATATATTGTTTATATCCAATTTTTAGTTCAAATCATTAATGTATATTGTATATTAAAAAAATATGTATCTTCTTGTTTCTGATCATTTTTTATTCACTTCTTGTATAATTCTTATATATAAATTTAAACATATGACCACATATTACATATCTTATAAATCATTTATTAAATATGCAACGAGACATGCTCGTTGCTAAAACGAGTCGCGGCGACCCCCTCCCCTCTTAACCCTTGAACCCCTACAGTCGGGCCTGCCACTGGTGCGTGTATCGGCACGCGCTGAGCTCCTCTTGTGATCAGGCGGCCGTTTTCAGTCGCTCGCCAATTTCGTGCTGCACAATCGAGGCTATGTGGTGCCCGCTCATGCTCGCCTCGTGGTGGACTCTTTCTAGTCTTGCTCCCGATCTAACTTTCCTTTCCGATTCTCCTATTATACACGTTACCGTGGCAACATTTGACTGTTTTTACCTCCATCAGACACGATTCCGTGCTAACAATAAACCCGAAACTGACACGATTACATGCTATTTCAAATTCTAAAAAAATAAATTGAAATTGCAAGCGACTTCAGTTTTCCTTACTTGCGTCAGAGAGTCTACGGCTTCTTGTAATTGCATCAGCTGTAATTACAAGACGTCACCCCGTCCGAACCCTGGCTCAGCTTGAGCTTCCTAGCATACCAAGGACGTTTTCTGTAATCACCCTTGATACAGCGCCCGTTTCTCTCATATGTCTCTATTTCCTTTTATTTCTTTGTCGATAAGATTCCATTGGCGGTCGTAAATTTAAAAAATTCGTCCTATCCGACCGTTTTCGTCCGTTTCCATCTCGTTGTTGTCCATTATTTTATACATATTGCAACGATGTGGTAAAAATACCAAAACCACATGTTGCATAACTTCTCAGACTCAGAGGTTAAGGCATGGCACGTCTGCACTCGTCGTGCGCACGCCACGAACTGACCCCGAGCAACGCCAGCGCCGCCACGCGGCTGGAAGGTAAAACTAAAACCTTCCAGCACGGCGCAAACGAGCGCGCATTTGCGGTGCGCATTTCACCGTCATCATTGCACCGCCGCCGTTCTCACGGCTATAAAAAGCCGTGATAACGAGCAAAAGGCGTCTTCTTCGAGTGGAAGCCTCCCGAGAAGGATCCGCTCTGGATAGAACTGTTTTCAGCAGTCATTCTGAGTTAGCCGTTTTCAGCGGCCTAGCTGTTATCAGCAGCAAACCCGGTGTTGGCCATTTTCAGTGGTAACACCTCCGCCCCGCCCGGTGCTTGCCGTTTTCAGTGGCAGTACCTCCGCCCCGTCCGGTGTTCGCCGTTTTCAGCGGCAGCGCCCCCGCCCCGTCCATATTACACTCATACACATATTTACCGCCCCTCCGCGGCTTTTCTAACCTATTCAATATCTGTTACAGAATCCCAGTACTTCAGCTGCTTAAACCGCTACCTGTAATAAATAAGAAGAGTTAATATTTTCGTCATAACCCATTATAAATTTATACTTACCTTTGTTTCCGTAATAAACTTTTTTAACACAAATTAACCGGCTCATTTAAATCCGATTTACCTCTATATAAAGAACCCTGGTATCCCGGCGTCCAGCTATCCGAGCTGGGGGATACAAAGGTCGTCGAGTCCCCGTTCTGCACTCCGCGCGCAGAGGGGCAACTCGGCCTTCTCTCTTCGACCCAAGTGGCTCGCGCCACTTTAACATCAATAGGTCGATTCGTTACAATATGTAATCTTTAAATCTAAGTCGTGCATAATTTTTTTTGTCATGTCAATTTTTGTGTGTTATATTAAGCGAAATATATGGCATTCGAAATAGTGGGTAAAATATTCTAATGTAATTATATTCAATAATTACTCACAAAGCTGAACAACGGTCGCGCCTGTGTTTACGTTCGGCGTCTTTGTTATTGACGGCGACCTCTGTACCAGTCGCGCAGGAAATAGACGTTTAACTAAGTAAATATTGTCGGGAAATTATAAATCATTTTGAAGTTTGTCGAGAGAAACAAAATCTAATTAATAAAGTTTATAATTTAAATTTTCGCGTTAACTTATCGAAAGCGATAAATTTAATCAATGTTGTATGAACGTTGACTAATCAACTTTATTTGTCTATTTATTTAGGAAACTTGAAAATAAAGAATTCGCCATCCCAGTGATAAATTTTGTTAAACAAATATTTTGATTTTTTTTTACTATTCCCCCCTGCAACCGATCCGAATCCTCGGTAGACCGGCTGCCGCTTTATCCCTGCGTAACTTCTTTCGATCTTTCGACGAGAGCGCGACTCTGCCCTTCACCCATTAAGGGCGAACAGAGTCTCGACATAAATAATATAAATAATATAAATAATAAATAACATAAATTATACGAAGGTGTAAGTATTTTTCCAGAACTAAATTTTTAACTCATTTTTAAATAATTATATCGTATAAATATAAGTTACTAATTTCTTTATTTCCTTTCATTTTAATTTATATTTAAAGACACCAATTAAAAATTAATTAATTCAGTATAATTTACCTGAGACAACTGATGTATACTAGTGCAAAGCGTTACAAGACTGAAGCAGAAAACTGGCAAAATAATTTTTTTAAACGTTGACTGTAATTTTCGGTTGATGATGTGTATTATAATGTGATGTATAACGTAATCTTTAAATGTAAATTTTTGAATGCAGTCATTTCCAGATTTTATTCTATGGCAACATAATTCTAATTGACAACAAGTAAATATCAGAAATCCACAACTTGTTGAATCTAAAGCTACATCAATGATTATATGAGAAAGTGTAATTATTACTTGAAATGTATAAGTAATAATAAAAGTTTTTAAATTTGTAATTCTATAAATGTAATATGATTTATAAGGTAAATTGTCTTCGTAACTCTTTGATCGTAATAAAGGAGCAATGTAGACAGATAGTGCACCTGACAAAGTTAAAATTAAGCGAAATAGAAATACTTTTTTTGCAATATATTTGTACTTCACTATAATACTCCGTTCTTGAGATGTTCGAGGTTGGCAAATTATAGAATGAAATAATTTTATTAATTCACATATATTTTGACGTTGAAGTATAAAATATATTAATTTAATACATCCTGCTACGAAGGTGAGTGTCACGAATACTCGTTCCGAAAACTCATTAATATTATTATCATCCACTGAAATTAATGCGATACATTGAAAAAATGAAAATTGAAAAATTAAAAAAAGTACAAATGATCTATGAATAACATTTATAAAATTAAGGTCATTTGAACGTTTATACCAAAGACCAAAAAATTGAAAAATACGAAAATTCAAAGGTAACATATCCATTTTAAGGATTTATACAACAATAAATATTATAGTGTTTGAAATTTTCTAATCGACTTGAATTTGATATATAACAGTTTCTTTTGATTATTTAGAATTATTTTTTTCTTATTACATTATTAGAAGAGATAATTAAATATGATCAATGAAATATTATTTAAAAACTCATCAATGTATCAAATTGTTCGTAAATATATAATTTTTTTCATAAGCAGTTAACCATAAAATCTAATTTTCTAATAAGTAATTTCTTTCTCTACGTATACTATAATTATTATTGTTTTAAACCACCTATGAATCAAAATAATTGTTGAAAGTATTATATTATTATATTGAAGTATTCAATTTTCTATAATATATTTTATATAATTTATATAATTTTATATAATATATAATATATTTCTACTTATAGGATTAAATTTTTTTTTAATATAATAAAAATTAAATAAAGTAAATTTAAAAAAATGAAATTAACGCTATCATTATTTATTTATAGTGTTCTTTATTTTTAATTTTTATAAATATTGGCATGCAATTGAATATTTTACCAAAACAAATAATTTTTCAATAGTTGTATCAACAATTTTACACTATTAACATTTCTTTTCATATTTGTTTAATAAATAAATATACAAAACTAAATCAATAAGAGCTGAAAAATATCAAAGATATATTGTTATATAAGACGAAGTTATTATTTATATATCTTAGTATTTTTAATATTTATTAAATTCATTAATTTTAATATAATTGAAATATCAAATTAGATTGGACGTCTCTATAAAATTTTTACAATAATTACGATATTGATTTTAGTATAAATACTTAAATTAAGATGTTACTTTTAAAATTACGTCATTTTTACTTTTTGTCTTAGGTATAAACATCTAAAGGGCATTAATTTTTTAAACTTTGTCCACATATCATTTGTGCTTTTTTAAATTTCTCAATTTTATTTTTGTTAATGACTGTCATGAATATTAGTGTATAAAAATATTAATGAATTTTCAGAAAAGTTATGCGTGACCCTCCTGTTCGTCTAATGATATATTAAATGACTATATTTTATAATTTTAGACAAAAATAGATGTGGATTAATAAATTCAGGCTACATTTTCTTAATCTTGACGATTTAAAAAATTAAATATTATATTGAAATACAAATATATAAAACAATATTAATTCAGTTAAAATTTAACTTTCCAGGTTTTAATAAACACTTATCGGTTTTTCCGTTTTTTTGTGTATTTTTTTTTCTTTATTAAAATTAAAAATTTTTCAAAATAATATATTTTAACATATTTTAATTTTTATTAATTACCATTTATATTTTTATTACCTTTTATAATTATGGGAATCTAATTTCCAATATAAATTTTAATATAATTGTAGAAAGAGATTACCATAAATAAAAAATTCAATGTGTATTACATTGATATTTTAAAGTACAAAATAATCAATTTTTAAATTAAGCATATAAAATAATAAAATAATTTTTTATCGAATATACTTTTTATTTATTTTATATCTAGTACTATTTATCGAATGGACATAACTATTAAATATTTAAAAATGTTTATTAGTGAAAAAATAAAATATATTTCAGATATTATTAGCTTAAACAAAATTGGTCATTGTAAAAAATATAGAATTGTTTTTTTAATTGCATTAAATATCGGTCAATACAAATTTAGTTCTTATATATTTTCTTCTTATAATAATGTATGATATTTTTTTTTGTGTCAGAAATCCAAATACATTGAACAAATAATATTTTATTAAAAAACTTGAAAATATACAGTGTCCAATAATTAAGGTTTATAATTAAAACTAAAATAAAAGAAAATCTAAAACTAATATAGTAGTATACTGATACTAATATAATAAAAGAATTTCAAAGGTCTCTTTTTATACATCAATATGATGGATAGAGTACAATATATGTCGTATATATGTATTATAATTCGAGAACTTCTGGTATATATGTACTTAATCGTAAGACATCCCACAATAAATTAAATCACTCGTTCAGGTAGTTAGTGTCTCTGAAACAGTCATTATGTATTTTTATTATGATTTTTGTATCTAATTATTATAAATATATAAAAATTATTATCAATTATTTGCTTAACATTGTTAAATTACATATTTTTAGTTAAAAAGCCATGATTAATTAAGGAAAAAAATTATTATAAAGTATTATAAGCAATTGATTTTTTTAAAATTTTTTAGTTCTTGATTAATTAATTCATGATTCCTAAAATTTCTTGTAATTAATCTCTAATATAGTATTTTACTTATTTTTTTTATATGAGTTCCTAATAAAATTGAAATAAAAAGAAAATAAAAAAATAAATATAATCATGAAAGTACTAATTTTGAAGTATAAATCTTTATGTATAAAATGTAAAAAGTTAATCTTAGTATTAGTCAAATACAGAAATACTAGACTTCGTTTCGAATACTGAAGATTAATTCAAGTGGTAAGATAAGTAAGCATAGTTTTCAGTTTCTCATTTTTAATAAAGTATTACAAAATAGCGATATCAAATAATATTTTACCCGGCTGGTCATTAAAAAATCAACACTCAAAATGGTATAGATTAAAAGTAAAGCTAACGAAAAGTAAATTAAAATTAAAATATAAATTAGAGTTAGATTAAAGGCAATTGAAGTTATCATTGCAAACTATCAATAAATTCAATAAATTTCAATTTTTCAATAATTTTTCGTTTTTATAATGTAAAAACCTATTTTAATATGAGGAATATAAGTTACATGTAATTTTTAATGCGATAAAAGAAATAATGTGAAATAAAATATAAAATTCTTATAATATTAAATATGATATAATAATAAAAAAAAATTTTGGACGATAAAAAAATTTTAGAACTGGAAAATATATATATGAATGATAAATGACGGAAGTTTGAAGTTTTGCACGGATATTTATTAAACAGGGCACCGATAAAATGTAGAATATATATAATTTCTAATTTTAATGATTTATAGCAATACTTCCATTTACTAATAATTATAATAATGAATAATATTAATATTTTTCAACAATTATTTGATTGAATAATAAAATGATATTATTATTAAGATTATTTGTGAAAATAAAAATTATTAAATTATGGTTTTCTTGAAATATAAAGCAATGTATATTATGAAAAAAGTAAATAATTTTACTCGGTATTATTATTTTGCATGAACGGCATTGCGAAAACCTTAAAAAAGTTTGTCCAATTTATTATCTATGTAGTATTAATACACATAGAATGTTTATTAGAATATAAGTAAACTTGTTATTATTATAAATAAAGTCAATTACTTAATCAATTTTTATTTGTTCGATTGATATATTTCTAAATTTTATTAAAGTCAGATTTTTATCACTTATATATGTCCAGTCTTATAATTATATGAAAGTATATTAAAACTATATATAATATTAAATATTTGAATGAATTATGCCTTCTAATGGATATACATTTATTCTTCACGGAAGTGGTGAAAAGAATAATAGGTTATGAAGTTATATTATTTTGTTTATTGAATATTTATTTCAGCGAGGTTATTATTAAAATCGCAGATACAACACGAATTTTCGACGAGTCAAAAATTTACGAGACTTTGTCCGGCTTCTTCCTCTCAAGGCTGAAGAAACAGTGCCCTTAGTCCCGCCTTTTCTCCGGTCGTGATCCTTTCCGCTCTTCCGACTCGTGTACAATATTTCGGCATACCTTCAACACCTGGCCGGCATTCGCCATTCGCGCTTGGGGGTCGACGCACATTTTTCGGATTGGTGCACGCGTTGGAGGTATACCGGACGCATCTTGCTCTTGCGCTTTGGGTCGCCCAGGTTCTATCTTAAATTCCCTGGTATAAAACTCCTCGCCTTGCTCGAGAGAAAAAGCCATTACATGCTAATTCTAGTTTTCTATGCTACATGCTAATTGCCCACAATATATTTTTATTTTTTTCGACGCGCGTATATGCTAATTGGACCGTCACGATGACTATCTTCCTCGCTTATCCTAATTTCCCACACCGTTCTGAGCGGGGTTTTCCATTTTCTGTATCTATCCGCTAAAGCTTACTACTAGTTTTTAAATTTAAATTACCCATCGCCTCAGCGAACCCTCCCGAGACCCATCGACGGCGGACCCCCGTGTTTTATTCGCAAAAACATTGTTTAATTAAGATGCAATAGTTTTAGATTATTGCATTTTATTGTTGCTTGAATCAACTGTCAGAAAAAATTTAATCTTTCAAATAAAAAGGTAATCATTCTATTGGCAAATAAATAAATAAATAAAAATTATCACAACTAAGTGTATTTTGTTTATGGTAAAAATGTTTATGTTCTTATTTTTTTAACTCATATATATAAATCATCGAATCTATTTTATTAATACTAAATTTTCATATGTACCCGTTATTAATGCATGTAGGCATTTTCAAAAAATTTATTAATAAATAATACAGCATTTAAATGATTATATTTTTTTGAACTTGTACAGTTTCAATGTTTATAAGATTTAGATAGATAGATAAAGTAAAATAAGAAAGAAGTTTGTTAATTTATGCACTTAGATTATGCACATATCCTCTTATTTTCATGTTTTAGATTACTAGCCTCCCGTGTATAGCTTTTTCTTGGCAACATATCGCTATCATCTGGACCAAAGAAGGACTAGTTTCTTGCTTGAAAAGGAAAGTTTAGAGTCCCACTCTGCATTTCCAGTAACGACCATCTTCTGCATACTTTGGTATAGAAGGCTAGTGCGTATGCGATAAAAAACTAAGCTCCATTCGGAACTCTTTATCCGTTGTTTGAAAGCTTATCATTTATGTAATCGGCTTATACGAGGACATAGTTTCCTTACCGGTCTTTGGCTATATTTTCGGTGAAGCAGGGCTAAATTCCACGAGTTAACATGAAGCTGAAAGCTCCGTTTAATTTTCTCGATACTGACAAATTTCAACGTGCTTTGGTACGGCCATATTCATGGTTCTACTTTGAGTTATTTGATGTTTGCGTAGGTCAGTTTTGCAAAGAGTAAATGTTCTTTCCTATTTTATGTAGATTATGTGACTCCATCAGGCTCCTTACTCTCGGATATTAAATATTTTATTGAATAATGGATATTGATAATGGAAGTTTTGGCATACATTGGTTTTGTGCCTGAACTTATGTAAGGATTGCACGTCCTGAAGTAGAATTTGCCGTATACCTCACTCCGAAATGCTATCATTATTATTATTACTAACGATTTGAATTATATATTTAGCATACATAATTCGCTAAAAATGAATAAATATAAAAATTGTAAAAAATTCTTTAATTATTTTTTCATATTCTCAGAAATGAAGATATGAAATTTAATTGAGAAAAGGTTTCGAATATTATTAACAAATCTTGTTACTGAACGGGAGAAACGAAACGGTCAGTTTGTGATCGAGAGCTGTAGTGTGAGCACACGGCTCACGGCTTGTTAACTTGAATTTAATAATTTAAGCCAATAATTAATTATTAATTAAGTATATTAAATAAATTCAATATATAAAATTGTAAAATCTTAAATTAGTGTGTTTTGTGTATACCTCTCTCTTTGCGTTTTAAGTCTTGCAAGTCTTTGTTCTACTTGTGGCTTTGGTTATTGCTTGAATTGATTTTATTGTAATAATAGATTTTCAACTAGACTTATCCAATTATTACGGTAATTTAAAAAAAAAAAAATTTATCGATTTCCACTCAATTATCATTAAATTATTATCAAATTATTATTGAATTACTAAGAGATTAGCTCAATCTAGTTTCAATTAAATGCGAGATTTATTTGATGATTATAAAGTCAATGATTCGTCAATGTCAATCATAAGTCTAACTTAATATATCTTAAGCATATTCATGTTTAATATATACTAAGAATGAATAATTAAAAAAAATGAGTCAGTGCAAAAAATACTTAATACAAATTTCAGATAGTAAGTCTAAAACTGATACATCAATTATATCCATTATTGTAACTACCTCTATGTATTACATTGCCTTACCCAAGATAAATATTCCAGTATTTTCAGGTCCTTTTGAAAATTGCAAATATTTTTGAAACCTATTTGAACTCCCACTACATCATTCCTACGGTAATCAACCATCATCATTTTCGCACTCATATATCTGTTGTAGCGCAAAACTAGTTTATAATATCGTAATCATCGAGAAAAATTACCAGTTAGCATAAATAAAAATTAACAATTATTATGGCAATCTTTCTTCCTATGACAACACAATTGGTATTTTAAATTACATGGACTAAAGAAAGTACTGCTACATCATCAGTATATACTATTTCACTACAACCTTCAGTTTTAGATCTCATTACAGATCTATTACATGATGCTAGAAATAGAATTGAATAGAAGCCTTTTCTCCCTTCAACTACAAATAAGTTGAATAATTTATTTTCTGATACTGAAAATACTCTTGATGATTCGATTATTGAAGTAACTGCACCGTTCGTGTTTGTAGACCTCAGAATTTAGATAGTACTTATTTCATGATTGCCGGACTACAATTCTTAACTATTATATTATCAGTATTACAAAATTTTCTTAATTTTCAACAATGAGATAACAAATTATCTCCATATATTTCAGTAATGGCAAACATTAGTTCATTATTAAACAAAATATGATATGAAAAATATATTGTACTTTAATCAACTTAATTCAAGCAGATTCTTAGTATGTATCAATTACAATTTAAGGATTGCAGAAAACAGAATTATTGAGATTTTTTAACATTATTATTAGATTCTTTGCATAAACAAGTAAATGTACCAAAATCAAATCAGAGAAGCAATATAACTACTGCAACTTTAACTGTTACGAACTCTGCTTATTCGATTCAAAATGGAGAAAGAGATTCCTCCTTAAGTGCTGCATTTACTATCATAAGTAGTTCTTGTTTTATAGGTATTTTTGATAATCTACGAATACCTGACCAATCTAGTGATCTATCTAGTCTCAAGGATTTATTTAATAAAACTGTTGTTGGTTCTCTTCGAGACTGTTATATAGATGTTTTAGGTAGTACCGCAAATTTCATAGTTCTTCATTGAATCATAATGAAAAACTCTAGATTACGATAATAAATTTAAATGATACTGCGAACCATATTCTTTAATTAGGGAAGAATGTTTAAAAATGATAAAAAGTATTGAAGATCGTATGGTCAGTTCGTGATTAGGAGCCGTACTGTGAGCTACGTGTTTATTATTAATTATCATTTGCGGCGTTCGACGACGTCTTATAGCGCGTACAGGACGGGGCATTGAAGTCTCAGCGAGTAGGTGAAGGAGAAAAAAAGCTTCATTTTGAATTTGAAAACTATTTTATGAGCACTCAACACACCAACACCCACATGTACGTTTTCTATATTTCTATTTAGATTAGAAAAGTTACCCGAGAAGCGTTTGTGGATGTCTGATATTCCATCAGAGAATAAGCTGACAATGTCTCTAGCTGCGGCACACGAATTCGTTAACAAGCTGCTGTGGAGTCGCCTACACTACGTTCTGATCGGTAGGTGATCGCCTAAAGCTTAAAAGCCTAAATGTCGAAAATGCATTTACTCTTGTGGAGGACATGGAGAATTCCATATTAACACCTAGGGAGGTCGTAGGTTCGACCCGTCTGTCTCATGAGGAGAAAGCTGAGGATCCCGAAGGAGTTGTAGCAGCTTTGTCCCCTAGATGAAGAGTTATTATTAGCGTGTAATGTACGATTTAAGCTTGCATAGGTTTTTTTTTGAAGTCCAAGAGCCTCGATAATGAAGCGAGGGTGGTAGTCTTCCTTCTCGAATCTGGCGCGATAAAGAATTTTTATCCTTCGAATTTGCATTTCTCTGTTTATTCTATTAATTGTATTATTTTTCTGCTGAAATAAAGTATTCTGTTATACGAGAAACTACCTTTATTTTATTTAATAAAATATGTTTCGTGAAAAAAATGAAACATTATACATTAAATAATAATTATCAATATTATATTATTAATATTTATCTTTAATTTACGTTATAATTATTCTTGAAAATATTATAACTAGTGCTGTATTGTTGATTTATTAATTTTGTTTGGGAACTGATTTAATTATTGTGTAAATAAAAGTAGTATACTGTTAAATATTATAATTTTTTTTTTAAATTTTCCCTGTTTTATTAAACTTTCATTCGCGCTGCTGTCTGTATACTTTTTAATTTTTTTTTTCAAATGAATTAGCAAATTAAATAGAATAATATTAATATATTTTGTAAAATACAACAGAATAAATCAAAAAATTATTAGAAATAATTATGTAATTGTTACTCGTGCTATTACAACATATAAATGAAATTAATTTTTTTAATTTTTCTTTTATCCTTGTGATTTTTGGAAATTTTCTTTTACTTTTTCAGGTATCATATCGTATCATATATCATGTATTTTTTTTATTTGTTTTTTAATAATAAATCTAACAAGAGTTCAATAGTATTCAATATTATAATATTATAATTTAAATTGTTAATATTTTTATTATAATTACAAAATACCGTTATGGCATAAATTATAATGTATTTTATTTTATAAGTTGTACTTAAGCTTTATAAAAGCATATATTTATATATGTGTAAAATTCATATTATAAAGTATTATATATAGAATATATCAATATATATGTTTAAGATAATGCAATAAAATCGAAAAAAATTCAAATTAAATAAAAAAAATGGTCATTGTTAATTTTTTAAATATATTTTAATTTACAATATCTTGCAAATTTAAGTATTGCATAAAATATTTATCGACTAGAATATGCAAATAAATACCTTTATATTACACTTATTCTATTATTTTACGAAACATTTAAAGAGATAATAAATTATATATTATAGTTTAGCATCAAATATTGGTATAAATAAAATTATAATTAATTTATTTACATATAAATAGTAAAATATGTTAATAGAAGATTGATGATTTTTTATTTGAAATTTGATTACAATGATTTTAATCTTTATTCAAGCAAACAGGTCAACGATTTAATTATTCTAGTGATGAATCACATTCAATCATACGCTTAAATTCTAGCTAAGGCCTTGACATATAAAATGATTTTTTTTAATGGATTAATGAAAATAGCGGTTATGACTACATATCAAATAGAATTATGTTGACATCAATAAATTACTTTCTTTTTGCGTACTTAAAATGATATTTAGTTGATTTATATATGCAATTTTATGTGATTTTGAAATAATTTTAATTGTATAATGTTTAATAATGATTGTAAACTTATTAATGTAATTGTATATTAAAAATTAATTAATTATAACTTCTATAAATCCATAATTTTTCTTTGTTGTTTTATAAAAAATCTAAAATATTTACAATGTAAACTTAATCACATCTTTAAATATGCATATATGTATTAAATAATTGTATAAAAAAATCATTTTATAAAAACTAATATTATTTAATTTTTAAAACTAATGTTAAAGAATAAAAAATTAAAGTTTGAATGTAATAATATATTCTAATTTACATCAATAATTGTTTTATAGTATAAAAATAATTTTTGAACTTTATAAATAACTTATAATTATATTATTTATAAGAATTTTATGAATAATATAAAACTTTATAAATAACTTTCATGAATTAATTTTAATAAATTGTAAAGTTTGTCAAGAATATTAATTTCAATAGGACGATATTCCAATTTTTCAATTTATACTATTATTTTAATTGATATTCTTTAAACAATAATTGTAAACAAATGTTTTTTTATATTTACCTTACATGCTTTAATATATAATATAGTATTATAAGACACAAAAAGAAAAAATGTTAATTACTATAACACAATGCGTTATACAATAAAATTCCTATTACAACTGAATTATTTAATAATTCATTTCTAATTAAGTAGTTTACAGCAGGGAAGAAGAATTATGTACAAATCCGAACTAAACGTATATTGAAATCAGCCTTTTAAGCAAGGCTCAATTGGTTCTATGATAGTGGTCAAATAAACTTATTTAAAAGTGAAAATTGTTGTAAAAATTTTTTTCATAACTAATTATAAACTTTTATTTGTTGTTTTTATATTTAATTAAATAGTAATTCATTTTATTACATTTAATATTTTAATTAATTTGTCTGAATAATGTTTCAAATATAAATATAATACAAGTTTCATTTTAATAATAATTAATAAATTCAATTTTATTAAATCATGTAATATCTTTTGTATAAATTCTTTTTTTACTTTAATGCTGAAGAAAAACTGTATAAAAATTGATCCTCATTTAAATCAAAATAATATAAGCAAAAGAAAGTTCTATAGAATTAAATCAAATTAATTTATTAATTTTTTAAATATTAAAAAAAATAAAAAAATTGTAGCAAATTTAATTTAATCAAATAATTATATAATAGTATTTATTTTATGTATCAATATTTTATAGTTGATATTATAATGTGAATAAAGTAAATAAAATAAGATAAATAAAAATGAAAAAACTGAAAAACCGAATGTTAATTTATTTATTTCATATTATTAAATCTATTTATTAAATAAATAAAATTAATAAAGAAATAGACTTCTAAAAACTTCTAAAATAGAATAGATGGTGTTTCATTTGAAATAATGATTTATTAATTTTAATTAATTAATAATTTAGTCATTTGTAACATTGCAGTTATCGTAGAGCTGAATTACTTTCAGTTAGTATATAGAATGTAGGAAGTTCCTTATGGGTGTAAAAAATTTTTTAACACAATTTAATTGTGAGTTGCGGCAACGTTTTGACAACTTACGTTGTCTTCTTCAGGCCTATTTTTATTAATAATTTACAATAAATAAAAATTGTTACAATTTAATAAATTTAATAAAATAACCAAAGTATGTATTTACCTTAGTATATTCGAATGGTGTTATTTATGCACGACTTATGTTGTCGGTTTGTCAATTTCGAATATACCAAAATAAGTTTACGTCGAGGCTTAAATCTCAGCTAAGTGTCGCGTCATCAATGACGTCAAATGTTTATAAAGTCCGTTTAACATTTTAGTGTCTTCATGTTTGTTTACAGTGTTACCATTTAATTGAATATAAAGCATTTCGGAGATTTGTCTTTTTCTATAGTTATTTTCTCTGTTCAAAATTATAACATTATTCCAATCTATAGTATGTTGATTATTTTGCGAGTGCAATTGTATCATTGAATTTGCGAGCATAAAAAACATTACAACACTCTGGACGCCAGCGAGTTTATATCCCGGCGAAACTTAACTATTTCGTGACAAATTTTATAAGTATTGAATTTTATATTTCAATATTTATCTAACAATAATGGTAATAAGTTCTTGATATACCTCTTGTAATTTTTTCAAGTATCCATTTTACTATTACAGTTAACACAATATCATTCTAGGATATTCTAAGTGTCATTAGATTACTAGTGTATTTTTTTTATTGTCTTCTTTGACAATAATAATTATAATGAATTTTGTATTATTTTTTTTTATATTATCTCGTTTCAAATATTAAGTTAATGTAACAATTTCTTACGATTGTTTTACAAAGAAATAAAGTTTTTTTATGTACCATGTGTAAAGTAATTTGTATTTTATTTCGAAAATTTGAACACTTTTAAATGCATATATTCAATTATAATTTTATCATAAAATATTTTTTGGATAAAATCATTTGTTATTTTTTTACTTTATATAAGTTAGAATGTTTTAAACATCTGGTTGTATGAATTAAAGCTTCATTATAAAATATGGAATTTAATATCTGCAAATCATTGAAGTTTTTCAATTTACCAATTATTTCAATTAGATATTTTCTCTCTTCATCTTCTGTCTATTCTCTCATAATATTAAAAAAAATACAGATTTTAATTTTGACGTTTTTTATATTTTTTCTTTTTTAATAGTTTGAGTTACACGTATATATTCTCGAGTATTATTTTCTTTATAAGACATTCTATACATTATAGTAGTCTATGAAGATTTTTTCCGACCAGTGCCATTCTCCTTATTATTATTTTTTTTCTTATCCACCACTGTCACCTACTCATTTAGTTGTATTGTTTAAATCTATATCTACACTATTAATTTCCTTTTTGCAAAATTCTATACTTACTCTTTTATTCTATTTTTTTTTCTTTATCCCTTTTATTATAAAGTTCTTAATATTTCTTATTTTTCTTGTTTAAAACTGTCGTCGTTCTTTAACTTCTATTTCCGAAAATATTGAATTAATTCCGCTTATCATTTAACTAATTTTATACTCTTTGTGCTTACTTCCAAAATCCTATTAATATTTAGTATATAATGTCAATAGTTAGTATCTGTATGTATATATCCTTCTAATTGTATTAAAAAATGATTTAATTTTTATTAATAGTTAGTACAGAACGAAGTCAATTATAATATATGAATAAATTTTTACCAATGAACATTTAAATTAAACATGTATAATAATTCTGTAATTTTCATGTCAATTGTATTGATTTATATAAAATACAATAAAATTTATTGATTAATTCAATTAAAAAGATAAAAATTATTGAATTATTGTTATATTGAATTAGAGTATTTCTCTTCGCCAATATTACTATAAAAACTTTGTAAGTTTGATCAATATATTGTGTGGTATAAATGTGTATTTGAACATTAAAATATTTTCCAACACTATCTGTACAGTAAAAAATAACCAAAGAATATTATTGTTTTTATTATAGGTTTTTCGAATTTTTATACTAAAATATTTATTAAGGTATATTTCATCCCGATAAATTTAATTGTATGTATGTTTTATTTTATTAGAATTCAATTATGCAAGAAATTATAAATCGAAAAATTTTTATTCTTTTTTTTTATTATTATTTATAGTTTGTAATATTAATATACATGTATTATTCAATAAGTAAACAAAAATTGTAATAAAATTTAAATATTTGACATTAAAATATACAAGTGTAAGTTATGAACTATCATTGTGATCGACGATTGTATTTCTGCAATGTAATTATCATATAAAAACAAATATTTCTTATCTACAATATTTCTGCATTTAAAAATATTTTGAACAAACAAAAAATTTTATTTACAAATTAGTATATATAATTTCTATTTATTCAAATAAAATAATTTGTAAGATTAATTTTAAATAGTTATTTATATATTAGTAAATATGAAAAATAAATGTATCGACTATATTATATTAAAAATGGTAATAAATTAAAGTAAATATAGATGTATTTGTTTTAGCATTATTGCAGTAAATAAATTTCGTATATAAATTTTGTTGAGTAATTAATAAAAATAATATAATATTTTATTATTTCTTTAAATGAGTTACTGACTTATAGGTCAAAAAGTTATTTTAAAAAATTTTCAATAAGAATAAGATTATTTTTGTATTCTGTTGTAATATTTAATTAAATTTTATAAAAATATACTTAAATTTGTTGAATTAATAAAAAATAATTACTTTAAACAAATCATATTTTATTTTTTACTTTTATATTTTTATAACACCAAAATATATATATATAATTTTATTCTAATTTAAATTATTTTTAAATTAGGCTATGAATATTTTTATTTTTTAATATATGTTTATATTATATATTTATATTAATTTGTACATCTTAATAATAAATTAAAAGATATATTTAAGGTATAATAGAATTATAATATTTAAAATATGAAGCTAAAGTTAGAATAATATTATTATTACCATTTTTTATATATTAAGTTCTCATATCTAAATCTTCAATGAAGAAATTTCAAATTTTTTTCACGTAGGATTATTTAATGAATTTCTACTAAAGATCATTAGAGTTGAGGAATAATTTAACGAATAGTGCCAGTTTCTTATTAGGATATTTATATTTCAAAAAAGTTATCAAAAATTTCTAGGATATTTTTAGAATATTTTTTTCGTTTACGAGTTAACTAACTTTCTCACAATAAAGAGTATTATTTCTAGTTAATAATATATAAATAATATATCCTAAGTAGATAAAATAGGTACTGAATAACTTTAAACCTTTCAAATACTGCAGGACTGAATGTTATCTTCACATCACTACTTCAGAGAGGAGAAGAATGTTTGCTCTGCATTTTAGCTGTATTTTTAAGCCAGTCTAGCAACTGGCTATATACTGTTGTTTTGGAGACTGGCTAAAGTCATGTTTCTGCCAAAGACTGGCAGGGCAAAACTTTATTATTCAAAATACTACCTGGCATTTTTTATCTTTAAAACAATAGAGTATTTCATATATAGGTATATTAGAATTGAAATATTGGAAGAATGACCTCTGCATAGGAGACAACATGCCTATCAGAAGGAAAAGTCAGTTGATCCTGTTCTCTCTCTCTTTCTCTTCTCTTTTTCTTTCTCTCTCTTTCTCTTCTATTTCTCTCTCTCTCTCTCTCTCTTCTCTTTTTCTCTCTCTCTCTCTCTTCTCTTTCTCTCTCTCTATCTCTCTCTCTCTCTCTCTTTCTGTTTTTCTCTTCGAAGTAGGAGGAGTTATACAGAAAGGGATGGACAACTAAAGTCTGATGCTGTTGGCCATACTGGACGTGAAGGGAGCGTTGAATCGCATAATAAAGGATGATATAGCCGATGTTGCAATGATTATGAAGTTTCTAGTCACGCTTCAAAATTGACGTGGAATCTGCTCAGCACCAGGCAGTTTCAGGTTCAAAGGAACATGTCTTATATCACAGGATATATAAAGAAAGAATGCCTAAAGGCGTTAGTCTTATTTTCCATACTGTTGTTGCTTTGTCATTGATAGGCTGCTTTCTAGAATGGAAAACAATGGATTCTATACACAAACATACGTAGACTATGTATTGATTATAATAAGAAGGGACGACTATACGGTATAGACGGGTCGCAACATGTTCTAAAACTTGTGGAGACCTGGGCTTGAACAGTGGTATTGTCAGTTAATCCAAATAAGATTAAAGTTTTACTATTTACAACCAGATACAAGATGAATAAGTGGAGCTTAACGGTTGATTAATCCAAACTGTTACTGAAGTAAAGTACCTATTAGTAATCTGGGACACTAAATTAAAATTGAACACTCATATCAAGTTAGAGTGTCAAAAAATTATTCACACATACTGAATGCGCAGAAGTCTTTCGAAACTGCAGCCACATAAGTTAAAATAGATATACGGTACGATTATCAAATATACATTCATAGTTTGAGGTCACAGAACTGAACTTCGGACGAACTTCAATCTTATAAACAAAACATAGGGACAAATCTTAAGGGACTTGGACCTACTATAGATACCTGCGAATCAAAGATGATAAAAAAGAAAATAATCTTAGGATAAAGACCTCCATTGCTCTGAATTTAATGCAAAATATGAACCGATCTGAAATCTCTAGAATATACCTCTATAAACAAAAACACCTAATTATCATTCAGAAAAAAAGAATTGGGATAAGAAAGTGACCGTTCTTCCAAACATAGGCATCATTTTGTATACAGATGAATTCAAGAATGAACACAAAATAGGCGCAGGATTTGAGAACCTGAAATCCAAAATGAGTTTGTCTCTACCCCGAAAGCCACGTCTCTGTATTCCAAATCGAAATAAGGGCCATGATCGAAAGCTTAAAGACGATAATAAATAGGAAGAATAAGCAGACAGTCTTTACCGTCTGCTTCAATAGTCAGGCGGCGCTGGTGCCTTAGATAATACCAGTCAGCTTAAGGGAGATTCTACATTGCAAGAAACACTTGAATATACTGGTAAAAAACAATAGCGTATCCATGAAATGAATTGCATAATAGGAAATCCAATAATGTGTAGGGAACAATACAAAGCGGAAACGTAAATATGGCCGTACTAAAGTATGCTTAAAGTGGTCAATGCCGTGAAAATAGAGCTTTGAGCCTCACATTAATTCGTGATGTTTAGCCTAGTCCGCAGAAAAGATAGTCAGAGGTGCCTGATGGAAAATCATTACCTAGACAATGCTAAGAGAAATACAAGAACAAAAAACTCAAACGGGAGGTAGAAACTCAAATAATGCTTAGTTTTTCGGTTATTAATGTATTAGTTTTCTGTGCTACGGTTGGATCAAGATATGTGCAAAGCAGTTAATATTGGGATCATAGGATAAGCTTTTCAGATTTAATACAAAAGGCGTGAAGCTCGCCCTACTTCAACTAGCTCGATAGCACCAAGGGGTGGTAATTTTATGCAGTGAATTAATGAGGAGATTGATGCACAATGAACATAGCTCCAGCTAGATAACAACTATTTCTCTTATTTAATTTACTTATTTTGCTTAATACTTGGCATATGATTACTCTTTTTCTTTAATTTTGCACTATTCGTATAGTTTTTAGCTGTGTACCGTTTGTACAGAAAATATTTGAACGTTGATATATTTGAATAAATAAAATATATAAAGTTTTCATAATTTATTTTTACTAAATTATATAAGTTTGATACTTCATTAGGATTAATTTATGTTAATCGTTCAGTTCTAATAAATAATTATGTTCGTTTTTTTACAATGCTGTATGAGTATTGATAGTCGTAAATCTCATTAAATAAATATCTCATTAAATATATGTTTTCTAAAATATCTTCAAAATTAAACTATTTAATAGAAATGTTATTAATGTTAACATTTTTTATATTCACTATTTTTTATAATATCGTTGCGTTAGAATCTGAATTGTTATGTAATAACAATAGGTTCATATAATTAACAATATTATTTGAATTAGTGTACTAGTTATTGCATTTGTTAAATAATTTGTGGTGCTTATTTTTTTATAGAAAGTAGTGATGAATATATTATTTATATTTTTTTTATAATAATATAAAATGTATGTTTACTAATTATATCTTTTTTTTTTAATTTTGAATTATAGCTAGAGTATATATTTTTTTATATATGTATGTATTTACATATTCATATAATAGAAAAAATACAAAGAAAGTAATCTCAAAATGAGAAACAAATATAAAATTATTGCATGGAATACGGTTCAATATTAATTGATTGAGGAGTAAAGTCATAGATTTTTATTAGTGGATATAAATAGTAATTTGTCATAAAATATCATGATTCCAATCAGTAGTGATGAATTATTGAATACCTGTCAGAAACATCAATTAGGCTCGAACGTTATAAAAATTTTTGAAACTCAAAATCAAAAAAGCAGAAAAATACCAGCAAATTCACATTTAAAAAAATTGAAGATTGTTGAAATATTAAAAAAAAAGACCAAATTTTCAAGGTGATTTCTGAATTTTTACACATATTATAATATAAATATTTAAAATATATTTACCAAACATTTTAATGACAAAAAATGATCTTAAAAGCAATGGAGTATTTTCCATTATTTTATAATATTTTTTATTCAGATTTGTTTTTTATAAAAATTTTTTATACAATTAAATGAAAATAATATTGTTACTAGTGTTTTGCAACCTAATTTATATTCCCCTTCTTTCCAGTTTCATTACATCCCTATTTTTTCATTCTACTCTATCAGCTATTAGTTTAAACCTATTAGGACTTTTGATAAAAATAAAAAAAAGGTATTCTAAAGTTATCAGTAAATTATTGGAAAATCATCAACTAATAAAACCTGTTCCAACTACTAAAAGGTAGCCCTCTAGGAAACTATATCCCAGGAAGAGGAAAGATCTTTTGTAAGTGCCATTTTCTACGGGAGTAATTTTAGCAACGTCTAATGTTGGTAATAATGTCCTCTGATTATTTGAAGATCAAATTAAAAGAGAAACATGATAAAATTAATGAGGAGTTTGTTGTTTCAAGCCATAAAATATCTTTAGAATAACTGATATCCAGGTTATAAATACCTAGTATTAATGTAAATCTTTAACAGTCCAAACTTATTTCCATGTACCTTGATATAGTAGATCTAATTAAATTTAGAAAGGTCTTGGTATATATATTGGAATCAGTTGGTATATATATTGGATACTAACACGATACTCGATAGGCTGTCATGTACGATGACACTATGTATGTCGAGAAGTGATATATTATTATGAGGAAGGTAGTAAAAAATAAGGAGATGGTAAGTATAAACAAACTATCCTGACTGCTATAATTGATAAAGTAAAAGCTCATGCACTAAAAGCATCTATTTTAAACCTTATTATTATGTGGATAAAGTTATTATTATTGTGTGCTAATCGAAAAATAGCATGAAAATTATGCTGTTTCAATGGATAATGCTATAAAAATATGCCCCCTCTTGATAGCGTCATTAATTTAATAGCAAATGTGCATCTGGTGTATTATTTAGTGGTATTCATATAGTATATATAGGGATTATTATTATTAAAAAAACCTTCAATTTATACCGATAGAATAGAGAGAATCAGAAAATATAGCACCTCAATTTACGATAATACGGTAAAAAAATAACTTGCTTTATTTTCAATGGCTTAAAGACTAGTCTTTTATTTGAAATAGTTCAGTAGTAATTTGGCCATCTAATACAAAGATTTAGAATATAAAAATAAAAAAAAATCTTAATTTATCTTACTTTATTCATGATGTTTACACATTAAAAAAAGACATTGCTCTTATTGGGGAATAAAACAGCAAAGATACAAAATTTGCTAAGCTATGATGTAAATGCACAACACATTATTTGGAGTAGTTCTTAATGAACCACAAAGGGAAATTACTCTTTCAGTATTTAGTAACTAAAAATCTAAACTTACTTAAATATAGACAGTGAATAGTTTATTAAAATATTATATGGAAATTATTGATATTATTCAGTCATCTATTTGTAATGAGACGGTTCTGATCCTCCTTCATGGGTGAAGAAGAGAGTTAAACGTTCGTTAAAAAAAAGAGAAGAATGTCGGGATTACCGAGAGCCGGTCTGCCAAAGATGTTGCTTGCAGAATAAAGTCAATGAAAAAAATGTAATGTGTAAATAAATATCATCGGGGTAGTGCTCTTTAATTATGGTCAGATTTCTTTAAAAAATAAAAACAAAGAAAATATATAATTAGTGCATGAAATATTCTATCAATTTAAAGTGATAATTATAAAGTCAATATAATGTGACAAGGAATGCGGTTAATCCTTGGATTAAAATAATCGACAAATTTATTATATATAATATTTACATCGATGTCTATTCACTGCGGTGACTGTCGAGTGGGTCACAGACACAAAAAATAATAAGCGACGCGGACACATAAAGCTTACGAACTTTTAAGTAATTATGTTTAAATAATTACTTTACAAATTTTTATTTACGTGTAAAGAAAACTCGGATGGCTTTTCTCGAATTCTTAAATTGAATTAAATAACTAATTATGAAAAACGGCGACTCCATCGATTAAGTTGGAAGATATGGGAGTTGTCCGAATGCGATAAACGTGGTAGCGATTTGTCGGTAGCAATAATGATATGTAATAGGAGAGGCAATACTCTAAGAAAGGATAGACAAAAACTTTTAGTGCAAAAGGAGACTAAGTACTAGCCCAGATTTGGATAGCGAACGCAAGTGTAAGATTGCTGCGAACGTAAACTATACCCACGGGAGAACCCTTTTAGCACAAGAGAAGAGGAAAGATTAAATTAAAATTTAAATTAAAAATATTAAATCAAGCGATTAAACTCTTAGGGATTGGGCCCATACGAAAATGTGATCGGTCTAGGGGTACTGACATGAAAGTGTAACCAGCGGAAACAGTTGATAAGGTGCTTAGGCAAAAATAGCATAGAAAAATTGGAAAGGATGGTGCGATTAGAAGAGAGGTCAGAAATATACTGATCCTGAGATTATTGGGTACGGTGTGTTATATACTCTCGGTTTTGTGGCGTCCTTATTTGCGCGAATGTTGGTCTTGACTAAATGCTATGATTGACGGAAATTTATAAATAAGGATTAGGCAGGAATCTATAGTCTGCACGATAGCTCGGTCACTTCTCGCAGCTGTGGCGGATTGCTACTATGCGATGACCCAATTGATCGATCCCCCGCAACGGACCCGTAGTGTGTCTCAGTGTATATCGGTATACATTGTCGCACCAAAACTTCTAATAACGAGCGCGTCTCGTTTCATATTGATATTATCTTATTTATAACTATTGCATAGTTTCTAGTGGTTTCTGAAGGATTTAAAGTTCATGATTATAATAATTAAACTTTCTGGTTAGTAGGCTATATTTTTAATTAAAGTATTGAAAATCTCGAAAGCATCAATTACTCAAATTATCAAGAGTAATTGAATATTAAGTTAAAAAATTTTACTTTCTCGTTTGACACTATACATACTATCCAAAACTATAACATCTTTTCTCAGAGGTATTTTTAAGCATAATTATGAGCTCATATAATTTTTTATTTTGAGATATAGAATTTTGTATAACACCCTCCATGTAGATATCTGAAAATTTTATACTTCCTTACATAGGCGAAACTAAACGTAATTTAAAAAAACGGATTTGTGAGCACAAAAAAGTTCAAAACACCAACTCTATGATACAACTGCACTCGCAAAATAACGAACATACCATAGATTGGGACAATTTTATAATTTTAGACAGAGAAAATAATTACAAAAAAAGACAAATTTCGGAAATGCTGTACATACAATTAAATACCAATACTATAAACAAACATGAAGATACGAAAATGCTAAACGGTCTATATAAACATCTGACGTCACTGATGACGAGACACTCAGCTGGAACATAATCTTCGACAAATTGTAAACTTAGTATATTCGAATTTGACATATCGACGAGACAAGTCGTGCTAATATTCTACATTCGAATATACTAAGGTATGAAAAATTTTTATAATTTGTAACTCATTATTGTATTATTTGACATTGACTGTGTAAATTTACTAATAAATAGAGGCCTGAAGAAGACAACGAAACTTGCTCGAAACGTTGCCTTAAAACACCATAATAAAGTGTTTTTTTAATCTCACCTACACCCGTAAGGAACTATAAAATTTTCAAGAAATTTTTTATTTTGTTTTATTTAATATATTAATTCCAACCTTTCGGTTCCGGAATGGATTTTTTGTTTCCAATTTTCGCATCTCTCTTATTAGCATGTTCTTATTAGTTACATTTATAATTTAATACTGTAGGTAGAATAACCTTATATTTATATAATAATTCCCAGCATTTTCAGCCTTGTTTAGTTGCTTTTTTTTCTATACTCCTTTTCAGACGTTATCTTTACGTCTATTTCTTTCCCTCAATTTCACCACTTTCTTCATGACTTTCAGTTGTTCATAATTCTTTACTCTGTCTCTAAACTCTCTCATCACTTTTTTATCCGTCCAATTTCCTTTTTTTCTAATTTATTTTGTCAGTTTTTTTGTTTCTCTGTATTCCTCTTTTATATGCGACCAGTCACTATTCTTTTCCCTTTTACGCTCCTACTGTCTTTTCTATTTATTTTCTGTTATAATGCTACCACACCTCATTATTACTGCCATTTTGATGTCATCTTTATCTCCTCTTTCCTTCAAGTATTTTGGTAATCCTATCCCCTTTACATCTTTGTATATTGGGTTATGTTTTACTATTTCTATTCTTCTTCTTCTCTGCTGCACTTTTATATACTTGTATCTTTCTCTTATACCACTGTATATATCTGTTCGGAAAAAGTCGGCGAGGAACCCGAATATTTGGAAAATATGCCGTTTATTGTTCTTTAGGTGTGGCGGGCCAAACTCAGAAAGAAGAAACTGACTTCCGTAGACCCGAAAAACTGGAAAGAAAATCATTTCTCGTGCGAATATCTGTGGTATGAGAATTGAATTGCGTTCACTTGCGTATTTTGTATTTTATAATTTATACAGCGTTCTGTGTTATCTTGCGTTAGATTTAGAGTGCATTTCAGTGATGCCGGATACGTGATCGTGTTCTTGCTGTCTGATGACTCAGTGACCAGGTCTATATTTGTTGACGAGCTCGATATCTCTGGTACATCTATTTTCTCTTGGCGTGCTTTAACGCTCTCGCTACGCCTTTATGATTTGGAGATGACGAGGTTTGAACACGCACCTACAATGAAGGCAGCGTCTCTTTACGCGTGCTGATATATGTCTTTAATTTGTAAGTGATAATAATAAGTGATAATAATAGTGATAATGATAAGTGATAAGGGGATTTTTATGCCGTACTAATAAAAGTGCTTTTATTTGATTATTAGATACTGCATACCGCAAGTTTTCATTTTCCCTGTGTCAGTTAAGTCTCTCCTCACTCTTTATGATAACCTAATTAATTCTCATTAATAATCTTTTCGCTTTTCTTGCAATATTCTACTTGCTTATTACTCATCTTTCCTTTATGTCTCTTTCTGTTCCTTATAAGTTAAATCTTTTCTTTTCTTCCAAACAATTATTGTTAGCCTTTCCCTTATTAGTTTTTCTATCATTTCTTTGTGCCTTTATTCTCTATTTGCTTTTAATTATTAACTCGTGTGCTTCATTCCTATACAATACGATCTCAAGGTATCTAAAACTTTCTACCATATCTATTCTCTTTCCTTTCCATGTCCATGTTCCATGTTCCTCTTTGCTCTTTCGTCCTTTTTTAAATATTATCATCCTAGTTTTCTTCGTATTCAGTTCCAATTTCTTTTTTTAGTGATCTTTTCAACATTCTCGCCATTAAATGCATGGCTTCCCTGTTCTGCTCTAGCAGTACTAGATAATCATATATCAAAGACCATATTCTATTCATCCAAGACTATACCATATTCCATTTATCCTTATACCACCTGTCATTTCTTTTGACAACTCTTCCTCTACTGTGCTATATATATATTAATAATATAGGTATTATGCTGCAACCCTGTCTTCAGTCTTTTTTCATCTAAAATTTCGTTGATAGTTCTCCATTTACTCTTATCCTTACGTTCGAGTCCGTATAAACCTTCTTTATCTTGTGCACTAGATACTTAATGATTCCTCTCTCTTCTATTATTTTCCACATTGTCTATTGTAAACCTTCCTTTTTTTAAACCAACTTGTACTTCCAGTATCATCTATTTTCCTTTTACCTCTTCCACCGGTGTATCAGAACGTATACCCACATTTATTTTATATGCTGTAGCTAGCAATGATAGTCCGTGATAATTTCTTGGGTCGTTTTTATTTCATTTTTTATAGATCGGCGCTATGACCGTCGTCCTTCATTCCTCTGGTGGCTCTTCTCCTCTTCATATCATTTGCATTATTTCTATTATTTTATTTTTAATTTTATCTTCCCCATATATCCATGCTTTATTTCTAATTCCATCTACATCTACTCCAAGAGCCTTCTTCTGTAGCTTTTTCCATATCTTGTAAACTTCTCTGCTTTAAAAAATCTGTGCCTCCCTGCTTCCATTCATTCTTTTCTCTCTCCTTCCTTCTTTCTTCTTAACTCTGTCCAGTAAAGCAATGAAGTGTTCCGTTTACTGTTCCATTATTACACTGACATCAATTCCTTCTTTCTTCTTTCTACCTTTGTTCATATATTTCCAAATGTCCCTCTCATTTTTATTTTTTTAGTTCTTCCTTTTCTTCTTTCCTTTTTTTCTTTTTTTTTCACATGATCTTATCCATTCTTTTCTACGTTTTATATACACTGCTTTCTCTCCTTTGCTGTGTTTCTATAACTTCAACGCTTTTCTCGCGCGTTTGTTTTCTTTTGAATATTCCTTATCCCACCACCTTTTTTCTCCTGTTTTCCAAATTTTTAGCTTTCTTTCGTTTTTTAGCCTTAATTCTATATTATCTTTTTCACCACCTTTCACATTGTTTCTGTTTCATCATCTTTTCCTCCCTCTTCCATATCAATTCTCTTGCTTGTTTCTTTCCTATATTTCTTTGTGTTGTTTTGTTATCAAATCTTCAATCGTCTTATATATGTGTCTTTGTTCTCTCCTTTGATTTCTCAGATTCACTTCCGTCCATCGGCTTGTGCTTATGAGAAAGGGATCTGATTTTACTCTTTTCTTAACTTTGAAGCTCTTTAATCTTTACTCTAATTGTTCATACCTTGTTGCCAAATCTATTATAGAGTATTTTCTTACTCCGATGTATTTTATTTTCCCTTTCTCATCTGCTCTTGTTGTGTCATTTAGTAGAGTCCATCCATTTACATCAATTCTCTTCACTAGGATTATACTTTCTTTTTCCGTTTTTCTATCTTTGCTTCTTCTTTCTGATATCTATCTTTCCTCATTTTCTTTTATATATCTACCTGCCTCTGCTATTATTGTGTTAAAATCATTCACCATAAATAACTTTATCTATCCTGGGTAGTTCTCTTTCACTATTTGTTGTTGTTGCCATTTTTCTTCAGTTTTTTGTTTTTGCCTGTAAATACTCCATATGGCCAGATCTATTCTTCTTTTTTTAATTTAATCCTTGTTTTTATTATACCTTTGTCTTTTTCGCTCTAAACTCTAACTTTGCACAATCCAGTCTTTTTTATGCTTATCAAAAAGCCTCCTTTCGCCCTACCCTTTTCTTTTCTCTTGTTGTTCCTATCTTGTTCATTTAAACTGCTTTAGCAACATTCCTTGATATCTCTCTCCGTATTTTTCTTCTATCCATGTTTCCGACAGGCATATATAGTCTATCCTCTTTATGTATTTTCAAAATTCCATGTCCTTGTTCAATAGACCTGCCACATTTCAATATAGTATTTTCTTGCAGTTACTTTTTCATTTCTTCTCCATCATTCCTTTTCTCCAGTGTCCTTGGTAATTACGGTCTTTAGTCCTCTTCTTCTTGCTATCGACTATTTCTTTTCTTTTTCTCTTTTTGACTCCTCTCTTCTAATCATCATTTTCCTTCTTTTTGTTTTAATCCCTTTTTTTTACTCTCCTTTTTTTTCCTTGGTTTACTTGCACCCATCTGCTAAGTTTTCTGTTAAGTTCCATTCTTTGTTTACTCTAAATCCTTGCCCTTTCGTTTTTCTATTTCTTTTATCCCGGTCTTTTCTATCTTACTCCCTTTTTTCTATTTTTGTCTCTTCTCTCTTTATTTATTTTCTCTGTCACATCCTTCTTCCAACTTCTTTAGCAGTCTTACTGTCTTTTCTTCTTCTTTCCATTTTATTCATCTTCCACAGAAATAAAATTTTCTTAGCCCTATTTTCGCATTAAAACCTTTAATCAACATCTCTTTCATCCACTCCTATATTTCCTCCTGTACCGTTTTCTTCTCAAATCATAGGTTTTTTTTAGATATAAATTTGTAACAATTAACTTCCTCTTGGCCTTTTTTTTCAATATACCGTCTCTTTTTTTTCAATATATTCTCCATTTTTATTATAATCACTTTACCGCTTATTCAGGCAATTTTTCATTTTCCTGTTCATTCCCAGCCTTTTTTTCTTCTTCTGTCCATCTCGCCACTCCCACCTTTCTAACCTCTTTTATTCTATCTCTAAGTACCAGGTTCTCTCTCCTTTACATCTTTTCTTTATCTTTAGCCCATCTCTTCATATTACTATTTCCCTCTTCGAAGGCATAGATTTTTTCAGGCTCTCCTCACTAGCCGTGCTCTATCCCGTGATTCATAGCCAATGGACCATTTACTGTATATGCTATCTGTTGATCTTGTCTATTTATCCATCAATTCTCTTTTATTTGCACCTCCCCGCTTTGCTTCCATATTTTTCATTTTCCAGGCTGCACAATCTCTCCTACATAACCACCATCCACTCATTTATTTCCAATTTCCCTTCTTCTAGTATCTTTATCTTTTTTTTTAGTTCTTTCTATATATCTTTTTATTTCTTTTTCATGTCTTATGTCTTTTTTTTACTTTCTTCCTTCTCGTTACCTCTTTCTCTTTCATTTCTTCTATCATCTCTTTAATCACCTTTTTCTCCTTTTTATTCACCCACTAAACTCTTTTTTCTTTCTTTCTATATCCTCTTTGATCCTTAACATATTTTATTATTCATACATTTTTTCTCTTTCAAAATTAACTTTTTTTACCTTCTTTGTGTTTTCCAGAGTTGATTGTCCCTGTGCCGCCTTTGCATTCCTTGTGATTATGTCATCACTTCCCTTTTCGGCTTTGTGTATACAGATTTAGTATTATCACAATTCATCTAGCGGTACCACCTACATTTTCTGAAAATCTTGTCTTCTATCTATATTTTATGCCTGTCGCATTTCACATTAAAAAATTTCTAACCTCTTTTTTCTACATTAAACTTTTGCATTTAGAGTCACGGCATGATTATATTACACTTAAAATCGCATTTTCTCTGTTATTATTTGTTGATTAGAATAAATAATATTCTATCTACCTAATTATCGTTGTTACATTTATTTTATTACCGAACCTTAAAAGAGTTGAAGCGCTTTTACCTCTTTGGCTAGTGCAGAACTGAACCTGGTATAAGTTCCATTATCGCGGATTAATGATTGTAATATAATTATTTATGCATCACAATAATTTAAATACGTAACATAGCTAATAACAATAATTATTATTATTAAGAAAATATTGTTACATAATAAACACAAATATTTCTAAAATTGAAATTGCACGTGAAGTTATCAATGACGAAACGTGCTTGTGTATGGGTAAACAACTTCTCACCCGTGTACAAAGAGGTGATGTCGCAACACCTAGGTATGTGGAAAAACTCTCTTTACAGCATCAAATAGTACGTATACAGTGTATAATAACAATAATAGAGTGCCGGCAATTAAAATATTATTAATATTATGACAAATACATATGACTGCTTCATCCAAATAACTAGCTGCTCCGTAGATGCCCTCCATGGCATCTATTCAATCTGTCAGAGTGCTTATTCGGGAGTCCACTTTGATAGCATAGACGAAACTCCCATATGTATATATCACTCTTTATGTATTTGTTATCCTTCCCTTACTATTACTTTACTATGCTATGCTATACTATACCAATATTTGTATATTATTTTCAATATTTAACAAAATATTATTCTATTTAGAGAGATACATAAATTTTTAAAAATATGAAATTTATAATACATTTATATAATTTATATGAATATTTACAATATAATTGTAATAATACAAAATTTATTAATTTTTTTCTTTTTAGACCAGAATTAGAAATATTATATAAAATTTATAATAAGTTAACAATTACTACACCTATCCAAACAAAAATGTCTGCTATCAATGATTCAGCTGATTCTCTTCATTGCATTAAAGTAAATGCGAAATTTATTTTTTATTTTTGAATATAAATAATTTTAATCTTACAATAAATTATATTTAATTTGAAATTTTTAATGAAATTTAAGATAAAAAAATTTTTTATATTAAAAACATGTATATGTTGTAACGCGGTTTGCGTTAAACTCGGTTCACAGACCTTAGAGTGGAATCGGGAAGCATCGAAGCCAGTTAAAATCGACGAAGTTGGAAAGGACGATCCGTGGTACTATCCAGAAGCCCTCGTCAGATTGATTTTCACAGCAGGATTCAAATCGCTTGTAATTCACCACCGCGGATGATGTTGGAATATGTGGAGATGAAGGGGTCAAGATATAAACATTTAGAATATGTAAGATTAAGGTTCTTTATTTTTGAAATGCACCCACAATTTCGTATCAATAGATATCAAAACGACTTGCAATTTTCGGGAAAGAAGACTTAATCGCAGTGCAAATCTGAGAATTTTCAAAAAAAAATTGAAGAAACAAGAAGTGAAGTGAGGGTGAGGATGCACCTATATTTATGCTGTTCCTCGCTTTTCCCTCTCACCCGAAAATTTCCGTCGTTAACAAAAATTGACAAAATTAAGATTTTGTCAACTACTTCGTTACTTGGCTCGGCGGTGTGCGGGAGGGGTGCCGGCTCAGTCCGTGCGGACCGTCCGTGGCAGACGGAAGTGATCGGACACTGACCTCGACCACTTAGTGCTTCAGATCGCAGCAGCTGACGTTAATTTTGTGTACCGAATTATATATCTAAATTGCCTGGCATAAAAAACCTCCGCGGGCTACGGAGGGAAAAAAGCTGTTACGTGCTAATCAATAAATTATCCTACCTTATATTTTATCCTTAATCCTAATATTCATTTTCCTCGCACGCTTTTCCTGTCTCGGTCCGAGAAGCTCGCAGTTTATGGCGGTTCCCCCCGTCACCGTTGGCCCATGGTCTCCTTCATTCATTTATTATAGGTCGAGATACACGCGTCCGCATATTCTCTTAAGTTTCTAACCTTCGAAACCAGGCGAACTTTATTGTCTCCGGCCCCACTGGGTTTACTCTCGACGGCGACTTGGTAAACCCAGATTTCTTTCCTATGGATGTGGTACGGCTTACGGCGACTTACCGGACCGTGCCGACGGACGGGGCGAAGAGCCTCTATTAAAGAATCCCTCGTGAATTCTTTATATCGCTATTATCTCGCATATTTCTCTGTATATTGGAAAAGTGATCGTAATCACGTCGGCATAGAATCTGTGTGAGTTATAAAGTGGTATTGAGTGATTTGAGGATCCCTTAACATTCCTAAAGCGAGTAGATGAGGTAAATCGAGTACCCCGCTTTCTTTTCGAGGTTTTTTCCGAGAAGATAAGTGAAGTTTCACTAGGCAGTCCCGCAGTTTATTTTATAACAGTTCCTGGAGAATAGAACCAGCGTATCATCCAGAACGTGTCTTTCGTACCATGTAATTTAAGAGTTAGATGTAAGTAGATGTAAGATATAACTCTTTTGTAAAAACTTATTGGGCTCCTTTTGCGTGCATAAGGAGAATATATGGTCGACGTGGGTGTTAATTAATAAATGTGTTATTTATTTTTTGAGTGAATATTTTGGTTTGTCGATTTATATTATCTAACGTTTTATTAGGTCCTATACAAGAATTCGTGTCATTTTCAGGTACGATAAATCGCGATAAACAGGACTCTGTCTCCGCCGCGGGTATTTCTTCCTCAACAAGAATTTTCGATCGGAGTCAGCGGGACAGGTAAGGGTGTACCTGTCGTCTAAAAACACGGATAAACGATTTAAAAAATGTATTGTTACTGGAATCCTCCGTTACAAACTATATTATAAATTTTTTTAGATTAAAAATAAAATTTTTTAAATTTTTGAGCCATTGAATATCTTAATAATATTAATATTTAAATATATTTTTGTACATATTTTGTTATTCAATAATTAGAGTTTTTATGTTAATATATAATCAATTTATTATTATAAAGTTATATTTATTTTTTATTTTAGTTGTTTTATTTAATTTAATTTAATAAATATTAACGAATTCGATATAGACAATAATTTGTTTACACATCTCTATCTTCTTGAATTTCTTTTAATTAATATTACATTGGACGAAAACTTATAAAGCATATTTATATTTTCAAAAAAAATCGATCAATTGATAAAACATGTACTTAAAATATTTAATTTGTAAATAAAACAAAATATTATTACAAAAAATTATAATGTACTAATGTATAGCCTTTTATGTTCGGATTATATCATATATTATATTTACGATTAAATGTTTTTAATTTTTTAATTATTAACCAAAATGCTCTTTACTTTATAGTATTTTATAAAAAGCTTATAGTTCCCCAAATTTTTATAATTTTTTATATAAACATAAATTTGACCTTGCAATATAATTATATTACTATTAATATAATACATATCAAAATCTCAAATTCCTTTGCGTCTGTTTTTTATTAATGTATTTATAATATGATTTACATAAATTCTTAAATGAACGTAATTATTCTAGGGTATTGATAGAACAGTATTTAGAGAAATATTATATAACACATTTAACTTGTCAATAGAAGATACGTTAATTGACCGCATGTTTTCTTGTTGGGATAGAGATAATGATGGTGCAATAAAATTGGAACCATGGATCATAGGATTGAATATGTTTTTACGTGGCAGTTTGCGTGAGAAAACAGAGTTTTGTTTTAAAGTATATGATCTAAATAATGATGGTTTTATAAGTAAAGATGAAATATATCATTTATTTAAGTAAGTTGAATATAATAATATTCAATATACAAAAAATAAAGATTAATTTTTTTTCAAAAATAAATAAAAATATACATTTATGAAATATAAGCAATTTTTATGTTTATAATTAATAAATGTTTTAAAATTATATGTATTAAAATGTAAGTATTTTCATGATTATAATAAAAAATTTTATTTGAAGCACTATGCATCTTCCATTTTGTTTATTTAAATAAATTTGAAATTCGAGTGAGGTGCAGTGTGAATAAAATAACTTTATTCAATTATTTTTTCGTCAACGTTTCGATAAGGTATCCCTTGTCCTTATCGAGGTTAATTTATTAAAAATTATTACACTTTGAATACATTTTTTAAATGGATACACTTATTTATAATTTTAAATATAATTACCTAATTTTTCGTCACAGAAATGAATGGAAACTTTATGATGTATTAGTCATAACGTCACAGCTTTGAATGTAAACAATCTTTTCAATTTATATGATTCAACGACGTCATCAACTACGTCATGATATTATTTTTTATCATGTTGTTGAGGATTATATGATATTATAATTTAACATTTGAGTGTCTAGTTGTGGGTTAATCGTATTTTTGATAATTTTGATATAAATTATTTTTGAAATTAAAGGTTTTTTAAAATTAGTTTCACTATCGAGAATATCAATATTGTCCTAATCTATATCTTGATTGAATTCATAAGAGTGGACTGCCACCACAGATGTATTGTCATTAACAGTGGATTCACAATAGGACAGATATTAATATACCGGACGATGTTATTGATATTGTATCTCTGCGTTCGCACTATAATTTAAATAATAATTTTACTTACAAAGACGCAGTCACTATGATCAATAATATTGAAACATTACCAGATCTCAATATTAATGATCAGGACAAAAAGGATGTCTGAGAATTCACTAAAGAATACATTAAAAAGAATATTAATAACAAAAAAATAAATATTGACAAGAAAAATAGAAAAAATTACAATCGAAAACTTATATTGACAAAATTTTTTTTTAAAAAATAATAAAAATATATTTTTTAACAATGTCAATAAAATTAATAAACTAGAATTAATTATTATAATAGGCAAGGACAAAACTGAAAAATGAGAAAAAACTAATGTTGTATACAAAATTAAATGTAAAGACAGTTCATCGGTATACATCGGTGAGACAAAATAAACCTTAAAGTCAAAGATAAATGAACATAAAAAAGATAATGACAATAAATCTATGATGACGTCGTTGTGTCATAAAAATTGAGAAGATTTTAAGTAATGTTTACATTCAAAGCTGTGACGTTATGACTAATACATCATAAAATTTCAATTCATTTCTGCGATGAAAAATTAGGTAATTGTATTTAAAATTATAAATAATTGTACTTATTTAACATATGTATTCAAAGTGTAATAATTTTTAATAAATTAGCCTCGACAAGGAAAAGAGGTACCTTGTAAGACTTTGGCAAAAAAATAATTGAATAAAATTATTTTATTCACATTGCAACTCACCCAAATTTCAAATTTATCTAAATAAGCAAAATAATATCAAATATTATTTGAGAAATAAATTCACGTACATAATTTAAAAAAATGTTATTATTGTTATGCTTTTGATTAAATCTTGTTTAAATTATTTTATATAAATTTTTAACGATATAAAATTATTTTTCGAATATAATCTGTGAAATAAAAACTATTTTTTAATATTTTGGCTCTTTGGCACCGGTCATATAAGATGTTGATTATCAGTGTCTGCCTTCCTCTCCAATGTCAGATCAGTTGTATCTCGTGTAATGTATCATTTTTTGACCTACCACTTTATGCCAATTAGGTCATAGTACCGTCATCAGTCAAACAATATCAGTGCACGAAAAAACGTTTAGTCAGGTTTCGCCAAACAGTACGTAACACAATTAATCGTCTCTTTCTTTCTCTCGTGTCTATGCAAAGTGGTTTTTGAAATTTAGGATTGGCGTATATAGGCCAGCTCAATGTGACCATACACATGGTTCCATTGAGCCGCCAATCCTATTCCACTTAAATTCTTCACACTCGCATACATCTTCCTTCTTTATTTCTGAAAAAAATACAATAATACATAATTATATTAAATTTACAGCTATTATGATTATGATTAACTCTGGATTCATCCAGAGGAGTTGATATGACTAACGTTAATTCTCCGTTGATTTGCCTCTGGTTCTTCGTGACCTCGATATCGATGGTTCTTCTTTACTGTGATTGGCGGCTCAGTACATTACGTGTGATGATTATTCAGGCTTAGAACGTATTTCAACTAATTTTATTCAGTTAATTTGATGCTTGATGAACATCTATACTTAATAATTGAAAATGTATATATTGGTGTTAAACATCTGATCGACATAGACAGGGGCTCCTTATCGAAAGGAAAACTCAGCATTAAAATCCTTGGCGATATTCGAAAACGTTTGATTTTTACTTATACAAACTCGCCTATTTGAGGTATCGAATTCTGGGCGCCTTATTTTCATCATTCCAAGTTCTTATTATGTATTAAGACAATGGAATTACCTAGGTTAACCTATTTTCATAGGTTTTTGTAATAACTCTACGAAATACCAGTTCATTGGGGAACTGGTGCATCGTATCATTCGTCCTCCTCATGTTGAAAAAAATTCTTTTTAATTGCTTATGCTATGATCGTTGTTCGGATTTACTATATCCCTTTTTTAATACCAAGTGACAACGTTTCAAAGGGTTTTTTTGGAGAATAATAAGCGGATGTGATTTAGACTGCACTTTCTCATTCTTTGCATATCACTATTCATTTTTTTTCACGAAATTATGGGGTGTTGTATATTTAAAATACCGACCGGATGCACAAAAATATTTTTCATTATTAAAGAAACAATAACCCAAAGCTTTGCGCTTACTATCAGAAATTTCTTCCTCAGTTCAGTGAAAAGAATTTTTGACATCAGTATAAAGTGCGTCTGCTTTTTAGTGCTTGAATTATAATTCTCTTTTGAGTCTCTCATGACCACATCTCATGACGATTGAGAATGTCTATGCTGTATTGTGTATAACAAAATATACAATAAAAAATGTTTAATTGAATGTAATCCTGCGAAATATAGTGAAACTTAAAATAAATATGCGTGAATTCATTGAGCAGTACATATTATATGAGTAAATTAAAAATAATATGTGTTACATATATGTGTATATCTATCAGTAAAAATTTATGAAAAAATTTATTGTTTTATTTCATTTTAGAAATTGTTTTCTGAAACAACTTGGAGAAGATGAGCAAGAAGAAATTATTAGAGATCTATCAGAAATAATTCTTAAAAAACTAGACATCGATAATGATGGAAAAATATCATTTAATGATTTTGATACTGTCATTCAAAAGGAACAATTATTATTAGAATCTTTTGGTCAAGTCTTACCAACTGTAGAAAGCATTACAGCATTTTTGTTAACACTTAAATATATTTAAAAATGATATTAAACTAATTAGTTTTTTAATTAAACATATTGCAAGTTGCAAATGATTATTTTAAAATTTAAATATTAAGAATTCCAATATTCTATTTAAAGTATCAATTATACATTACTATATGAATTTGAAATTGAAATACTTATCAAGATAACTACTATAAAATAATTTATTATTGAATATAAATATTTTTTTAAATATTTTAGTTTGGAATATTGCTAAGTTTTATTTATTATAAAATAATATTACTTAATTTAAATAAAAATTTAAAGCTTATATTTAATGTATGTAGTAAATATAGTATACTATATATACATGCTATTACTTATTTTTTTACATATACCAATATTTATATAGTAAAACATCAAAGAAATATTCATATTCATTAAAAAATTGTACAATATAAAGACAACAATGAAAGTCAATAAATATAAATACAATGAAAGAGCTTATTTAATTACATTTTTGTAATAATTTATTTTATAGGAGGAATGTATAACATATTAAATATAGATAGTTTTTAAATTTGTATTAAATTTAATTATAATTATATTATGTAATGATAAAGTAACTTTTAAATAAACTACAATCAAAATAATTAATATATAATAAAAATATAATACATCTATAATTACCTACTTTTGACTAATGAGCTAAAAAGTGCTCTATTATTTGGTCTATTAACTTTTTAAATATACTGAAAAAGGAAGAATTACTAAATAAATTAAATAATTTTCCACTTACTTAAACCGATATAAATTTAATGAATGTGTATATCAAGAATTGAAAAAATATAAAATATATATAAAACATACATACAAATAAAATATACTTTAAAAAATATTCATTTTCTTAAATATTTTAACAGTATAAAGTATCATAAAATTCTTTGCTATTTACTGTATATAAACTTTAAAAAGAGCGTTTCTATTCAGAATTTAAATATTAAAAATATTCTACTATTTAAAAAAATCAAAATTTACAATACAATAATTTATAACGATTACATATATTACCTATGAATTTTATTTACAAATAATATATTTATTAATAATAATAATTTATTAATAATTTAATAATATAATATAATAATATATTTACTAGTAATCTAATAAATATGTGTTTTAAAGATATATTATTAGATATATTTTTAACAGATTATTAAAAATATATATAATATGTAATTTTTTATATTATTAAACTAATAAAAATTTTTTCTCAATCCTATTTGATTTGCTTTTGATAAAGAAATATTTAAATAATTTTTTGGAATAACAATAGCTTTTTCAATATTTCTGTTGATTATATAAATTATAATGGAAAACTTAGAAATAGTCTAAAAATCCAAAAAAAAATCATAACTATATATTACTTTTTTACTTGTAACATGTAGGTGATTGATAATTTTTTTTTAAAAAAATTTGCATTTAAATTAGTAGATTTTCAGACAGAAATTTACTTTTCCATAAAGAATTCCCGCATTATCCCGTACTTGCTCAATCGTTTCATACACTTCCATACTTTTCTTACAAACAATTTTATTACTGTTATTGCCAGGATAAAAATCCAACTTCACAATAATAGTAAATGTATACACTGCTAAATTTAGTAGTACTTGGAGATGCTTCAAAAACTGAAAAATATATCTCTATATTTTGTTTTTTGAGATAGATACTTTTTTCGGTATATCACCTATAATTGCATTTTAATTATTATGCAAGTAGAAATAGGTGGTGGACAAACATTTATGTAAATGTGTATGTAAATTTTTCACCCTGATAGAAACTGAAAGAAGAAAACGCTTATGAGGGTGGAAAAGCGTTAGCCCAGCACGATATGAATTTACCACTGGTTTAATACTACAAGTTATGTACATGGTTCATCCACGAAGTATCGAGTTTTTTTTCATTTTGTGACTATTGGTCATAGAAAATTGAGAGGGGTCTTAAAATGTTGACAAACTCTTTCCTCATTTGTCCTTTTTTTTTGTTTTTTCGATAACTTGAAGCAGCAGAATTTTACTTCGCGTGAAGGGTGTTTTTCAGTTTTTTGACACGATGTGATGGAGCAACTACTTGAATAGCGTTATGCGATAAAGTTTTATTTGCAACTAATAACAAAAGAATATGGACACATATAAAATTTTGCAACAAGCGTATGGACATAATTGCATGTCAAAATCGCAAAGTGGAAAATGGCACAGAGCTTTGAAAGACGGCCGAGAAAGAATCATCGACAAGCCTCGATCTGGGCGCTCAAAAAACTTTCGAATGGTTAGGAATACCCGGCGGGTGTTAGAAATTAAAAATTTGGACTGCCGATTAACAGATAAAGCAATTCAGGAAAAACTGAATTTAACGCTATCTATGGTGTATAACATAGTGCAAAAACATTTAGAAATACGAAAAGTTTTTTGAAAAACATCAACACTGTAGAGTTTGAAGATGCATTTGAAATTTGGAAAACACGCCTTCAAAAATGTTTTGATGCAAGAGGAAATTATTTTGAAGAATTTTAAATTTTTATTTCACACTCTTTATAACTCCACCAATAAATCATTTTTCAAAAAAAAAGGTAAGAATTTTTTTTTTATAATCTTTGAATAAAACATTCTTGCGTAGTGGTTTACCATTATTCATTTCAGCGTGCCGTGTCAAAAATTTGAAAAAGATCCTTCGCGAAAAGTAAAATCCTGCCGCATCTAATTATCAAAAAAACAAAAAAAAAAAAAAGGAACAAATGAGGAAAGAATTTGTCAACGTTTCAAGACCCCTCCCAAATTTCTACGACGAATAGTCGCAAAATGAAAAAAAACTCGATACTTTGTGGATGAACCATGTATTAACATATAATAATGATGGATATATTTATTTGAAATTATGAAGTCTATGAGTAACTTGACTACAGTTTCAACATGTCGTATATTCTCAATGCACGATGCATATCAAGAAAATTCGAACATCAACAAACTACAAATAATAGCATAATTAGCATATAGTTTGTGTAAATCAAAATATTTTTTAATATATTCATTTATAAAAGAAAAATTAGAAAATACGACTCGTAAATTTTTATAAATATTCACGACCTTTTTGATTTTTTACAAACTTTTCGAAATTATTTTAGATAACCGTAAACAACTTTTATTTTTACACGATAATTTTTATGTATTTAATTATCTATTTGCAAAGAATTAAAAATATCGATAAATTTCAAGAGTTTATACATATATTTTATAAATATATTTACATTCTGAAATAACCAAGAGATATATATTTTAATGTGCCATTGCATTAAAAAAAATTAGTCAACAATCATTTGATATTTTGTATAAAAATGTATTTGTACATTAATAGTTTACTTTTCATAAAATGATAAATTTATTGTATGTACTTTTTAATAATTTGTAGTTATTAATATTAAAATAAGAGACTTAAAAAATTATTACACTCTTCACGAAAGTTTTATAGAAATATAAACAATATTTGCGATTTTTGTAATTCCGTCATTAATAATTATAATAGTATTATTATAATAAGTATTAAATATAATAGTATTATTTTATATTAAATTAATAGTATTTACTTTGTCTAAATATAGATTAAAAAATAAAACATATTTTTGCAAACTTTTAACTTCAGGAGAGTATGCACAAAACATAAACCATGTTCTTTAATATGAGTTCCTTGAGTTATTCTTCTTTTAGGTGCAGCATTTTTGCAATGTTTTTTCTCGAACTACATTAGTTACATAAGTATCAAAAGCATACAATATTGTTCTCTAAAAAAAAAACTCAGAGTTGATGGATTTTCATCAAACATATTCATGGCCCTTTCTTCTTGCTTTTCTTCAATAATTACATACAAAAATAATGCCGTCTTTTCTACTTACAGCTGTTACCTTTTCTATAGTTTATGATTATCGTGAAAGGGAAGAAAAAGTACTAAATAAAGTATAAATAAAATTTACATTTTGTTAATATACCAAAAAAGCTTATTTTTATATGATACAATTTTGTTCATAAATTCGTATAAATCACTAATATAACAATCAGTATATGTAATAACATAAATTTATTTTTAAACACTTGCTTCACTTAACTTATAAAATATATAATTCTACATTAAATTACGAAATATAGATTGATTTGATATATTTTATTCAATTTATTAAATAATGTAAGAATTACCGTACTAAATATATTCATTTTTAATCTTCATTAATTATATTCATCGAACATATTACTTTGAGGCATTGAATAATAAGTTTAATAATTAAACACCATTTCATATTATCCATTAAAATAATTTACATATATATTGAAAATGTTTTAAATCAGGGATATATATATATATAAAACAAAATTCATATAAAAATTAGATTAAAAAAATTCATTCATTATTTTACATTACATTGTCTCACTTGTTTCATTGTTTTTGGACTATCTGAAATTGTATGCGAACTTTAATTAATTTATCGTAAAATTTGACATTTATGTACACGAGATAATAATATTTCGTACATTATTTATAATATACTAAGAAATTACATAAAAACATTACATGAACATTATTCAACGTAGAATAAAAAATGTACTTAATTGTCACTTTACAGTAACAATTTTCTAGTATTATTTTAAACCTATAAACTTTTAGAACACAAAGGTATACGGATATCTATGGAGCATTAAAACTTCTCATTCAACTATTAGAAAAGCGTATTATCGAAGTGAAGAAATCGAACTGCATTTTTATAGTTTCTTAACACAAGTACTGTTGTTGAATAATACATCAAGTCTAATGTAACCAAAAAACTTTTTTTATGTTTATTATTTTTCTCCGACCATTCGTTATTTTAACTATATTTATAAATTTCCTATTCTCTTTTAATATCATCTCTCTCTCTCTCTCTCTCTCTCTCTCTCTCTTTTCTATCTATATATTCTCAATCTCGTTCTCAGTTTCTTTTTCCACTTGAGCACATTTTATCTATTTTCATGCATTATAATAACACTCTTATTTAAGCAAGTGAAGTATACATGTACATGCCTACAAATAAAGCTTATAAAATGTATATATTAATATATTTGTTTCCCTATATACATATATGCTTTATTTAATATATTTACATGCAGTTTCATAATATTAGATATAAAACTGTTTCCATATCAAATTTATAAATGAAGTATGTGTGCGCTTGCGTATGTTTGCATGTAAATTTTAAGACAAAGGTATATACTCATAGTAATGAATAAATTACCCAGTCCATTTTATGCTCGATTGATTACTGAATACATATAAGAGGCTGCTTTATAATATGAGTCTTTAGCAGTTTCGCTTCGTTTAACGTCGAGGCTGTGACGCTTTCCAGATCTAATCATGCAACACTGGTTTGCTTTATTTGTATTATTCGTCACCATGCGCTTGGAAGTAAGAGCTATATTATATTTGAAAGAAAGTGTAGTTTATTGTAGTTGATTAATAAGTAATGTTTTCGTGGATTTTACGTACAAACCTTCATGAATATTAACAAAACGTGAATGATTATTGTGTTATAGAAAATCAGAAAATTATAATCAAATTAATGAATCAAAATTCTTTAATATAATATTACTTGCTGAATTCAATATTATTTATCAAATTAAATATTAATTACCAATGTGCGTACTTTAATTATATGAAAATACGTTATTAATATATACGCATTTAAATATTTATGTATCAAATTTATATAATTATTTTAAATTATATTAATTAAACATGTCTTGAAAATTGTATTTAGATTTATATTAGATATAAAATTATAGTCATTAAACTTAACTATTTCAGTAACTCATGCAATAGAACATCGTTATTATTATTAAATATTAAAGCATATAAATGATGGATTTTAGATTTTTATTCAAATAAATAAAAATGTATTTTTTAATAAAATAAAGAATATTAAGATTTATAAAAATTGTAGGAAAATCATTATTTCGTTGAATTTGTTGTTTGCATAATTTAGATAACTAAAATTTCCTTTATCATAAATTTTCTTTATTAAAAATAAGTATTTAAAATATCATTATATAAATATCAAATAGATTAAAAAACAAATGAATAAAAAATTATAATTTACAAAACAAAATTTATGTACTCAATTCACACATTCTTTTAATATATTTGAGAAAAAAACTATTTTCTATTTAACAATATATTGATTAATATTTTATTTATAAAATAATACAGGTAATATGATCAAAATAATAAAAAAGTTATTTTAATGGATAAAAAAATATGAATTTTTCACTTCTATCATTTTTAATTCGCAATCTATTAAAATAATTAAATATTAATTTATACGTAATATAAAATTTACTTAAGAACAGAAGCATTTCAAAAAATCAAAAAATTTAATCCAATTTATTAAAATACAATGATTTTTATTCAGCATCACAACGTGTTGAATGTTATTAAAAATTAAAGTTAGTAATCATATGTATCGTAAAAATCTGTAAAGTATTTACAGTTTTTGTATACATATACTAATTTAATAACCAAATATATTAATATTAATTATTTTATGTAATTTCTAATAAATGTCTATAGGAAATAAACACGCAACCATTCGCATCAAATATAAGTGGTGTACAGCCCAGGAAAAAAGTAAGATATTTCATGATCATTTAAATATTATTTACATTATTTTAATTATGTGCCAATTATATATGAACATAAAAAAAAAAAAAAAAAATTTATCTGATAGTTATATTCTAAAATATCACTCATCCAATAAAAGATTTTTTTTTTTTTAATAAATTTAACAAAAACATAAATTTTTTTTAGTTTTTTTGTTATAAAATGAGATGTTATATAATTATAAAATTGTCATTTTAACACTATAGAATCAATAAAAGATTTGTAGTTAATAAAATTGCGAAGAAAATTCATTTTTATGTAAACCGATCGAAAAATTAAAAACCGAGGAATTTTCTAAAAACTGGAAACTTTTTAAATTATTTACAAAACTTGCAACTTTTTTATTTTAAAATGTTTAGAATTCTAGTTTTAGAAAATTAAAGAGATTAATAGGCACATTATTTGTAAAAAATTTCAGCATGATAGAATTGTTAGTTTTCGAGTAATACTAATGTTAATAAAATAAATTGTTAATTGTAGCGTAAAGATGATAGTAAATGTAAAATCTTTGACTACGCATGGTCAACGTGGGTTAGAATAAATAATTACATGTACATTAAATTATTTATATATTTAAAAATTCAAAATTGACACATTGTAATTTAATTATTATTTATATTTAAAAAACATATACTAATTAATCAATTTTAATAAAGACCTTCACAAGGACGATATATCACATCGTCGAAACATTGATGTTACAACTAATAAGTTGTAATCTCATTGCTTTATCCATTTCCGAAAAAGAATATTTTTGACATAATAGCTAATTTTAATTAAATTGTACGAAAATTTACGAAGCTATTTCCAGTTCAATGTATCTGACAATTTTAGTTTTTTCGAAGGCTTTATAAAATATATTTGTTGCATAATAAATCCTGTATTTTTAATTTTTTGAGAATCATTTAGATTGTTTCAAAAAATGCAAACAAAGATGATCAAAACTGGCCCAGAGCGCGAAATTTCATGAGGAGTGTCAAGAAGAATAGATGAGGGATTAGTTAGCACTGATTTCATTTATATTACTGTATATTAAAATTCTCCAGTTCTTACTCTCCATACTCATCGGGCGATAAGCCGATTTCGGTTATATTTATCCTCATATCTTAGATAATCTAAACAATTTTTACAAAATGTACGATACAGATTTGTTGTGCAACAATTATATTTTTTAAAACCGCCGAAGAAATTGTCTGTAGTGTGAGCAGGAAATAACTTTCTAAATTTTCGCATAATTTAATTATTATTAGTATTACTAGAAAACTAACAATCTCATCAAGCTGAAATTTTGTACAAATAATTTGCCTATTAATCACTTTAATTTTTCAAAACTAGAATTCTAAATATTTTAAAATAAAAAAATTGCAAGTTTTGTAAATAATTTAAAAAGTTTCCAGTTTTTAGAAAATTCCTCGGTTTTTAATTTTTCGATCGGTTTATATAAAAATGAATTTTTCTCGCAATTTTATTAACTACAAATCATTTATTGATTCTGTAGTGTTCAAATTACGACTTTTCATTTTATAACAAATAATGTTTAAAAAAATGCATTTTTTTGTTAAATTTACTTTTAAAAAAATCTTGTATTGGATAAGTGGAATTTTAGAAAATAAGAATCTACTAAATTTTTTTTACGAATTTTTATATGTATCACTAACTGCTTTTTTCATTATCTATAAAATGCTTTATTTCTTGGTCTAGAAGTATTTATAATAGTAACATATTTTTTAATAGTATCAAAACAAATTTAACTGATAATTTTTCAAATGCATAGTGTTTATAAGAAAATATTAATGTATTTAAAAGCTTTTAATACTTTATTTAATAATAAAAAGTTTTAAAAGAATGTTGGAATTAATTTTTAATGTTTTTAACTTTTTTCATTAATGAGTACATTATTTATTAGTTGAGGACCAATAAAAACTGAATAATAAAAGTGATAGTAAAATAAGTAATAGAAAATATTTTTTAAATTAAAAATTAAATCTCTTTTTGAAGATAATTTTAGAATCTCTAAATTTTTACATAGCGAAAGCTTACAATTATTAAATCACAGAAGTTTCAACGATAGGAGAATTCAAGCGCCGTTTGTTCATAGACAAACATTCGCAACAAAAATGTCAACATCATCGTTAATATGGATCCAAAACAAATTGCAAATGAATTATGGAATGTGATCAAAGAACATTTGGCTACATCTAATGCAAAGGATGCAACAAGCACTGTGCGGGAGATAGAGACTATTATTACTCCCGTGGTAAAGCCGAGTCGTCGAGGTGGTATTATTCCTGTAGCTCAAGTTGCTGATGATCTTGAAAGTATTACTCGACGACTTCTTCTCAATGAAAATCCAAATATTGATCCTATGAAATTAGAAGCAATTACGAAACAAGTATCATCGGACCTTATGGGTTCATTACAAAATTTCTGGTATGGAGTAAATTCTGAAGATAAAGATAGAAAAGTGAAAAAGCAAATTGATTATCATCATAGCAATGAGCATTATGTTGATTTAAGGATAAAGATAGAAAAAAGTGATCTGACTAATGCAATTTTAGAATTGTAAAAATTGTAAAATATTAATTCCACGAATTTTAATAAAAATTAAAGGAAATCTTGTTATTAATTTGATTAATTAAAAAGATTTTTTAAGAACATTAGTTTTAAATAATATACATATAAACTTACACATTATTTGTATATAGGAAAAATTATAGGATAAATAAAAATTTTTGTGGACCTATAACTCACGTAGTTTTACATGATCAATTACTTTTCAGCGAAAACTATAATTATTCACTCTTTGGACTTTAAATATAATTTAAGATCAAAGAAACTATTATATATTTCTCCTTTACTCAGAAATAAATAGTTCAAATATATTTGAATAGTTTTGAAAGAAATTTAAAAAAAATGATTTAATCTTATTTATTAAAATTATTTATCACAATGAAATAAAAAATGTAAATTACGAAAATGATTTATAAATATGAACTTTATTATATATAAATATAAAATATTATATATAATTATTATATATATGTATATTTTTTATAATCATAAAATACTTTCAAAAGTTTTTTTTTATTACAAGATTTTTCGTATGATTGTAGTGCGAGTAAAAAATAAGATTTATTTATATAGTTCAAGATCGTTTAATTTGGTGTTGTGGGCATCTTTAAAATATAAATATACATATTTTATAAAATTTATAGAGTTTAAATAAATGTAATGTGACGATATTATTTATAATAATAGTTACAAAAAAATTTTTGACAATTCCAATATAAACCATTTATTAATAATTAAATAATAATTCAACCACGATACAAAAATATATAGAGGAACGCGATTTATAGCCGATTTAACGTAATCATTTTGTCATTATAATAATAATTGATTCCACGGGTGATGTCAGGATGGGTCACTTTAGCAAACAATTAGTTGAGTTATAGTTATAAATATTTTGCGAAATTAAACGTCGGGACAAGAAAAAATAGATAAATAGAAAGAACTATTCTACTCGAGTCACATGGTTAGATGGTAGTCGTAAATTTAATTATAACGGAAGTAGCGGAGGGATTCCTCTGACTATAAAAAAGGATAACAGCTGACGAGTAACTGTTCTGCGGGATTGGACTGGTGCTCAATCGAGCTCAGCAGAATTAGAGGAAAGTATGGTGTAAATCAGAACAAAGCTAGAGTCAATTTCCTAAAGTATGAGTGCTCCGAGACCTTTTATCAACTTTATAGCCGATACTTTTTATATGCGGGTAAAAAAGTTGTGCGCATGTCGGGGTTATAACCGGGAAAGGCACGGGATTGGCAAGCATGAATTTGGATAGGAAATGGAGTTTTCTCGTGTATATAAACCTCGTGTTCAAAAATATTACATGGATCTGCTACCATTATGACGTGATGTGAGGATTCGCTCGAGTCGGTCGAGAGGTAAAAGGGTGCTCGCTTAGCGTGGTGTCGGAAGTGACGCTTAGAATAATAAGTAGTCGTACAAAAGCTTCTATCAGTAACACTCTCGTATCTCATTGCAAAATTGAGAACCTAAAATTTTATCATATGCAATATTGCATTCAAATATATATTTGAATATATAAATTATTACATTTTAGTACTTTGTAACAATAAATGAAAATTTATGAATTATGTTATATTACTTATTGAAAACATTATTTTTAAACAATAAGGTTCTACATTATGAGAACATAATATTAATTTTATAAAGTATATATTGTATCAACTAAGTTTAGTCAAGTATTCGCTCTCGCCACTGTCAGATGTATTAACATGTTTCAACATAAATTCTCCACAAATGCAATTGACTTCTTTTTTTTTTTGGCTTGTGAATCTAACAATTTTTATCCACTCAACTTTGCCAGTTAAAGCACTCCACTTATTTATATCATCTTTCCATGTATAAATATATTAATTTTATATGTATATTTTATTATTTATGCCGAGATATTGATTGGTCTCAATGACATATGATTTGTTTACTTTCTTTAGATTAAATTTCAGTATTATGTTTCATTCGACTATGAGAATAAAATTTAGTCTTCTGCTACCTTGAGGATATCATCATTAAATTAGAGACATACGAGAAAAACCTGAAAGTAGTGCAGGAGATCTTTCAAAAGGCTGTGAGAAGTAAAACTCCAGCCTAATTGGAAAAATGCGGCTTCTGCTGGACCGAACTCATGTACCTTGGTCAGCAGAAAATTCAGAAAGGTATTCATACGGACCCATAGAAAACACGGCTATACTTGTGCTCGCTTCACTTATGATCATCTGAAAACTCCGCCGATTCAACAGGGTACACTCGTGGTACCGACATTTCGTGTCGAATACCGCGATAATTACCGATCCTCTGAAGCACCTACTCCATAAAAAAAAAAAAAAAAAAAAAAAAAAAAAAAAAAAAAAAAAAAAATGGAAATAATTAGTAATACAGAGCCTTTCGAAAAGCCAAAACATGACTTGTGCAAGCTTCTGCCCATATATGACCTGATTTCACGATCCCTTTTATTCTCTAAACCGACGTCAGTACCATTGGACTTGGCGCAGTCCTTTTCCAAATTCAGAAAAGGAAACAACACATTATTACACAGGCGACTCGAACATTAAATGGGGCCGAGAAGATCTACTCCGTAACCAGAAAAGAATGCTTCGCGGTTTAAAAGGAGATAAGGAAAATGCGTGACTAGCTGGGAAATGGGGTATCATTTTACATTGAAAACAGACTGCCAAGCCTTGAAATTGCTGGAAGGAATCGAAAATCACTCCGGTAGGTTGGCATGATAGGCTACCGAGCTTAGTAGGACTTCATTATAGAATATCAATGCGATAAAGATATCCTGTTGGTTGACGCTTTATCCCGGGAATTCCTCTTCATCACGTTTACAACCTCCAGGAATTAGTACAAACAAATTGAGCTAGATGTGAAAAATAACCCAGAAGGTTATATGAACTATCTTCTTAAGGGGAACGATTTATTCCATCATGTCCTACACACACTGGAGTTTAAAGATTTTGGCTGTGGAATGGAGTGGAAGTTGTGTCTTCCTGTCGACAAATGACATGCCGTGGTGAAGCAATGCTATGATTTACTAACAGCTAAGCATCTTGGAATCATGAAGGCAATATCGCGTTGCTCCAAAAATATTTTTGGCTATGAATGTTACAAGACACTTCGAAATACGTGCAATTGTTTTACGGAGGTCAAATATCCAAAACATATCCATAATTATCTGCCACAACATTGTTTACTACAAACTTGGAAGTATCCGGGCAAATGGTCTCTCTAGACCTAGTCGGACTGTATCCTAGATCGCATTGCCAGAACACGTAGCTATTGGTGATGCACGATAGATTAACAAAGTGGGTTGAACTTGTCTTGAAGTATTAACCTACCGTAACTATCGTAATAAGCAATATAAAAGACTAAGTTCTTCTACGACACAAGCGTCAGGAAACGATTATATCGAACAACGGATGACAATTCCTGAGCCGCGGATTCAGGGTCTTCTTGAAGGAATGCGCCGTAGTAAACCGATACATCTTGGCGTACAGATCATAGTGCAATTCTTCAATAGAAAACCATGATCACCCTCTTTGTGCACGACGGCCATAAAGCCTGGGATCGATATCTACCCGAAGTAGCATTTACGTATTACACCGTCACTTCAGTCACGATAGGATTCACGCTCGCTTATTTAAATAACGTTCGAGAGCTCGCGATATTTGGAACGTTCCGTCAGAAGGCAGGACACTTTTCTATACTAATTTAACCAAAATACTAAACGGAGTATGTGACAAGATAAAACTTGTGAAAACAAAGAACACGAAAAACTGAGGAAGACAGACATGTCATTATAACAATCCACGATGAAGTTAGGAACCCCAAATCTGAAAAAAAATTCTTATAAAAATTCACTTTTTGTCGAATAAAACACAAGCACACACACCCTGAATATGAAGCTCATGCTAAAATACGAAAGATTGTTTAAGATCATGAATCGAGTATCCCCGGTCATTTTCAAGGAACTCATACCTATGATGCAGCAACTAAACATACACGTATCCAGGACATAAAGCCGTATACACCCCTGCGGCTACGAAAATACGAAAATTCCGCCGAAATTTTCAGTTCGCCTTTGACAATCGAATTATACTAGAACAATGTCGACACTTGAACCTCCTTCAAAAGAAAATTCACGTGATCTATGCAAAGCCGAAAGCAGTGAAGGAAACGCGCCATCTCTTACTACCAAATAAAATCCAATAAAAAATTTAAAATTAGAAACTTAAAATTTTTAAGCAAATAAATTTAAAAAGTATTAAAATTTTAATAATTTTAAATTCCTAATTACTTATGTGTTTTAATGTAAATAAATTTGTATTAAATTATTTAAAAAATTGATTAATAATTAGAGGATTATTTAGACTGACTATTTATGTCTGGATGTATGACTCACAAATGAAAAAAAAACCTATTTTATAGAATGTATAAAAATTATAAAATAAGTTTTAGGATCACAAAACTCCAAGTTGACGACAAAATAGACTCAGACCACCTTCCCATACGGATAAAACTACAAACAGACGCAGTACTCGAACCAATAAACAGAACTAACAATGACAATAAGGATAAGAACAAAAGAATATATAAACGGATAACAAAATGGGACGAAGAAAGCATCAAAAGATACAGAGAAAACACAGACGGTAAATATAAGAAGACTAGGGAGACAAAAGACATCGAAACTTTATGGACTGAATTAAAAGAACTGGTGACACGACACATGGATAGGAAAAATATTGAAATCAAAGAGAAAAAGATGGGAGAGCACAAATGGTGGGACATGGAGTGCAAGAGGGAGAAACGGAAAATGAGGAAAGAGTTAAGCAAATGGAAAAAAGGAGAAAAACAAAGGAGGACTACATAAAACAGAGAAAAAGATGGAAAGCAATATGTGAGGAAAAGAGACAAAGATGGAAGGAGAAGGAGATAGAGGAAATAAAAAACCTGAAAAATGAGAAGGATGTATGGGGATTTATTAATAGAGGCAGAAAAAAAGGGAACAAATAGAACAAGAAATAGACAAAGAGAGTTGAAAAAGCCACTTTATGAAACTGCTAGATGGTAACAAAGAAAAAAGAAAAACAAAAGATAGAACAAACAGGATAACCAAAGAAAAGGAAGATGAAAGTAGGATAAAAATATCAGAAGAAGACGTTATTAAAGAATGGAAGCGACTTAAGAAGAAAAAAACGGCAGGTATTGATGAGATGAGCTGTATGGAGGAGAGGAAGTCAAGGAAAGACTAAAGGAAATAATAAGAATAGCATGGGAGTTCATAGTAATACCGGAAGACTGGAAAACGGCGGTAATCACGCCAATATATAAAAAAGGCAATAAGCTTAACCTGGAAAATTACAGAGGACTTTCCATGCTACCGATAGCTTATAAAATATATACAGGCTTAATAAAAAAATGGCTAGAAAAAGAAACGGAAGAAAAAGGCGTATTACCAGAAGGACAAGCAGGATTCAGAAGCAATAGATCTACAATGGACAACATATATATCCTAAACCACGTGATGCAGAGGAAAATTGAGGAAAAAAAGAGGATGTATGTCCTGTTCATTGATCTAAAAGCAGCATTTGATACGGTTAACAGAGGCAAGCTATGGGAGATTATGAAAAACAAAGGATACAGCGAAAGGCTAATAGAGAGATTAAAGAAGATCTATGAAGAAACAAGGTGTTGCATCAAGACTAGAGAGGGACTAGCGGATGAATTCTGGACTTACAAAGGTCTCAGACAAGGATGCTGCCTGAGTCCTACGCTATTTAACATCTACTTAGCAGACCTGGAAATGGAAATGAAGAAAAGAAGTATCGGAGGCACTAAAATTGGAAAACAGAGAATATGGATCTTGCATATGCAGATGACTTAGCAATGATGGGGGAGAACAGAGAAGCCATGCTGGATATGTTAGGAACGCTAAAGAAAATTCTGGACCAAAGAAAGTTACAATTAAACGCAGAAAAAAAAGATGATGATGGTGAAAAGTGGAAAAAAATCTAAAGCAGAGGAATGGATATGGAAGAAGAGCAACATAAAAACGTTGGAAAAATTTTTTTTTTGTGTTAAATAGAAAAGGGAAATACGATGAACAAATAAAAGAAAGGATATTTAAGGGAAGAGTATCTGCAAAAAAGTTATGGGGCCACGGGGAAAGAAGATGTGCTGGTGACTTTCATCTAAGGAAAATGATGTTTAATTACATGGTAAAAGGGATAATGGCATATGGAGCAGAGATATGGGGTTTTGAAGACACTAAAGATATGGAAAGAGTAAAGCTGGACTACTTTAGATGGGTACTAAAACTAGATTATTGTACACCCAGATATTTAGTGTACGAGGAGACGAACGAAAATAAAATGGAGACAGAATAGAAGATCAGGGCTATAAAATTTACAGAGAAACCCAACAATTTACCAGAAGATAGATGGGTGAGAATATGCATGGAGGAAAAAACAAGCTAAACGCACTAAAGAAAAAAGACAAAAAGGAAGTATGGTTAAATAGCCTAGGGCTCTCCAGCGAACAACTAGAAATCTGGGAGAAAAATGGTACAGAGAAGTACAAGGAAATCAGAAAGTGGGACATAGAAATACAGAAACAATGCAGGACCAATAAAATAGATAAATCAAGATATAATAGCACATATAAAGAAATCAGAGAAACAGGTCTACCAGAGTATATAAAAAAAGAAGAAAAAATAGAATACATTAGAGCAGAAGCAAGGGTAAGGTGTGGTAACATAGTAGAAGGGCACAAGTACTGGAGAAATACAGAGGAAAAAAAATGTAGATTATGTAACACTGAAACGGAAGACTGGAATCACTGGATTAAAAGATGCCAAGAAACAAAAGAAAACTTCGAAGATCTCAGAAAAAACGGTACAAAAAACTGGACTATAACAGACATAATACAGAAATTCAAGGACAAAAACATGAAAAGGGTGATAATCAGAGAAATAAAAGCAGTAGAAAATAAAGTGAAAGAAAAAATTGAAGAAATATCAAACAGATAGTGAAAAGTGTACAAAGTGATACAGAAAAGACTGACAATCAAAAATACATAGCATAATATAATACAGAAATGAAAATGTAAATTATCTAATATATCTTAACTATAAGGCCAAAATGTAAATATGTAAAGGAACCCGTTCCTAAGCCTCGAGCTGGAACGTATACTAATAAATAAATATAAAATAAGTTTTTTTAAATTTTCTCTTCTACTTACAGTAAAATTTAATTAAAGACTTCGTATATGCATATTTTATTATGAATTTTATTTAAAGACTTTGTTTTGAGAATATTGAGCTTTTAATTTTAATTTTACATAAAAATATGCCTACATATTTTATATATATATTTATTTATTCAAAATAAAAAAATTTTTTTATACAATGTCGTATTTGCATTTACAAAATTTTTAAAATATAATAACATTTTTAGTTTTTACTATTAAAAAAATACTTTATTCACAATAATTTTAAGAAACAAAAATTTTTTTTTTAAACTATGGACTTTTCAAATAATTTTCACTTTAAATAAATTTAAAAAATCTGAAAATTAATTTTATTAAAAATATTTAATTAATAACAAATACTGTATAAAGCTTCAACATATTTCGCATTTTAATTATTATCATAAAATTAAATCAATATTTACATATTGATAACCAAGATGTAAATTAATAATAATAAATATTAAATTGGAAATTTATTGATAATATAGTAATGATATATTTTAGATTTTTTTAAATTAAAAGCACTATAATTAACAATAAGTTATGAACATAGTTTATTTATATAAATCTTATCAAATGAATTGGTAATTGTACATAAATTATATTAATTAGACTAGTTTTAATCGTATCTATATGATTTATATGAATTAAGGTAAAAATTAATATCATAAAATTATTTTTACAATACAATTAACATAAAATTATTCATAACTATACTTTATATGATAATTACTATTTTTACAAAAAGTTTATTTACTTTTTAACTGTTTAAGTAAATAAATTCTTGATTTTAAAAGAATGTTATACTCTGTCCTCTGTGATTAAATAAAAAAATATTTTTTATATTTATTGAATCCTGATTCATAAGATAAATAATTTGAAGAAAACTTTTTCAGTATTTCTCATATAAGTTATTTTTGTAATTATTAGTAGTACAAATAGTAATTATTTGTAATTATTAGTAGTACAAATAGTAATTATTTGTAATTATTAGTAGTACAAATAGTAATTATTTGTAATTATTAATTCCTTATAGCATTTGTTATAATAATAAAAAATTAAGATTTTACCTCAATTATTTTTATTGAATTCTATATTTGATTTAAAAATAAATTGACATAAATTTTTCATGTCGTGCTTAATAAAATATTATGAAATTTGTTTTAAAATTTTCTAAATATTAAGAAAATGGAAAATTTATGTAACGTCATATATTATATTTATCTAATGTTTTTAAAATATTAAAGGAAAAGTATTCTGTTCAAATATATTTGATATTAATTAATAATAAATAATATATTATGTAATGAATAATTATATATTTTCAATTTATATATTTAGGATATATTAAAAAATATTAAAGTTATATTATGTTATTAAATACTACAACAATCTTTCTTCATCGTAAAAAAATGTAGATCTTTTATACCATTATTTTGTAATAATTTTTTTCAATTGTAATTTTTATAATAAAAAGAGTTTTAATACGTTTTTTAAGCCTCTATGATGTTAAAATTAATCAAATTTTCTAATGTATCGTTCAAAACATATTAAAAAAAGATCTGTGTTCATTTTTATGTCTACGTTCATATTTAAGACCAAAGAATAGAGAATTTTTTAGATCATTAAAAAAAATAACCAGTGATGTATATCAAAATTCTTAAAAAAAAACCAATAGCTTGTTATATTCTAAAATACCTCTCATCCAATAAAAGATTTTTTTTTTTTAATAAATTTAACAAAAACATAAATTTTTTTTAGTTTTTTTGTTATAAAATGAGATGTTATATAATTATAAAATTGTCATTTTAACACTATAGAATCAATAAAAGATTTGTAGTTAATAAAATTGCGAAGAAAATTCATTTTTATGTAAACCGATCGAAAAATTAAAAACCGAGGAATTTTCTAAAAACTGGAAACTTTTTAAATTATTTACAAAACTTGCAACTTTTTTATTTTAAAATGTTTAGAATTCTAGTTTTAGAAAATTAAAGAGATTAATAGGCACATTATTTGTAAAAAATTTCAGCATGATAGAATTGTTAGTTTTCGAGTAATACTAATGTTAATAAAATAAATTGTTAATTGTAGCGTAAAGATGATAGTAAATGTAAAATCTTTGACTACGCATGGTCAACGTGGGTTAGAATAAATAATTACATGTACATTAAATTATTTATATATTTAAAAATTCAAAATTGACACATTGTAATTTAATTATTATTTATATTTAAAAAACATATACTAATTAATCAATTTTAATAAAGACCTTCACAAGGACGATATATCACATCGTCGAAACATTGATGTTACAACTAATAAGTTGTAATCTCATTGCTTTATCCATTTCCGAAAAAGAATATTTTTGACATAATAGCTAATTTTAATTAAATTGTACGAAAATTTACGAAGCTATTTCCAGTTCAATGTATCTGACAATTTTAGTTTTTTCGAAGGCTTTATAAAATATATTTGTTGCATAATAAATCCTGTATTTTTAATTTTTTGAGAATCATTTAGATTGTTTCAAAAAATGCAAACAAAGATGATCAAAACTGGCCCAGAGCGCGAAATTTCATGAGGAGTGTCAAGAAGAATAGATGAGGGATTAGTTAGCACTGATTTCATTTATATTACTGTATATTAAAATTCTCCAGTTCTTACTCTCCATACTCATCGGGCGATAAGCCGATTTCGGTTATATTTATCCTCATATCTTAGATAATCTAAACAATTTTTACAAAATGTACGATACAGATTTGTTGTGCAACAATTATATTTTTTAAAACCGCCGAAGAAATTGTCTGTAGTGTGAGCAGGAAATAACTTTCTAAATTTTCGCATAATTTAATTATTATTAGTATTACTAGAAAACTAACAATCTCATCAAGCTGAAATTTTGTACAAATAATTTGCCTATTAATCACTTTAATTTTTCAAAACTAGAATTCTAAATATTTTAAAATAAAAAAATTGCAAGTTTTGTAAATAATTTAAAAAGTTTCCAGTTTTTAGAAAATTCCTCGGTTTTTAATTTTTCGATCGGTTTATATAAAAATGAATTTTTCTCGCAATTTTATTAACTACAAATCATTTATTGATTCTGTAGTGTTCAAATTACGACTTTTCATTTTATAACAAATAATGTTTAAAAAAATGCATTTTTTTGTTAAATTTACTTTTAAAAAAATCTTGTATTGGATAAGTGGAATTTTAGAAAATAAGAATCTACTAAATTTTTTTTACGAATTTTTATATGTATCACTAACTGCTTTTTTCATTATCTATAAAATGCTTTATTTCTTGGTCTAATATTTATACTAAAATGTACTCTAATGTGCATGTGCTTACAATAAAAAATAAGTACAAAGACAGATATTAAAATTGAATAAAAATATTGAAATATTATTGATACATTTTAATAACAGAATTTTTTACGTAGAATTATTTATTTTATTTTTAAATATACTTATATTATTTTATAAGACGTGTATTATTAAAATATAATAATGATTATTAAATAATATGAGTATATTTTCAACGTAAACATCAAAAGCGTTTTATGAATTTACAGATAAATATTTTTCAATATATTGTGGAATAAAAAATTAAAAATATCGTAACATAGTTCAATTTATTATGTTTTTTGCTTCGTATGTAAATTTTATACAATTTCATATGTGGTACATTTATTATTAACTTATAGTGTTATTTAATAAATGATTATTTAAGTTTGTCACATAGATATATAAATTCGATTTCTCATATAATTTTAATTATGATACAAGTTAATATTTAAATTTCTTACAACATATAACTATAATATAAATAAAATTATATTACTTTAATTATACCATAAGTTTTTTTTAAATTGATTAAATAGACATCAAAATATGAAATTTGTTTATAATTGTGACTCATACAATTGCAACAGAGTTGAATAAATTTTTTCTTGTAAAAATAGTGTATTAGAATTTAAAATAAATAATTGAATGAGTATACACTATTAATATCACGTATAAATTTTGTATTTTGTGTATTTTTTAAGCATGTACATATAAAATTAGATACAATAGATAAGTATATACCCCTGAATATATTATTTTTAGTATATCTGACATGTATTTAGGTAACATCATAATACATTATAAACTAATTTAGGTTGACCGCACAATTTTTATTATATATAATAAATAATTTTACAGAGATGCAATAATTTATTAAAAATATAGTAATATATGTTTAATAAATATAATATTTTCGAAGAATAATTACTAATGTACACTGATTATAAGCACTGAATAATACAAATTGCTCTATTGATTATTTTTATGTACATTATGTAATGTGAAGTGGGCATTTTTAATATAATTCGTGGATCTTTTTTATATATATTTTAATTTTAAGTTTATTTTATAATTTAATTTCATTAGCTACTAGCAAACAAATATTAATTCTAACTTTATATCAATTAATTTATTTATTACCTTCATTCAAATAACTAAAATATGTTACACTATTTAAAATGTTTAGTATGTTTTTTTTTTTAAATACTATTTATTAAATACACATAATATTTTCTGAGAACAGATTTTAAAGGTCATGTTTAATACATGTAGTATATAAAAATTTTTTTATTAATAACATAAAAAAATTCAATTTAATTAAATAAATAAAATTCATTGTTTTTTAAATATATATTTACTTTTATTGATTGTAATATATTAAAAAAAAAAGATTCTCATTTTTGTAATTATACTAAAATATTTTCTCTACTTTATTCGATTAAAAATAGTTAATATAATGGATAATGATACATACAAAGTTCATAGATCCGAATATTTAGTAAAAATATGATCAATTTTTCTTTTAGACCAAGAAATAAAGCATTTTATAGATAATGAAAAAAGCAGTTAGTGATACATATAAAAATTCGTAAAAAAAATTTAGTAGATTCTTATTTTCTAAAATTCCACTTATCCAATACAAGATTTTTTTAAAAGTAAATTTAACAAAAAAATGCATTTTTTTAAACATTATTTGTTATAAAATGAAAAGTCGTAATTTGAACACTACAGAATCAATAAATGATTTGTAGTTAATAAAATTGCGAGAAAAATTCATTTTTATATAAACCGATCGAAAAATTAAAAACCGAGGAATTTTCTAAAAACTGGAAACTTTTTAAATTATTTACAAAACTTGCAATTTTTTTATTTTAAAATATTTAGAATTCTAGTTTTGAAAAATTAAAGTGATTAATAGGCAAATTATTTGTACAAAATTTCAGCTTGATGAGATTGTTAGTTTTCTAGTAATACTAATAATAATTAAATTATGCGAAAATTTAGAAAGTTATTTCCTGCTCACACTACAGACAATTTCTTCGGCGGTTTTAAAAAATATAATTGTTGCACAACAAATCTGTATCGTACATTTTGTAAAAATTGTTTAGATTATCTAAGATATGAGGATAAATATAACCGAAATCGGCTTATCGCCCGATGAGTATGGAGAGTAAGAACTGGAGAATTTTAATATACAGTAATATAAATGAAATCAGTGCTAACTAATCCCTCATCTATTCTTCTTGACACTCCTCATGAAATTTCGCGCTCTGGGCCAGTTTTGATCATCTTTGTTTGCATTTTTTGAAACAATCTAAATGATTCTCAAAAAATTAAAAATACAGGATTTATTATGCAACAAATATATTTTATAAAGCCTTCGAAAAAACTAAAATTGTCAGATACATTGAACTGGAAATAGCTTCGTAAATTTTCGTACAATTTAATTAAAATTAGCTATTATGTCAAAAATATTCTTTTTCGGAAATGGATAAAGCAATGAGATTACAACTTATTAGTTGTAACATCAATGTTTCGACGATGTGATATATCGTCCTTGTGAAGGTCTTTATTAAAATTGATTAATTAGTATATGTTTTTTAAATATAAATAATAATTAAATTACAATGTGTCAATTTTGAATTTTTAAATATATAAATAATTTAATGTACATGTAATTATTTATTCTAACCCACGTTGACCATGCGTAGTCAAAGATTTTACATTTACTATCATCTTTACGCTACAATTAACAATTTATTTTATTAACATTAGTATTACTCGAAAACTAACAATTCTATCATGCTGAAATTTTTTACAAATAATGTGCCTATTAATCTCTTTAATTTTCTAAAACTAGAATTCTAAACATTTTAAAATAAAAAAGTTGCAAGTTTTGTAAATAATTTAAAAAGTTTCCAGTTTTTAGAAAATTCCTCGGTTTTTAATTTTTCGATCGGTTTACATAAAAATGAATTTTCTTCGCAATTTTATTAACTACAAATCTTTTATTGATTCTATAGTGTTAAAATGACAATTTTATAATTATATAACATCTCATTTTATAACAAAAAAACTAAAAAAAATTTATGTTTTTGTTAAATTTATTAAAAAAAAAAAATCTTTTATTGGATGAGAGGTATTTTAGAATATAACAAGCTATTGGTTTTTTTTTTAAGAATTTTGATATACATCACTGGTTATTTTTTTTAATGATCTAAAAAATTCTCTATTATTTGGTCTAATATGTCCTATTTTGAATTATAATAAATAGTTTGAGTTTTATATTAATATAATGTCTATCAGAATATAGTAGTAGATGAAATTACTTAATTAATTTGAAAATTGAATATATTAAAGAAAGAAATAAAAGAAGTATAATATAAATATTTATCTGAATTTACTTTATATTAATAGATATACTTAAGAGCATACACGTACATACAAATATACATTTCCACTTTTTATGAAGTGTTCTATTATTTATTTAATGAATATCATATCACTTTTTAACTTATTATTAAAAAATTACAAATAATTAATCGTTAAACATCTTTTTTAACTATTTTATGGTTTTTTGAAAAAAAAATTACAAAGATTATTAAACATTAATAAACTTTTTAAAAATTAGATAAAAGTAATTATGATTTAATTATAATATAGCTGCCTATCTAAATGTAATATTCTTTAATGTAATACTAAAAATATAATTATTTATTAATAAGAGAAAATATATTATCAATCGATTTACTTTCGTTATTATGTATTGTCTGTTTTTATGAAATAATTTGTATGTTATATTTGAGATGTAAACAAATTTTATGATTTGTTATACTTATATTGACTAAAATATAATACAATGATATAATCAATTATTGATAATTAATTAATACTTGAAAATTAATTGAAACTTTTTAATATTTATTTTTTAATTTATTAATTTTTCTTTCAAAAGATTTGTATCATTTATTTTAACAATACAAACAATATAAGAAGTTTGATAAGAAACGGTATAATATTAGTTCCTGATATTTTTTTAAATTAATTTATTTTTTTTACATTTTTGTTCATGTAAGACAATTGATTTTTGATTAAATCAGAAGATATTTAAATAACCTTAATATTATAATATTTAAAAAAATGTCTACAATTGTATTAAATTTTATAATTAATAAATATTTTAACTTTTGAATATGATACTTGTATTTGTTTACATATTCAAAAACAGAACAATGTATATTTTTTAAAAAAATAATCTTGTGAAATTTATTTGGTTATTGATGTAATATAAACGTAATATAAAATTGAGATTTTCTTTAGTATATATTCAATATTATTAAAAATAAATATTAATTACTTTTATTTTATGTGTAATTATTGTAATTAATTACTTGTATTTTATATGTAATTATTGTAATTAATTACTTGTATTTTATATATAATTATTTTTAATGTTTGAACATTTAATGATTTTAAATTTCCTTCTTCTAAATAATTTTATTAAATTATTTTAGATTATATTATATAATGTTTTTAAATAATTTAAATCAATATGAAATAGTATGTATCTCTTTCATAGTATATATCTTATGTAAATTTTGTTGTTGAATTAAATTTATAAATGGTAATATAAGCATTATAGAAAATATAATATAATAAAGTAATCAAAAAGACAATCAATTGATTTTTACAGTATCAAAATGATTCTGTGGGATCCTTAAAATAATTCATTTTAACTTAAGAAATAAAAATTGAACTTCATTTAAATATGAATCTGATCGATTTTTCGATAAACGTAAATTTAAATATTTTATTATTATTATTTATTATTAATTAATATCTGATTCTAACAGCAATGTAAATTTATTTGTAATGATTAAAAAGATAAGAATTTTCTAATGATAGCGTGTATTATCATGTATTTTCTGATACTTAATATTCTTAAAAAATGTTTATAGAACCAATAAGTACCTTTAATAATGTTTTAATTTTTTAAATTATGTACTAGTTAGTAAATAAAAATTGTAACATGAAATTGTTTCCATAATATAGAAAGTATTTAATTTTCAATTAATTTATTTCAAAATCATTTTCGCTGCGCTATAACTGCTTTTTGTTAAACTAAATCAGTAAATTTGAATTTGACTATATTAATCCTAAAATGAATTTTTTAAAAACATTATATCGTTTATTGATTCCTTCTGTTCAAAATTTATTTCTTTTATAAAATATAATGAATTTCTTAGAATTCTTGCCTATGCTGTGAATTAATAATAATAATTACCTGTTAGAATTTTGTGAATAAAAAAATTAAATAAAATAGATTAAAATTTCTATTAGAGATTTTATATCAATTATAAAATATATTTAATTTCGATATGAGTTAAATTATTTATAAATATAAAATTCAATTAAAAATCTGTCAATGAAGTTGTAGAGAACAATGTTAAAATATTAAATATTAAAGTTAGTCTTATGAATAATAAAATTAAAATATGAAGTTATATGATTAAATATTATACTTTAAGTAATATTTCATTTTATATAATGTTAATTTTATATTTTTTTAATTTTAAAATAAAATAAATTTTCTAACCAAATTGCTATTTTTTATTTTTTAAAATTCAATAAAATTATAATTTTCGATAATTACAATTACTTTTAGTCCAAATGAGTAAATTTTTAACGTAACATATTATTAGGCTTTTGAAGAAATTTCATACTGATAAAATACATATTTTTCAATACAACAATTAAATTCATCAATTACCCAATTATACTTACTAATATAATAAATATTATTAATGAATTATTATAATTCAACTCTCAACCAAAAGTTTTTACGAATTATATTATAAGTTTGACCTTCACACAGTAATTTTCATGATAATCGAAATTTCCATCTGTTTACAATAATAAGATCCTGTATTAAAATTAAAAGGTAAAATTTTATTTGATAAAAAAAAAAGAAATTACTTACTATTATTAATGCATTAATCAAAAATTTATTATACATATTTAATTACTGCACTAATATTATGCGTATACTTTTATAATTTTAGTAAAATTATAGTATTCATGAAAATAAGATTTTAAGTAAAATAATTTAAGTTTTATCAATTTAATCTTTCCAATATAAGCTCTACTATTTTTTAAAATTAAGTTCAGGAAAATACGCGATCGATTAATATGGTTTTTTCTATTTATTTTTACACGTTTAAAAAATAAAAAATGAGTTTATGATTCAAGAAGAATAAATGAATTAATCAATATAAGATTATTAACTATTTACAATAAAGAAAAATTTAAATCGTGTTGTTTCACAAGTAATCATTATCTACTGCCTGAGTATCCTGTGTCTTGAGGTTTGCCAATTCTTCAGTAGTACTCGTTTCGTTATCCTGTTCGTCAACAAAATTTATGCTTCCAGCTTTATACCATACTATCATATCAACTATGAAAGCCAGTGCTAGAATACCTCCAGTTGTACCTTTTTAATAACATATATTTATTAATTATTAAATGAATTAATAAATACTTTTTTAACTTTATTTATAATTAATTACATAAACATCTATCATCAAATTATTAAATCAAAAGGAAGGCTTTGTACATATGAATTTATGTTTATATTTATAAAGTTTTAATAATTTTGAAAATCGAGAAATCTATATTTTTTCCATTATTCCACATAATTATATATTATATATATAATTTATTATATAATTGAACGATAAGTTTTCACGAAAACATTTGAAGAAAATGTCTGTTAATCTTATATCTTTGAAATTAGTTTAAACATCAAATATTATAGTTTTTTTTTAAAAATATTAATAATACTATTAATTTAGCAATAATAATAATTCTCATACCATGGAAAAACATCCTAAAAACATTAGAATCATATAACCAGCAAGCTCCACGCTCACCACAAGAGTATTCCCATACTAGACAGGCAGAATCAACCACAGCACCGTATACTATAGGACATGGCACGTTTCCTATAAGATTTTGTATTTTAATTTTTATTTCATATATTTATTTTGGATTAATATGTATATATTTGAAATAACTGTATACACATAGATAGACATATATACAAATGTGTAGTTATTTAAAGATTATAATAATATTATTGTGACTTACATATACATTATCTTATGAATATTATAAATATAATTAAATATATTCTAAAAATATATATACAATTTTATTGTAAAATTACTTATTTATTTCCTCTCCTAGAGGTTGCCAGCTGGCCGTGGTAAAGGTTATGACTTCTCGAGTTCTGGAGATAGAACACTTTTTTTTTTAAATGAGTGCAAGTAAAGGTATGAGAAAATGATTAATTTCAAGATTTCAAGGTAAAGGAGAATGAATGGCTAGGAGTGCAACAAATGATCTGTCTAAAATAAACTCTACCATGCATGTTGGTGAGAATAATGAATGAAGGATGATGATTTTGGTGCATACTTGGTTTAATTTCTAAAACGTATTGTGTGTTCCCCGTTTTTCTTTCGTAGGTGAAAACCACACGTTGTCACTTGTTTTTATCTGCTTAGCAACTAAGAGCAACCCCATAATTTGGCGAACGCACTAGTATCGTGATCACTATATATAGTATAGTTACAAAATATTCATCTGCTCACACTTACACAAACGAACATTGTGAGAGGCTCTATAAACGTTTGATCAATTTGTGATAGAAGAAGCGAGGTTTCAGAAATGTTTGGAAGGTATCGATGAAAAACTGAAGATAGCACACTCAGGCTTCTAGAAGTATAGGGGCTTGAAATAGATTATCCACCCAATTCTAACTGCCCTACCAACTGGTGTTTCTTCATCGAATCGACACTACTGGATGGTGACCAGATGGACCTTGTGGTTTGCGTGCAAGGTTGAAGAGACTCTTTTTACTCCCGAGACAGAACTGCCTTTATTGGATCAGGCTGACGGGAATCCCAGTCACAATATATTACACATCTGTATTCTAAAAAAAAAAACAATGGATAAAACTAAATACGATAATAGAGTCATCGCTCTCATGCTTTCGAGCACCCGAAATCAGGTTTGAGCGTACATTGACATATCAGTAGTCCCACCTGTGTCCAAGGTAAGAAGGTTTCAGAGAGCTGAGGAGACTTTATCTAAGACTTACTTTAGTAATTTTTTACAGATCTTCGGTAACAAAAACAAGAAGAAGTAAAACTTTTTAGGAGTGACTAGTAAAGCGAATTAATTAACGACTATTAAAGCTTGTATTCTTCTAAACGAAGAGCGCCAGAACTAGAATGCCAAAACTAATGAAATGGTTGAGTGGAATCTCCTACAGAAGTGATTTTGTCATTAACCTAAGTGAATAACTAAGAGTACAAAGGAGCAGAAGAGGAACTGATCACATTGCTCGACAGGACATACTCTCCGAAGAACCAATGTCTTGTTTTTTAAACAGGTGGTATCAGCAGGGATCCCTTATAATTCACTACTCTCAGAGGATACACTGCTTACTGTTTAGATAAGACTGAGGTCCATGCTTTATAAAAAAATGAATTTCAGACTTTACTTTGAAATTATTAGCACAGTAAATTCTACTGTGTCTTCATTGGCATCAAAAGCATAAATAAGACTCTCGAAAATAATATGCGGGCAGAAGAGAAGTCCATTATTTCCGATGTTCAACATGACAAGATGGAATAGGAACTTTTCTAACGGCGCTGGCTCTATACCTTTGTTTTGGATAGAGTTCTTACAGATTAAGCTGCCTCATAACAAAAGAGCTTCTGGTGTAAGGGTACAAAATTAGTGTTTGGATATGATGTCAATAAAGATCATAATATCTGATGTAGCTCAGGCATCAATAAAAGGAGAATATTACTCCTCGAATATGGGGCCATTACAAACATTGACTTATTAAACATCTGTAACAAACCAATTTTTTAAAACTAATATGAAAGAGGTAATTGACAGAACTTTTTTTCAATGTTAATTAGCTAAAGATGGATTATAACTATACTTTTTATCAATTTCTTCTATACATAATAAAAAGTAGAAGAATAATATTTAAATAAATATTTAAAATTTATTATACAGAACAATATATTCTTATAAACCAATTGTTAATGTAGATACTTTGGTAAGAATAAAAAAATCATATAAATCTCATTTTATATTCATAATGAATAAAATAAACTATAGTTATTTGTTTATTGCCTCCAACCAAGTAACTTATCGTCCAACAGGGTTTGAATGGAGAAGCGATTTAATAAATAATGTATGTAGACATTTTATTAGTTTAGATTATTTTTATTGAATTGATTGATGTATAAATTCATAATATTTATTAATATATGAATTGATATATAAGCTCTTAATATAATTACTCTATGTTGAATAGGTGATGCGAGTTTCTGATTTGCCGGCCAAGAATACAATGTGTGATTTATTACACATAGGTGTACATGTATGAACGCCTGTCTTACCTATTGTGCATTTCTGGGTGTTTTTAAATTACTTGTTATCGATAAATCTAAGCTTTAGTAGGAAGGAGCCACTTACTAAAAGTAAGTCTGCTTTTAACATCTTGTACTTGATTTAAGGTGATTTTAAACTAAGTGCCTTTGAACCAGCTCGAATTATTTGTATCAGTAAGCCTTCTTCTTAAGAGGTTCTCTTTCAATTTATTAAACAAAAATTTCAACTGAGAACTTATTACTCTCGTCATTTTCATCACGCCCTTTATATCTTTTTGGCGCGAGCACACATGCTCAGTAATTTTGAATAAGAAATTCAGTTAATCATTCATTTATATCTGTATCTTATATTATTAGTTATGTTTTTATTTACTAGTGTCACATGCTTTAATTGAAGCAGTGTCAAGGCGCATACCGGTCATTGGGTTATTTAGCAATAATATATTTGATATAATATTTTTATAATAAAAAAAACAAGAGGAAGATAAATATTGTTCCCAAACGTTCTGCCAAATATATATAATATTCAATATAATTAAAATCCATAAATTAATACCTAATATTAAAAATACTTTTAAATAAAAAATTCACAATCATTCTTTTTTGAATGGATTATTACAAAAAAATTGTATGAATTATTTAATATTTATTTTATACGAATGACTTTTATTACTTTACATTAATAATTGAAAATGTAAAATTTAATTAAAATATTAAGAATATTAAAAAAAAAGTTTATTCGTTGTTTACACAAAACTTTTCTTAAAAGCTTAACATTCTTACCAAATAGTCCGATAGCAAATTGTATAAGACCCAAAGCCATTGCTTTATCCCGTGGATCAACACATCTTAGTATGAGGAGCATTGAACCAACTTCACTCGTTGAGTGAATAAAAACGAAAACTGAAAACAGGATCAGATATACATAGAAATTATTGCAGTCGAGAGGACAGTATCCAGTTTTGGCGGCACCAAATTTTTTCGATAATGTATGGTTTTTTCCAATACATTGACAATCTGTAAACTATATATTTAAAATGAAAAACTTAAGATTAAATTATATCTTCGGTTGTATAAATAGTATGATATTTTTAATTAGAACATTATATAAGTTTAAAAATATCAATAAAATAAAATAAAATTATATATCAAATTAAAACATGTATAAAAATAAAATTAATTTTAATAAATTTTAAATTTACATTTGTTACTTTTCCTTCAAAGACTCTATAATTTGAACAACCTGCATGACATGCTGAAAAATATGTTCTACCGTCGGTACCACAGATGGGGCTAAACTTATTTTTATCACAGTCACAAGTCGTTTGACAAATAGGTTCGAAATATGATAATCTGGAAAAAATAAATTAATCATAAAAAATGAATTTTTAATAATATAATGAATAAGTAAGATTTAACAGACATTACATTCGTTTATTCAGTAGTATGAATATAGTGATGGTTTGTAAATATAATTAATGTAAATATTTTTTATATCAATTTGCAACAAATTTATCTTTAGTTGAGAAAAAGTAGCTAAAATGAATCCATGAGGAGAAGTAAAAGACGAGTATCGGATTACATCAGATTACTATGTATAGGAAGTGTTACGTCTCAATATGTTGAAGGAGATATAAATAAAATTTCAACTAAAGATTAATGTTATAGATATCATTTATTAAAAAATTCTTTAATATTATAAAAATTAATAATTTAATTATTATTTAACAGAGACTAGTAAGAATGAATAATAAAACTATTTTATCGCAAAATTTAGATTCGAACGTTAACTTAAAAATGTTGAATATAATAATTATAATTTTACATAATTAATGATCTTGATTTGTTTTGCTGATAAGATGATTTGAGGATTCTCAAATATTTAAAATGGCAAACATGGATGTAGAATAACTACTAGCAGCATGCTTTCATACTCCATTGAATTCAAGCCTGGAGATCTCGGCTGTGTTTTGAACGGTTATTTGTATTGAAAAACTAAAATTTAATCCAAGTACAAGTTTCAGTCGTAATTAGTGCATTAGTTAAATATATTTCAAATGACAAAAGCAAAAGCTTCTACCTTTTATACGTTTTTTATAACCCTTTCAATATTCACCCTTCATAATAAAATGGGGTAAGGAGGTGGGTTCCTTTTAATGGATAAATTTAATTATTTTTTCGTGAATTTTCATTTATTATCATGGCTTGATGGAAATAGTAGTTTCGGATTAAATCATAATATAATTAAGAATCATAACAGTCTAGAGTTAGGTTTAATTTTATTTAAATTTATTTATATTTATTTATATTATTTTTTTTATTTCCATTGTAGTGATTGGAGAGTAATCGGACTTTTAAATTTGTTAAAAATAATCTTATATGAAGCACGCCGTATACTTCTGTGTTATTAGAAATCTAATTGTATTTTTCTTTTTACTTAAATTTGTGAAAATTTTTTTAAACATAACACCCCATCCTTTAACTTAAAAATTAATGGGAATTTTATTCATGTCAAATGTGCAAAAAAATTTGCTTATCAAACTAATTACAATTATATATATTGTGATTGGATGTTACAAATTGTAATTTAATATCGGTAATGTAGAATATCGTGTTACGCTATCATGATATTTTGGATGTTCTCGAGTTTCTTCTTCGATCTTCGGTTTCGCTCGAGTTGATTTTGCGAAGAGAAGAGAATGAGAAATATAGTTTAATTGATATGAAACATGACGCAAAGGTACATAAATAATTGTATTATTGTTAATTTTAAAATATATTTAGAATTAATATAGTATATTATAAAAATGCATATATTTTTAACTATTATATTTATTTAGCTATATATCAAGCTAAGAAAAATATGTCTACTTTTTATATTCGTTGTAAACATTAATAAAATTTAATGGTTTAGTTTTACGCATCTCATAAGAATATTTAGATTTGATGAATGCCAAAAGAAACATAATTTAAACGACTATTGACCTAAGAAAGTAAATTCATAATTAATATAAAATTTGGTATTTATAATAATTGTTAATTAAAGGTGAATTTTCAAACATTCTGAAGATCTTGTAAAATTTATTTTGAAGCACCTCCTATCTTATTTATTTAGATAAAATCAAAGATTTAGGTAAGGTGCAATATGAATAAAACAAGTTATTGAATTATTTTATCAGTGTTTCGACAAGGTATCCTTTATTCTTATCAAAGTTTTTTATTGCACAACATATTAGAATTACAATATATGTATTACATACATATAGATTTTTTTTTAAATTTAAATATAATTATATAATGTTTCGTCACAGATATAAGTCGATGTTATATGACGTGTTAGTCGTAATGTCACAATTTAAATGTAAGCATTATTTAATTTAACCTCAATTTATATGATTAAAATACGTCATGATCTACGTCATGATGTTACTATTTATCATGTTGCTAAGGATGATACGATATTTGAAATTTAACATTTGAGTGTCCTTATGTCGATTTATCGTATTATTGTTAATTTTAATATATATCATTTAAGAAATAAAACGTTTTTTGAAATTAGTCTCCCTATTGAGAATATCAACGTTATCCCAATCGTGAGAGAAAAAGCATAGGATATGAAAATTCAAAACCAAATTGTAGGATGAGACAAACTTTATTTCACACAAAAATAAAAATATTTCTGAAGTTGTCAAACTCGATTATTATCTCCGACTTAAAAAATTTGACTTCGTGTAAAAATTAATTTATCTTCAAAAGAATAATTCTTTATCAGGTTTTATATTTTCCTCAAAATGTATACAACTAATTTTATTGACCGTATGTTAATTGCCGCAATTGTTTTAATTTGCGCAAGATATTCGATACTCTGATATACCTCTTCTATACCAACTTCACAAAAAACCTAAGTCCTAAGCTTAAAAAATTTTTCCAATACTAGTCGAATAGGAAAAACCATATTCAACTTTAAATTAATTTTTGCAATCACTCCCGTTAATTAATAATCAAAACTGTCAATTTTTGAGGCTCAGATATTTTTTTAGCTCAACCTTACAAATTACTCAGGATATTAGATTTGTCAGGATAGCCTTTCACGATGACCCAGTAAATCAAAATTTTCTTACTTTCCTAAATACCCGAGCCGTTTTGTTAGTTAAATTGCGAGAATCCGTGTTAAATTGTAGAAAAATAAGGTGCAAAAGATGCAATAACATACAGTTAATATTTGAATTATGCAACAGAAAAAAAGAAAAGAGAGGTTAAGAGAAAACAAGATAAAATTACATGAAATAACCGAATTAAAGAAATAACGGGCACGAGAGATCAGTATCAAGTTTGTGTTATCAGATCATTTCAATGTATATACGTATTAAGTTTCAAAAAAAAAGACGGGTAATTCTTATGCAAGTCACGACAGTTAAAACCAAAACAGGGTTGTGTTAATTAAAACGTGATATAGCATTTAAAAATAATAAATATTTAATTTTACTTTTTAGTACTTTGTAGTCACTTCATACTAAGCATAATTTATATTTAAAATAATCTATTTATCACAAAATATGTGAAAATATTCATAAAATATATCCACAAGTCTTAGAGGCTTCTTAGAATATTTATGTATAATTTTTAAAATTGGTTGTCACGAAATTTGCGGTGCCAGGCAGCGTGCCGCACTAGGTACTGGCCCCACTAACCCTACCACCGCCGACCTGCTCACACTTCCGGATCCAGTGCCGCGCAGTCGCTGAGTACGACAGTGGCGCTCCCACCACCGTCCGCGCTCAGCGCATGACTGTGCCGCCAGCCTCACCAACGCTAAAGGGCATAAATATAAGCCCTCACCCATCGATAAAGTAACCAGCTCTCGTCGCTGGTACCGTGTGGATGAACGGTGACCTCTCCGCGGTCCAACTCTCTATGCGACCTGTGTTACTGGAAGTACCAGAGAGACGAGGATGCACTAACGGGTGATACACTGTCGACAACGACGACGACTAGTCGGCCGCCGTTCTCACGGCAAAACAAACAGTTCTAACGTAGAAATTATTACCTGTCATTGTCACGGCATGATATAGTTACCTGATACTCCCGCCGCCCTTCCTCAATATTAATAATAATATTCTGTATTAATATTTTGTAAATTATATTTTGTACTGATATTTCTCTATATAATATTTGGTGTTAATATTTTGTAAATCATTTCTCGTATTGTTACTTCTTTAAATAACATTCTGCTTTGTGAGTATAACCGATGAATGAGATTATAAATGTTACAAGATTGTTTAGAATAATATTGTAGAATCCTCACGTCGTAAAAATTGCGTGCCCGCCATGTCGTGAATACTACATCGTGATAATTAACCTTTAAATTGCCAATGTCTTTTAATTTAATAATTAGTAAAGAGAATTCAAATAATCGTCTAGTCATTGTACTAGAAGCCCCCACTCTGCCACCTCTTTTTGCGAGAACCCGGGTACCAGTGAGTGCATCCTGTACATTCCTACATCCACCGTTACAAAACTATTAGTCTCTATGTAAAGATATATATATATTTATATTAACTTGTAGAATAAAAAATTTATTAATTAAAATGGAAAATATATAACCTATTAAATTATATAGACTTTATTATATTTTATTATTTTATATGAATTTTAAATAATGTATTTATTGAAAAAAATATTTTTTTAACCTTACCCTTCCGCATTTGTCACAAGTCCGGTAAAATCGTTCATCGGACATCCGACAAACATCAGTATACCCATTCCAATAGCATAAGCAATTGCTGTAAATGCAATCCATGCTGCTACAAATCTTGCGTTTGGTTTCGCTTTTAAAATAAAGAATCCACTGAGTATTATTCCTAGACCCATTACTAATATACCTCCAACACCTATGAATTTAATATATATTAATCGTTGAATTTTATTTAATAATACGACTAATTTTATGATATATCCAAAATAAATTTTATATAATAAATTATTTTAATAAAATTGTAATGATATAATTCCCCAGCCCGTATGGCTCGAGGGCGGTTAGGCTTCGTATAGAGAGGAAGACAGGTAAGTGCGTGTGTATGTCCAATATAAACGATTTTTATTTACGGGACGATAGTGTGTAAAACGCGGTAAAAGTTGTGTAGGGTACAACGGATAGAAGTATTTATATTGCGTAAATTGGCGGTGACTGTGGTACAGTATAGAACAGAGGATAACGGTGTAAACTAAGTGATAATGTTTTTATTTTGGAGTGCTATTGTAATGTATTGGAGTGGAAGCATTACCGCAATACGAACTAGGCCGGGCCAGGTGGGTGTGCTACCGTGAAAAATAACTTGTATAAGAAATGATATATATACAGGAAATAGCCCTACTTCGAAAAAAAGCCTGAGGCAGGTAAAGGATCTTTCCGTGTGATTTCGCAATTGGAAAAGTCGCTTTCGGTTTCTCCTTACACAGCCTTTTATAGCCGCGAGAGAAGCATCGGCTTCAACGGTGATGGCGGTATGCATCATCGTTTATGCCTGCGCTAGATTTGTTAGTTTCACCTTCCAGCCGACAATAAGCGCTTATGGTACTTTGAGTCAGTGCGACATGAGTGCGCGTGGCTTAATCTTCCCAGTGTAACTGAGATGTTAGCAATGCGCGGTCTTAAAATATATTTACTTTTATTTTACATGCTGTTGTATAATTCATTATTTAAATGTATAAATTTATTTTTTAATAATTAATATTCTTATTTATCCAAAAGACAAAATATAATTCAATCAAATGATCAATTATTAATTATTTCTTATCAATTGTAAATATGAATCATAATTGCAATTTGAATCTCTTTAAATAAACATATTGCTAACTCTCAATATATCTTAGGAATATAAATGAATATTTAGTAAATTTTCTATATAAAAATTATCATTTATTCATTTAATATTAAAATATAAGTCATGCATTTAAAAATTACTGATTAGACATTTTTTAAATAAATTCAGTAAGAATAAATGTAAAAATATAATTATTGCAAAATTAAATTATAATTTATTCAGCGATGAATATAATTATTGTTCCTTGCTTGACAATTATTGTAGCTGTTATCTTTTCATGAGATTTCTTGCTAGCCGAAAAAAAGATGTAGGTAAATTCTGTTGTTGAACAGGCTATCACAACATTTCTTTCAAATTTATTCTAGACTTAAAGTCTATCTATGGTTTAAAATATACTTGTTGAAAAATATCCATGGCCAAGGCAAAAACCAAAAATAAATTTTTATATTTTACTTCGCATTTTCATCATTTTTATTTTATCCCTTTTATGCTATTTTATAATTATTAGAATTATTATGTTGGTGTAATGAACTTAACCAAATGTTTTATTTACCAAACTTCTTTATAATTATTTCTTTATTCTCTTTGTATTATTTTGTACTTATTAGTAATAATTTGTTGATGCTATAATGTTTTCTAATTTAATTACATATCTTGCTTCAGTAACTCTCACTAATAATTTGTTGATATTATAATATTTTCTAATTGAATGTGACTTTATTAGTTCATCTCAATTCGTTATTAATAAAGTATTTTTAAATTTTTTTATATTATTTCATCTGACATCTTACAATTCATTATCATATTGATTAAAATTTTTCATTTTGCAATAATATCAAAATTTGTGAACAAATACTAAGTAAAATATTGGTCTTACGGATGAATTCTCGATAAATAAGGGACTGAGACAAGGATGCTGCCTCAGCCTGATTTTGTTCAACATCTACATCTCAAAGTTAGAGAAAGAGCTAAAAAAGAAGGAAATAGGAGGCACAAAGGTAAAGGGTAAGAGAATATGATCATTAGCATATGCGGATAACCTAGTAATATTTGGAGAAAACAGGGAGGCGCTACAGGCGATGATGCAAACCTTGAAAAGTTTCCTTGAACAGAGAGAGTTACAAATGAACACAGAGAAAACTAAGATTATGGTGGCGAAGAGAGAAAAGAAAATGAAGCCAGAAAAATGGACATGGAAAGGGAAGAGAATTGAGATGATAAATAGCTTCAAATACTTGGGCTTTGTGTTCAGGAGTAATGGAAAGTATGACGATCAGAGAAAGGAGAGACTAAACAAGAGCAGAATTGCGGCAAGAAAGACGTGGGGTTTGGTTGAAAGGAGGTGCCAAGGAGACTTCAGGCTGAGAAAGATGATGTTTCAGTATCTAGTGAAGAGTGTCATGGAATATGGGGTAGAGATATGGGGAACAGAGGAGGCTGAGGAAATGGAGAGGATCAAGACCGACTACTATAGATGGACCTTGGACTCGACTTTTGCACACTCAGATATATAGTTTACGAGGAGTCGGATGAATACCAGATGAAGGGAGAGTGGAAGATAAGCGCAATTAAAATATGAGGACAAAATAAAGAAATTGGAGCGACATAGATGAGTCAGGAAATGCTATGAAGAACAAAGAGAGAATAAGGCCCTTAAAGAAAGCGTAGCTAAATAAACTTGGACTCAGCAGGGAGCAGATAGGATACTGGGAAGGCACAGGAAAGGATATTTACACAGAATTAAGAAGAAGAGACAGGGGTAGACAACTGCAGGAGAGAAGGAGTAAAATGAAAGAGTCAAAGTATAACAGGGCATATATAGAAATAAAAAAACACGGTCTACCAGGATACCTGAAAGAGGAAGGCAACCCGGAGGAGATAAGAGAAATAGCGAGGATCAGGTGCGGGAATATAACAACTGGAAATAAGTATTGGTTGGACCCGGAAGAGAGGAAATGCCAATTGTGGAAGAAAAAAAAAGGAGACTGGGCATATTAGACGATGGATGGACTGTGCAGAGACAACCGACGTTTTTGGAAAGATAAAGGAGAGAGACAACAGGGGAAGGAAAGGAAAAAGGATAATGAAACTATGCAGGGGTAAAATAAAAGACAGAGATATACTAAAAGAAGTAAGAGAGCTTGAGAAGAGACTAGAAAAGAGGAAAGTACTACAAGAAGACTCAGAAGTAAAAGAATAATTAAAAAATATAAGTAATATAAAAAAAAGGAATGAAAGAATTTAATAGTGCAAAAACATAGGAAAGAAAAGTGAAAAAATAAGAGACATTAATGTGAATATTATTGTAATATATGTAAATACAGAAAATGTAAAAACGACTGTAAATAACCAACTGTAAATATACACAAATGTATAAAACGGAACCGGTCCCTAGGACGTATGGCTAGGATGTAACTTAATAAATACTAAGTAAAATATTGAGACGTTACAATATATAAAGATATATATATTTGTATGAAATTATGTCAATTATTTTAGTTCCTTTTTTATTATTTATTGTAAATAATTATGTGTAAATTTGAGTTTAATATTGTAAAATTCAATTAATTTCTTGCTACATGATATCAAGTGTATATTTTTTATAATATTACAAATTTAATATTGAATTGAGGGAGAATATTAATTATTCTATTAAAAAATTTGATAAAAAAAAAGAAAATTGAATTTAATAGCATAAATATATTTGAATTCAAAAATACTTATTGTTAAATTTTATAGACCGAATTTTAATGTTATAAAGAATCTCTGTATTATTTGCGTTTACTCCTCCCGAATATCATTTAAATACTTATAATAAGGAAATGTAAAAACTCAATAATTTTTTATTTGAAATCGAGGTGGTAAAATTGCTTAATAATTCTAGTCCTCGCATATTTATGACGTTAATATATAGCCTTACAAATATTTGCACTCCCTACATGCGCAGTTAGTTTTAGCTACTATAGATAGTAGGAGGGGCGATATACAGATAAATTTGGGTGATGTACAATTTTAATATTTACAAGAACATCACTTTCATAATTATTCAAGTTCAAATAAATATAGATTTATTTTATATTAAACTCTGGGGATTTTAAAATTGTCGGTGGAGTTTCCAAATATCCTTATGATGGATACTACTATGAGTCACTACACGAAACAGTATGAATAACAAAATTTTAGATACTAAGACTCAAGAAAAGATGTTTTTATAACTTCAGTTCCGTTTTATCAAAATAATAATCCACATTCAACCAGTAAAAAAGAAATATTTTTCAATAGCAATCAAGCCTTAGCAATAGGTGTCATAAAATATTCTACATTACGTAATTGTGGAATAATAATCAGAAAATAAATTTTTTTTTATTATTCAATTTATTTTAAAAATCACGCAAAACATAATACGTATATATTTAGAAGTTAAAGAAAAAAAAAATCTTGTATGTTTTGAAAATTGTATTGCAATTATTGATACATTATAAACTAGGTCGAAAAACTATTAAATTACACTAATATTAAATTTATACACTTTCGTGCATATTTAAAAAATTATAAATCTTTTTCACGCGTAAAAAATACTTTTTTAGTTACAAACTTTTTTGTTTCTATCTTAAAGAAGAATGATGTATTGAATAGTATTTAAAAACATAAATATTATTGAAATTGAAAAATCTTCCACTGCTTATTATTAATCATCAAAAATAATATATTAAAAAATTGACTCCTTTTAAATTAACTTTCTGTAAATAAGTAAATAATAATATAATGAATACAAAAAATATTAGTTACCAAAATAATTTTGAATTATTTATATATAGCAAAAAATAACCACTTGTATCATCTGCATTATCGTTCGATATAACATCAAATTAATGTCCAATATATAATTTTATTTCAGAACCAAATTCTTTCGAACAAAACAGAATAGAGAATGTACAAAGCGCTATACGACACTTCTACTTTAAAGTTGACAAAATGATATCTCTGTTGAAAAAATCTAAAGTAATTTTTAGAAAAAACCTCTAATAACATGAATTATAAAAAAAATTATAAATTTGGGTATTGACTTAAATAATCTTGACATAATTAATCAAAAGAAAATTAAATATAATTTTACTTAAAGAATAGTCCTAAAGTATTATTTTGGAATGTAAAAAATATTAAATGATCATACATAGAACTACTAATAATGGTTCAAGAATATGGCATTTATATATTCGTTGAATATTGGTTAAATGACAAGAATAATATTTTCTTATTAAGTTTTATTATTTTTGCTAAGCATACAGTCATAGGAGATGGTATTATTATCTTAATATGAATAAATATAGATATTTATAAAAATCTTTAATGTTCATGTTTTCATAATTCAGTTGAATTCTGAAAAATTTATTTCAAAAATATAAAGTTTACTATCTATAAAGTATTATAATCTGTGATTTATATCTACCACTTTATTGAAATAATAGCAATAAAATATAATATCCGAAATATAAAAAGTACTAATCTAATTATACTAGATTTTAAAGCACAAAATAGCTTATAGAATTGATATTGGTAGACAGATTTAAGTAAATATTACAATTAATATATATTTAACTATATATATAGTAGACGAATACACCTTCCATATTTTATAAATAATTGAACATTTATGATACTTGATGAGTATAGAGATAATAAATTGTAGAATAAACAATTTATAATTGTTATGTCGACGTTTTGACAACTTAGTCATCAACTTAGACAACTGATCTAGATTAAATATTAATTAACGAAAATTAATCACAATTGTTAACAATTTTTTGATACGTATAGAAAATAAGTAATGGTATCTTTTTAATTGTAATAAGTAAATTTTATAGACAAAATGTATTGTATTTTTAAGATTGTACAGTACTGAAATTTATAATATAAATTTTCAATATGATTTGAATTTGAAATTTTATTCAAAATTTTAGGAAGCAGTATAATGCTTAATAATATTTTTTGTGTCTTATCAATTACACTTTTATGATTAATTTTTATAAATAGCATATTACATATGATGCACTTTTTCATTTCTATGTACAAATATGATGAATTAATTATTTTTAATTTTATACTTGTTAAATCTAGTACTTAAATACGTTCTGCCTCATCCATGTATATCGCTAAATTAATTTATTACATCATTTGATTAATAAAAAAACTTATTAGTTACTGGAACCTAGGAAAAGGTATTGCTACAAAATGGGATTAAAATAATGTTGCATATGTTGCCTGTTACTGTTTAATATTATTCCTGAAAAAATGTAATTTAGAATTTTTAATTCTAGATGAGAAAATAATTTATATTAAAAATTTTAACATATTAAAGTATTCAAATTTCCCGTGTGATTTGAAAAGCATAAAATATTATTAAATCATTTTTTTATAAACTCTACGTATATATAAGAATAGTTAGTCAATTAATATTAGTCCATTTATAATTATTTATAATAAAAATATAATGTATTTTAATTTGTAGATACCTGAGATCAAATTTGCATGATGAGCTGCTAAACGAAATTGACTTTCCAGATATTTGGGTAAAAATGTATATAGCCCTGCAATGGGTAAAATATGTAAAACACTACTAGCCGTACGAAACATCAATATGTCATTTTTTAATAATCTCTTAACGGCTTTAGGAAAATCTGAAATTAGAGATATTATTTATATTATGCATATAATCATTTGATTAACTAAATGTTATTAATGAATATAATTTTAAATTAAAATAATGGAAAAAACTGAATAGTTTGTTTTTTTTAAATTAAATGCTTTCTTTTTACATTTCTCATTAATTTAAGAAATGCGAATAATAATATTAATAATATTAAATGTTATTAAATTTAAAACTTTATCTCTTAAATTTGAACTGGTTAAGTTTTTGAAAATATTCATATAGGATATAAATACGGGGATTACATGTCGATGTTAAGTAAAATGCCAAAACTGTTGATAGCTGAAAAAAATGTAACGTCAATGAAAATGTTTTATATTACATTACAAAAAAATCATGATAGCTATCGCGACCTATAAGCTTACAGGTCATCAGAGCTATGTTAATTTGAGAGCGATCCATTAACGTCGAATCAATATCATGAATACAAATTGTTAGGGTAACTCAATATTGATGCTGTATATCAACGGAGTATTACATAACATTCTAGAAAATAAATAGAGAAATAAAGGAGAAAATAATAATTAATTTCAGTAGCGATAGTTTAGTTATAATACTCATAATCACATATTTGGTAACATTAGTCATCAAACCGAAAAACGTAGTTTTGATTTGATTCAATAATTTGAAAGTTGTACCATTTTGTTAAACTAATGTATTAGTTAATCTCAAGGGAATTGAAGTTGAATCGCGTATTTTTATATTAGTAATCGAAAATGTCTCAAGAGCTATTTTGTTAAATCGTAATATATTTAACTCGTAAGTATACTTGCGTAAGAATTTACCGTAATACGTTTTTTAAGAAAATAAGGATAACAAACGAACGACAAATGTTCTCCATGTAAATAATGCGTTAAAAAAATCATCTTCGATTTTCAAGGTAATGTGATTGATAGGATAAAATAATTATTGAATATGATCTGTGAAATTTCAGCTTTTAATCCAAGAAAAAATTAAGCCATTTCTAGAAAAATACCTGTCAATTAATTTCAAGTTTAAAGTCATAATATACCAAAATTACACAAGTACAATTTTACTATTTTGATACTCATCGGCAGTCGTCATAAATATGTGCTTTATGTTTCTAATATCACGGTGTTGAAATTAATAAAATTACAACTTTATATTTAGGCTTAATGAAGCAAGAAATTATCTATTCGAAAGAATGCCAATACTCTAACATTAAAAGTTTGTTATTTATCATATGCACAAAGAACTTACATCATTAAAACATTCCATATAATAAATATTAATTTGACTATGTATGCTTATTATTTTTATTCATAATATAATAAGTGTAACTAGTTAAGATGAATAGTTCTGTTAACGTTGTATGTAATTTATATATATATTAGCAAAAACTTATTTCAATTATTGTATTATTTTTGTTTAATTTTCTACCTACACTTATTTCACTTTTAAGTAGACATTAAAACATTTAAAAAATTTAAAAATAAAGAAATTGAAGTAATATATAAAAATATATAATTATTTAAGACCACTTTTTTATATTCACGCACTATATATTTGCAATTATTTACATAGAAATCTTTCTAGTCAAACAATATATTGTTTATTTGAATTATCTATTTGAATAATGAGTCCTTGCAGCAATAAATTCAAGAAGAAAATCAAAGAGCACTTACTGTAGATAATAAAATATCGATGGATCTCACAGTTAAAAGACGATGAAGGATATTTTCTGTTAATCATAATGAATAATAATCCAAGAACTTTTGCAGAGATCTTAAAGTTAAAGAATAAATAATAAATTTAATACATATAATAAATATAATAAATATAATACATTTGGGCAGAGTCATTAAAGAAAAACTCGACTTAATTAATGAAATAAGGCGTGATCCATTGTTTTCACGCTATAAAAAAATGAATGATCTCAAACTAATATCATTAATTCAAAATAAATTTTTTAAAAAAAAAAATTGATATTGACAACTGGACAATATTTTAAGCTAATGTGGTAGTGCAAAATTTTGAAGACAAAACTGGGTATCATTCGAAAAAACTTATGCACTAGTAATAAGGTGTGATGCTAATTCTGTTATCAATCATAAGAAAAACAGATCTGTAAATTAAAAAGAGCTCTACTTTTTAAGTATAATATCCGAAATATGAAATAACAAATTTTCAAAATAAGTATGAACATTTGAATTAAAGAATAATCTCCATGAGTTATGCCTATATATATATATAGCAAAGCGAAGGTAAAATAGCCGTTGTTTTATGTATATGATGACGACATGTTATTAATAAATAATGATAAAATTTTATGAAACAATTTAATGATCCATCCTTAAAAGATGAAGTATCTGAACGACTTCAAATATATTCTAAATATATATATATAGATATATATATATATAGATAAATCGAATGAACAATACTATATTCTTATCGTGAGAACAATATATAAGTTTATTTTAAACAATATTTAATACAACAGATTACAATCCATAAAATATAATTGCAGATTGTAATTAGCATTTTTCTATTTACTAATGGTAATGAGGCAGATGAATAATAAAGTAAAGTTTTGCAACGAGACGAGCTTGTTGCTAGAAGCTTCGAGATGGTCCCTTATCCCCTTTGAAGCTTCACCCACATTTGGATCACTACGTTGGCTCGTGTAACAGTACACGATAAGCCACATGAGATCCTCGGGAAAAGAGGAAGACGGCCGGTCGGGTAATTCCGTCGTAAACTCCTGCAGTGTTCTATGCGGACAACTACATCGTGGAGAATTATCGCGCGTGGCTGAACACACATTAGCGTACGCACAGATCAAGCGCCGAGTAACCTAGGTGAAGTCGCTCCTACGACCACTCGGTTGCGGAGCAGAGTCTCTCTGGCCGCGGTCCCGACCACGCGATCCTTTCCACCTATCTCGCTGTACACGATTCCGTATCAATAAACCTCTACCCGACTCTGCGATCACGCTTCCTTCGCAGCAACCACTCGGACTGGTCATTTTATCACCAATCCTTGAGGATTTGACTGCTTGCAGTCAAACCATCCCCTCTGTAGCTAGAGGTATTCTGCAACAAATATGTGAATTTGCGTCCGCTATAAATTTAATATCTGTATCCACCGCTCTTGGCTCGTGATGAGTCTCCCTTTTTGCACTAGGGGTTTTGTTTTCATTAACTCCTAGGGCACCATCCCCGTAAATTGACTTTCCTTATTCCTTCCGTTTTCTGCCGATTCAATACGTCCGTTGTTCACAACACCATCCGCTGGTTTATGCTCCCGCGTCTTCATGGTTACAGCTTCCTTTTTTTTCTCTGCCATGTGAAATTATTTATTTGCCCGTATTTATTAAAAGCAAAGCAAACCGAAAGCAGTTTACAATCCGAAATGTCTTTGCATGTAAAGAAATTTGTGAAGTAATTATTTCAAATAGTTACTCGAATTTCGGATAGTCCGCGAGCCTTGGTGTATCCGAGTCGATGTTATTATTGTTTATGTTCGTGACCCATCCGGCAGTTACTAGTCGAATAAACAAAACTTCTAATATTGTAAATATTAAAAGTATCCATTGTGCTTTTGATTTTGTATTTATTTGTGATAACTGTTCATTAAATAACACATCTTCGATGACATTTATTTATTTAAATCTTTGTTTTTTTATTAACTATATCTATGAGCAACATTCCCGATCCCTGGCAGATGGACTGTCGCTTATCTCGGCGTTAATTTTTCTCAATTTTGACAAGTGCTCAACTCTGCCCTTCACAGGTGAAGGGCGAACGAAGCCGTCTCATTACAGTTCAAACAACTAAATACTATTATAAAAAGAATAAAAAAAAATCGATAGAAGAGATGCTGTTTAGGGAAAATACTATGAGGCCAAATATAGCCTTTGCTATTAATTATCTAGTGATAAAATAACGTAAGTCTATAAAAGAAGATAAAAAACTCAAGAGGATTTTCAGATATCTAAAAAACGATCCAGTCTTTAAATTCAAATATATTTCGATGACTAAAAAACTAGAAGCTTTTTTGAGTAATGCTTTAACAATTATGAAGATTCCACGTTGACGATTGCATGATTTAGTATTCTATTTGGTAAAACTATATCATGGCACAGGCATTAATAGATATATGTAAATACATGCTATATCCATGCTGTGTCTAAAAATCGAAAAATAATCCTTCGCGCGAATAAAATCCTGCCACATCTAATTATAAAAAAAAAAACAAAAACAAAATGGACAAATAGAAAAAGCTTTCCTCTATATTTTAGAACTCTCTCAAATCACGACCAATATTCGCCAAATGAAAAAAAACTCGATATTTCGGGGACAGACCGTATATGTATATCAAAGAAAATATTCATTAATTAATAAATAGTATGAAAATCTCACATCTTATGATAGGGTTGTACAAAATATCATTGGAAAAATATGTTTTTTTACAGCAGTATACTAGAATAATTAATCAGAAAATGACTTAATAAAAATAATAATAAATAATAAAAATAATAATAAATAATAAAAATAAAATAATAAAAATATTAATAATAATAATAATAAAAATAAATAAAATAATAATATTAATAATAAAAATAGCTGAAAGCCACAATTTGAAAATATTCAATAGTTTTATTAAAAAAATTATCGAAGACTTGTGATCAAGTATACTATGACTATAGACAATAATGTGTGATATGAAAAGAAATTTGATTCTGTTGATTAAATACTGAAAATAACATAACTAGTATGATGAAAAAAATCTTTATTTTTTTATGCACATAAATATAAACAAAAAATATAAGAAATATTATCGTAGAATTATAGTTCAGATATTTTGTAATTTATTTCCTTTTCTTTTATATACAGGGAAAAAATTATTAGATGTTGAATTCAGGCAAATTAAATTTTGCTACAAGGAAATAATCGATTCAAAAATATTAAAAATAGTTTATATAATTAATAGTATCAATTCTAGATAAATTCAACACTACATGTTGCTTCTTTAATAATTTTCTGTTAGTGTTTTATATATATATGTTTTTATTTCCATTATCGCAAACAACACACATTTATTAAAGTGAGGGAGTCTATGTGGCGTTCACTTATGTAACTACTATTTGTACATTCTAATTTATAAAAAACAAAGATCAAAGTTAGGAGTTGCTCGTATCAGTTAATAACCAAACTACATGGTCTGTCAAAAAAGTATCGAGTGTTTATTTTTTTAAAGATAATATTGTCGTAGCAATTTTGAGAAAATCGGAAATGTGCTGAGGAGATTTTCCTATTTATATCTTTTTTATTTTTATTTTTCGATTATTAGAAGTAACAGGATTTGCAATCGTGCGAAGCTATTGTTTGAATTTTGAATTGTGGTGCGATGGAGCAATTGAGTCCCGTTCTCAATACCTTAAAGTTAACCCAATTAATTCAAACTGAGCGTGTGTACAAAACTTTGAGTTCCGACTGTCATTTAAGTATAAGGGTAATTAATAACACCCAGAATTTATCAATATTTTCATAGATTTACCCTTTAAAAACTTTTTTTAACATTTAATCTTTTTTAAAAATCTGCACAATATTTTTACATAAGTTGCAAACAATATTTTATCATATATTGGTGTTTCACCATCCTATCGGTCCATTACACTGTGTTACAAAATTAAAAAACACACTTTGCGCAAACCAGGGTGTTATCGATTTTTCTGATATTTAAATGACGATTTGAATTCAAGATTTATAGAGGTATAAGGTTCTCTTTGGTTTTTCTTTCAATAATCTTTGTATTAATAACCATAATGCTAATATTTAACCAATTGATTTTCTAGAAGTAAGTTAATTTATTTTTTGAATGTTTGTTGAATAAATTATAGATTAATATATTCGGTGTTAAATATAATAGTACAATCAATTATAAATATATTATAAATATAACTTAGTTAAAAAATGCGAGTACAACATAACTGATCACCTAAATTAGGAATGGTCTATTCGATGCTACCAATGCTTCCCAATATATAGGTATTTCCTCCACGTTCCATTGTGAGAAAGTGGGCTATGATTGGTCTATATGATTTTGGTAATGTTCATTCATGAAAAGTATATCGAATTTTAAGCAATGCGTTAATGTTGTAATCGCACTCCTTTTACATTGATAAGATGCGTATGTGTCGTAATTATAAAAGTTTTATTAAATTTAAAAGTTTAGTGCACATCATTTCATATTTCATTTCTGGGTCGCATTATTATATTTCTAATAAATATTTAAGATACTTCTTGCTCGTCATAATCATGCCTCTAATTAATTACCTAAGTATATGAAAAAAATCTTCGTCAATCGCGATTCCGGGCTTATTATAATCATTTGATAAATCATGTGGCTCATTTTATTGATCTTAAACAAGTTAGAATGTATTTTTGGAGATTTTTTGATTTTCTTAGATAAGACGTGAATTCTTGACCTTCGCTTGGTTTATTATGCATTCGTACTTGTTATTTATGATTTCCAACTCAGGGTTTTCTTTTATGGCATCTTCAAGAGTTTGACTTATTCACTTCGTCGATATTAATATTAATTATAAAATTGTGTATACTTATTATGCTAATTTAATTAAAACTTATTGTTTTATATTTTAACTTATTTACTGTTATAACTTATATAGTTTTATTATATAAGAACAATACGACGTTATAATTTAATACTGAACAGAAACATAGTTTGCTTTTATAACTTCCATTTATATTTGATATATTATTAAATTTAAATATTTATTAAAAATTGATAATTAGAAGCATTTTTTGAAATATACAAATAATATTTCGTAATTGACATATTTATTATATTTTATACATATATAATTAATAACTTTTTCAACTAAATAATATAATTACGTGCTCATTTTTGAAAATAATATTATATAAATTAGTAATATAAATTATATAAATTATATTGTTAAATTGATTAGTACTGAAAAAATTTTACATTAAATAACTAAATTATTTATGAGTTACGTACCTACTAAACTGGGTTTCTTAGAATCAGCTCTTTTAGGAGGAGTTCTACTTTTTGGTAATCGAGTAGGAAATGCAAACATACCAATAGTAACCAACATTAACATTGTAGATATAAGAACCAAACCTATAAATATTAATAAAATTTTATTATTTTAAAAATTACATATTTGAAAATTCTTAAAATATTTAGTAAATAAAGACCAATATTTTTATATAATATAACAATCTTATGAATTTACTTTTAATTTGTAATTTCATATTTTTTAAAATTCATGTTACTATATTTACATATAAATTAATATGAATGTTATTTTACTTTAATATGCTAGAGCTATTTTGTTTAATATATTTTATTATAATACGTGTTAATTTTTATAAATAAATATGTACTTTAATTAAAAAAAAATACAATGTTAATTTTTTATTTAAAAAATGTGCGTGCTTTAAATTTATATACACAATTATCATAGTTTAGTTTATAATATATCATATTATTTCTTTTATTTACAAAATATATATACTGATATGTGCACAAATAGTTAATTAATTTTTATAGTGAATAAAATTCAAATATGAAAATATTGAATTTGTTAATATATATACAATACTTAATTATGATTATAAAATACTGTAACGAGACATCTTCATTGCTAGAAGTTTCGGTATGACCACGAGTGCCGCCCGGAACTTTCAAAGCATGTAGGTCGACATGTTGGTAGTTACCGAGCCGTGCGACAGCCCCGGGGTAAGAGGAATAGGCAGCTCGCGTCTTTTCGTCACGTAGCTTTTTACAGTAGTCCGCGCGGACTAATGACTCGTGGACAATTATCACCCGGATTTCCCAAATACGCGAATCCCCTCACGCAACAAGGTACGCACCAGAATCTGCGTACACTGAGCATCTTGACGAAGCTACTTAGTACCCCATCATATATGGTATCACATACCATCAAAAGAAAAATACATATTTTCAAATGGAGAACGGATTTTTTCAATGATTTTTATAAACGTCATTTTACAAGTAATATGTATGACATTGTCTGTTGTCTTAAGCTCTTAATTTCTATTCAATGAGCTACATTATTGAACTAGTTCATTACTTTGTCTGTAAAATATGGTGATATAAATGATCTCATTTTGGTACTGAACTAATTCGTTGGATGTTGCACAATCAATAAAAAAATCAACGGGGCCCTCCAATTATCACAATCTACAAAATGGTTATATATTTTCATAACATGTTGAGATATATCTATCATTCTATTATGACGGAATTTAAAAATTTTTCTGTTGTGCACAAATTAATTTTTTTACAAAAATAATATTAATAATTACATTAGTATCAGATGTCAAAACAAATTTTTTACAACTTGCGTACATATATTATTTATTTTGAAAAATTTAAAAATATTATTTTAGAATAAAAACAAAAAGTGAATTAATAATTATTTGTTTAATTATAATTAATCATTACATATTGAATTTATTGAAAAAGTTTTCAACTTACCGAGCCACCAAGCTCCAACCCACCTTGGATCCGAAGGTGTTATAGGTGGATCTACTGATAAATCAGCATAAACCATGGTACATAAAGATCCTAGCATGAAACCCATCGCTGGACCGAGAATCCTAACACCTATTGTAATTGCTAGTAAAAAAATTTTTTAATTAAAAATAAACAATAAGTGTCATTACATTAATAAAACTAATTTATATTTAAAATAAATCTATATATAAATTATTTTATGAAGTCCGTAACATGTCGATATATATAGTGTACTCGAAAGCAATGGGTTTTATTTTTTATTATGAAACTACTATTTATTGTGGTGATTTCGGGTAGTTGAAAAATGTGTGGAGAGTTTGTTCTATTCTCCCATTTTTTTATTTTCAATCACTTGATGCCGCTGGATTGATATTTGCACGAAGCGAATTATTCAATTTTGTAATACGACGTGATAAACCGCCTGGTGGAAAAGTGTTATACGATAAAATTTGATGTACAATTTGAAAAAAAACATTGGAAATGTTTCAATAAGGTTAAATATTAAAGTTTTTTAAGGGTAATTATATGTAAATTTGGATAAATTCAGAGTAACGATTACCTTATACTTAAATGACGTTTTGAACTCAAAATTTTGTACACACGCTCGGTGCTTGAATTATTCGGGCTAATTTAGGTTGTTGAAAACGGGACAAAAATTGACCTTGAAAGGCTTATGCGATTTTTCTAATTGCGATTAATACGTAATTTTATCTTTAATAACTTTTTTAACATTTAAAAGTCTCTATAGCATTTTAACCGGTTACAAACAAATTTTTATCGCTTAAAGCTATTCCAATAATCGCTCCATCGAACCACAATTCAAAATTCAAACAATAGCTTCATACGAATGCAAATCCTGCTACTTCTAATTATCAAAAAATACAAATAAAAAAGGGATAAATTGGAAAATCTCCTCCGCACATTTTCTAATCTCCCCAAAATCGTTATGATAAATAGCGACTTTAAGAAAATATAAAACGCATTATTTTCCCAACTTAGCGTATATAAAAAGTAATAAAGTTCAAAATATTCAACTAATTTAAGACAAATATATTTTATTTGATACGAAACATTCGGTTTTGATAATTATAAAAACGTAAAGAAAATTTTTTATTGATAATATTATTATATTATTTTGGACAAAATTAATTTTGAATAGAAAAAAAAAATTCTTTTAAGAATGTTAAAAAAAAAAATTACAATATAATACAATTTTTTTAATTACGCTAAATAGTAACAAAATTAAATTTTTTTAGTTCTTAAATTCATTTTGAAAATAAAAATCTGGTGAGGGCACATGAATTTATTGATACTCTATCAAAAATACTTTTCATTTAATTTTAATTTTATAATTAAAAATATCCTTATATAAAATTAACTAGTACTCATCTTTGAACAATATAAATGTTCCCTTGTGTAATTAAAAGCAAATATTAGAATAATGCGAAGAGAAATATTGAAAATAAACTTTTAAAAATAAATGTATAAATGATGTATTATATATTAAACTTTTATATACATATTTATTTATGTATATAAGTTTAATATCCAGTATTCCGAAGTAAAATTTTAATATTAAATCTATTCACATTTATTCTATAAAAAAATAAAAATATTATACAGTAAATATTCATAAGCTAATAAGAAATTTCATGATAAATATACCATATATGAATATATTTAAATAAAAAAATATTTATTTAACAATTCAAAGAAATTATAAACAAGAATGAAATCGTATATACTGTAAATGTAGGTAATATATAAAAAATAAAATATTTTATACGACTATTGTAACAGTAAATTATTTTATATATTTTTACTTTAGTTAAATCACAGAAAAAGAAGAAAATTTTTTTTTTTTTTAAATATTATGTTTGGTTCATATGTGTAATTCTCTTATAAATTTAGGTATAATAAAATTTTAATTTTTTATAAAAATTTTTTATTTTTTTCAAATATAAATTTTAATATAACCATTAAATACGAAATGCTGATCAGCAAAATCTTCATTTAGAAAAGAATTTTAAAGGTAAAAGTAATAAGAAAAACATGAGATAAAACCCTTCCAAGTGTTAAATATCTCAACAATATTTATTTTTCAATGTCATTCTCTCTTTCTCTCTCTGGCTCTTTATTACCCATTAACACAAGAACAAATCAATATCTCGAAGATGGGAAAAAAAGGAAAGAAAACAAGGTTTGAACCGCCATATAAACCCAAAATATTTAAGTGAACAAAAAGAATCGTCTAAGTATGTACATGTGCCTACTAAACGGCAACAAGGATTAACGGAAATGTACCGACAAATGAACATACTATCATTAATTCACACGTTTATAAATGTACGATTTTTAAGGAATCTTAATAATTAAGAGATTAACATCTCCGATAAATTGTCTACGAAATAATATTATAATATAACAAAAATAATATAACAATATTGTTGTCTAAAAACGCAGATAATGTATACAACAGGGAACAGAAAATAACTGTTCCGAAAGACCACCCGGTAACTAATGAGCGCCTGTGTAATACGCCTACTACATAGCGATATTACTTGATCGACCAACAAAAAGTTTCCTGTATTAGGAAATATGTTTGTAAGAGAGATGTTGAACAAAACAGAATTTAATTTTTCGAGCAGATCTTTGTAAATTGTCAGTATATCAACTTCTCTCGTATTTCTGTTTTTTGTACATCACCGTCCTATAAATTTGTATACTCATAATACATACATGATATTCTTATAATAACGAATAAATTTCAGTCTAATAAAATATTCACATCGATTTATTGAATTTAAACACCTATTTCAACACATTATACATTATTTATTTACAAACCAGTATTTTAAGAACACAAAAGTTATTTAATAAAAATTAAAATAATTAAAATAAATAATTACTCTATTTATTAGATTTTTTTTATTCTTTGATAAAAATATAAACTTAGTGAAAAAACTATATTTTTTATCTTATCTAATTATATTCTATTCCTTACTAACCAAAATATAATGGACTTTCACGACTGGCTACATTGTCATCAATATAAGGTATACCCAAGGTGTATACTGCTGTTTGACCCATTCCAACTCCTAAAAGCGATACAAAAAAAATAGCCAGAACAACGGTAACAATTTTACTCTGGATTCTTTGTTCTGTGAGAAAATCACCTTCGCAGTACTCAACAGTGTCGGTGCGCTGACGGCGGATTGATGCTAATGACCATCTACGGAATACAACAATATCTTAGTTATAAAATATTTCCTTAAAGTCATACGTTTAAATTTGATTTAATTTAAATTTTATTATATAAAAATGTTTAATATAAAGTCATAAATAATTGTTCAAATGTTTACAAAACTCATACAACAAAAATAAATAGAGCACAGGTGATATGCAATATTTTTAGATATTTTGTAAAAATAATTACATTGCACCAGTAGTTAATTTATATTTACATTACAATGTTATTTTCTTATGAATAACATATTAACAATATATGGTTCAGGCTCATCCAATACTTTTAAACATTTCTGATTAATCCATTATTTGTAAAATAAAATATCTTAAATAGCTTTAACATTTCTAATATGGTAATATTAACGTTTCAGTAAAAAATAGTGTTTAAAGATCAGTTTTTAATTTAAATAATTATTGCTTAACAATATTTATTGTTTAAAACTTGTACTCATTTAAAGAACACTTAGTTGCGTGGCATTGTTAGAAATATATATACCTTCGCGATAAAACAAATAATTTGCAATATAATGAGTACGTTAAAAAATTTAGGTAATAACGGGCCGAAAGAGATTAAAAATGGCAGAACAGAAATGCACATAAGTAGGCAGTTTTGTACCAATCAAAGAATATGCATGATATAATCGGAAAGAATAATGCGCACAAAGAGAAAATATATACCTATAAAAGTCATAAACTGTATATTTCTTATACTATTATCTACACTATGCGAATGTATTATTATAAAAATGTATATCATTAAATAAAGTTCTGATATAGATTTTCAAATCTATGTCATTGGGTATTTGATTTTTAACGTAATTAAACAGTGCGAAATATCTATAACAAGAGTGATAATAATAAGTCGTATACCTATTCAGTTTTTTTTCAATGAATTCGGATTTAAAATTTACAATTGCAGTACTCATTTGCTCGATCTTAAGTATTACACCGAAGCAAATCAAATTTTATTACAAAAACTCAATACTAGATCCAAACTACAACTGTAACATAAAAGATCTAATTATTGATCAACAAAAAGGTAATCCATATTCGCGGCTAAAGAAATAGTCCTTGAAACCTCTAGAAACATTTCAATAGAAAATTCTACACCTACTTAGACCTATTTCTACCGCAGCTGTATGATTTCAATAGAGATATAATTGATGATAAAATTATAAAAATCATTTGATATGAATACCTACATTCGACCATCAAACAGTTTTAACAATAAAATAAGGATCTTCCGTTGAAAAAATTGCAGATTTAGTTATAACAATACTGACATTAACAAAGAGTTCAACCATACGTCACTTTTTGATAATGGATTAACATATTGGAATGTACTGTATGATCAACACCGATCCGAACTATGTATTTGTTTGAAAGCGTGTATATTAGATGCCGTTCAAGCAACTAAACATATACTGATGAGCGTGAATAAAATGTATGATATAAATATGTTACATCTGAAATTGGATTTTAATGTTCATTTATATGGAAATTCATGGTGGCGAATGTTGTAAATCTTATCATTACAGGAAACTTACTTTCAAATTAAAAACTATTAGTAGATTTCTAAAAAAAAGTACACTCATCAAACGACATACAAAGAAATTGTCTTTTGGCAGCATGTCACAGCCTAACATATTCAGCGTCTTAAATATAAAATCATCATCTATACTACAAACATAAGCAGGTATTACAGTACTATAGTACTATATACTTCATTGTACTTTTTAAATTCTAGAATATCATGCGTTTGAATGAAACCATGGTTTGTTGTCTTCTAGGTAAAATACTCAGCACCAGACTCACACAATATCATTTATACTGACCGACATGTAGCAGCATTGATTATCTCTTGAACACTTCAGAGAAGTTAGTAAATAATGTTATACTTAAGTATCATAAGTCTATCTTTGAATTTCTGGAGGAACATCACTTCGTGAAATAACAAAATAATAATTAGAGTAGCCTTCGTGTAGAGATTACTGAGCTTTCAATTCCTGGTGTATCCCCAATCAATATACAGTTTTACAAAGATTAATTTGTGGACATACTGCGGCAAATATTGTAAAAGCAACAATTACAACGCCGTTAAAATTCTTTGAATTTCTGGCGTAGATATTTCAAAAATTTATCTAGTAAATTTTGTTAGGTTTGTATTTCGCAATCAACGATATTTTGATAGCATCAAAAAGTGAGAGCATTTTCAATAGTAGTGTTTGTCAAATATTCAAATAATCAAACGGTATATAATTTTAATTAATCCAATAAAATACATGTTTCGAGCGAATGAAGTACTTTTGTCAAATGTACCATCACAAAGATGGCATTCGAAAAAATAAAAATAAATTTGTGAATATTTATTTTCATAAATTACTTTAGTTATAAGAAATGATAAATTTCTATACAGTGTATTGTGACAGGAATTCCTACAAGCTTCACTGCATAGCATGCTATAGGAGTTAATGAGAGGTAATCAATCAAGCGTTGTTAAAGTTTTCGAAAAATAACACAAATTCATAAAATAAAAGCATAATTTTTATTTAGTATACAATAATTCTAATACAACTTTCAGAACAGTACTTAAACAAAGATTTAACATAAAAATCGAAGTATAATTTTTTTTCGAAAAAGCCGAATTCAACTGAAGTGAAATGCAGTGGTTTCAATAAAAAAAATTGTTGGTTTTTTATCTAATTGTAAAATACTTTTGACATATGGTAAAAGTTCACAAGTTTGTAATTTTAATATAATGCGCCTTTTAACTAAAAATTGGAAAAAGCCTTATGACCAAAAAAAAAAAAAAAAAAGGAAAAGCTTTATGACAGACAAGAAAAATTGGACTAAATCGATGAACTTATTATAAGTGACCGGAAAGGAAAATATTAAAGCCGACTTACGTATAAAGTAAATATGGAGGAAATTTAATTGCTTAACTTAAATCGTATTTCAGGAATATAATGAAGAAATTAGAAAATTCATTTATTTAGAGATATCGCTTTGAATAAGTAGATTAAGCTATCAGAAATTGATGTTTCCGCTTGGTACGATATCTCAACAAATAACCGACTGGTGTTTCTGAGAAAGCTGTTTAGACAAATCGCATTTGACGTCATTTACCAGGTAGTCAATCCTAAAATACGATAGTTGAAGAATTCATGATTCAGCAATATGTTTTGTCATCAATCAAGAAAAAATGACCTACTTCGGTAAAAATATTCTAGTCACACCTCATGAAAGTAGTATTAAGGTCTCATTATCAATTGGCATGTTCATCACGCCTACTACACCTTTTCAGCATGTTCATTTAATCGCATTCATCATATTGTCGGCGGATAAAAGACAATGTCTTTCCTTCATCGATATCTACTCAATGGTCAGAAATTTATCGAAAAGAGAATAAATAAATGGTCGCTCTTATGTTTTATATTGAATGGATAAGTTATTTCGGAGTACTGTGATGCACATTATAGATAAAAATACCAATTCTTATCATATCTCTGCAGATTCCTGAAAAAGATATCAGGCACGATACATTTCCTGATATCAGTATACCATTTGCAGATGAATGGTATGATCACATGTTTGATTTAGGAAACTCATAAAAAAATATTATTTGAAATAATTAAAAAATAATTTAAAAATGCTTTACTTGGTATTGATCTGTAACAAAGAATATTTTGAATTATACATGTTAATATAAAAATGTATTGATTAAGAGTTTTATTTTTCATTGAAAGTTAAAATAAAAAGAAGTTTATATATCATATTAAAATGGAAATCAGGTTAATGGGGAATGGAAAATGTAACTCTAAGAATTAGAAATCATGGATATGTACCAACCAAGTTTTCATATCAATAGTGAATTTTTATGGTTTCCAAATGATGCACAGATTTTAGATAACCAACTTAATTTTAGTATACTATGAGATTAGGAATTATTATCGAAAGTTATATCATTAAATTGTAGCGATAATAAAGCAAAAAATAAAAGAAAATTGTTTTCTTTGAATGAACCAATATATTCCAATATTGAAAAATTGAAGTACAAAGTCTTCTTATTGCCATTTTCGTCACGTTATAGTATTTTGATATTTTTTTCTTTAAAAATAGTTTGATCAATGACGCAGAGCCTAGTTGACCAACATTTACAACTTTTTGAAGGGGCAAAATTCGTGAATAGCTTAAAAATGTAAAAAAGTTTTTCAACACAAAATATGAGCCCTACTAGATAGGTTAGAAAAAGTAGTGAATAAAGATAGAAAATATTTTAAACAATGAATGTAAACTCATCTTTTTACAATAAAGTTTTTGGTTTCAACAAAACAGCGGAATAAAAAAGATGTACTCTGTTAAAACTTTCTATTTTTTTAATGTACAGAAAGAATAATATCTCAATTACTGGTATCGATCTAAATTCAAAACTGTATAGTAAATAATTATTTTAGGTTCATATTATAATTTTATTCATTTTGTTACCAATGTATATATTATTGAAATTTCGACGCGATACAAAATGGTATCATGTCAATGTAAGACAATTGTAGATGTATATTTGTCTTAAGATTATGTGAGGAAAGATATAATATTTTGGCAGGATATCATACGATTCTAGTATTAGTTGGTATGTCGAAAATTTAAGGAATGGTGGTCTTTGTTTTAATTAATGTTAAACAAATAAAAATCAAGTTCAAATATATTTGAAATAAATCATATGAATCGAATATTGTATAATTTAAGCATATTTCTCTATAATGTTCAGCGTTTTATTTTTTATTCTAGTGGAAGATTTTTTACGACGAATGGGATAAACAATGGTATGTACTAAGTGACAAAACACTGAGATTATATTAATATTAAGTTTCAGTTATAATTCAAATTGTGAAATATCGAAAGAAGAGAACAATTACGTGAAAGAACAATTTTTAATTTTAAAAATTTAATCGTTTTCGAGCGTCTTTTGGAATTGGTTCTTATCGTTTTTCGAAGTTTAACTGTTATATTTATTAAATTAAAATTTATATTTAATCAACGAAAATTCATTGTCTGGTAAAGAATAAAATGTATTTATTTTCTTTTCCTCTTTTCTTCATTTACAGACTCTAAATTTATGCTAATTTATAAAGATTAAGCAAGGTTATAATTTTTCAGAAATAAAAATTGTGCTTTAAATTTCTCATTTGACTTTCACAAGCAATTTTGCATAAAAGATCAAATTTTTTGGTGTTATTTAGTGTAAAAGAAACAAATGTTAAATCAAATACAAAAAAATTGAATCTATGAATATTAAAATATAGTTACATGATGTGTAAAATTGTACATAGTAATAATTTATAATATATATTATATTAAATAAAAGAGATGACGTTATTGAATTTAAAAAAGAAATTAAATGTCTTCAAAAAAAAAAAACGAAAAATGATTAAGTTTATCGAAAAAGTATAAATGAAAGTAGACAAAAATGTAAAAAATAAACTTATTAAGACTACAAAGAAATGAAAATCACTAAATTTTCATATAAATCTATTAGAGACATCAATAAAGTTATAAATATAAAAAGGGATGATCAGAATTCGTAAAAAACTAAATAAACGATTTGATGTATAATTCATAAATTATTCTCCAACATTCCAATAAGGAATACCTTGCTCTTTAGTCCAACCAATAGAGCACTTTAGGTCATGAAAAAAGCAGCTAGTGATATATATCAAAATTTGTAAAAAAATCAGTAGATTCTTATTTTCTAAAATACCACTCATGATGTTCATGGGTTTTTTATTAATAATTTTAATGAAAAATGCATTTTTTTACTTTTTTTGTTATAAAATAAAAAGTCGTAATTTCAACGGAATAGAATCAATAGACATTTTTTAGTCAATAAAATTATGAAGAAAATTCATTTTTATATAAATCGATCGGAAAATTAGAAGCGAAGAAACTTTTAAATTAATTAAAAAATTTGTAACTTTTTTATTTTTTGATATTTAGAACTCTAGTTATGAGAAATTAATGTGATTAATATACATTTTATTTGTATAACATTTTAGTTGATTGTATTATTAATTTTCGAGAATTACTAATGTTAATTAAATTATGCTAAAATTCAGTTATTTTCATCTAAATGTATGGGACGATTTTATTTTTTTCAACTGTTTTAAAAAATATAATTGTTGTACAATAAATCCTGTATCTTACATTTCATTTAAATATTTTGGATTGCATAAAATATGAGGATAAAGATGATCAAAATCGGCCGAGCGTGTGCAATCTAATGCGGAATGGGGAGAATAAAAAAAATGAGGAGTTAAATAATGTGGATTTCACTTATATTACTATATATTACAATTTCCCGGTTTTTACTCTCCCTACTCGTCTTCAAATTGCTTATAATCCAAAACTAAGAATTCAATCAACTAAAATTTTATACAAATAAAATGTATATTAATCACATTAATTTCTCATTACTAGAGTTCTAAATATCAAAAAATAAAAAAGTTACAAATTTTTTAATTAATTTAAAAGTTTCTTCGCTTCTAATTTTCCGATCGATTTATATAAAAATGAATTTTCTTCATAATTTTATTGACTAAAAAACATCTATTGATTCTATTCTGTTGAAATTACGACTTTTCATTTTATAAAAAAAAAAAAGTAAAAAAATGCATTTTTTAATTAAAATTGTTAATAAAAAAACCTCTGAATATCATGAATGGTATTTTAGAAAATAAGAATCTACTGATTTTTTTACAAGTTTTGATATGCATCACTAGCTGGTTCTCTTACTACCTACAATGTGCTCTATTGCTTGGACTACTTATAAAGACTGTTTATCAAAAAAAAAATAAAAAAATTACAAATTTATGTTACTTAATGTAGACATTTCGATTTGTAGCCGTGTTTTAAAATAAAATTGATACATATAAAAAACTAAATGTACCAAAAAAACAAACGAAAATATATTAAATCTTAAGTAGTTTTATATTACAGTGAATGTATCATATTTTATTAATTGGAAAAAAATAAAACTGTATAGTAAATTTTATTTAAATCGAGCAATTATCAAAATAAAGCATAATATAAATATTATTTCAGAATTGATTGTAAATTCCCATTTTATCAATTTTATCAAAGAAAAATAATTTTTTTTTCACAGTGAGTATTATTTATTCTTTAAATATTATTTAAATATATTTTTTATAATATTTTATTATTTATTCATTATTCGATAAAATAATTTTACTATTAAACCAAGTAGACAAAATCTAAATAAAGTTTTTCATTTGTTCGATTCTCAAATTTTAAAAATTACTAAATAATAAATACTAAAATTATTAAAACAAAAAAAAAAAACCTATCACAGATAAAATTGAAAGAAATATTAAATTTAACTAAAATTTGACAGAATTGCTCTAAATATATTGTGTTACTTATTTTTATAACTCATACATCTTATAATAAAAGTTTGATTGTTAGAAGAAATCTCTTGATCTTTGTATTAAAAAAAAGTAAATGAAATTTTTTTTTTTATTTTAAATTATTGTATACTTAAACAGTTTACCATTTATAAATTATAATTATATATACTCGTATATTTAGTAGAATTTATATACAATTAAATTTAAGTAAAATTTTTGATAATTTATTTATTATCTAAAAATAAAATAACTGTTGTTATTAACCTTATTTACAATATAATATTCAGTTATACAAAGAAAAAGTTATATGTTATATTTTACATAGATTCTCTTAGATACAAAATATATTTTAGTGTTTAATTTTTATATAATTTCATGTATTAATATTAATTATATAAATAATTATTAAATATATGTTTTATCCTTCTTTGAAATATAATAATTTTAATATAATAAGTAACATGAAAAAACTCACCCATTAACAGATGAATTATCAGGTTTGTCAATGAATTTACATAAATTTGCAGGCACGGGACTAGTAACATTAGTCCCATTAATCTCACCACTTAATGTACCGCCATTAAACAATAACTCATTCTGCTTAATCAGTTGCTCACCAAAAATGAAATGTGGCATAGAACAAGTGAAAGAACTCGCTGCAAATAGAATCATACCCCAAGCTATCCATTTTGGACGATGACCTTGCCCACCGTAATAAGTTAACAACAGAGATGAACCAATCTGACCGAGTTCAGTGGCTGACATTATCAATCCTGTTGTTTTTGATTGAATTTGGAAAAGCTTCTCAATTGTCGTAATCACTGATACAAAATATGTAAAATACATGCCCTGAAGAACCTGAAGAAAATAAAAAACAAAAAACTATTTATATTCATATTTGAATATAAAATTATACAAATTTGTACATATACAACTTAGCATTTGTAACAAAAATTGTCGAATTACCGAAACAAATGTGATACTTTTTAACATATTAATACTCAGTCTTTATCAGTATATATTTATTTGTAAAAGATAAGATACTTATTCATTTCACAAGTATTTTTTTTTTATTGATTTAAGAATGAAAATAAATATATTTTTTGACATTTTCATTGAACTGTTTATTAGATTTAAAATAATATTTTATTTTTAAAAAATTAAATAATTGATTTGAAATTGAATATTCTCTAGTATAAGATAATAGTTTTTTTAATTAAAGTATAGTAATTTTAGTATTTATTATAAGCATAAAATATATCATTTAGCTATTTAATATAAATAAAAAAGGGTAAATTATTTACTTCTTTTAGTTTTTTGTATTATTCTTACGTTAAATAATCCACGAGTGTGTTAGTAAAATGAAGAAATAGAAGAATGAAAATAGCATACTATGAAAAAACCATCGATATGCCGAAAAACGTTCATTAAAAAACCAAAATAAGTGAACATAAAAATCTGTAATAATAAGAAATTAGGCCATATTCGTAAAATTACAATGATAATATTAATTTCGAAAAAGAATAAATACTCGATAAAGAGGTAAATTATATAAATATATTTAATAAATAAAAGCGTTTAATTTTTTAATATTTAAGACACACATATATACTTTATTAAAAATTAGTTCATTTACCAAAATATTGTGCTCAGTTTATCATAAGTTTCAGACTATTTTTCCGGACATGTATGTCAGTATTAACTTACATATTTATTTATTTATTTTAACCATTAGATACAACATGTATTAATAAAGCGATCTTTATGATAGGAGGTTATTAGTTTGTTTTTATATTCTATTACAAAAAAGTTCTTATTTTCAATTTAAATAAATTAATTTTGAATAAAAATGGTTTTATGATGGTTTAAAATTTGATATAAAAACATTGAGTAAAACCAAAATAAATTGTATTTTTTTATTATTTCTTAATAATAAATATCATATACTCCAATGAAAAAAATAACTCATTATACTGACATTTTTAATTTAGAATTTATATAAAGATATTAAATCTTATTCAGTTAATTTAAATGTTGACAAAATAATGTTAAAAATTTCAAATAATATTTAATATTATTTATAATAAATGTTTATAAAGACAATATAAAATGGAATAAAAATTACTTGGAAAACAAATAATAGAATAAAATTAAAAAAAAATAAAATAATAAATATTATATAATTCTTAGCTAAAAACATTTTTTATAATAGATAATGTATTTGATGTATTTAGTACATATTTAGTACTTACCCATGTAATACAAAAAATAACAAGAAACATTTGTTTAGTAGCAAATCTTTGAAGCCAACGAGGTCTAATTGGACCCCAGCCACAAGAAATTTCTTCATCTTTAAATTCAATCTGAAAATTGCTCCATTTCTTGTCTATAGTAACAAATTTCCCATTCTCCATATCTGTAATTACTAACTTCTTGCCATTTGGCATTATGGAATCGTTATTATTATGTTGTTGCTTGTGTAATCCATTACCATTTTTTAAGTTGCCATTAGCTGGCATTATCATCATTGTCTCTACTGTTCCATTTGATAACGTTAGTGAATCTTCACCTGCCATTTTTTCTTCTTGAAATGGTTTTTAATTTTTCAAGGTTTTAAGAAAACTCCAATACTTCGTGCTTAGCTTATATATCTACATTGATACGGAAACTACAATCTGTAAAAAAAAAGCATAAAACTATTTTCTATTATTCATGTTTATAATTAATTTAATTCAAATATTTTATAAAAATAGAGAAAATGTATAGTGTTATTATTAAGTAAGCAATTATGTTTACTAACTGTAAATGTTTTTTAAAAAATATTTCCAAATCTAGTTTTATGTTTCAATATTGAAATAAAATCTAATTTTAAATGAATATTCAATTATTTTCAATATGTAAAATAATTTTATTCAATTCCAATATATTATTATCATTATCATTAATATTATTATTATTATTATCATCATTATCATCATCATCATCCTCATTATTATATTGTTTGCAGATATTATAAATAATACCTTTATATTATTTTTTCTACTTTGTATTATATATAAAAATCTTATTTAACTTTATCAATACGTGTATCCTTACTTTCTCGCAATTACTGCACCATCTAAATAATATTTATTTACCATTTAGTACATACTCATTCTTATTTTTCTTCTATGCTAACCCATACCAGAATTTTCATATTTCATTTTTTTTCTTGTTTTTTTTCTACTTTTGTATATTTTTTTCTTAATTTCTTAACTTATTTCTATAATATTCGTTGTTTATCTCCCTTTTTTCTAATTATTATTTATTTATACTTACTATCTCTGATTATTTTATGTCATCTTTCTTTTTTTCTCAGTCACTTTCGTCTCTTAAATTTTAATATGTAGTAATTGAAAAACGATCAAAAAAATTTTTTAAATTTGATTTCTCTATTTCTATAATATTTTTTTTTTAAATTTTTATCTTTTTCTGTGTACAAATTTAATTAATTATTAACGAAAATTTTACCCATGAAGTTTTATTAATTAATTTTATATCCACTATTCACATAGCGCATTTATAATTTTTAATTTTATCATTAAGTTGATATTAAAAAAATCTTTATTAATATAAAAATAAATTTATATATTTTCTAATAATTTAATTATAAATATATAAAATACTTAATTAACTTATTTAATTTTGTGTTTGCATAGCCATTTAATATAAAGTTAATTCAATATCAATTTAATAATTTCCTATACCCACATGACTGTAGGGGTACTCTACAGAAGTATTATTTTTTAGATATCTGAGAAACTAGTGGAGATGAGAAATGTTAATAATAATAACTCGAGTGTTATTTTAATACTGATTGATCTATTTATTGAGATACAAAAGTTTGAGTGACACCAATGTAATCGATAATATTGTTGAGATTATTTATTTTGTTCTCGTTTGCGAATCTTTCGAATTTGCTATCTTCAACATATCTTCTTCATCGCCAAGGTAGCCAGTACGATATTAATTATCAACTCCTGTTTCTTTTTACATTAAGCTGAGAAGTTTGTTGAATCTTAATTTTTCATGGGTCTTAAACTTTTGTGTAGCCCTTTCCATCAATTTGCGCCTGCTCGAAAAAATGGATTTGAAGAGATCATCATTCCCGTGATGGACCAGTTTGCCTATGCCAATTTCGTACATACGCTAGAGGCAGAACAGACGATCATTTACTAATAAGTGCAAGAAACTGCATACAATAAGGTATAGATTCAAGAGAGAATGTGAATTCCCTAACTCTCGAACGCTTCTCCCTACTCTAAATATTCTTCCTACGAGATAGAAAGAGCATGCAACTTGGTTGCGTGACGTAAAACTCTTAAAACTCTCTACATTTGCCATATACTTTTTCTTTTACAAGGAAAAAAATCTTTTGTTCACAGATTATTTAATTTAATTTATTTAAATCTTTATTTCATGCAAGTTCTTATTGCAAATTTCAGTATATTTTCATACCATAATTTATAAATAACATACAATGATATTTTATTATAGTAATATTTTCAGTCCAATAATAATGTTTAGGATACATTCTATGTAAAATCTTACATTGGTTTTTAGTAACAGATTTTAAGTACTAAAAATAGAATATTAATGGTATCAGTAATAGTGGTAGTAGTAGTAAATTTAATTTAAATTTGAAAGTTATGAATTTTTTGAATCAATTAATTTTTGTACAATTATTTAATTTTTCTCGTCAAAGACTATAAACATTTTTATTTATTTTGGTAGATAAAAATAATTTTTAGTATAATTTTTCTCAATGGAATATTTGATATTTTTTAAAAGTTATATACAATTAATAATCAATGTAAACTATTAAATATTTATTTAAAATAATATAATTCATGAATTTTTTTTTTATTATCATTCACCATTTATATTGAATTATAATTAATGTAATAAATAAAAAAGTATTGATTTATTAAAGAACAATACAACCTGTATTTTATAGTGTAATTAATATCATTATTATCTAATAAAAAAAGTTATATTATGAAAAATAAGAATAAATATTATTTACAACTATTCATTTAACAAATTTAAATTAAATTACATATTATTGTTTTATCTTACAATTTATACTTAATTAGAAATACAAATTAATATATAAATGTAAATTGCCTTTATAAATTTATAATTTTGTGAAATATTAAAATATAATTTTATTCATATAAAATTATTCATATAAAATTGTAAATATATAACACGAATTAAGTAGATACATGCTTATAAGAATATACTTTGTACTTAAATAGGGTTTTCTGAAAAGCTGAAAAAAAATGCGGCATTTACCAAAAATACTTAACATTCAATTTCGTGAGCTTTGCGATAGGACAATTTCAAGGCACGAATTGATTTCTTTTATTACTTTCATCTAGCGAATGTATCTGTTTGCTTTCATCAATGACCACCTGACTTTCCTTCTCTCCTTTCAAATAGTGACTTTAATATAGCAGTAAACGTTACTGTCGCCTACCTCATTCAAGTTTAATAATGTGGTTTTGCTTAATAGTAGATACTTAAAAATAAATTTTTAAAATGACATTATAAAATTTTAATAATTGAAATTTTATTTAAAGTTATAATGTATCGATAAAATTTAAATAACAAATTAATAGTAATTAATTATATATATTATTTTTATATATAATCAATAAATATAAATTAATTATGGTTGATCAGTACACTTTATGAATATCTAAGATAAATTATTTATTCTAACTTTATACAATTAATATGTTAAATTCAATTAAAATTTCTATATGTATAGAAAATTTATTGAATTAATAAAGGAAATTTTTTAAATAATTGTAAAAACTGACTTTTAAACTTGTTTTACATAAAAAAAATAAATATCATGAAAAATGATTATATAGTATAAATAAACATAAAAATACATTTAATAAATTTATAAAAATTTTGTTCTAATTATAAATAAAATTTTTTACATGTATATTTTGATGTACGACAAGATACCTATAAGTTATTTTTCAGTTAATTTAATTTCTTTGTGATTTTGTGCTAATATCATTTTTACATCACATTAGAACTACAATCTTAGACGTTAAATGAAAAGTCAATAAATCCGTTCATATAAATACTACTTATGATTTACTTGACCGTAGTTTCGTTATATGTATTAACTTTCTTTGCTTAAAATTATTTCATCTCCACCTGTATTCATAAAAATAAATTCACTGTGTTACTCGATTCTTATAGATGCAAGAGACTTTACAAACAAATGTAATGAGAATATCCCAAACTATTAAAAAATGTTTAATATCTCAGCAACCGTTCTTTACAATCATTCTTCGAAGTAAACTTTTAATAATTGCATTTTTAAAGTAATATAATATCTTCGATCTGTCATAAAATCGTTTAATCCTTCCATGAATGTTACTTATAATTGTCTCTAGTTCTTGTGAACAATCTTATTCTAATATTGTCTCGTATGAAAGTAAGATTTTAAACATAGTATTTTCAGAATACTTAAAATATTAATATTTACACTTTTATCAAATTACTTAATTTGTAACTCTTTAGACTAAAGTTATTGTTTCATTTCCTTCGTAAAGCCTCCCTCTCTTCTTTACATTATGCTGTAAATTAATCAATGTTATCAGCTTTTTAAGTAAGCTTTATGTTTTCAAAACTTTAATTATGTATAGACATAAACCATATATTCATACCTTTTTAATAAAATTCCAATTACTATAAAATAATTAAACATTTTTCAAATAGATATAATTTCAATGTTTCATGCTATTTGAATTTTTATCACAAAATAGATAGTATAAATAGAAAATTAATATACATAAATAATAAGAATAACAGTTAAATACATTAATTTATAAAGTTAAAATCTTATCCCGTGTTTTTATTATTTTGTTTTATATACATTATTGAGTTTAAAATTTTATTAATATAATAATAAAATACTTAATTTTCATAGAAAAGTTATTATATGTCAATTTCTTTAATATGAATGATCAGAAACCCTTTTTTATTAACTATATAAACTTCTATCTATTCAATAATTTTTTTGAATATACAAGTGATTTTTTGTTTTTAATAAAATTGTAAATACTTTAATTTTAATATTTAAAATTTTTTTTTGTTCCAAAAAAAGAATAACACGATGAAATTTTACAATAAGTCACATAATTTACAATAATAATTTCACATGGAACTATTTATCGCCTATTTTTGTAATCAAATTGCGAGTATTTTTAATCAAATTTGATGTATATATTTTAATTATAGCTATAAAATAAAAATTTACTAATCTATTTTTTTAATTTAATATACTTAATAAACAAAAATTTGAATTATAACTTTTTTATTAACATGCATTCGTTAAATTTACTATTTCATATTAAAAAAATAAATATATAAAAATTTATCATATTAATTTATTGGATATATTCTTCATTACATATTTTTGATATATGAAAAACATTGAAAATAATATTATTAAATAATACATTATTAAAGATAAAAATTTAAGAATTCTGATATAACTGAAACGTATATTATAACTTATAAGGAACTCAATAGAGGGCAAATTCCAATCTATTGTATACCTTACTGAACAAATCTAATATTTACATGAATAATCATAATAATCAGTATTACCAGCGCCTATCATATATTATTTAAAACACAAAAATGAATTATTCTTACGATTTAAAACTTATTACATGAATATTTGCCATTTATTATATTAATTTAATCATTTGAACTGAAAAAAGAACTTTGGTTCTTTTTTCAGTTCAAAATAGATCGCGAAATTTTTTAAAAATAAAAATTCTTAATAATGTAGATATACTTAATATACAAGCTAATAAAATTTAATTACTCAAAATAGTGTCATTAAACTATATATAGTTTGATCATTTTAGTCAAAATTAAAATTTTATGAAGTATTCGATATTTTTTTGCAATCGGTCAAATACGATACGTAAAGGAGGAATATCAGTATTTTATATCCGTTTTAATAACTCTAACTAATAGAGTGATTTACAAAGAACTTAAAACAAATATTCTCCTTCACTTTGAAATCTGTTATATAAAAATTAATTAAGATTTGTGATTTTTTAACTTTCCTTACAAACAATTAAATTATGAGTAATTAACTTAACGTACCGATTTCGATTTATTTACACAATATGAGCGGTTATCCATCAGCTTAATATTATAAAAATTTAGTAATAATTTAGTTGTATAAATAAACTTTAAATAGTAAAACATATTTTTGTAAACTTTAAGCTTTTTAGAATGAAAAAATTGGAATATTTTTTGCAATTAACCTATTATTTATACAATTATAAAATGATAAAAATTGAGTTTGTAAAATTTCTTTATCTACTTTCGAGATATAAAGATTGTTTTTTTTTAATAGGAAACTTTTTTAATTGATGTCGATTAAAATAAAAATTTTTAATAGTTATATATTTAATTTATTTTTTTGTGTATAATTAAATAAATTAAATGCTTTTCATTATTCAATTTATTATAATAATTTTGAATTATAAAATATTTATATGTCTGATATGTATCATGTATTTGTTTTTTACTGTAATTACATATAATTTTCACTGAATACTCTTTACTCAAAATAATATTAATTACATATTTTTTATAATTTAAATTCATAAAGCTATTCAAAAATTGTATGTATTACTTCTTGGAAAAAAATTTTTATATCGATTAAAATATCATATTGAATTTCTCTTATATATTTGTAAAATTAAATTACACTCATTTCTTAATTATTGTTAATTAAATATTTATTATTATATATAATTAATATATATATGTTTTAAATATAATTTTAATATAAAAATAATTTTAATATAATGTACTATAATTATATTTAAATTCTAAATAATGTTTTATTTAGAATCATATATCATTGAACATCTTTGAATAAGCATTTAAGTTTCAATCTGATTTTTTCTAAATATTATCTGATTTTAAATAATTATAAAAAAATAAAAACTATAACTATCAGAATTTGTTATAACTATCAGAAATATTAAATATTTTTATATAAAAATTCTATACCATGTAAGCATATAATTTTTTTTATTAATTATCGTTTATTAATAACTATTAGCTATTAGTAGTTTATCAAATTCTTTATTAAATGTTAGAAATAATATATAAAATTATTATACTTCATTTTTATTTATTTATAATTTTTCTAATTTTTAATAAAAATATTTTATAAATTCATTTATTGAAACTTCTTTGAGATTCTTGTTTTTCTACATTTTCATTTTCTTCAATTGATATAATTTTGTGTTGAAGGTTTTTACGAATATCTTTAGCAATTTTATAATTAAATTTATTTTTATTATAATTCTTATTATTATTTATATTATTATACTTATTGTTAATATTCAGTAGAAAAAAAACGTAAATTTAATTTTACAAATTCTTTTTTCATTTTATCTTTTGTTTTTTAGTTCCCTCAACTTCACGTTTTAATGATAGTTTAATATATATATATAATAATATAAAAATCCTGTTGATTTTCATCTTTATTTTTCAAATTAAAACTTCATCTTAGGGCAATTGAATCATTTTTACCATTTTTATTTATGTGATTATTAAAATTTAGATTTAATTTCTATGCTTCATTTTGTGAAAACCTATGTCAATATTTAAATAAAATTGTTATATATTTAAATATTGAAAATTTTTAAATTCAAAAAAATCCCATAGTTAGAAAAACTAATTTAATTTTAATCATAAAATATTACATTTATTTAATAAGTAATTAAGTCTATAGACTTATAAAATTCTTCAGAAAAATTTACTATTTTTATAATTTATTAATGACATTCATTATCGTACATTGATAACTATTCAATTTATTAAAATTTAATCATTTTAATTATAACTAAAAATAGCTCTAATAAAATCTTATTAGAAATAAACTGAATATTAAATAGTTTAAAGTTAATAGAATAATAATAATATTAATTAAATAATTTAAAAATTGAAATCATATTTTAAAAAATACTATAAAATATATTTGTATCAATATTTGTTACTGAGATTAACTTTTTTATACCATGTAACGATGTGGTTTCAACCCACATGTTACTATCCTGACCACGCCATGAGGCTACGTCCACTCCTGACGCGCGCTCACCCGCGTTTGGGCCAGAGGACTGCAAGCGCCCCCCCCCCCAACGGTCGAATAGGTAAACTATCGTACTCTTTACGAGTATATTTTTGCGCAACTAAGCCGCGCATGTCGCCGACGCCGCCGTGCCGCCGGGGTTTTCTCGGCTATATATAGATGCCAAGCTATATCTAGAATATGTTTGTACCGCCATCCGCATCGTATACAAGGAGGACCTTCCACTCCAATTGGTTCAGAGTCAATATCCCAGGAAGATGTTTCTGAGACCTGTATAGTAGTTAAGCTATTCTAAGTCTACTGCACTTCAGTAGTACTTGTTCAAGCATACGCAGGTACTACGACCGGGAGCGTATGCAGGGACACTATTGCCATCTTATAGAGTTGGCCCCATTTCCATCGAGAACCCTATTATACTACGAATCGTCTAAACCCGTTTACACTAAATTACTAGCAAGACCGGTTTACACCAAGTTATCGATCAGACCGATTTACACTACGTTAGCGGCAAGACCCTTTTACACTAAGTTACAGTCAAAACCATTTTACTTTAACTACATGACCGTCAAAACTCGTTTACACTAGTCTTTGTAGTAGTACTAAGCCCCGTTTACATTATATCACCGCTAACTACATAAATACAGTTCTTTTTAAAGTATTCACTCATGCTCGGTTAAAAACCCCGTCACTCCCCCTTTCCCCGAATCCTGGAATCCCAGCGTCCAGCTATCCCAGCTGAGAGATTCCTCAGGTGCTGAGCACCCTATTGCACCTCCACGCAAAAGGGCAACTCAGCTTCCCATACTACAGCCCGACGATCCGTCCGTCGGGTGACACGAGTAGCACATCTTAAAACCATATAATTTAATTCATACCTTTTTACTATATTAAAAATAAATTCAATATCATGATATATACAATTAATGATTTTTTATTCTTAAAATCATAAAATTTAATGTTTAATGAGTAATGAGTAATGAAAAATATTAAACGTGAATACATATAAAAATAAATAAAAAAACTAGTAATTTATTTACGCAAAATTAATCAAAATGTTTTAATGATAAAAAAAAATAAATCCAACAATTCCTACATATAATTTTAATTTTTATAAAAATTCAATAACATTATGCAGTAAATCATTACTAATAATTTTTTTCTAAAGTTATAATTATAAAAAAAAAAAATTAAAAATTTAATTAAAATTATAATATATTGTAAAAATATTATTTATAAAATGTAAAATATTTATATCAATTAATTTTATTTTTAGCTAATACTTAAGAAATAATACATTATTAATTCTTCTAAAATAATATTTAACAATTTGATACACATAAAATTATCTTTTGATGTTATTTAAATAAGTATATATAAAAAATTAATTGGAAATTATACCAATTCTTTTAAAAACTAGATATTTGTCTATAGCTGATTTGATTCAAAATTTAATTCATCACATTTGAAAACATTTTCAATACTTTTTATATTTTCAAAAGAGCAGATAAATAATTCATCGCTGACTTTGAGGCGTGGCATTTTATCAACAAAACTATTGCCGAATCATACAATAAAACTTAACAATGAGATTTCTTTGTCAAACTTCAAAGAACATTATTTACAATTCACCGAAAATATTGATGACATATTTAAAAAAGTTTATTCTTTACGACATTTATACTTACTGTAAAAAAAAAAAATTATAAAGCAGTCAAAAAGTAACTCGTTAATTACGCTTTATTTGAACTAAATTGACAACTTCTTACAGGATTCTGATTAATATAACCATCATTTTCATTATAAAACTTAAAAACTAGATAAAATATTAATTTTATATATATGATTTAAGTTGCTATGAATTACTGGATGATGCATTGTGTTATTCAAAATTATTTTTTACCTTATTATTCAATCGGATATCCTATAAAAAATTATCACCTACAATCTTCTTTTATTAATTAATGATAAACATTGTTGACTGCCTTGCATAATAATATTATTATTTTATTAGTAAACTTTATATGAAATCATTGGAAATAATCAATATTTACTTTATTCATTATGGAATTAATAAAAAAATTAATATTTACGTATTATATATAAATATCAATCAGATTATTTTTTTTATTAATAAGTACTTATTAAGGATTGAAATAAAAAATTAAATTGACTTGAAAGTTAACCGAAATAAATATTTGAGAAGCATTTATGTAATAATACTTTTGTGTAAAGTTTTAGAAATTACAATTCCGCATATTAAAAAATATTCATATTTTTGAAATTTTACAAAAAATAAATAAGTATGAGAAATAATAACAATAAATTTTTTTTGATGAAATAAATAAAATCTGTCTATTTTTTTACACAATTTAATTTAAAAGCACATTTATTTTTCTAATATTAATTTTGCAATTTTCTGTTATTGATTTAAAATAAAGCAAGGTTTTTAACATCATTAAAATACAATTATGTATTTATATTATTAAAAATTTAAATATTTAATTAAAAAAAATTTGATGTTATTGAGCAAATAATAATTATATAATTATATAAGTAATTATAAAATAATATAAAATTTGTACCTTTTGATCATTCATCGCTTGAATTAAATAAAGGTAAGGATCGTAAGGATATATGGGCGTGGTTATAAAAAAATTTAGTCACATTCAAATACCCTTAAAAATTTTTCATATATTACTTAATTATACAATAAATATAAGTTATTTTTTTTACAATAAAAAAGAACTTTCTAAAAATTTTCTGTTTAAATATTTTTAATTGTTTGGTACTGAGTTTATTTTTATTAATTTCGGACAATTGTTTAAAAAATCTGATATTTCTGTTGGGCTTCGGGCACAGAAAATAATGTCGTTTACTACGAAAGCCTTTATTAAACAAAATTTTAAATATTGTATATACTTACTTGTCTGGTAATCGGTTTTTAATTTAAAAGCGTAAGGTTATTATAGTAGTTGCGAATATGTAAAAATATCACTTGTTGATCAATAAATCATGTATATCACTGATAAGATAAAATATTTAACCCTTATGAGATAATGTCGCTTATGAAGGAACGTTGAACTACTGTCAGCACGAACGAGTGAACGGGAGATTGACCTATGTTTGATTAACTACTCAACACTATAGGAGAATATAGAAATACATATCAAATCACCACCATCAAAGCACGTTGAAGAAACAAGGCTGATTTAGTTTATGTAATATAAATAAGTAAGCTTAATATGCCAGTTACCAATCAATGTTGAATTTTCTATTCGTCTTAATTACATAATAGAAAAATTATGATCTTTGCATAAATATAATAACTAACACTGTACAAAAAAGTGAGGTGATAATTGAAAACTCATACTATTAATCAGTATAAAGAAAAATGTATTATTTCACACACACGAGAAAATAAATCTATAAATCACATGTTTATATTATAAAGTTAATTATAATTTAAAAATATAGCGTTTAAAATACGTTACTAGCCTTATATGAAAGTCTATTTAAGATAGACAATTATGCTAATGTATTTATTTCAATTAGATTTTTTTTATTTTTACTTAAATAATTTTTTTTTTTAAATTAATTAAATCTAATACATTTAATTAATATTTTTAATAAAACATTTGTTTGGTGTACGTTTTTAGTCACGTTTCTGCAAATGTCATCGTACGAAAAACTAAATAGAAGTTGTGAATGAGTTCTAGACTTTTAAGTGCGATTAGTGGACTAAAAAGAAGAATTAAAAGCTTGTGAGACCCTCAAAGGTGCGACAAGAGTCAGTTTATAAAGCGTTATGTACAAATTAATTTATTATAAATGTGAACAAAAAAATTTTTGTTTTAATTACTGTTATTAATTTTGAGTAGAATTTTAGTGAAGTGCATTTAATAGTAGATACTAGGTATTCACATTCGCAAGTATTGAGGTCTATTGTGCGTGAAAATATGTGCTCTAGACTTGTCAAAGATGTTCCATTCGTGACACTCCTTTTCTTATACAGAATATTTTCTTTTTTTTTAGAATTTTTTTTCTCCTTGAATTTACTTTTTCTTGACTCTGTAAGGCATGCAATCATTCTCCGTCTATAATATTTTAATTTTCAAAATTAATGTTGCTCAAGTTCAAACATTTTTATAATTAAAGTTAAAATTTATCCAATAGGTGTGGGTTGAATAAAACAGACTTATTCATATGCTGTTTTCATCGAAGTTTCCATAAGGTATCCGTTATCCTTGTCAAGACTAAATTTTTTGTTTTTTTTAAGACATTTGAATGGTGACGTTACTACTAATACGTCGTAGAACATCAGCATATTATTGCACCCAGAAAATTTTACTTCTGATAAGAATAAGGGATGCCTTATTGAAACCTCGATGAAAACAAAATATGAATAAGTCTGATTTATTCAACAAGCACCTATTGGATCATTTTTAACTTTAATCATAATAAATATGGAAGTTCCTTAACATCAATCAATACTTAAAACATTTTATTACACATTAATAAATTAAATATTTAAAGAAAGTATATATCTCATTCAACTTAAATAGTTATATTCATCTAATTTTATTATAATTAGAAATTTTATTAATTAAACAAATTTATAAATATTAAATTAAAAAAAAAATGTTTATGCATCATTATCATGATAACATATAATAATTAATATTAAAAAAGTTAAAATATTAAAGTAAATAAGAAAAGGTTAATGTATCAATTCACAGACTTGAAATTTCAATTTTCGTTCAATGTTATAGGTAATATTGTTTATAAATCTACTGTATTATTTCACTTATGATTCACCGTTAAAGTTTAATACAATACAATCATAACTGAACAATTCTTCGTATTCGCCTATGAAATGTTGTCTTCCTAGATAACAAATACTGTACATACTTATACCATTTTTCCTTTATTGATTAACTGGATATTAATCAATAAAGGAAAAATGTTTCGCTCATTCAAATATTATTTAGAGTGTTTTATTAAAAAATGTCGGTAAAAAAGTAAAAAATGTTTCTTTATAGAAGTTTTATATTTGTATATTATTTAAATTATAATTAGATCATGATTTAGATATTTCCCGCATAAGAATAATTGTAGAAGAAAAAGTATATAAAACTTTTAATCAAAAAAGGAAGAACATATCTGCAGTTAACAATTTAATTTATTTTGGTTATAATTTATCTTTTACTATTTTTTTTTTTTTGCAGTAATTATTTCGAATTTGATAATGATTTAAATTCTAAACAAACAAGTTCTCTTTCGCCATACAAACAGAATATTTTTCAAAATATTTCCATAAACTTATCTTGATATAATAATTGATATAATTGACAATATCATAAGATTCTTTAATTAATAAAATCTATACGAAAATAACTCATAAAGTATACGTATTCTTATATAAACTTCTGATTATCTTGGTAGAATTCTTTATTTTGATTTTATATTCTTTCTTGCTTTACAAAATAAGATATGAAGTAACATATAATTACTTATTCCTTTTGGGAGAAAAATTACATTTCTGATAATTTTTGCATTGCTCAAAATCTAACCATTTACTTACGTATTTGATCAATAATTATAAAATAACGTAACGCATTCTGTATATTAATGTCATCAAAGTTTCTACGAGTACCCAGTCTCATTATGTTTTATTATATCAAGTAATAGAACACTTTAAGGAATAATTTTAAGGAAAAAATGCATTTTTTTTTTATTTTTTGTTGTTGTAAAATGAAAAGTCTTAATTTTAACACTACAGTATCAATGGATGATTTATAGTTAATAAAATTGTGAATAAAATTCATTTTTATATAAACCAATCAAAAAATAAAAAGCTGAGAAATTAATGAAAAATCGGAAATTTTTGAAATTAATTAAAAAATTTGTATGTTTTTTATTTTTTAATATTTAGAACTTTAGTATTGGGGAATTAAAGTTATTATAATGCACATTATTTATTAAACCATGTATATCACTAGCTGATTTTTTCAAGATCTAAGAAGTGCTCTATTGCTTGGTCTATACTTATTGTCGCATTATATTATTTATTATTACTTGTTCATTGTACAATAATTTTTAAAAAAATTAAGCATCAGTAAAACCACCCAGTTTTGATACTATATGAAATGGAGGAGACCTGAAATTTTATACTTAATAATATATTTAAATTGCGTTTATCAATTATTTTCTTATGGATATTATCGCACACACCTGAATTACCAGAAATTTGAATATCATGGAAAGATTTATATATTTTTAACTTTTGTGATCACTGAATTTTTTACGTACATTTATTTTATTGAAATACTCAATGGATAAAATGGTTGCTTTCCATGACTACTTGATAGACGTTGCTAATTTTTTCGTAATAAATTTAGATAATGTAACTCTAAACATGCATCAATTGTTATTCCTCTTTTTATTTGAATATTAATAAATACAATTTCTAACATTATTTCTTTGTGATTATGAGCATTTATAATTATTTGAAATTACTGATAAATTTTTAAGTGATTTATTTTAATTTTATATGAACATTTAGCTTTTCCAGCTTATTAACACAGTGCACAAGTTATGCTTATTATTATTTTTTATTTTAGTATTGCATTCTTCATAAATATCACAATGTTCTTCTCTTGTTTTATCATTTCTATAGAATTTGTTACAATAGATGATTCTTCTATTAAACATAACAAATTTCTGCATGGTATCAATTTTCGTATTGTTATAATTCATAGACATTTGAGTCTTGTTATTGGTGTTTTACTTTCAATTTATTGAAAATTCTCAAAATACTGTAAATTTTATTAAATATATTGTTTACATATTTCCATAATAAATTGTGTTATTTTATAACAAGGTAATTCTTTATTGGCAGTGTAACTAAGGAGCTCAGTCAATCCAAAACTAGTGTAGGATTTGGAAAATTTTTCAGATTAAAATAAAATTACAGTATAATAAAAAAAAATCAATAATAAAAATATGTAATTTATTACAAATAAAAAATATTTATAGAACAATTATTAATCAAATTAATTGAAAAATAAATAAATATAACTGACAACGTAATAATAATTGAAATAACAAGTAATAAAATTTAATAAATGGATAGGGGGTAGATAGTTTTTTACAATTAATCGATGGTTTAAAATAATTAATTACAAAAGATATAAAAGTAGTAATAAATTTTGAAACATACTTATCATATACTTTCTAAATATCTATTTTTTTTATTTTATGACATAAATTGTTTAATCAATACTTTTAAAATAGTTTTTTTGAATGATTAACCTAATAACCAAATTAAAATGTGGAAATTCAAATAATTGAAGTATTTACAAAATTTGATTTCATAAAACTTTATATTAAAAATTAAATAATAACAAATAATAAATTAGAAAATATGTTTTAAAATAAAAAATACATATACATATAAAATAAATATAGCAATATTGCTCTTCTTTATCGTATTAATAAGAATATTATGTATTATTCATTAGCGATATTATTAAAATAACAAAAAATAAAAATAATAAGATAAATGTTAATCAATGTAAGTAAACAAAAAACAGGAAAAAAATGATTATTGTGTTTAGGTACCAGCAAAATAAAAGAGATGTTTTAAATTTAATATTGAAGGCTTCTAAAGTACTTTAGACTCAGAATGCATTTAAATATCGTTCATTAAATATAATTATTCTATTAAAAAACGTATTTTTAATATTGGGTATGAATATTTTTTATCGCGTAAAAAATGGTATAATATACAATATTAAACAAATACATGATTCAAATTTTATAAGTATTGCATTTCATTATGAAATCTACAATTTTATGTCAATACAATTAGAATATTTCTAATGATCTGAAATTACAATAAATAAATTATATTATTAATTACAATAATAAATTATATTATTAACCATTATTAATCCTTTTCATTATTAATTGCTTTAATCCTTTTTTTAAATATAACAAATAAAAAAAGAAAATATTCATATTTTAATATTAAAAAAATGTTAAATCAAATATTATTTTATATGTAAAAATAATTAATTATAAATGTGAGCGTTATTATAACATACATTATTATTAATAACATCGTTTTTAATCGTATCTGGGTTGATAAAAGATATAAAAATAGATCAATAAAGTTGATTTAGATACATCAGAAAAAGACACGAGTAATGCATTATGTACTAATCAGAAAAATCTTTTGTCAAACTGAATATAATTGATAAGTTGTAATTTGTGAAACATATTTTATAATATCATTAGCAAGTGCATTTATATATATATATATATATATATATATATTTACGTATACAGGTATATATGTACATAAATATATATATTGTTAAACTGGTGCTTTTAATGATGTTTGACCTAGTTCACGAAGAACTTATGTGCTATAGTTCAACAACTCAGCAATAGTTCTGCGCATGCAGCAATATGTCTCATGCAGCATGTTCTGATAATAAATTACGAATTCAATAATTATTAACAAGTTACTATTATTTTATAAACAAAAAATTACGTAAATAAATAAAATTATGTTCTGAAGACAATCGATAAATTAAACTTCATATATAAATAGTGTTCGTATATAAGCTATTGTATTGGTGTGATCAACGCTATAAAAATGTTACTGCATTATATTTGTGTGTGTGTGCTTGTGTGAGTGTTTAGCATTCATTTTAATAATATTTATAGAAAATACCTTAAATTTAAATAATTGTAATGAAGTATAGCTCTTCATTTTTTACATTAAACTCTTATGGTAAATTTCTAATTAATTTGAAAAAATACAAAGTAACGAGTCCAATGCTTTTTACATATAGACAACGTAATAGAACACTTATAAGGTCGTTAGCAAAAACAGGTAACAACCTATATAAACAATTTTTAAAAAAAATAAATAGATTTTTATTTTACAAAATGACACTAAAAATATTCAGAATTTTTTTTGTTGTAAAATTTAAAAAAAAATATATATTTTTTTCACTTCTTTAGTTATAAAAAAAAGTTATAATTGTTACACTATAGTATCAGTAGACGATTTATAGTTAATAAAATTGCGAATAAAATTCATTTTTATACATGTATAAGCCAATTAATACATTAAAAGCGTAGAAATTTTCAAAAAATTTGTAATTTTGACATTTTTCAATATTTAGAACTCTAGTTGGAAGATATTAAAGTGATTTGCACTTTATTAATAAAAAATTGATCTGTTTTGGATTATTAGTTTTAACAAATACTAATTTTAATTAAATTGTGGAAAAATTGACTAAGTTTAAATTAGCTCAATGCGATTGTCGGGTTTTCAACGGTTTTAAAAAATATAATTATAGTACAAAAATCCACGATCTTACATTGTGTAAAAATCGGTTTGATTATCTAAAAATAAGGATAAAGTTTATTGAAAATTGTCAAATTTGTGCAATTTAATAAGGAATAGGAAGAAGTAAAGATGAGGTGTTTCTTTTTGCGTATTTCTCTTCTATTACCATGTATTCCAATTCCTCAATTTTTCCTTTCCCCACTTCTAATCGAATTTCGCGCATTCGACGTTATTTGTCATTTTTATCCTCAAATTTTAGATACTTCGAAAGTTTTTTACAAAATATTAGATATGCGTTTTGTTGTGTTACGATTATATTTTTTAAAATCGTCTGGTGCATTACGATGGAAATAATTGTAAATTTTCGCATAATTTAATTAACATTAGTAATCCTCGAAAATTAATAATCCAATAAACTAAAATTTTATACAAATAAAATGTATATTAATCGCATTAATTTCTCAAAACTAGGGTTCTAAATATCAAAAAATAAAAAAGTTACAAATTTTTTAATTAATTTAAAAGTTTCTTCGCTTTTAATTTTCCGATCGATTTATATAAAAATGAATTTTCTTCATAATTTTATTGACTAAAAAAGGTCTATTGATTCTATTCCGTTGAAATTAGGACTTTTTATTTTATAACAAAAAAAGTAAAAAAATGCATTTTTCATTAAAATTGTTAATAAAAAAACCCATGAATATCATGAGTGGTATTTTAAAAAATAAGAATCTACTGATTTTTTTACAAATTTTGATATATAATACTAGCTGCTTTTTTCATGATCTAAAAAGTGCTCTATTGCTTGGTCTAATAATATATATTATAATATAATAATAATATATATATAATAATATATACATGTATAATACTTTTATAACCCAGTAAATACATTTTTTTAAATAAAATAAATTCTTGGCATATAAATAAATATACGTACTATTTTTTTCATAACTGCAATATTATAATATATTATATTTTATTTTCTAATACAAAAAACTTTAATATTATTATTATATATTTTATTTTATTAAACATAATTTGTTAAGAAATGCTTTTTATTTAAATTAAATCCATATAAAAAATATTATGTAATAAAAAAAACTATTATTTATTAGACATATTTATAATATTTAAATCGTTATTATTATTTATAATATAAATCTAAAATTCAAAATTTAAAATATTAATTTATTATAAACTCAAAATAAACCTTTTTTTATGTTAGTATTAATTAGAAAATTATGTTTCCGTAATTTCAAGAAGATAACGAAAGATAATAAAATAAAATGCGAAAATTAAACCATTATAAATATATAGATTAAATTTAATTAAATTAATATTTATTTTAACTCTATAATAAATTAATTTTTTCAATTCTGAATATTACTGCGAATCAGGAATAATTCAAATAATGATGCTCGATTTATATAAGATTGTTTATTTTAACTAGTACATAAGACCAATAAAAAATTTTATACATGGATATAAACTATTATTTTCTATTTACAAAATTCTTAAAAAATATAAAGGCAATATAAAACGTTGCTTATGAAATAAATTAAATATACAATATACATCGTGGATCCACGAAGTATCAAGTTTTTTTTTTCATTTTGTGCCTATTCGTCGTAGAAATTTTGGAAGGGTCTTAAAATGTCGACAAACTCTTTCCGCATTTGTCCTTTTTTTTTTTGATTTTTCGATAATTAGGTGCAGCAAAATTTTACTTCGCGCGAAGACTGTTTTTCAAATTTTTGACATGGCGCGATAGAGCAACTACTCGAACAGCGTTATGCGATAAATTTTTGTTTGCAATTAATAAAAAACAGTGTGGAAACATATACAATGTTGCAAGAAGCGTATGGACATAATTGCATATCAAAATCTCAATGTGGAAAATGGCACACAGCTTTGAAAGAGGGCCGAAAAAGAATCATCAAGCTTTCGAATGGCTGGGAACACCCGGCGCGTGTTAGAAATTTAAAATTTGGACTGTCGATTAACAGATAAAGCAATTCAGGAAAAACTGAATTTAACGCTATCTATGGTGCACAATATAGTGCAAAAACATTTAGAAATACGAAAAGTTTTTTGAAAAACATCAACACTGTAGAGTTTGAAGATGCATTTGAAATTTGGAAAACACGCCTTCAAAAATGTGTTGATAGAGGAGGAAATTATTTTGAAGAATTAAAAATTTTTATTTCACATTGTTTATAAGTCCACCAATAAATTATCTTTCAAAAAAGAAAGGTAAGAATTTTTTTTTTTTTAATCTTTGAACAAAAAATTCTCACGTAGTGGTTTTCTGCTAATCGCTTCAGCGCGCCATGTCAAAAATTTTAAAAACACCCTTCGCGCGAAGTAAAATTCTGCCGCACCTTATTATCGAAAAACAAAAAAAAAAGGACAAATGCGGAAAGAGTTTGTCGACATTTTAAGACCTCGCCCGAATTTCTACGACGAACAGGCGAAAAATGAAAAAAAAACTTAATACTTCGTGGATGCATCATGTATATCAAAATTCGAAAAAAATCAGTAGATTCTTATTGTCTAAAATGTCAGTCATGATATACAGGAATTTTTTTAAAACTTTTTTTGTTGTAAAATGAAAGGTCTTAATTTTAACACCGTAGTATCAATGGATGATTTATAGTTAATAAAATTGTGAATAAAATTCGTTTTTATATAATCCGATCGAAAAATAAGAAGCGGAGAAAATTTCCAAAAATCGGAAAATGTTTAAATTAATTAAAAAATTATTGACTTTTTTAATTTTTTAATACGTAGATCTCTAGCTTTATGAAAATAAAGTGATTAATATGTAATTTATTTTTGCAAAATTTTAGCTTGATCTGATAATTAGTTTTCGTACAATACTGATGTTAATTAAATTATGTAAAAATTTATAAAGTTATTTCCAACTTAATGTTTCAAAAAACATAATTGTTGCACAACAATTTCGTTTTTACATTACATTTCGTTTAAATATTTCGAATTATCTAAAAAATGTGGATAAAGTTGACTAAAAACGGCCGAGTGCCGGAGGAGTAGAGATAGTTAAAATCGAAGAATTGTAATCTATAGTAATAAAAGTGAAATCCGCGTTAACTAACCCCTGAATTATTCTTTTCCCATCCCCTCATAAAATTGAACGCGCTCGGCTGTTTATGATCATCTTTATCCTCATATTTTATGCAATCCGTAATATTTATATGAAATGTGAGATACAGGATTTATTGTACAAAACTTATATTTTTTAAAATTGTTCAAAAAACTAAAATCGTAATGTAAGTCTCGCTGGAAATAACTTTGTAAATTTTCGTATAATTTAATTAACATTAGTATTACTTGAAAATTAATAATCCGATTGAGCTAAAATTTAGTACAAATAATGTGCATAATAATAACTTTAATTCCCTAATACTAAAGTTCTAAATATTAAAAAATAAAAAGGATACATTATTTTAAAGAATTTAAAATTTTTATTTTACCCTGTTTATAAGTCCACCACAAATCAAAATACTTAATATTTATAATGAACTAATCAAATTTTATTAATAAAATTAATAATATAAAATTCAATGATTTAACAAATTTATAAAAACAGCATTCGATTATTTTATATATTTAGAAAAATAAAAATATGATTAAAATTTTTAAATAACGAAAGATATTATTAAAACTTAAAATAAACTTAAGGATAATAAAAAATGATTGTTTGAGAAGGAACCAAATTATTAATACCACAGTGTTGGAAAAATTGGATTGTACAGACTTTTCGAGAATTTTTAAATAATATAGATCATGGCATATTATTATAAAATTTTTCAGTTAATCCTTCAATACCATACAAAAATTTATCACCGAGCTTAACTGAGCAACTCAAGCCAATGACGGTAATTAGTAATGACCGCTTTTGGCTCGTGAGAAATCTGATAAAACTAATCATAAGCCACTAACCACTAGCTTTTTTTCGTAGTTCTTACTCAGTGATACAATGATTAGAACTTAGCTTTTACAAGCTCAACCTCTACTGGATGTCATAGTTTGAATATACTGTGAATATATAATTAGTGTAACATTCAGTAGTAACGCATATAGATTTGATACTTTTACACACATCCATACACATAAATACATGCATATATATATATATATATATAAATAATTATATTGTTCACTAAGACTTTAATTTTTCTCTTTAACCAGTTAAATAATCAATTTTGAATACAATAAGTTATAAATTTCTATTATTTAACTTTAGTCTATATTATTATTTTAAATTTTCGGCTTAATACATGTAATAATAATGGATTTAATAGTTTGATCATTATTGGAGGAGACAGATGTCATAATGATGATATAAATCATATTGATAAAACACCAAAGTGAAACACAATGTTTCAACGGCTTTGTATTGTTCACATAAAGTGGATAAACTTTATTGAAAAAAATATATAACTTTACAAAAACACACAAAACATATATAATTAAACAAAAATTAAAATAACAATAAAAATATTAACATATTAAAAAGAAGAATCACGTAAGAAAACGCTATTTTATCGCGATGGTACGAGTAAATATTACAAAATAATGACTATATCAAATTCTTATATTATGGTTTTTATAATAATGCTTGAATATATACGGTAATTGTTAGTATAGTGCTCTGTCTAAAATTTTGATCTTTTTTGAATGTATGTTATTTTTTTGTATTAAAGAATGATATACTATCATATTATTAGAGAAACAATAAAGTGATTAAAGGATTAGAGCTATTTGGAAATGATAGAAATCAATTTTTCAATATGAGGTAGATAAAAAGTGACAAAAAAAAGGTACAATGTACATTTATAATTGGAATCGCAAGGACTAGGTGCCTTTAATTCTACTGAATTTATTTTGAATTTATTTCTTGATAAATATAAGCGAAAATTATTGATTAAAAATATTTATTTTGCTTTTGATATAATTCATAAAAAAATATATCAAAAACAAATTTCGTCTTTCAGTTTTGTGCTTTAAAAAGTAAAATGATTGATTATATCAATTATTGTGAAAAATTACAATATACATTTCAACCATGCTTTCGCTCAATTTAAATTGTATTTTTAAATAATAATTATACATAAAAAAATTATAATAATAAATTATACGTTAATAGAACTCAAATTATTTTTCTCATAATATTCAATATTTAACCACTTTTTCATGTATCAAAATATACAAATGTTTAATACTAAATAAATGTTTAGCAAATCTTACTTTCTAATTTAAATATTGAATACTATATGAACAGATCCTTTATTTATATTTCAATAATATATATTTTATTGCAGAAACCTTATTCCTACCACTCGAATAAAGCTTTAACAATTTGTTATTTTGATCAATTTTATATGGTATTTCTTAACTAGTAAATAATTTACTATGTTTTAAATATTTATTTTTGAATAATATTTTTTGAACAATTCAATAAGAGATTTAGAATTTTTTCTATATAATTTTTAATGTACTATATTAAGCTGAAATATACTAAACTATATCAATGGACAGGACAGAAAGATTTAAAATAGACAGAATAGTAGACTCAGACCACCTACCACTAAAGATTACCATCAGAACGAAAGAAAAGGTACAAAAAAAAGAGATAAAGAAAGAGGGAAGGAAGAAATAAAAACAATAATAGTGTGGGGGGATGAGAATATAGAAAGATACAAAAACAAGAAGAACAGAGAATAAAGAGAAAGAGAAGATGAAATAGATACAGAGACACTATGGAAAGAACTAAAAGAGATGATACAGACAAATATAGAAAGAAAAGCAATAAAAACAAGGGCATGGAAATTAGGAGAGAGGATATGGTATGATAAAGAATGCAAAAGAGCAAAAAACAGAGCCAAAAAATACCTAACCAAGTGGAAAAAAGGCGAGATAGGGAAAGAAGCATACCTAGTAGAGAGAAAGGATTGGAAAGCCCTATGTGATGGAAAGAAGACAGAGTGAAGAAAGAATGAAGAGACAAAACTAAAGAAACTGAAAAACGAAGGACAAATATGGGAGTATATCAACAAAGGCAGAAAAAATGCAACAAAGAAGGAGGAAAAATAAGCATGAAAGAATGGGAGACACATTTTAAGAAACTGCTAGAAGGAACAGAAAAAAACGAAAGAACAGTAAGGACGAAACAGATTGGAGAACAGGAACAGAGAATGACGAAAAGAGAATAAAAGGAAATTGAAGAAGTATGTAAAAAATTAAAGAAAAAGAAGGCAAAGGGTATAGATGAGATACTAAATGAAGCGTGGTTACACGGGGGAGATGAGATAAAAACCAGAATAACGGAGATTATCAACAAAGTAGCACAAACGAGAAAAATACCAACGGATTAGAAAACGACGATAATTGTGCCGATATATAAAAAAGGGGACCTGAATATACCAGCAAGCTACAGAGGGTTATCCATGCTGACTTCGGCATACAAAATATACACAGGGGTTATAAAAAATAGGCTAGGAAAAATAATAGAAAAAGAGAACATACTCCCAGAGGGTCAGGCCGGTTTCAGAAAAGGAAGATCAACAATGGATAATGTGTATATCTTAAACCACCTAATAAATAGAACGATTAGAAATAAGAAAAAACTATACATATTATTCGTAGATTTGAAGGCAGCCTTTGACACAGTTAACAGAGAAAATCTATTGAAGATTATGAAAGAAAATCGATGGGGAACAGGAATAACCAACAGCATAAAAAAGATATATGAAGACACCGGATGCAGGGTCAAAACGGCAGGGGGAGTTAGGGAAGAGTTTTGGACAAGGAAAGGACTGAGATAAGGCTGTTGCCTCAGCCCTCTGTTATTTAACATATATATAGCGGAAATAGAAAAAAGAATGAAAGAAAGGAACATAGGGGGAACGAGAATAGGAGATAAAAGAATATGGACTGTGGCCTATACAGACGACCTTGCAGTATTGGGAGAAAGCAGAGAGGCGATGCAAGATATGATGAGTACGCTAAGGAAATTTCTGAGAAGCAGAGACATGAAACTCAGTACAGAGAAGACAAAACTAATGACAATCAAGAAGCGAAGGAAGGAGAAGGGGAAACATGGAAATGAAAAGGGTAAGTAATTGAAAAGGTGAAAAATTTCAATTATCTGGGCTTCGTATTCACAATAGACGGTAAACACCAAGATCACATAAAAGAATGGGTACATAAAGGCAGAAAAGCTGCCAAAAATATATGGGGAATAGCGGAAAGAAGGTGCCCAGGTGATTTTTAAATAAGGATAATGCTCTTTAATTATTTGGTCAAAGGAGTACTGGAGTACGGAGTAGAGATTTGGGGAACGCAAGAAAGCGAAGAAATGGAAAGGATAAAAATGGGTTATTTAAGATGGATCCTAAATCTAAACTTCTATACTCCTAGATACTTAGTATATGAGAAAACAAACGAGAACAAAATGCATGTGGAATGGGGAATTAGAACCCTGAAATTCGAAGAAAAGATAAAATAGATGGATGAAAGTCGAGTGGTGAGAAAAGCATATGAAGAAGAAAGAGAAAAAGGAAGGATGACAAAAAGGAAGAAAACGAAAGATAGCTAAATAAGATCAGACTAAGCAAAAAACAGGTTGAATATTGGATGAAAAATGAGAGAAACGCCTACAGTGAGATATTACAAAGAGACAGAGACATACAGGGACAATACAGAAGAACAAAAAAGACAGACGCAAAATAAAATCAAATATATGGGGAAATAAAGGAACCTGGACTACCAGAATATTTGAAAAACTCAAAGAACTCAAAGGAAATCAAACTAATAGCAAGGATAAGATGCGGAAACATAACCACAAAAAATAAGTACGGGTTAAACACAGAGGAGAGGAGGTGTTGGTTATGTGAAAAAGCAGAAAGAGATTGGGAACACATAATTATGGAGTACGAGAAAACAGATGATATATATGAAGAACAAAGAAAAGAAAAAAGGAAAGTATGGACATATAAGAAACTAATGTTGGGACTGAAAAATAAAATAAGGGATAGAGACATACTAAAAAGAAATAAAACAGACAGAAAAAAGGATAGGAAATGTACAGGAGACAAGAAAGAACACGATATAGTGAATGCATAGATAGAAAGGAAACCGCGAGTGAAAACATACAAAAAGAAGAGACAGTAAGGTGTAAATAAAAGAGAAACATTTAAATATATATATGTAAATAAACTATAGAATAATAGAATGTAAAATATGCAATATATATATATATAGTTAAAAGTAAGACCAAATGTAAATAAAAAAAAAAAAATGTAACTAACGGAACCCGTCCCGGGCCAAAGAGTCGGGACGTATGCATAATAAATAAAATACTAAACTATGTACATTATTTATTTATTATATTATTAGTCAAGGTTATTTATTTAAATAATGATTATAGTACCTAAATTACCATTATTATTGAATTTTTAATGTTTTTGTAGTACAATATTTATAATCAATTAAAATATTAATTAGTTAAAATAATTGAGAAATAGTATCAAACACATTATTTTAATTATTACAGATTATGATACATCGAATAAAAAAAATGATGATGAACAAATTATAAATATACCTACAACGATATGGTTTCAACTCACATGTTGCTAACCTCACCATGAGGCTACGCTACCCAGGACGCGCGCTCACTCGCGACTGGGGCTGAGTGTTGTGAGTGCACTCCAACGGTTAAATAGGCAAACTATCGTATTTTTCACGAATATATTCGTGCGCAACTAAGCCGTGCATGCCGCCAATACCGTCGTGCCGCCGGGGTTTTCTCGGCTATATATAGATGCCAAGCTATATCTTGAATACACTTGTACCGCCATCCGCAGCGTATTCAAGGAGGAGATTCCACTCCAGCTGGTTCAGAGTCAATATACCAGGAAGATGTTTCTGAGACCTGTATAGCAGTTAAGCTATTCTAAGTCTACTGCACTTCAGTAGTACCTGTTGAAGTATACGCTGGTACCGCTAGCGGCAGCGTATACAGGGCCAGTGTCGACATCATATAGAGTTGGCCCCATTTCTATCGAAGCCCCTTTAACACTACGCAACGACGACAGACCGTTTTACACTAGTAACTAATCGTATCACAATTGGTGATAGCTAAGACCCTTTTACACTAAGTAATCATTAAGACCGTACATGACTTTCAAGACCATATTACACTATACAATGACTAAGGCCAATTCACACTATCAAAGTACAACCTTACTTACTGGTCATATATAAACTCAGTTCTTTTAAAGTATTCATTCATGCTCGATTAAAAACCTCGTCACTCTCCCATTTCCCCGAACCCTAGAATCCCGGCATCCAGTTATCTCAACTAGAGGATTCCACGGGTGTCGAGCTCCCTTTTGTACCCTGTGCGCAGAGGGTCAACTCGACCTTCATACTTCTAACCCGAGGGTCCAGCCGTCGGGTGAAACGAGTAACATTCGTTACATATCAAAATAATATAACAAGAATTAGAAGTATACTCATTCTTAAATTATAAATATATACGATTACATTTATTTATACTTTAAGTTATTAAATATAAGTTTTAATAAATAATAGATGTGTATTTATATTTATGTGTTCTTCATGAAAGCGATATAATTTTTTTTTCTTTATTACAATTACTCTCAAATTTAGCAAGTGGAAATATATGTTTATTTTACAGAATAATTATCTAATATTATTAACGAATTCAGTTTTTGATTGATAATATAAACTATAGACGATACTTTTTTTAAACTTGATTTGTATAAATTCAATATAAATTTGTATTTATATAAGAAAAAGGTAGGTTCAAGGGAGAGAAAAGTCTGTATTACTATTTAAATTAGACAATATAAATAGACAGCGGTTTTACTTTTAGTATATTCACTTTTATTTTATTTCACTTATGAATTGTCAGCATAAAAAATACTCTCGGTAAGACGAGATGGAAAAATCCTTCTTACAACTTATTTCTGAAGCGAATCTTTTACGGGCTCTCGACTTTCTTTTTCGGGTAATCACTTGCGCATCTCACGTAGATTTTTGGTCTTTCCATCATCCATACCTAGCTAATTACTTAGCGCTAGTACCGCCAACAAAATCCCTTAACCTTAAGATTATAAAACTTATTACTTTTACATCTGTCGCAGCAGATATAATGTGATGAATACAGATTTGCATAAATTTACACACCCACATAAAATACAAAATTAATAAATTCACAATCAAAGTGCAACTACTCGATCCCGAGCTTTGATTTGCTCACTTATACAGCTCAAACAAATTTACCTTATACTCAGTCTCATCTTACTTCACAGGTTCGTTGCATAAAACTAATATATATATTAATATACAGATAGCATTTTCTTTTAGGAAAAAATGGATCAAAAAAACTATTTAAGCAAAGGTAAAAAGTTTTAACAAAAGGTAATAAAATATTAGGGTTAAAAGTGTCATTGCTGTTTTTTATGTGCCAGTCAAATATTCCAGTTTTTTTTATCTCTTTTGTATATTTTTCAAATAAATATGTAGAATAATCGTATTGCACAAGGATATATTTTAAATATCTCATATTATCTAAATAAAGTCATTGTTTTATAGTAAAGTAACTGTCTAAAAAGTTGTTAATCGGTTATGGATTAAAAATGATTCTTCCATTTAATACTGTGCATTTTATAAATAATCACTAACAAACATAGATACTGTACAGTAAAATTACTCAAAATTTGAACATAAATAAAATATCTTTTAGAAATCAATGCTTGATTTTAATCATAATACCGATATCGTTATATAATAATTCAAGTGATATAATTTAGTATTTTGTATATCTACACTACATAATATTTTGTAATAAAAAATTCCACAATACTTTTTTTTAAGTTAAATAATAACCTGAATTAAAGAATTTTAAAACTATAAAACATTAAATTAACAATTTGTTGAAGGGTTAACGTCATATTATTATTAAGAATCCCTACAACAAACAATATCGATCAATTTACTAGACTTTCGGCTTAATTTAAAAACATTTTAAACCCCAACGTGCTAAAGTTCGAATTTTTTCTTTTTTATTTAATTTGCAATATTTTCAAATGATTGTCACTAATTCCAGTAAATTACTTAAAAATAGATAAAATTTCAATAATTATGAGATTTTTTAACAATTTTTCTGCAATTGTTTTTTTATACTCTATAAAATCTTCTAACATCTATCGAAATTATTTGTCCTATATTTACAATTTTCATTTGACTTTGAATGATTGTAAAACAAAATAATAAGTATGCTTACTCAGTAATCAATTTTCAGACCAAAGTATCAAGAATTTTCTTTACTTTATTATGCTACTACTTAAAAAATATTTTGATACGATTTAAAATAATTAACCCCTTATCAATAACTCAAATTCAATTTAATAATATCAAAAAAATCATTCATTCAAATTATCTTAAAAAGAAAAATATATTAATAACTACTTGGTGTTTGTAATAATCACTTAAAAAATTTAAAATAAAAGTTTTTGTTAGAAACAAAATTAAAAATAAAAGTATTTTCGTGTATTACGACTAAGTAAATAATGATGATTGTGATGATAATAACAATAATTTTAATTATGGTTATCGATGTAAAAGAATTATATTAGTTATGTAAATGTGATTAATACACAATAAAAATATTTAAACTAGACAATAATGCAATACGAAGAGTCATAGCTACGTTGATAATCATGAAGACGTTGCGCAAATAGAATTCACATCACGATATTATAGTTTAAACATTATATCTTAGCCTTTTCTGAACAAGTTAAAAGACTAATGTGATTTATATATAATAATTTTTTCGTATATTTTAGAATATAAATTAGATCATTATCACATATAAGCATATCTAGAATATATTAAATGACATAATTCATGTATTATTTTGATATTTAATAGTTTTTTTTTCTTTGAATACAAAGAAGATATTAAAAAAAAGTACATTAAATAAGAATGATTTTAATTGTATAAATTTACAGTGTTTAAAACTACATAAAATAAAATATTAATTCATTAATAATTAATAGTGATACTTAATTAAAATTGTATTTATTAATACTTACATGACATTTATATTTAAAAGTTGTTTGTTTATTTTCTATATTTATTGAAAAATATACTAAAAATGTATAGAATATAATATTTATTAATTTTTACATACAAAAACAAATAAAATCTTCTTTTTAACTAATTTAAATTGTATATATTTTTTAATTTTAATACATACCGTTAATATAAAACCTCATATGTATGTATCTACTTTAATTTAGAATTTTTTTAAATAATAGTTCTTTACTCATTGATTTATAAGAAGTAAAATTAAACTTTTTAAGTATAAAAATATATTTAAAATAATTATTAGCCTGGAATTGTTTTATCAGATTTTCAACTTTAAAAAAATTTATTTTTCTACTAGACAACACTTGCTTTGGCTAAACATTATGGTACTTTAGCTATTCGATCGATTATTCTTGTTTGCAATCAACTCCTGGTAAACATATTTGTGCCTGTGTTCCCACGACCCTTTCAGTGATCAAACTTTTTTAATCATTAATCAAATTTGGGCCTGAATTGATCATTTGCGTCAATCTATACAAAAACAACTTGACATTCGAAAGTCTTATCTAATCTTCTGCCTTTACTATATTTCATAATTAAGTGACTATTTTCCATTGGCGTTTATGCATGAACTATAGTGTATCGTTGCATAGTATTTTGCCGTTGCAGATCTGTTACTTATGCTATAATAAATGTAAATATATACTGCACTCTAAATTAATATAGATAAAAGATGATAAAAGATAAAAAATTTAGTCAGGTATCTATTTTATATTGTTGATACATATATTTTTTTTATTTTCTTTTCTTATGTGTGCATATGTATATCCAAATAATATTTTTTTTCTACTTCTATAATTGTATAAATATATAGTTACGTATATAAAAAAACTCCAACCTAATTTTTTGAATTCGTTATGCACATAATCTATTAGTTAAAAAGAAATATTAAACGTATATGCAGATTTATATTTTTCAGTCTCACTAAGAATATTTAATATTTTTTATTTTTCAAATTATATAATTTATATCAAATTTTGTAAAAAACTATTTTTTCAAAATATCACCAATATAATAATTTTAAAAAAAATATTAAAATTAAATATAACTTTTTTTATACGCTTTCATACAATTATAATCCTTTGTAATGCAAAATCGGAACTGCATAGATAACAACACGATGAATAGAGCCATCATATGCAATATAAATAATTATTATTAAATAATTTATATTTTTATTATAATTATTACTTTGATTCATCGAATATTTTAGTATTTTATATTTTTTACATGGATTACTCAATCATTATTTGATTTAAATACATATTTATACGTGTATGTATTTACATCATTTATATATTTAGTAAAAAAAATTAATTAGATAAAATTAAACCTCCTGATTTTACATATTTTATTATGAGCAGATTCATTGTCTTGCAAGTCGACATCATAGTTTGCTTTGATCAATAAGAAGGAAAGTACAAAAATCGACCATTGCTCTACTTTCAGTTACAAAATTATTGTTACTAGTATGATTATCGAACTACTTTTAAGTTTTACCGCATAAATTTATACTTTTTAATTTTACCGTAAATACGTAGATACGACTAAAATAACAGTAAATAATTAAATTTTGAATATTTTTTTCTTCTTTTTTTTTAACAGATAAATATTTTGATTATTACTACATTTAATTAGTTACAATTTATATTTTTCTATATAAAGTCTATTAATTTTTGTATATGATATTCTCATGCAAAAAAATTAAAATTTTTCATTCATTCATTTATTTAAATTATGTTTCAAATATTAAAAATCAAAATTCTTGAATAGGTGCAAATATTATTTATTTATTTTTAAATAGTCCTGTAATCTTCAAATTACTTTTGATGTTTTTTTGGTTTTGAATATACAGTTATTTAAAAATTCTTGTTTATGATTCAAATATTTTTTTTTTCATATTAAATGAAATATAAAACATCTAATAAAGTATTTAAAATAGAAATTTTTTCATTTGTTAAAAACATTTATTACAAAAGACCCTAATTTAAAATTAAAAAATATTTTTAATATATTATAATACTCAATATTTTTTTTAATAACTTAAATCTATAAAAAAATTAAAAAAAAAACTTCAGTAATTGAAATTAGATAATTACAAATTATTAAAAATCATTCGTAAATAAGATAAAAATAATAATAAAATAAAAATGATCATAAAAAGAAAGAAAAAAATTAAAAAAAAATGTTTATGCTTGCTTATACACTAGTTTGATCTAAATATATGAAAATATTCATAAATATAATAATTGTTAATAAATTAAACAAATTTGATTGAAAGTCTTCTTTTAGAAGATGTTTTTTAAAATTTTAAATATTATTCAATAAATACACTAAGTACATATGTTAATATATATTTTAATAGATAATATTTAGTATATGTAATTAGTTTATATTATAATTATAAATATATTATAACAAAAATTAATTAATCCAAAAAAAATAATAGCATTTGAAATGTTTTTTCCATATTTTAATATATTATTTTTTTATATAGTGAAATACGCTTTAAACGTAGATAAAACAATAAATTATTAATTTTTTAAAAAAGGCAATACAAAAATTTAATTATTAAAATATATAATGTTTAAAATATTAATTTTGTTCAAAAATATGTATACGTAATTTATTTTGGTTAAAATAAATTATTTAATAAGAATTAAATTGTAAAGAAATTTCTATATAAGTATTTTACATATTTAAATTTTTAATTGTTTTATTAAATGAATTAAAAAAGAATATGAATAAAAAATTATTTTTGCATTACTTTAATTGAAAATAGTAATGAAAAGTTCATTACACTTATAGTTTAGATGTATTTTTTAATGATCTACATTTTACATTAATACAACAATTAACACTGAAAAAATTACTATTGTTAAATAAAAAAACGCATATATATAAAAAGTATACTAAATTTTTTGTGAAAAAAACCTTAGTGTTTAAAATAAAGTTGACAAAATATAATTTATTATTTTAGCGCTGTAATTTAATTTAAGTAATGCTATTATTTCAAATTTCTTAATTTAAAAATATTATAATAATATTTTAGACTTACAAATTTTCAAAGTTTTCTACCATTTTTTTATAAACAATTTTAATTAAAATTATTACAATCTTTAAAAACTATATTTTTAATAACTTCATTCATTCATTCATTATTTTGTTGTTGTTGTGTATAATGAATCAAAATTATATAAGTAATATATTGTTAAACATACAAATAGTTCTATATTATATTTGAAGCGAATATTTTAATATTAATAATGTTTTTATTTCATATCCGTATCTTATTGTGAAAAATATAAAATATTATAATACTATATACAGACACAAAAATTGACAAAATGAAATCTAAAATAATTTTTTAACTATTATAAGTAATTTTACATAACGCTTGGTTTTTGCTCCAATTCTCACATTCATAAATACTCCAAAGTAAACAATAATACTGACAATTTATCGGAAAAATATTTATTTTTCTTTTAAAATTTGTCAATAGTGATAGGTAGAAAAGAAATATCAAATTACTACTTTAAAACTATGTCGACAAATTTATTTAAATTATCATTAATTAAAAAATATCAGATTTTTTGTTCGAAAAAAACGTTTTAATCAAAAATTTTTTACGAATATTAATAATTTTATCAAATAATAAACAATTTCCAAATGAACATTGTAAAGAATAGAAAACTAAAAAATTTATTTGATTTTATCGAGTAACAAAATAAATATGAATAATTGCTCATATTTTGTCATTAAAAAGCTGATCATATGCTGAAAATTAAATTATAAATCAAAAACAGTATTATTCAAAATTTAATTGTTAAACGGTAGTTCGAAAATCGTAAAAACAGCATAATTTATATAAAATTTGTTAATCAAAATTTTTCCATTAAGTAAAATAATTAATATTTTTCATTTTACATCACCTTCATAATTTATAAAATATTCTTCCTTAAAAAATAAATAGATTTTGGCAAACTATATTTATCAATCACCAATTTCTTATTATTTTTAATTTATTAATACTAAAAAAAACATTAAATTAATCTTTTTTTCATTTTTACTAAATCTAAATTTTTTTTATAATATTAAAAATGATTAATATTTATCATTGACGAATAAATAATTCAATAGATTTTGAAAAGCAAAATATCTTTTTGGACAGAATTTTGATTTTATGTTATGATAAATTTGAAATGTTTTAGTTCTTAGCCAATACATTTTATAGAGAAATTTTTCATTGATCAAAATAAATCAATGAATTTTTTTCCATTGATATTTACTTTTTGAGCAAAAAAGAAAACTTTTTAATTATCGCTAATAAATTTTCTAAGCTTTTTCAAACATAGCATTCCTTTTTTATAAGTCTTCATTGATCAGTTCTATAAAAATCTCGTGTACTTCGTTTCACTATCACTTTCTTTATGTTTTTTACATAATTTGTCTGATTTATCAACTATATTTTTCGATTTATTTTAAGTTCATGGTTTAAAATCTTAATTTCTAATTATATTAACACATTTTAAACAAACTATAAATTCTTCAAATGAAATTTTAATTCACAAAATACCATTTAAACCTAAATGAGTAGATAACTTTTAATTAATATTTATATAAAATTATATTGTTAATTTAAATATTTAATATGATGCAATTTGAGTACATTAATGGGATAATTAAAAAAAAAATAAGAAACATATATTATAATTTTTGTGTTTCAATGTTTAAATTGTTGTTATTTTAAAAATTATTATAAGTTTTATTATTATAATAAATATTGTATTCAAAAAATAATGCATACTGCATTTTTTTATGAATATATGAATATATAATATTGAAAAATAAAAAAATTTTTGTTTAAAGTATCATGTTTACTTTAAAATCTTATTGTACAATAAGTTATAAATAATTTCTTATATTTGAAAAATTAATAATTTTACTATTAAAAGTTATTACATATTTATTGCAACACTAGAAAAAAAATTCATTTATATTTTAGTTATTTATGTTTATAATACAAATTATTAATAATAATACTATCATCTTAATTAATTTAATAGATAACTTTTTAATATGATTTCACAAATTTATAATTTTTATTAGTATATTAGTTTGACGACTGTCACAATTTTTTTTTATTATAAATTAAATTTCTATTAATGAAAACATAAAATATAAATTACTCGTGTACATTAAAAAAATTGAATATTTGTTGAGTTATATTACTTACACTTTGCTCAACTATAATGCTGCACGTGTACATAAAATATAATGTTTGACATATCGAATTTAGTTACAATTTAACTGATTAGAAAAAGAAAAAACTCAGTGCGCTGTTTATAAATTTTGTGAATGATGCATGTTTTTTCTGACACGTGACATATCTGGATAATATTTTTTTTGTTTCGTGTCAGAATAAGATTAAGGAAGTTAAAAAAAGTAATATTGTTTACTAAATATTTAACATATTTAAAAAAAATGTTGTCATTGGTTGTCAAATACTTTATTTATTATTAAATATTATGAGTTATTCTATAATTGTATAGTAATATAATAATAATATATTTTTTCATTGAAGCTTATTGATAATCATAATCTGAAAAGAAGAGTTCATCTCACTTAAAAATATTTTTCAAAATGAAAAATGAATAAATTTACAAATATTTTTAAAAGATGCATATTTAAATACACAATGAATTATAGAATATTTATGAATAGAACCTAATTTAAAATACATATAAGCATTTATGTATCTACAAAATAAAAATGAGATGCATACATAACGTTGATATATAGACATTTAGGTATCGACTGAAGAAAAATATTTAAATGAAAATTTTTTTAATTTAAAATTAGTTTTCTTTCACCAATTATTCAAATGAAACAAATTTTTGAAAAGCAAAGCTTACCTCAAATTACTAATATTCATAAATATGTTAAAATTATGTAATTATTTAGAATTTTATTTTTATTATTTTAATTTTACATTTTATTATATATTAATTTCATTTAAATGTAAAACTATGATTACTTTACATTATTAATTATATATAAATTTACGAACATAAATATTAATTTAAACGTAAATTCATACAAATCGTTTTTACTATCAAAATATTATATTATATTTTATAATTTAAATATTATCAATAATTTTAATATATTGTAAATTTATTGTAAATTATTAAAAAATAAATTATAATTTATTTTTTAATTTGTATTAAAATATTTGTAGCAATTATTATATATATCTTTTTAGAAACATTTAACAGTTATCTTGTTTTGATATGAATAATATCCAGTTCTAGACAGAACAACAGCAGATATTTCGTTTCATTATTGTGAGTTTGATTAAGGTTTTTAAATCGAGAAAATTTAGAGTACAGTTTTTGATTTTTAGAAGCAAAAACTATAAGAGACAATCCATATGACAAACCTGCTTAAAATTTCTGGTAAGTTTGTCGTCAGATCCTCTAAATTTCTCTTTTGGCTTCGCTGTTTTTTTCATATTGAATATTTTGCATTTTCTTTTTCTCATAAAAATGAAATATAAGTATGGATGAATTCACGTAAATGTACATATATATAAAGGAAAGAAGGACAGCGGCAGAGAAAAAAGAAAGAGAGAGAGAGAGAGAGAAAGAGAGAGAGAGAGAAGTAGGACGGTCGTCCTCACACTTAAAACCCGTTTACATTCTCGCGTTGGTATCAACTGCGATATGTTGATAACAATCAGGTTATTACGAATAAAATTGGTATTCGTTGGAAATTAAATTATTTTATTCTAATTTAATAATATGCATTTTTATTTCTATAAATTAATCAAGAAGTAGTTATCTCTTTTTTTTTAATAGAGAATCGGTTATCTAATCTTTAAAAAAATCTCTTTTAATGCATATTAATATTTAAATAATTTAACATTCAATGAACGTTTTCTGGGTTTCAATTTTATTAAATAATATTATACTAATTTATATTTTATTTATATTATTTATTATAGAAAAACAAATTAAAAAGTTAAAATTAAATTAAACACATGCACAAAATATATTAACAATTTTTATTTATTTATTTTTATTTACTAATGAATTATACTTATTCTACTAAATGTATTTGAAATATCTATAAAAAGAATTAATAATAAATAATCTGACGAACGGAGCTTAACACATGGCTCATAAAATACATAGTACTACCATGACGTTGATTCTATTTTTACTTCGATAAGAATATAAATTCTTAATCTTAAAAATTATGAAAATAAATATTTTTTACAATAAATATAGTTGATATTTCAAAAAAATTAATATTTATAAAATAGATATTAAATATTTTTTTAATTTTATGTTATATTTTATTTTAAGTTTTACTTTTAAGTAATATTTAGAATATAAATTTTTATCATTTTCTATTTAAGATATTATTCAAATCAGTATTGTTCTTCTATTTAACTGTAATCGTTAATATCTATATTAATAATTGTTATTAATTGTTCTAAATTCATATACAATTATATAAATATATAAATTATTTGATATAAATCATATAAAACATTAATTGTTACCATTATTGAATGTATTCATATATAATAAATAACTCAAAATAAAATTATAAATTATTCAATATATTTTTATAGAGACATAATAGCAAAATGGTCGACCAAATGTATGTATAAATTTTAAATAATTAAAAAAAGAAATTAAATAATACAAATAAATAATTAAGAAATATATGAATTTATATGACTAATTTTTATTATTAAATTTTTTATCATATATCACTAGTATTTTTTCAATTTTTTTTTTAAATAAATATAATTCGAACATAATTTCAATAATTATATATACTACTTGTATCGAGTGCTTTATATAATATTGATCGAAGTTTGCCTCGGTTATTATTCCTTAAACATAATTAATAAATTTGAAATTTTATTTTTTATTGATGTATTAATTATTTTATTATCCATTCCAATAAGAAACATTTTTGAGGACATTAAATATCAAGTGAGAAAAATCCAATTATACAAAAAAGTTAATTTGAAACGACTTCTCTGTATTTTATTAATATATTAAAAAATATTAATTATTTTTTAAGAAAAATTGAGATATTGGAAAAAAAAGTTGGTTAAAAAAATTGACTTTTCTTTGTTTAAGTTAAATAATTATATTCTTATATATTATTATTATATTATAAAATATATATTGTATTTTTAAAAACTCTACAAAATTTTGTTTATTAACATTTAAAAATTAACTTTGGAAAAATATCAAAAGTTTTTATAAATGTTTTCTAAAATATCTTTCTTAAAATATTATTTCGTATTAATATTTTTTATCGACATCTATTATTGATGTCTTCTCAAATATTTTAATATAAATTATTTTATTATACAATTTTTTATCATATATAATTATAATTTTACAGCAATGAGTTTGATGAGAATTTACAAATAATATTTTGATTTTAAAGTTCATGATCACAATAATTGCCTCGGACGGTAAAGTAAGGCGAACGTTATATACCTAAATATTAAAATAATTCATATAGTAAATTCAAATTTTTTTTTGCAAAAAAAGATTACTTTAACACGCTTTTTAAACATATAAAAACCTTTCTGTAATTTATTTTATGATAATTAAAAAAAATAAATATGATTTTGCCAAAACCTAAAGTAGTCATAAAATTTACTTCAGTTTTTTGATACATAATAATTAAATACATTAATTTTATTAATTATTTATGTAACATGTTTATGCAAGTTAAACTGCTATTTCAATTACCGTTTAACTACCACTCTTGACTAGTTCAGGACGTACATTCAAAAGGTTAAATGCTTTTATTTCGTTGTAATACTGCCAGTGAAGTAATAAATTGTTGAGCGTCATTTACTTGGGGTTTAAGGCTATTCCTATTTGCTAATACCTCTTTAAAATATCTAGCAACACTTATTCATTCTCTTGTATCATAAAACAGTTTTATTCTCAATTATATAACTTTTTACTCTCAATTTTCTCGATATCAGAATTTCATCAAGCTTAATACTTCTTCAATTTTCTAATTCCCTAGATCGAACAACCTCATTAAGCTTTGCGCCGTATCAAAATTAACCATGAACAAAGTTTGATAAATAGCAAGGTTAATCTTTGTATCAACAAATATAATGTAATACATATATTATGCTAATAGAAGTGTCAAATATAATATATTGTAATGCTCTCTCGGATCAGTTATTAACGTAATAAAAAAATTATATATAAAAAAAACTATAAATTTTCTAAAATAAACTTTGTCTTTTTATCGCTGGAGGTTCTTATAAAATTTTATCTTCTACATCTAAATTTTCAAAACTTAATATAAGGCAGTTTTTATCTATCTTGTTTATTTCAATCCTAGGTAAAGTTAAAAAATCCTCATATTGTACCAAGACACAATATGATTAGAAATTTAAGATCATTTATTTATATTCGCATACCGTTGTTTTCCATCTATTTACACAAAAATATAAAACTATTATTACATTATTTTATGATATTACTCATTCTTAAGGATAAATTGTAATTAATATATTATTTAAATTATTATATCCCACTTTGTCTAATGATAACTATCGCTTACTCATTTTTCTAGTAGCAAAAACCTCTGGAAGTATGTCGATTAATAGCTTTTTCAGTAAAAAAATGATTTTCAAAAAAAAGTATTTTTAAAACGCTTAAAATGAAAATTCCTGAATGGATCTTATTTTTTTATTATAATATAGAAAATTTATTTTTAGCAGTCCCTTTATGATTAGCATTTTTTATAAAAAATAACTAATATCTTAAAATTGTGAGGATTACTATTAATGATTTTTAATAAATTATTTGTTTTTTATTTATAAAATTCAAAGATAATGTATCAATTAATTATTTAATAGATAAAATAGATTATTTATTTTAATAATTGCAAGTGTTTAAAACTATTATTTAAGTGCCACCGACTTTTTTTCTATTTTTTACTTTCTTCGAAAACAAAAGAATTTTTTTTTAAATGAATTGCTCTAAGAATACAAACCTAAATTATGTCCAACTGTAATAATATTTATAACAATTATTTACTACAATCAAATTTAGCTAATTATCTTTCGAAATATCAATCGTATATTATAATGCATTATTAAAATAATTCCCCATATATTTTTCATACTTATAAAAATTTCTGTAAGAATTGATTGCATTATCAAAAATATATACTACAGCCAAATAAAATAATGTAAAATAAAATTTTATTTATTCCCGGAGACAAGAATAGAAGAAAAGTAGAAAATTTCAAAATATTCATAAAAAATTTTAATGAATTTTATTTATTCGCGCATTACATTTTTATCAAAAAAAGAAAGCTGAAATAATATTAAATCATAAGGAAAATATTTTTCACAATATATTGATATATTAATATGTATGTGTAATATTTATTATTAATTTCATATAGATGAAATCATTTTAATATTTCATTATCGACTCTGCAAAAAAATAATTTGCTAAAATAAATCTATGGAAACTCTTGTTTTCGTGACTTTAGCAGTTAAAAATTGCGTATATTAAAAGGAAACCCTTGAAATATAATAATGTATTTAATTATATATTTAACAGATCTCACAACTTCAAAATTCATTTTTCAAAATGATTACACAAAACTATAAAATACCTAAAAACATGTACTAAACATAATTATTAATTAGCAAAATCAAAATCAAATTTTTACTCAATTGTAATTCAGAAAATGTTTTATCATGTAACATAATCGGAAAAAAATAGAGCACTTTACATCTTACTTCATCTATAATAAGACGAGGCATTCCCCACTTTCTAAAAATCATCCACATATTTAAAAAATTTCTAAATCTTTTAATTAAACATATTTATATCAAACAATTTCATTTAAAAAAAAAAGAAGAAAAAACTATAAACTATAATTCACAACAGTCATATATAAAGAAATAATCAAATATTTTATTAATAGCGTTAACCTAAATAGTTGTGACATACATGCCAAATTAAAAATTAAATTATATCTAAAAATAAAAAAAAACTAATTGCTAATAAATACAAAAACAACAAAGCGACGTTTGAATGTTTGAAAAACGTGAAAAAATATATATAACCGCTATTTACTAGATTACGTCATTGATATCATTTCACTAGAACCAAAATTTAACTTAGCAACCAGACTTACCTGTAAGGACGCTAGTAAAATCATAAAAAATGTGGTGATAACATTATCCAGTCGCAGCATTGATGATGATATTGAAAGAGACGTATGTGAAACTATTTTGAGCAATTTAGAATACTCTATCAAAAGAACAATTTTAAAAATAAATCTAATAAAGTTAGATTAAAAGTTTACCGCACAAAAGAATTTAAAAAAAAAGGAATAAAAATACATTATGTACACATGCGGATAAAAACAATGGTTACTGACGTCATGAACACATTGTATTATAAACAAAAAAAATAATGAATATAATTCTCTAAGACAAAAACATCTATAAAATTATTGACAAAAATTTCATTACAAAACTACAAATCAACGTACAAAATATTGTAATACAACTCAATGATAATGAATATTAAAATTATATATAAAATATTATACTATAAAAATTATAATAAATACAAAATTTACTAATGTCACATTATCATACTCAAAGCATTCGGACTTCTATTAAATCATAAACAAGATCACTTTCTCAGAACAATAATCTTTAACTATAATTGTTCTCCGTACATCGTTTAAAAAGTCTTGCTTTCATTTCATAAAAAATATATTTCAGCTCTACCTGGTAAATCTGTAAACAGTTATGATCTTAACAAAATATTAAAAAATATCAATATTCCAATCAGTCACATATTCATTTTTTTCGACATAAACTTGTGTAATAATAAAAAAAACTCTAAATTAAAAGCTTAAATATATGCACCATAGACAAAAATATCATCTTTACATTACTTTTTAATGAAATTATAAATACAATAAATTTTCTTTTTGACAATACGTATTTCTCTTTTGACGTTACTATTTTTACCAAATTTTGGATACCCCTATGGAAGTATAGCATCTATTTCTTCAATTATATCTGATATAGTGATATACAGTTTTGAAAGAGAGTATGTTAACAATCTTAAAAAACAACATAATTACTCCCCTTCTTTTAATTGGAGTACGTAGATAACAACGTTTTTGTTAAAAAAAAACAACCATACAATCACTAACTGGTATCAAAAAATCATTTATTTTAACAGAGTTATTAATTTCAATTCAAATCACGCAAAAAGTCAAAGAGAAATACTGTATATAATCTTTTAGACACGGCTATTTTGTTTTCAAACGTGTATTATCACTGAAATAATATTAATAAATAAAAATATTGTACATAATAACGACTACCCTGACTACTTCCTAACAAATACAATAGACTGAGAAAAATAAAATACAATAATACACGAAATAAAAAAAAAATAACAATAAAAACAAAATAATAATATAATTTTGTTCCCAAATACTAATAATTTGTTTCAAAAATTTAGAAATGTTTAAAACCTATATTACTCATATTGTCCCTATACTTTACAAGTAATTAAATAACATAAAATTAGGTAAAGATAATGTTAAATAGGATGCTGCAGGTTTTCAATACAAAATACAACGTAAGGATTATAATGCTTGTATATATATATGAAACTAAATGTAATTGAAAAAGATCAATCAACGAACATAAAAAAATAATAATAACTCCATTATTTAAATTCTTTTTCAAAAACAAAAACTTACCCTTGACTAGAATATTATAAAAATACTGGACATAAAACTAAATTATAATAAAGGAAAATTTCTGAAATGTTACACATACATATCAAGTCCATCACTAATAACAGACAAAAAGATAAAATTTCTGAATACTCAATATAAATATTCACTTTTGATTATGACAACAGGTACAGCTATTGAATAAAAACAATATATTTAAGATTTGCTCAGTACATTTAAACTTGACACCATGACAACTTAACATGTATATCCAATTTTCAAAATTTTAATGAGGTTATTATACTTATTATATTTGTAATATTATCAATTGTATTATTTTTATTTATTTTATTAACCATGTATTTTTATAATGTTTTAAGGGAGGCTGACGTTTCGACAAATATCTAACTTGTTGAAACGTCTAAATTAAATTTTATCTTATTACAATATACAGGGTTTTTCTTTCAAAGTTTTAAATTCTTATCATTACTCTTCCTTTTCTATTACAATAAGGTCAATAATTTTAACTAGTAATATTTCTAACTTGCTGTAAAAAACTTCACGACATCAGAATATTTTATTTTATTTATTTAAAAATAAATTTCTATTTTTTCCATTGTTACATCAATATTCTATAATTACTGTGATAATACTTTCTTGCAATAATTGAAAAAATTATAATTAAAATAGAAAAAATAAGTAGATGCAAATTTGTTTATAATAATGCATAATTAATTAGTCGTTTATCCTTACACTTTTCTTCTTATATTTTTACTATATGAAAACAAGTAATCATACATTTAATTAAATACATATTCAAACAATGATAGTGCAGTGTGTGAAGGATTTTCATATTTAGATGCATATTCAGATAAATTTTTATTACGTGATATGCTTATTAAGTTTGCATACACAATATATGTATATCATTACAAGATTTACAATTCATATAATACTAAAGTTCTCTTCAAATAATGTATTGTGTATAAATACATGTATTTAAATATATAAAAATATTGATAACACAAAAATGTTTCATGATTCCAGAGAATGCATGTAGGCCAAGGCGATGAGCACAAAGCTTATTTTTTCTAAAGCAAGAACGCTAATAATTTTGTACACATCCACCAACAGGTAGAGAATAAATCAATAATGATTCCATTTTTGAAATTAAGCGAATAAATTATTAATTGGTATTATATTCATAATATTATATTTCGATTATTTTATTTATAATTATTTTAATATTATTACTTGATTTTACTTATATGCTTATAAAATTTGAACAAATTAACCTTGATACTTAAATTACTAATGAAATTAGGTTTTTTTAATACAATCATTAAGCTATGTTAAAAGTATATTTCTTGCGTAAATATTGATATGAAACAAAGGTTTATGAATAAGCTACATATTTAATATTATGAAGAATAAATTATTTTCAAATACTTAAATTTAATAGCAAAAAGTAGATAAAAAATTATAATTTCATAAAAATAATACATGAACTACACATATAAAAATTTTATAAAAATAAAATTATGAAAATATGAAACATTTTACATTGACCTATATTAATATTAAATAACTATTATACTTTTATTATTATTATTTAATATTTAATAATTTTTTGTTTCTAGTTTTATTATATTCTTTATTTATATAATATATTTTATTTATAAATAATATAAATTTATAATGGAAAATATTATAAGTAATGTTACATTAAATTTTGTTCATGATAACAGTATATTAATTTGTACAGATAAGTTTCAATTTTTTTATTTTTTATAATTTATGAGTTTAATACAGTAAAAAACTTTCTTTTTTTATTTGTTTTTATATTTTTTTTTTTTTATATTTTTTTTTTTTTTTATTTTTTTTATTATATTTTTTTTTATATTTTTATTATATTTGCTCCTCATACGATTTATTAATAATTTCTTTAGTAATAAAAAAATAAATTTAAAATATAAAATCTAAAATAAAACTAAAAAAATTCTTATTTTATTTAATTTAAGTCCTTACTGATAAATTACATTTTTAATTACAATAATTATGCAATCATAATTTTACAATTATATTGTAATAAAGTATAATTAAAATTTGTAGCAAAAAAACATAACTTTAATAAAAATTTATTAAAAACACAATTATAAAAAATTGTATTACTATCATCTTTCAAATTAATTTAGCTCTAATAAATGATCGTATTAATCTCTAAAAAAAAGTTTATAACTATATCCACAAAAAATTATAAGATAAATATATAATAGTTGAAAACTATTACACTATATTTACGAAATATTATAACTATATACATATAAACTTTTAAATTTATTGATATCAGAAATGATTTGATCATATAAATGATAAAAGATAAACAACAAATCATCGCTATAAAATTGGGTCAACATGATCAAATACAATTATTCTTTAATAAACTTACAATATTATTTCCTTTCAATTTATATCTGCACACTAGTATATTGTTTAATTATATATCACAATATACTTTTAGAACAGTTTAATTTCAACGTTACGATGTTTTTATTTACTTCTAAGTATAAGTTAATAATTACAATTTAAGAATAAAAAAAAGAAAAAATATTATTACATGAGCATGAGATTTTTTTATAATTTGTATTCACTATATTTCTGTAATATACGTGCATTTTATACTACATAAAAAAAAACTAATTTAAATATACTACAAATTATAATCTAATCGCTTAAATAAATTAAAATTTTTAGTCTATTTAAATTATAAATTTATTTTTTTAAATATTGTAAAGCATGCACGTTTATTATAGAAGTTATTAGTCATTTAATATTAAGATTAATAGATTAGTTAGGAAATATTAGTCCCTATACATGAGAGCCATTATGATTATTAAAATTATTATTCTTCAGATTAATATTAAATTCAATAATATTATATAAGAAATAAAATAATTATTAAAAATTTATGGAAAAATTACTCCAGTATAATTAAAATAGATATAAAATTTGAAAATTAATGTCAATAATGAACATAAAATTGGTGATTAATTTTTTTAATTTATTTTAATTGAATGACTTTCAGTTAAATAAATCAATAAATAATTAATAATAATTACCATAGATATGTATTACAATTTTTTGAAATGGTATTATGTCTTCAATTAAATTTTTTTTTTTTGTAAAAATTATACTCGAAAACAAAATTTTCTTTTTATTAATATCAAAAACATTGTATAATTATAATTATAATATAATTCTCATATAATGTGTTTCATATTAAAATATTGATACAATAAATGATACCAAATAAAAACAAAAAATAATTAATTGAATAAATTCGAATTTTAATTGTAAAAAAATATTTTCTACAAAACTAAAAAAAATGTTTTGTATATACTGTGAAATGATTACGATCAAAAATTGGTAAAATAATAATTTAATTATTTTATTCTTCCTACATCAATAAGCAAACAAAGACATTAATAAATATTGAAATGGTATATGAGTCAGATCTTAAACTAGATGATGACGATGTCCAGCTAAAGATAATCAAATTGTTATTCTCAAAATAATCATGGCCCTTCCTTTGATATAAAAAGGTAAAGTACGAAAGGGTCTGTCTATACCTATGTATAATATAAATATCAAAGAATAAACAGATTTATAGTTAATTTTGTATTGAAATATACTCTAAATCATTTTAACATGTTTATATGTATAATATTACTACAAAAAATTATTTGTTATTAACAATTATCAATAATTCAAGCACCATGTAATTAAATATTCAATTATATTATTTTTATATTTTCGAATAGTTTTTTGGAATACAGTTTAATAGGTATGCATAAATTATATATTTTTTATATTTTGCAAGTATTCTGAGTTTGTGAGATAGGAAAAACCAGCCTAAGTTTTTCTTGAAGTACTATGCAGGTTCTACTTATTTAAATATTATCTACGTTTATTATTTTGAGCTTGATGAATGAAAAATCTGTATCTTACTGTTTCATAGTAAAAGCAAAAACTATAATAAATTTGTTATGTTTTTTGTATAGATAAGAATTCTCAGGAATAGTCTAATAATCCGCAAAGATATTAAATTTAAATTAATACTAACTTGGTTTTTTATATAATAATAGTTTCTATTATTAATATTTATTTTTATAGTAAAAATGTTAATTTTAATTTTAATTAATGTTAATATAATAAGTTAAAATAATTAATTCTTTTAACTAATTTAACAATATTAATAACAAAAAATATTAATAACAAAATTGTTTTAATAAGAGCATGAAAAATAATGCAAATATCCTTGAATATTTGCTATGAAAATCCGTGTAAGATGTGTTAAATAAGTAAAAAGGATTCGATAACGTTTCGATAACAATATGTTGTCGTTCTTGATGCTGTACAGTTCCATTGAGGATTATAATCATATATTATATGTGATTAACATCTTGCCATTAATTATATCAATTATATCTATTGTATTATATTATATTAATTATATCAATTATAATTCTTATGTATGTATTACAATTGTAATGAAAATATAAAAATATAAGAATTAAAAATTGAAAATTAAAAATTAGCTGTCTGCATTTTCGTACTTAATATAAAATAAATATTAGTTAAACTTCATCCGTAATTAAGTTTAGTTGACATTTTAGATTGTAAAAATTTAATTAATTACAATAAAGCAATAATAAAATAAATTTGTGAAAAAATTGTTTTTTTTGTGAAAAAAAATTATTCTTTTTAAATTTAGATCATTTATTTCATGTAAAATTTCATTTATTTTATGGTATAAAAATGGGAATATGCAAATTCATTAATTTAAAACACTTGTTAACTATTTTCTACTATCAGTATTTCCACTTCTAACAAATAAAAATTCAAATTATTAATAAATATATATTAATAAATATAATTGAGTACTAAAAGAAAACTAAAATAAATAAAATATCTGTCAAAAAATATTATCAAATAAATAAATTAGAAGTGGAGTACAGAGAATTAGAATTATTAGTATGAAATGATTAAAACTGAACAGAAATAGTTTACAACATGACCTAAAATATAGACCATATTCTGCTACTTAAAAATCTATTATACCCCACAAAATATTGAAAAGATTAGCAATATTGTTTTAGCCAAGAGACGAGAAAAAGTGCATGATATAACAAAAACCACAAAAATCTCAATTAATGGAGTATTCTTTTTTTTACGGCGTATTTCCCATGAAAAAACTACATAAAGTAGAATTTCTTATTCCAAACTGAAACGAAATCGTATGCACACATCTGCTAAGTGCTCACATAGATTTATGAAACTAGTGAAAATCTTGCTGTGTTTACTAACTATAAATGCAATTTAGATTTAAAAAACTGAAAAAAAAAGAAGAAAAATTCATCATATCAAAATTTTTGATTTTATTCATTTTTTAATTTCATTTAAAACACATATTATATTCAAACTATTATCAAACAATAACATGTTGTTAGAATTATATTATGGTTATAGAATTGTCATACAAAGATATTGAGTTTTACGTGTACAGAAATCGCTCTTACTAAATTCTTTATTTATTATTATATTTATCTATAATATAAATTTAAATTGTTCGTATTACATTTTAGCCCAATTGACTTTTAGTCTATTAAAAAATGTATTGCAATTAATAATCGTTAATTATTTTTTGTTTTAAAATTTTCTTTTCTAATAATATCTATATGAAGTAAACTATTATATTTTGTCAGTAATAACGTTAAAAACATGAAATAATAAAAATTATGATCATTTAATGAAAATTAATTCCTTCATTCTATGATATTCAAATCCTTTAAAGTTTTCGAGTACGAACAGAGTATGATTATCTTTCAAATTTTTCCTTATTTGTCGTAATCATAAACGTTTTTAATTTAATTAATGCAATTTACGATATTTTTATTTCTTAAAAATTTTTTTTCATAAATATTCTATTATTTTTATTCATTTTTTTTTAAAATTTACAATCATTTCATATATTTCTAAAAAAAAATTTGACATAAATGCATCCGATTTTTTAAAGTATCTTTTTACCATTATCACTTTGCATGTGTATGTATTTTTTCTTTTATCATATATATCCTTATTATACTTTACTTCTCTATTATACAATATTTTAGGAGATTTTAAATTGTAATCATTCTAAACTTCTAAGATCTTGAAATAAGATCTCTTCTAAATTCTCTTTTTATCATCAGTAGCTCTAATAATATCAGTATTTGGTCAATTATTTAATTCAAGTTAATAATACTCCATTCGAGTTACCTAAGTTATAACATAATTTATACTAAATATGTTTAGTACCACATTATTCTGAACTTTTTTCCCAGTTATATCTTTAATATAATAAACATTTTTAATGCATATAATTGATTTATTATCTAAAATCATTAATAAATAAGGAGCAGGAAATTTAAACCATTATTCAATGACTTCGTCAAATACAATAATGATTTTAGACAACTACAATATATTTGACATAGCATAAATATTAGAAACACTTTTTGAATAAAATTTTGTGAAATGCATAGCATGTAATCACATTTTTTTATATTTTCTTGCTTTTCTAATAATACAATGAAGTATATTCTCCAAATTTTGCCCCTTATTAGAAAAATGATTTAAAATTTTCTTATTTTAATTAAACTTTGTTTATTTGTAAACTTTCAAAAGTAAAAAAGATTTGTAACACAAAAATATATTATATATTATTTATTTACCCTATATTATATATTATATACTCGCATTATCATTATTTATATGTCAATATTATTTTTTATTTAATAATACGTTATTTTTTTACACAATCTTTTATCTTTTAATTTATTCAATTTCTATATTAAATTTGTTTAAAAAAAAAAATAAAAATAATCTTGCATAGATTTTTTCTTTTAAAAGACTATTCAGAAACAGAAAAACTAAATTCTCATTTTAATTAAACAAGTTGTATTAATTTACTTATACTTATAGTGGCAACTATTTATAGACATCATTGAATTAGATTTTTAAAAAGCATTCTTATATTGGATTATTAATAGGGATATAATTTTGCAGAAAAGAACTTAACAAATAAAATCTTATTGAAATTAAAGAAATGTAAAATTTGATTACTGTGTCTGTAAATTATTCAAATTTACATGTTCTCTAAATGATTATATGGAATATACTTTAATTACTTTGTTAATATATTTTTGCAAATAAATATTTTTAGAAGCTGTTTGAAAACTAAAAAAACAGTAATATTTATAAATATTCGTATTTTTTATAATTTTATTTATATTGTTTCTTTTTTTTAATTTGATTTCATTTTAGAAATTTCATTTCGAGGTTTACAGTCTTCTGTGAGGTCATGACAAATTTAACGATTTCTATAAAATAAAAAAAATCACACGCAATATTGATTTGAAAAAACAAATTTATAATAAATAAATGTATACGATACTAATATAATTATCTTTTCTCAATTTCAAATAACGGAATGCATATAGTTAATTGCTTTAACGTATGTTAAGTTTTTAATTGAAGAGGCATTCATGAAAATATAAGGAACTAGAATTACCCAATTATAATATAAGAGTGTAAATCATAATAATTTTTAAAATAGATATGTTAGCATATTTGGTATTGTTAATAAATAGAATAATTGTGGCAATTACAGTATAAATACAAATTGATATACTTAATAAATAATAATATAAAGAATAACATAATATGATTAACAAAAATTGTAAAATTAATTATTGGAATTAAAAATTTTATATTTATTTTTTCAGCTTAAAAATTCAGAGATTAATAATACCATTTTATAAAATCATTACGTTCATTTTAGCTATTTAAAACACTATTATCTTCTTTACAAAGCAAATTTAACATATAATAAATACTAATCATTTTTTTAATCTTTTTATTTATATATATATATTCATAAAAAATGTTAAACATAAATTCTTAGGAATTACTAAATCATTTTAAATGAATAAATTAATCAAATAAAAATTAATCAAAAAAATAATATTTTTCAAAATAATTACGCGCATACGAACCAAATATGTTAAATCGATATATTTTTTATGAAATTGTATCAAAATTTACCGTTTGAACAAGTTTTGTAATATGCATTATATATTTAAAAATATAAAAAGTTTGAATTATTAAAAATTATTGAATTAATTATAAATAAATATAAAATATTAATTCTATATATTTATATAATATAATATATTATATTATCTATAATATATAATATATGATAAATATAATATATTATCAAAGTAACAAATATAGTAATATTTGTTACTATAAAATAAATTTATATTTAATTTAGTAACTAGTTTATTTATATTATTCAATTAATTTTCTGAAGGCGTATAATTAAATAATCAATTAAGCAACGCATCAACAATCATAAATAAATAATAACTATAGCAAATGATTGAATCAAATAAACAAAATAGTATATAATTTAAATGAACATCGAATTCTTCAAATTTAAATATGCATGTTTACATAAGCTATTTAAAAATAATTGATATCTTGAATAAAATTGAATATTCAAACAATCAAAATAAATAGATTTAAATATGATAAGATCAAGAAAAAGTTTAATAATTTATACTGAAAAAGTATATATATTATTATTATTTAAGAACTTATCTTTATAGTTCAAGCAATTTTTAGGTCATGAAAAAAAAGTAGCGAGTGATGCATATCAAAATTCGAAAAAAAATCAGTATATCCTTATTTTCTAAAATACCATTTATAATATTCAAGGTTATTTTTATTAACAAATTTAACGAAAAAATGCATTCTTTTTTTTACTTTTTTTGTTATGAAATGAAAAGTCTTAATTTGAAGCTAATAAAATTGTGAAAAAAATTCATTTTTTCATAAGCCGATCAGAAAATTAGAAGTTGAGAAATTTTCCAAAAATCTGAAAATTTTTAAATTCATTAAAACATATTTAACTTTTTTATTTTTATATATTTAGAACTCTAATTTTGGAAAATGAAAGTAATTAAAACCCACTTCATTTGTATAATATTTTAGTTGATTGGATTATTAGTTTTCAAGTAATACTAATACTGATTAAATTAAGCAAAATTTATAGTTATTTCCATTTAAATGCATCGGACAATTTTAGTTTTTTTGACGGTTTTAAAAAATATAATTATTACACAACAAATCCTTTATCTTATATTTTATTAAAATCATTTGGATTATATATATAATGAGGATAAAGATGATCATAAACGGCCGAGCGCGTTCAATTTTATGAGGGGATGGGAAAAGAATAATTCAGGGGTTAGTTAGTGAGGATTTCATTTATATTATTATATATTACAATTCCCCGGTTTTTATTCTCCCTACTAGTCGGGCGCTAAGCCGTTTTCGGTTACTATAGTTTTAAAATTAATTTTTATTTTATAACAAAAAAATTAAAAAAAAATTCATTTTTTTGTTAAAATTGTTAATAAAAAAGCCTGAATATCATGACTGAGATTTTAGAAAATAAAAATTTACTCATTTTTTTACAAATTTTGATATGCATCACTAGTTGCTTTTTTATAACTTAAAAAATGCTCTATTACTTGGACTATTATTATAATTAATGAATTTGTCTACGTAAACTTCAGTTTTAATAACTATTCAGTTTTCCATTTTAATTCTTTAAACTGTAATTATTAGTTGAATTAAAAACCTTGTTTTTAAAACTTTTGACGTAATTGTGGTTAAATAATAATTTTATTTTTTATATTATTATTTACATGTTTTTCCATCTATCATAATTTATAATTTTATATGAATCTTAATTTGTTGTAAAGTGCAATCAAAATTTGCCATCAACTACTAAAAAAAATATTAAAAAATTATTGATCACAAAAGATATATAAATTATTCGAAAAAATGAAAAAAAGAAAAAAATAAATAGAAAAATTAAAATTATATTCAAAAGACAAAATTGTGCATTACGAGCAATTATTTCTACACTAAATATTTCTTTACACCTTTTATCTAAAATAATATATAAAGAATTAAAAAAATATACACAGTACTTTTTTCAACAATTAACAATAGTTTTGAATTAAAAAATAAATTAAAAAAAAAAACAATTCCTCGTGAATACTTATTAATTTCTTTAGATGCAATCTCTTTATTTACCAGTATATTATGCATATATGATTTACATGTACAAAGTTTAGATGAATGAGTAATTTCAATACACAGCGTCAGTCTCCTGTCATTTAATAATATAATAAAAATTAAAAAATTTCTTTTCGATAATAACTATTGAGTTTTCGACAAGAAATTCTACATATAAATCTTCAATATTCTCATGATCTCTATATCACCCTTATTTGTGTATATAGTGATAAATGAGTGAACATTTCTTTAATATATTAAAAGCAAAAAATTATAAACCACTTTTATATTTTAAATATGTAGATGATACTATAATTTTCATTGATAAAAAATGTACGGCCTTAAATATTTTTCATTATAAATATTTAAAACTGTTAAATATTCTTAACCATCATATTTATATTCTATACTGTAATCATGAAATAAAACTTATATTTCCATTATTTCTTTAAATACTTCAGTTATTAAGAAGCTTGCCAAGTTCAATACTTTAAAAATTTTTATTTTTAATTATTTCGATAATGAATTATTTAAAAAATACTTTCCCAAAATATTATAACAGTATCGCAAATATTTGTAAAATGACAGTCTAATAATGCAAAATAAATATTCAACGCTCCTCTGCGGGTGTATTAAAAATGTATATTCATTATATTGGTTTAGTATTGTTGTAAATCACATCCAACATAAAGATTAGATACTTATATATTAATTAAGATATTATAGGTACAAAGTTAAACAAAGTTTAACTTGCATGAAGCGATTATTTTACTGCGTTTAGAAAGTATATCATAGTTTCTATACGTTTTAAAATAAGTAAAAAAGTTGTAAGTGATAATCAGAAAGGTTCAAAATTAAATCCACACCATGGAAAATGTCAACCCGGTGCTGATAATTGATACATCTATTGTTAAGTGAAAGCTAAATGTCTTCAACTAAAAATTTTCAATTATGATCATCTTCCATTAAATATATGTGCATACAAAGTTTTTGTTTCTAATTTATAATGAATTAATGAAAAGTGACTTATTAACCAAATATAAAATGAGGTAATAATCTAAATAATAACAACGACACAGTAGCTTGATGTTGCATTTTGCCCTCAAACATCTTCATGGTGAATTAAAAATAAGTGAATTAGCAAATTTTTCTCTATGAGTATTTTTAAAGATAGTATGCAGTCAATTCTTCACATTTTTTACTGGTGGAAAAATGAATCAATATTCTATGAAACATATTGAAAAACGTGATATAACGTGTTTAAAATTGGCTTAAATACGCTACAAGGAGTCTTTCAAAAACACTCCGATACCTTGAAAAAATCCGATGTGAAAAAATGCACTTTTTTAAACAAGATGAAATAATGGAATATCAGATTCAATATAATACCAACAAATTATATATAAATTTTATAATATAAATATCATTACTAAAAACTTTAAACGCGTTTTTTCAAAATAGTTGCCATTTTAGCTCAAACATAAATTATTCCGTTAATTTTAAATTTTAAGAAAATATGTAAAACACTTTTTAGCATACTATAAAGCTTACTTTTATGATACTTCAAAAATTACGAATTTAAAATTTAAAAAAAGAGTTTTTTTCAAAACTCCACCATTTTTTTAATTTTCAAAATTTTAAAAAATAGAACTACACGATATGTTATATATACATGTATATAATTCGAGTAATCTCCACCTTCCGGATTGAAGATATACACGGTATGTAAAATTTAATTCAGTTTAATGTTAAAAACAATTTTCTCTTACAAATAATCTACGGATCTCTGCGATGACAACAATTTTACAATTTTTTTTTACGACTTATCATTTATCTTAGATTTAAAACAATATTTTTGATTAAAAATTTTTATTTACAAATATATTTATATCTACTTACATATACATATTTACAAAATTTAAAAAGGTTTACTTATTAATTTTCTTTTAATAATCAATGATTTTAATCAGCCTGAAAAATTACTGGTTGTTGAGCACGTTAAACTACATTAGGCCCTTAACAATAAAAATAATAAAATTATCACAAATTGGTAGCGGAAACCCATATATTTACACGGCAATAAATTTCAAATCCCACTAAAAACTATCACAAAAAAGAAACATTATTTACAACTTAATCGATAGTCATTTTAGTTTCAATCATATGCTTCCATAAAAATGATGAAGATGGTCAAATCTATACTCAAACATAATGAGTATTCTAAAAAACTATCCCACAATAATAACAGTAATAATAATATTGACATATTTAAAAGTATAATGTCTTTACCATATTCTGAAAAATATTTTTCCATATTTAGTGAAAAATTAAAAAAATTTAGAATATATATAATAATAATACAATCTACTAATAATAAAAAAGACAAAACCAATAATTTTATGATATTCATATATTCAAATATTCCAACAAAAGATAGATTATGAAAACTTTTCAACTCTTAATACAGAAATTAACTATAAAAAAAGAACTCTGTGAAAAATGATATATATTAAAATGCAATAATACACTTCATCATTAAGAGGACATATGAAATAAAAATAATCTATATTAATCCATTCTTGATATTATAATTTACAATAATATTGTGAAATAGAATAATAATATATAATGACGTACACCGGCAGTTTACACATTATAATTTGAGGCTGCGATGATCACGTGTCGCATATCCTAAGAGTTTCCGTATATATTTATTGGTTAGTAATTTCTTTTAATTTATACTATAATTTTTGTATTAATTCAATATCTAGTAATTATTTATTTTATTCAATAAACAACTTTAATAAGGATTAGATTTCTCTTGTTGGTGAAATAGTTAGAGTAAGCGAATTCGTTTTGGTTCTCATTGCACTTTTCTTGATCCATATCAACTCTTTCATTTTATAACATATATAGTACTTCAAATCAAGATTCATAATAATTTGTATTATTAATTGTTTTACTTTGCTGAAATTGCTATGACTTTATTAAATGACAAAAGAGCGACCTATTCAACTTTAAATTTTTATTAAGCGCACATAAAAAAGTGATATTAAAAAAAAAAAAAAAAAAATCAAATGTGATAAAAAAAGGTGGTAGAAACTAATTTTTTAATGTCGTTTTAATTTTATTATTAATTAATACAGTTAAATTATCTGAAATTTTTGGCAATTTTTCATTAAAATTAATTAATTAATTAATTGAAAGTGTATAGTTAAAAATATGAAGAATTATAATTTTTCTATTTTATCAACTATTTTAAATAGTCATCAGAAAGCTGAATGATTATACAATTTTAGTTACCAAAAGTGTTGATGAAATAAATTTCAAAATACAAGAAATATTGCCAAAAAATTTGCTTTTATTTAATTCAATTGGAAAAAAATAAATAAAAATAAGAATTTAGTTATAGTGTGTAATTAATTCTTAATTGTATGTATTATTCTTAAATTTAATGTAAGTATTACATAATGTTATTTCATTCTTAATTTCACTTAAGTTCACCATATAATTTACATTAAAAAATGTGTTCACTATAAGATTCTGGGAAAATTATAGGCAGCAAATATTTGCAATAAAACAAGGTTAGTTTTTAAAAAAAATTATAAATAAGTCATTTTGGTAATCATATGAAATGGAAAATTTAAATGAGACAAAATACTTTAATAATGTAGCTGTTGAATCAGCGATGCAATTAAAATGATTTTTTGTTTCATAGTTACAATTACAATAAATAACTAATTACAATGAACCGCAATTAAATACGGATTGAATTTATGAAATCCATTATTGTTTTTATAAAAATTTATATTGATAACTTTTTTTATGGCTTTAATAGGTTATCTATAAATAGCTGTACATATATTATTAATATAATTAAATTTCAGATGATAAGATAGTACCTTTTAAAGAAAAACTATTTTTAAAATATTTATAGTATTTATTGCATTCATAACTATTATTTATTCTAAATTTATTATGTTATGTCATAATAATATATAATAAATATAGTTTTATATATTTATATATATATGATATGAAAATAGTTTTGTGAATTTATTTATGAATTTACAGACTCAAAAAAGTATATATGTAAAAGAATTTATTCTTAAAGCTTTTCTTTATTAAAAATAATTAAATAAAGAAGAAAAAATTATTATTAGTCTTTTAAATTCTTATGATATTCATGAAGATATTAATTAAAAAAAAAAAAAATTAAAATAACTTTCTGTCATGCATTTTCTCTCTTAGTATTAATTTTTTAAAATTAACTTTAAAAAAAAAAAAATAATTCAAAAAAATGAAATACATACTTTTTATTAATCTAATCATGTAAATTTTAATAATAAAACTTTAATTATTACGAATAAAAAATTTTTTGTACAAACAATTTAATGACGTTTTTTATTGAATTATAATTATGCATAGGGTTTAATCAAAAAGTTTATTCACAAAAATACATATTTTGTGACATTTTTACTTTCTATATTTCCTTACGAAATAATTAATATAAATATTATATAATCGATATCAAATTTAAAACAATAATTTTATTAAAAATTTAACGTACAAATGTAAATTATAAATATATATTAAATTAAATTAAACATAACTATTACATGTATGCTTTACAAGTAATATTAATAATTGGTTTTATTAAGTTTTCGTAAGATTTTTAACAATTAATTTTATTATATTAAAAAATATTGTTATTTAAAAGCCTTAACAAGACATAATATTAAAAGACAAATAATTTTTAATTTTCAAACTAAAGAAATATAGTAATGAAAACATGATTAAAATAAAAAAAATTCTTTTTAATATATCAAAATTTTTTCGTGAATATATAATTGTTTTTTCATGGTTAATCATGATTGAATTTCAAATATATATTATCTAATTAATTATAAAACCTTTGAGTAAACTGAAAATTTAATATATATAAAATAAATATTACAACGATATAAAATAAGTTAATGGGAATTGTCTGTTTTTAGAAAATTATTTCTATTGAAAACAGAAAATATGTATTTTTAAATATTTTTATAAAGAATATTTTTATAAAGACAAATACATTGTAAATTAAATTTTTTATGCGAAACCTTAATAAAGCATTGAATTTATAATAAAATGTATATATTCATTATAAAAAAAAATAAGAAAAGAAAGGAGCGTTATCATTAAAATCTTTATACAACTTTTTTACAAATAGTAATAGTTTATTTTATTTACTTAATGCGTCTCTCGAGTTTCTCGTGACAATCACTTAAATTATATAATGTAATTGAATTATTAAATCAAAGCAGTTCTTTTGTAAAAAATAAAACATTTTTTCATTATTATCCATTTGGTTGGAAAAGTATTCATCAAACAGAGAAGACTACAAGAAAATGAAAAGCGCATGTTACGTGAAGTACCTGCGAGATAACGTGGTGGCCGGGTTCTTTCAGAGCTAATACAACGTTGTATGGTCGTTGTCTTCGGTTGTCGCGTCATTGGCCGACACATGTGCGTATTCCTACCTCCTATGCCTTGCACTTTTAGTAGTCTCTCTCTCTCTCTCTCTCTCTCTCTCTCTCTCTCTCTCTCTCTCTCTCTCTCTCTCTCTCTAACTTTCCATCACGCGTGCGTCCTCCTCGAAAATAGGTACAATACGCGCACCACTCGACACACGATACCCGGTGTGGCGCACTCTCTCGATTGCAATTTCCGTTGAGCTGCTATTCTCTCAGAACTGCAGATATTCGTTGCCTCTCTTCTTCTTTTGCAACTCCTCGCTCTTTCTCTTAATTCATGTGCTCTTCTTCGTCGTGGCCGTTGTCTCCTTTACTTTAATTTTTCGTGATCCCTGATCTCATTTCCTTTTCTAAATTTCCTTTCAACTCCAGTTTTCAGCTTGCCCTAATAATTAAAACCAGTTTCACTGGGTAATATATGTATCAACCGACACATATATTTTTTGGATTTGAATACATTTACAACTTTCGATAAACTTGAATTTTTTAGCACGCCAAAATCAATATTATAATTATCAGATTTCTAAAAATACCTTTAAACGTCTTAATGTACGCACATGAACTGCGTTAAACTCAGTTATACAACTAACAATCAACTGGGCCAATTACTTACAAGATACACTTCATTACTACTAATAGTGCTTCTACTTCTACTTTTGTAGCTGTTACGATCTGCATCCATCACCTAATATCTATTTTATTTTCTTAAGAATGGGAAAGCCTATACTAAATCGTTCTTGTTATTTTTTCTCTCGTTTCATAAACTTTCATTAATTTTTTGCTGATTCATTTTGTTTTTGAATTTTTTTAATATTTTGATCAAATGTTATGATGTAAATATAAGAATATATGAATATAATTTTAACATTGGAACGTCGGATTTTCAACTAAATCCAATTACACATAGAAAACTTGTAATTTCTATTTACTGAAATGTGAGATATTTATCGTCAAACTGATTATTGTTTTTAACCAACAGTAGACCAGATTTTAAAGAAATTATGAATTTCTCACTATAACATTCCTAATAACCTAAAACATTAAAGTTGGTCAACATGCCTTTATTTTTAAAAAAGACGGAACCAGACTTTTCAATTCTATCAGCTTACTACAACTTTCGGCGCGCGGCGCGTTTTTTTTTTATTGCTACAGGAGAAGAACGGGAGTAACGTTGTCTCATCCGTTCCACTCTTTTCATCTCTCTTATCTATTTATGTGTCAATTTTTATTTTTTGTTTTCACTATAAATTATCTTGTTTTTTACACTTTATTTATTCTTGCATCTCCATTATCTTATTTAATTTTCGATTTCTAAAGTTATACTTTCACAAACATGTATTTATCAATTTAAAAAATCACTTCACTTATATCAGGAATATCTGTGTAATGCTTAGAAATTCCAAAAAAATATATAATAAAAACTTAAATCGTTGAGGCGTTAAAATTTCGTTATCTAACTCAACAATAATTATAAGTAAAGACAACGTATCTCTTTATTTCAACGATTCCCAAAATAAATTTTACGATCAATAAAAATACAACGTGATTTTATAAACAGTTGCTTATTAATTTTTTAATATATCACGACTCAAAACTTACAAACACACGAGCTCCAGAGGAATAGTATCAATAATAAAATAAAATACTGTACAAATGTACAATACAAATACAATCTGTAAATTAATGACATCAATATAAAAAGATCCACATCACACCGCGGTTTGCGCACAACTGATTTAATACTGTCGCCGCCGCTGAATAGTGTGCCCCACCGGGAGTATGTATATGCGTGCGCACGGCTCAGCGACGAGAATGAAACTGAAACAGTTTCTTCTTCCTTTTTTTACTGTCTTCCCTCTTTTCCTTCCTCCCCTCTTTGTTACTGTCTTACTCTATTTCTCTTATTTTCTGTATTTAAGTGATACTATAAAAAAGTATTGTATTAAGGTACATTTATTTAAGTTTTATCTTTTAAAGCAATAATTAGCCTTTTTAATTGAACATTTTGATTATTTTCGATCAAAAATAATTTTTTTGCTTTTATAAAATTAGTATGGTATAAAGTATATGATAATTTGTATGATCTTTCAAAATATCAATAACTTTATCAATAACTTTATTGATAAATATTTAAAAAAATATATCAAACTATTAATGGCAATAAAAGATTCAGAAAATTATACTTACAAAACAGACCTATTCATATAAATGTTAGTTGAAAAAAAAATTGAAGGGATTGATAAACGTATATTAAAATTTAAAGTATTGATGAAAATACTAAACATACATAGGGATTAGAAACATATATATTGATTTCAATTATCTCTATTATATCAAATTTTTTACGCAATGCGTGAGTAAAATTTATGTATTTAGAAATGTTTAAAAAATAAATATTCAGAACATAATTTGTTTTATACAGAATATAAAAAAATAAAAAAAAAAAACACAAAAATTTCAAAGTATTTTCAAGGAAAACATGTTGATATATGCTAACTCAAGAATAAATTATACATATTAATAGTAAAAATATTCTTTAAAATGAATATTTACTCTCTAATGTAAAAATATTAAAACTATAACGATATCTAAAATAAATAATTTGTTATTAACCATTTATAAAAAAACATAGTTTCATAAAATATTATTGCATAATAAAACATTATTTTTTTAAATTAATAATCGATTAAAACATATATAAAAGTATATTTTGAATTTTGATAATTAGTAATAGCTAGAATAGAACACAATAGCTTCGTTCACTAATTATAATTAAATCAAGAAAATAAATAAAAATTAAATTATTTTAAAATAAGTTATATTAGCATAAATAATAACTGTTATCCTAGTGCACTTGATATATATGCGATATTATGCATCACAATTGCTATTACTAATCATTAAAATTAAAAATATACTTTTTTATATTTTTTAGTCAATTATTAAATTCAAGTAATATAATTTGTGTATACGATATTAGTTTTATTAACTATTTTTTTTGTCGTTTTATAATTTTTTTACTTTTTTTTATTTTTTACTTTTTATACAATAATATATAATATTAAATTTTTCATACATAATTCTGTAACAATCATTTAATAACTTAAATGAGTATAATTAAATTGTTATGCATGCATAACAATTGCATATCGTTTACGAATGTGTTAAAATAACACTAATGATAACCCAAATTTTATCACAACATATTGACATTAATACTGATAATTACAATACAAGTAGATTTTCAGTGAAGAAATATAAATCGTTTTTAATTAACATTTTGTCATCACAAATTTTAATTTTATTACACGTCAAGTAACAAATAAAACTTTTGATGGGTAAAAAAAACATGAATAAGTAATTATTTACTATTATACAATTATACTTGAAAAGAATTTGGCCAAATCATTATGTGAATATTAATTCACTAATATCAATATATATAATCACAATGATTAAGCAATTCTATTTTTAAACTTATAAATATCATACAATTTCTATTTTACGTTAATTAATTAATATGTTATATCTATAACGTATTTAAGTGATATAACCTAACTTAAACTATATGTATATATGTGTATGTATATATACATATATATATATATATATGGATATATGTATATTTATATGTATATGTATATGTAAATATATATATTTTATTGATTACCAACTGCTTGAAATATTAAAATATTTTTTTTAATGAAAACAATAGATGGATGGAATAGCTGGTAAAAAAATTATATTAAAAAAAGAAAAAAAATAATCATGTACAAAAAATTATTATGGGCGTAACATGACGTCATGTGACAAGTCTTTTTCAACAAAGTATGAATGTGATAAAATATTGTCAAAAATCGTCAAGGGGTCCAAAATATATAAGCGTTGCTTTGTGTTCTATTATAATCATAAATTAATAATAAATGAAGTATAATCATTAAATATATAATCTAATAATTCTAATTTTCTTTATTATTATTATTATTACTACTACTATTATTATTATTATTATTATTATTATTAATATTATTGTTATTTTTGTTCTTATCATTATCATGACCATCGCCATCAGCATCATTATTTTTAATCTTGTAACTATTAAATAAAGTAATAAATCAGAATAACTTCAATTTATTTCATGAGAATATTATTTAAATTAATTCTTCATCTTTTCATTTAATATCTTATTTGATATTATAATATTAGATGTACATGATTATTCTAACTTTAAAATTAGAGTATTTTGCTAATTTATCAACGTAAAGATCAAAACAGTTAAATTCTTATACATTTTTGTCAAAAAATATCTTTTTTTCATACCATTTATTTCATTTATATCTAACAATCATTGAATATATATTCTTATAATATACCAAGATATAGAGCACTTTTGAGGTCATGAAAAATAGCAGTTGATAAATACGAAAATTCGCAAAAAAGATGAGTTGATTCTTATTATCTAAAATGTTATTCGTGTTATTCAGAGTTTTTTTTATTAACAATCTTAACGAAAAAATGCTTCTTTTTTCATTTTGTTTGTTATAAAATGAAAAGTCATAATTTTAATACTATATTGTCGAAGAACGTGTTGTAGATTTATTTCGAATTGTATAAAATACGAAGATAAAGATAATCAAAAATATCCAATCCAAAAACGCCCAAGGAGTGGGGAGAGTAAGAACCAGGTAATTATAATATATAGTAATATAAGTGAAATCCGCGCTAACTAACCCCTCATTTATTCTTCTCCCCGCTCCTCCTAAAATTGCATGCGCTTGGTAGTTTTTAATCCTCATATTATATATAATCCAAATGATTTTAATAAAATATAAGATAGAGCATTTGTTGTGCAATAATTATATTTTTTAAAACCGTCGAAAAAAATTTAAACCATAACGTAAATTGAGATGGAAATAACTTCGTAAATTTATGCATAATTTAATTAATATTAGTATTACTCAAAAACTAATAATCCAATCAAGCTAAAATTTTGTACAAATAAAGTACATATTAATTACTTTAATTTTCCAAAATTAGAATTCTAAATATTAAAAAATAAAAAATATATTTTAATTAATTTAAAAATTTTCCGATTTTTGAAAATTTCTCAGTTTCTAATTTTCCGATCGACTTATGAAAAAATGAACTTTCTTCGCAATTTTATTTACTACTAAATAAAGTGAATTTTTATACGATAAATTTCAAAAATCAATTAATTTCAATAATCATCACATGAACCTGAATTCAACAAATTCTATATCATAATATTGTTGTTTACAAATGAAAAATACAAGTATTTATTTATAAAAAGGAGTATTATTATATTAATTCAATAAATTAATCTATAAAAAAATACTGTTAATAGTTACTTTTTTTCATTTTTTGTATATTTAAAAAGTTTTTTAGTATTGTGCTATTGTCATCATTTATTATAATGAAAATTTAATGAAAATAATAAATTATATAATAAATTGATCAATATTTATTAACATCTAAATTAATATAAATTATACACTTGCAGAAAAGATATAAAATATACTTAAAGAGAATATAACGTGATTTGCAAGTTTCCCAATTACAATGTAAATTATATTATATAATGATAAGAATTTGAAATTAAATAATTATAGAGCAAAAAAAAATTAATTAAAATAAATATTTATTTAAATGTTATTATTCAACAAAAATGAACGACTATTTACGTAAAAGAAAAACTACTGATACTAATTATTCATATCATATATATATGATTTAACATTATATCTGATTATTCGAAAAATATAAATAAAGTTACATAATTTTAATCAAAATAAATTCAAAAAGATTATTTATTTTTTATTTCATACATATATATAAATAAAATTAATAAAATCAAATAATTATTCGTTGTGTTAATATATTTACAAATAATATGATTTTAAAGAAAATTAAAGTTATCAATTTAAATTAGTACGAGATGAAAATTTTAATAGTTGTAGTATATAGTTACTAATAACAAAGACCGTTTTTTATATTAGACTATAATATATATATATATTATACATAACAATGTAAATTTATAAAAAAACTTTCACTGTGATATTTAAAATTCTCTACTTAATTACAATCTAGTCTTTTAGTAAGGTTAATTCATTATTTATTATTCAATCGCTCTTCCTGTATCTACTTATTTAGAAAGATTGCTTATCAAATTCTGTTAGAACATATTAAATGTGAAATAATTTTCTTTAATCAGTCCCAATTTATTAAAGTATACAATATGTATTTTGAAATTTTTTTTTATTCAGATTCACTACAAACTCGTAAGATCAGCCTTTTATGAAAAACTAACATAGTTAGAGTGACACAAAAATACAAATTGCATTTCAATAACGTCCTGTGTACTTAAGCGATTCTGTGATATCAAAATATCCTCTTAGAAGTTCCCTGAACTTCTTCAAAGTGATAGTTTTTTAAACAACTTTTCTCGGTATGAGAATCAGGGATCTTCGATACGATAGATTAGGCTCTTAAAGTTGCAAATAAAGTTTTATTTTACGAAAACTGAAGGTTTCCTCGTTAGAATCATTGCTGTTACTACAGTTAGTGCAGACGACAACATTCTCGAATCACCTTTTGTTAACCTAACCGCTCTTCAAATGTACAAGATATTGCGCTGATCTGTATTGTGTAGCCCTTTGTATAGACATAATATTACACAAGATTAAATAGAATAGGGGGGGGGAGGTACTGAATGAAAGTGGGGGATTCATAATTTCGTAAGCGCAAATGAGTACGTGTATTTTGCTGCATAGTGTAAAACCGAAAGAAAAATAAAAAGAAAAAGCGAGATAGAGAGAGAAAGAGCACGCGATAGTCATAGTGGGGCAGCTGCCTAGTACAAGATATAGAACTAGGTCATGGAATGAAGATGTTCTCATACGAAGCACTTGCTCTGTGAAGTCATTAGTGCATATATTATTATAGCCTATAGTATGTATCTATGCGTTTCAGAGGCCTTTATATATAACATGACTTGTTATATAAAGACTAAACTTGTTTTATAATACAGATATTTTAGAAGAAAAAAGACGAAAATGGAAGTAGTATGAAATATATAAATATATAAAAAAAAAAAAAAAAATTTTTTTTAGTTAGTCAATGACAAAGGGTAGAAAAGTAATATAGGGATAGTATATGCAATGAATTTTGACGAATTTATTCAAATTAGAATTAATTACAAATTTTTTAACATTTTTAACCAAGGTATAAGATAAAAAATGTTTGCAGAGCTTTAAATATAGCTGAACAAATCGCTATATAAGAATATATAAATTTATATTTTATCAAATAATGGAATAAATCTTGAAAGTTCCAAACATGTAGGAATTATATAAATGTTGCTACACTAACAAGTAGAAGTTCTCTCATCATCACACAATATGGTAGGGAAATCGCTTTAGAAGAATTTTAAATTATTTTGAAAAAATTTTAATTTTTCATCAATAGATCCATCAAATTATAAGAATTTTTTTAATAAAAATGGAAAATTAAAACAATTTAAATTATTTCAAATTTTTGAAAAATCATAACTATTAATTTTTTGGAATATAAACATAATTTTTCTATAATTTAAGTAAAATAGGAAAAAAAGATTTTTTTTTATAAATAGACAAGAAAATATAAATTTTTTGCAATTTTCTTTACTGTTTATTTATAATAAATAAAAAAAATCTTCTTGTATTCATTTTGTTTCTTATAATTATCTTCTTTGTATTTATTTTGAAATCATTTTTAAAATTCCTTAATTTAATATTTTGATTCTTTTTAAGTTCCACTCGTTATCATAGCTAAATGAATGAAACTTCCATTTAGGAGCATTAGAGAAAAATTTAATGAATTAAATGGTAAAAACATGTATTTAATATTGTATTTCTCAGCTAATTTTCAGCCTTTTATAAATTCCTCTAAATCGAATTTCTTTAAATTTATGCCATTTAATTTCATTTGCAATTATTCAGGTATACATTATTGTTACTTATCTCTGTACATAAAAAAGTCTATACTTCATTTTCCAGCCTTTATTGAAACCTCTCTATTTTCCTTACAATATAATAAATAATTTTTAAAAATTGTAAATAAATATAATTTTCATCATTTTTAATTATTTATCTTATCTTTTTTTTTAATAAGATCATTAATTATTTTATGTTAATATTTTAATTCAATTTTTATTAAAAATATATAATAAAAAATACAATAAAAATAAAACTTATTTTATTTTTTTTAACAGTTAATAATTCAAACAAAACATATATTTCTTATTCTTTAATTCAAAATTCAAGTAGTAGTTTGGTATTTTTTTCACATTATTAAATATCATGGCAAAATAAACCATATTAATAAAATTGTTGTTTATTTTTTTAGAATATTCATAATATATATTTTTGTTTAAATTTTTAATGTATAATAAATGTAATAATGAATAAATAAATAAAAAATTGACAATATACAATTATTTAAAAACTTATATTAGTTTCGATGATGTCAATAAATCTAAAATTAATTCTAAAATTGATGTTAACGGTTAAACTCTCACTTTCGATTAGACATAGTTAATATATAATGATCATTTACCTCAAAATTCTCAAGCATAACTTAAAAAATAAAATGGTCCTAAAAATCATTGACTGTAGTCCTATCTGCTCCAACATTTCATCAGATATAAATTGTAAATTAATGTATTTCTAACAAGTAACTTTTTTTAATTGTTCCATAGCTTTCATTATTTATCTCTATATTACAAAAAGTTCTTCAAAAGAAATTTCGATCAAAATCTTTTATTTTATAATTTTATAAATTAAAATTTTGTCTCATTAAAAAAACTAAATATTAAACATCATATTTTGCAGAATATGATGTTTATTATATTATAATATTTTTACTTTCAAATTCTTTATAATACCAAAATCTCATACAAAAAATTGAGTCATTTACTTATTAAATATTTGTTAAAATAAAAAAAAAAATATTTACACATGCAGAAAAAAAAAATTTAATGTTGAATAAACTTTATTTATCATTTAAATATAACGTATTTTTTTATATTTATATATTATATTTTATTATTTTGAATGTAAAGCATTTTCATAATTCATTTTCGATAATTAATTTCATTCTCTAAATTTTTAGCATTAGTAACATATTGTGTACAATTATTTTTTCGAGAATACTCATTTTCTGGATGATATTGAGGTATTTCTAAATATACTATTTATAACATAGAATTTATTATATGATAATAAAATATGTGTACTTAGACAATTTTTATAAAAAAAGAAATAATAAAGAGTTAAAGTAATGTAGATTAAAAAATGCTTTTAATAAAAAGAAAATTCATGCTTTGTAAAATATATTTATTTTATATTTATTATTTATTTATTTATTTAATACAATTCCGGCCTTAGGCCTAGGAATGGACTTCCTTTAACATAGATATCGCTCTCTTTTATTTACAAGTTATTTATTATTTTACATTTCTTTTTACATTTTTACAATTTCATATTATACTTATATACATGCATTTCTCTTGCATTTATTCGGTCCCATTTCTTTTTCTTTTTTCTTCGTTAGCCTTCTCTTTTGTTCTCTCTTCTTCCTTCTTTTTTTCTATTTTCTTTTTTATTATTTTCATGTAATGTAGTAACACTCTGTTTTTGACCCCTTCTTTAAAATTTGTGATTATCCTTCTTTCATCCCACTTCTTTATCTTTCTCATCTCTTTCGTTTCATTTTCTGTCTCTATGCATTCCCACAACCAGTGTGTCCAATCTCCATATTGTTCTCTGCAAAACTGGCATTTTCTTTCCTTTTCACTTAGTCAGTATTTGTTGCTTGCTGTTATGTTTCCTTATTTTTGAAATTGTTTTTATATTTTTATCTTTCTTTTCTGTTTTCATGTATCTTGGCATTCCCTTCTCTCTTATATCTTTATACCATCTATTATATGTCGCATTTTCTATTCTGTTTGTTCTTTCCTGCTTGCTTATATCTTTCCTTCTTTTTTTCACTATATCATATTTGTTTTTTCCTTCTTCTGTCCATATCTCCATTTGCAGCTTACTTATCCCCACTTCCTTTAGCCATCTCTCCTCTGGGTCATCTCCGCTTTCTGGTCTCTCTCTTATTTTCTCTATCAAGCATTTTTTCGTCCATCTATCGTTCGGTTCTCCTTCTAATTTTTCTTCAAACCTTCTGTTCCTGGCTATCCATTTTATTTCCATTTCGTATTAATCTGTTTCCTCATAGATTATATAGTTCGTTGAGCATGCTTCCAGTTTTAGTATCCATCTCATGTAATCCATCTTTATCTTCTCCATTTCTTTCACTCTTGTCTCTCCCCATATTTCCACCCCGTATTCTACTACTCCTTTCACCAGGTAATTGAATAACATTTTTTTTGTCTCCATATCACCATAGCATCTCCTCTCTGCTAGGCTCCACGTTCTCTTTAGGGCAATTCTTCCCTTGAGTATCCTTTCTTTTATGTGTTCGCTATCTCCTCCGTTCTTATTAAACATATATCCCAAGTAATTAAACTTTCCTACTTCCTCTATTTCTTTCTTTTTCCAGTTCCATCTGTTTTTCCTCTCTTTTTTCCTTCTTCTGAACGTCATTGCTTTTGTCTTATCTGAATTCAATTCCAGCTTTCTACCTTTTAGGAACTTTCCCATGATTTTCATCATTTGTTCCATGGCTTCCTTGTTCTCGGCCATCAGCACTATGTCATCTGCATATGATAATGACCATATCCTTTTCCCCTCAATTTTTGTCCCTCCTATGTTAACCTTTTCCAATTCTGTTTCTAAACCTGCTATATATATATATTGAAAAGAAGTGGGCTACATCCCTGCCTCAGCCCTCCTTGCATCCTTATCTGGTCTGTCAAACCTTCTTTCGTTTTTATTCTTATCCTTGTTTCTTCATGTATTCTTTTTATCTTCTCTGTTAGACTTCTATCTATCTTATATCCTTCCGTTATTTCCCAGAGCTTCCTTCTGTTGATTATGTCGAAGGCTGCCTTTAGATTCACAAACAATATATATATTTTCTTTTTCCCCCTTATCTTTCATTCTGTTATATGTTTTAGAATATATATATTGTCTATTGTGGATCTGCCGGCTCTAAATCCCGCCTGTCCTTCCGATATTATGCACTTGTTTGCGATTTCTTCCTCAAATTTGTCTTTTAATATATTCGCATATATTTTGTAGCCGGTGGATAGTAGAGATAGCTCTCTGTAGTTGTTTGGATCGTTTACGTCTCCTTTCTTATATATTGGCGAAATTGTCGCTGTTTTCCACTCTTCAGGCATTTTGTCTCCTTCCCAGATCCTTTTTATTAACTCCCACAGCCTTTGTTTTATTTCTCCACCTGCGTGTATCCACATCTCATTCGTTATTACGTCAATTCCCAGTACTTTTTTCTTTTTCAATGATCTCCATTTTTCATAGAATTCCTTCTTTTCTATCTTATGTTTTTCCCGTTCATCGTTTCCTGTTGCATTATTTTGCTCCACTTCATTTTCTTGTCCACCTTATGCTTTGTTTAGTAACCTGCTAAAGTGTAGTTTCCATTATTCTTTACTTATTTCCCCTTCTTTGTTTATTTTCTTTCTTGTTCCCTTATTTAGGTACTTCCAAATTTCTCCTTCGTTTTTTAATTCCTTAAGTTCCTCTTTCTCTCTTGCTTTTTGCTCTGCAATTTTTCTTTGGCATGTCTCTTTCCATTTTTTCTTTTGTTTCAAATACTCTGCTCTTTCGGTCTTTCCTTCTTTCCATTTTTAATACTGGCTCTTTGTATTTTTCTTCTCTTTTACACATTCCCTGTCCCACCATTTCGTTTTCCCAATTTTCCATTTCTTCATTTTCATTTCTTTGCTAGGGACCTCCTTCTGTATCCTTTCTTTCAGTTCTTTCCAAAGTTCTTCTACTGACTTATCCGTCATCCCACCTGTATATTTTCCTCCTGTTGCTTCCCTGTATCTTTTTATACTTTCTTCATTCCATCTAATTATCTTTCTTTTCTCTAATTCCTCCCCTTTCCTTGTATTTTCCTTTCCTCTATTTTTCTCTTCTCTCAAGTCTATTCTTATCCTGATTGGCATGTGATCCGGCTCTATTCTATCTTCCACTATGAATTCTTCTATCATTTCTCTGCTCCCTTCATCCACTATAGCTAAATCTATTACCGTGTTGTCCCTTGACCCCACGTATATGTATCCCCCTTCTTCGTCTCCTGCTCTTGTCCCATTCAGTATTGTCCATCCATTTTTTTCTGTCTTTTCTATCAGGCTTTTTCCTCTTTTTTATATCTTTTTATCCTTACTTTTTCTATTTTCCATTTCTCCTGTCTATAAGTTCATATATCTTCCAGCGTTCCCAATTCTCGTATTCATATCCCCCATTATTATAACATCTGTGCTATCGTTGCAGCTTTCTTCCTCTATTTTATCCATTGTCTTCTCCACTTCTCCGCTGCCATATATCCCCCATATATCCATGCTTTTTCCCCTGTTATTATACTTTATCCTTGTTTTTACCATACCTTCTCGTTTGTGGATTCCTATTTCCTTTATTTTTATTCCCCATTCCTTTTTAACCCCTACAATAATGCCTCCTTTCGCCCTTTCCTTCTTCTTTTCTCTAGTTGCTGGTATTATTTTCCATCTTATATCATTCGATAATATGTTTTGGCACTTTTCTATATCCTTCCCTTCTACCCATGTTTTTGTTAAACATACGTAATCCATTCCCTCTACATATTTCCAGAATTCCCTGTCTTTTCCCCAGAATCCCGCTATATTCCAATATATTAGATTTCTGTTTATATTTCTGTGCTCCCTTTCCTTTTAGTTTGCTCCTGCTCCTTTCCTAGCATTGTTGGTCCTTCTTATCCTTCTTTTCTCATATCTTTCACCTTCTCCTTTTATAGTCCATCCCTCCTTTATGCTAAATCCTTCTGTTCTTCTGTTTTTCTTATTTCTTGCCCTTCTGTCTACCTTTTGTCTCCTCTTGCCTCTTTTTCTCTATTATCTTTCTTCAGTCCTTCTTCCTGTTGTACATTGTTATTGTTCTTTTCTTCCACCTTTTCGCTCCTTTTATTTTCATTTGTATTACCTTCTCTCTCTGAAACCTGCTCCCTCCTTTCTTCCATCGTTTCCCTTCTTCTCATTTCTCTCGCCTTCTCATCGTCCCATCTCATCCATTTCCCATCAATATAAATCCTGTTCACTACTGCTTTTACATATTTCCCTTTTTCCCTTTATTTCTTAGTCGTTTCACTCAACTATTGATTTCTTTCTGCTTCTTTCTATCATCGTAACTTAAATCCTGCTCCAAAAATATGTCCGTTCCGTACACGTTCCTTCTTGCTCTTAGTACCTCGTTCCTTTTTTCTTTGCTTTCCAGCTTTGCTACCATAACGCTGCCACTCCACCAGCAGCTAGTAATTCCAGTATCCACTTTTAGTTTTTCCTTGATAAATATTTTCATCCACTCATTTATACTCTTCTTCTCCCCCTCTTCCCTTCTCACTCCTCTTACCACCACGTTTTCCTCCCTTTCTTTCCCTTCCCTTTCTTTCATCATTAATCTCACGTTTCTTGTCTCCCATTCCGATAGATCTTGTCTATTGTGCCAGCTGCAGTTAAATCTTCCGCTCGTTGTCGATAAATTCGACTTACTACACCCTCCTGGTCAGTATGTTCACTCTCTCGTTACCCCCTTCTCCGTTTTTGTCTCCTATTTCCTCCATGAAGCTTCCTTCTGTAGTATTTCCATCTAATATTTTCTCCACTGCCGCTTTCCATTCTTCATTAATATACCTCTCTTCTTCTATTTCTACCATCCTTTCCTCCAGCTCTTTCAATCTGTGTTCCGTCTTCATGCTCCATTTTCTCTGCGTTTCCTCTCTTTCCTGCTTTTCCTTCATTTTTATGTTTAGTTTTTCTATTATATCCTTCATCTCGTTTATCTCCCTTCTCATTTCCTCTTTTTCTCTCTTTCTATCCTCTTTTTCTTATTCCTATAATTTTTTCCACATTACTTCATTATTTACTGTACATTTCATTACACTTTTCACACCTTTCCACTAACACCTTCTGTTTCGTCTTTTTCCTTCTGTTTTTTGCTCCCACACTGATATTTTTCCCTTCTGTACTTTTTCTGTAACTTGTAAATTTATTCAGAGCACGCGGTGTCACGACTGTTCGTAAAACCGACCGTTACCGGAAGTCCTTAATTCATGCTTTGTATTTATTTTATATTTATTATATTTATATTTATATTTATATTTATATATATTTATTTTATATTTATTAATTTATATATTAAATTTATTTATATTTTAATACATTTATTAATACTTTCATACTCAAATTTGTAAAATTTACAAATTTTTAATTACTTCATTTTTATATACATGTATTTTTTAACATTCAATTTATTTTTTAAAAATATTTATATAGAATATGGTTAATATTATACAGTTCTGTATTATCATTACGAATAATATTTTATGAATTAAAAAATAATAATTTAATGAAAATTTTCTGATTCAGATTCTATTTATGACTGCCGAGCTGTCACGTAAAATTTTTTTTGTGCCACTATTACACATCTCAGTAGGAACTAATCTCGCTAACCCCATCGCCACCGGTCCTACTTTCCTACACCTCCACGGCTGTGCATACGGTGAAATCAGAAAAGTGACTTTGCGCAGCCCCGTGGTGACCCACCTTTACTTGTACTCGGCGCTTGCTGAAGCAGCAGAAAAAAATACAGAAGGGCGCCTTGTTCTTACTAAACTAACCGGTGTAGAACATCAGCGCGCGCTGGTCGAATCGCTTCTGTTGAGCTCTGAGCGCCGTTTGCACTTTTATAACTCCTTCCCTAGTACTCCTAGTACTCACCGGAAGCCAGCCTGGCTTCACCCTTGGGGTGTGACTCGAGAAGCTGGAGAGCCAAACGCGTGCGGATACTGATCTCTTTATCCTGCACGCCCTAATTTCCCGCGTTAAACTCGTGTTGACAATTGACGCCACCGAGGTGACTACTGTTACCGAGGTACCGAGGTGGCTACTCTGGACTATCTTGTTAAGTTAAGAAGAAGAAAAGAATTACTGCCTCACCCCGCGCCGCAGTCTAACACCTAGCACTTCCTCTCATGGCGAAACCTGAACACCGGATGACCACAAAAAAGAATGCAATAACATGTCTGTCCGGGTAGAGCAGGACTGACCCCTGCCGCAACACCATCAACTGATGCTGCCCCCTCGTATTGAAATCTGGACCGTCACGAAAGCGTAGCGAATTCACGACCAGCCGTCCGGAGCGAGGACTCCAGCGTTTCTTCTTCGCGGTGAAAATTTGAATATAGGATGCAGCACTGATTTTGTTTAGTATTATTAAATAAAGTTATTTTTTTTATATATATTATATATATATGTATTTTTTTTTATTTACGTTATAACTGCTAATATACTTACCGCACCATACTCCCACTATTTTTCTTTAATAGTTTATATAAAATTACCACGTTTATATTAACCTATGTAATAATCTAATCTCTATATTATAATTAAACTTATTTTACTTTTTTTAACCCTAACGCTGGCTTACTATTTTTAGCTAACACCTCACTCTCCGCTCGATCCCCTCGCGAACCCTGAAACCAACGAGCTAATTCCGACCGATAGAAGTTCACACCGTTAAATATTGAATTCTATTGATTTTTTTAGTTTGTGATTTTATAAATGTAATTTTATATTTGATTTGAAATTTATTTTATATTTAACAACCTAAAATAATATAAATGTTTCGGTTTTGTTTACAATTGTTTACCAACAATAATTGTAATATAACTTTATTTATTTATATATACATCCCAGCTCTAGGCCTAGGGACGGGTTCCGTATTTACATATATTTTTACATATTTTACAAAGTATAATACATATTTTGTTTTATATAATATTTACATTAATCTTTATCGATATATATACAGTATCACATTTAATGTTTTTCATTTCACTGTGTTTAACACTGTTTATTTGTTCTTCAGATTCTTCTTTTTTATTACTGTTTTTCGTCTACTTTCTCCTTTCTAATCTTGTTTCTAATTCTATGGTATCCTTAAGTGTCTCTTTTTCCAAAGTTTTCCTCCTACACCTTTTCATTATTTCATTTTCCCCTTCTCTCTTGCCTCTGTCTCTTTCTTCTCTTATCTAAACAGGTCTTTTGTCTCCTCGCAGTTTTCTATCCAATGTCTCCAGTCACCATCTTCTTTCTCACATAGTTGGCATTTCCTTTCTTCTGGTTTCAACCAGTACTTGTTCGCCGTCGTGATGTTCCTACATCTTATTCTGGCCATTTCCCTCATTTTCTTCGAGTTGCCTTCTTTCTGTAGGTATAGTGGTAATCCGTTCTTATTTATTTCTACATAAGTCCTGTTATATCTTGCCTCTGTCATTTTACACCTTCTTTCCTGTAGTTGTATATCCCTGTCTCTTCTCTTTATTTCTGTATAGATGTTCTTGTCTTTCCTCTTCCAGTATTCTAGTTGTGCTTTGCTAAATCCTATTTTGTTTAACTATGTTTCTATGTTATCTTTCTTTTCTTGCCTATTTCTTGCCCATTGTTCCTCGAAACATTTCTTTATCCATGTGTGTCCCTCCATGTTCTTTATCTTTTTCTCATATTTCATAATTCTTATCTTCCGTTTTCCATCCATCCTGTATTCATCTGTCTCCTCATAAACTATATATCTCGGGGTACAAAAGTCGAGTCTTAAGGTCCACCTGTAATAATCGACCTTGATTCTCTCCATTTCCTTCGCATTTTCCATTCCCCATATCTCCACACCATATTCCATGACACTTTTTACCAGGTATTGGAACATCATTTTCCTGAGCTTAAAGTCTCCCTGACACCTTCTTTCTGCCAAGCCCCATGCTTTCCTTGCCGCGATTCTGCCTTTATTCATCCTCTCTCTTATCTGGTCATCGTATTTTCCATCATCTCTGAAGACGAAGCCAAGGTATCTGAAGTTTTTTACCATTTCTATCTTCTTTCCCTTCCATTTCCATTCTTTAGCTTTTATTTTTCTTTCGCTTTTTGCTACCATGACTTTCGTCTTCTCTGTATTTAGTTCAAGATTCCTCTGTTCCAGAAAGGCTTTTAGGGTTATCATCATGGCTTGTAGAGCTTCTCTGTTTTCACCTAGGATTACCAGATCGTCAGCGTATGCTAGCGTCCATATCCTTTTGTCTTTTATCTTTGTTCCTCCTGTTTTTTTCTTTTCCATTTCTTCGTCTAGCTCCGAGATGTAGATATTGAACAGGATCGGCATAAGGCTGCAGCCTTGTCTCAAGCCTTTATTTACCCAAAACTCCTCTGTTGGTCCTTCTCCCGTTCTCACCCTACATCTCGTTTCCCTGTATATCTCCTTTATTCTGTAGATTAGTTTCTTATTAATCCCTTTCCTTTCCATTATCTGCCAGAGCTTCTTTCTGCATACAGTATCAAAGGCTACTTTAATGTTCACAAACATCATATATAGTCTCTTTTTTTCTTTTATACTCCTTCTTATTAGATAGTCTAGGATATATATGTTGTCCATGGTCCCTCTTCCTGCCCTAAACCCTGCTTGTCCTTTCGGGATTACTCCTCTCTCCTCCGTTTCCTTCTCAATTCTGTTCCTCAGTATACCTGTGTATATCTTATACCCTAATGTAAGCATGGATAGACCTCTGTAGTTCCCTGGGTCTTCTTCGTCTCCTTTTTTGTAGATTGGCACGATAATTGCAGTCATCCAATCCTGCGGGATTGTTCCATTTTTCCATATTTTCTTTAGGATTTCTCCTATCCTGCTTTTTATCTCTGCGCCTGCGTGGATCCATGCTTCATTTGGTATCTCATCAATTCCTGTGGCCTTCTTCTTTTTGAGTTTATCCCAGACTCTTGTAATCTCCCAGTCTTCTAATACCTCTGTCTCCTCTTGGATATCTTTCCTTGTTTTCGATTTAGGCTCTCCTCCTGTTCTTTTTTCTTTCCCTCCAAGTAGGTCCATAAAATGTCTTCTCTGTTTCCTTACTAATGCTATTTTTATTTTTTATTTTTTTGTTTTCTCCCTCTGTTCAGTTATTCCCATACCTGCCCTTCATTTTTTAGTTTTCTTAACTCCTCTTTATCTCTTTCATTTTGCTCTGTTCTTTTCTTTTCACATGTTTCTTTCCACTCCTTTCTTTTCCTTAGGTATTCTTCCTTATCGGTTCTTCCTTTCTTCCATTTTTTCAGCGCCTTTTTTGCTTCATTCTTTTGCTTCTTACATTGCCTGTCATACCACTTTCTGTCTCCTATTCTCCATTTCTTCCTTCTTATCTCTCTTTTTTCAATACTGTCTTTTATTTTCTCCTTTATTTCTTTCCATAGAGTTTCTATATCTTTTCCTTCTTTTGCTTTTTCATACATTCCCTCTGTTTTTTCTTTGTACTTCATTATGCTTTCCGTGTTCCAGTTATTTATTAGTTTTCTTTCTTCTTCTACCCTTTCTTCTCTCTCTCTCTTCCTTTTCTTTTCTCCTGTTTTCAGTGTCACCACCAGTGGTAGGTGATCTGACTCTACCCTTTTTTCTATTCTCATTAGCTCTATTCTCTCCTTTACTTCCCTGTCCGCTATTAACAATTCTATTACTGTATTACCTCTTGCACCTATGAATGTGTACTTCCCCTGCTCATCTCCTCTCGTCGCACCGTTTAATACACATAGCCCGTTTCGTGTTATATTGTCCATGAGAGTTTTTCCTTCTCTGTCCACTTTTTTGTCCTTGCTTTTTCTTTTACACTCTTTGCCTTCCCCATATTCTTGTGTTCTCACTCCCCACTCTCCTGTCCTCACGTTAAAATCTCCCATGATGAGTTTTTCTTTTTCTCCCCCGTAGCTCTCCTCTTCTATTATTTTCCATTGCTTCTTTGTATCTCTCCCCGGGTTTACGTAGATTCCCCATATATCCATCATTTTTCTACCATCTTCTATTTCTATTCTCGTTTTCACCATCCCTTCTCCCATGTCTTTGCCTATCTCCCGTGCTTTTGTTGACCAGCTTTTTTCTATCCCTATCATTATACCCCCTTTCGCTCTTCCTTTTCGCTTCTCCCTGCTCGGACCAAATAGGGTCCATTTCATGTGTCCTGGTAGTTTATCTTTCAGTTTTTCTATGTCTTTCTACACTACCCATGTTTCTACCATGCAGACATAATCCATTTTCCCTATATATTCCCAAAATTCTCTGTCTTTTCTCCATATCCCTGCTACGTTCCAAAAAAGGATTTTCCTTGTCTCCTCATCTGTATTTTTGTTTTTCTTTTCTTGTCTATCTTTATGTTTCTTTTCTTGCTTCCCTTCATCTTCTGATTTATGTCTATTCTTTCTTTTGTTTTGTTGTCATCTCTGTTCTTGTTCTTCTGTGTCTCTTGTCTTCTGTGTATGTATATTTTTTGTTTGTCTGTTTTTTTATCTTTGTTCTGTCTTATTTTATCGTTTTTTCTGTCTTTCTTTGTTGTATGTTTGTTCTTTGTCTTCTTGTTTGTGTTGTTGTCCCATCCCTTCTCTACATTAAATTTTTATTTTCTGTATTTTTTGTGTTTTTTTCTTTCTCTTCCACTTTCTCGTCTGTTGTTTTTCTCTCTTCTCCGTCTATCTTTTCTCATTGTCTTGTGTTGTCTTATTTGTTTCCTCTGTCTCTTTTTTATCTGTGACTTCCTCTTTTTCTTCTTCTTTCTCGTTCTATTTCTCTTCTCGGTTTTTTCCTTTGTCCATCTTTTTCTTCATGCTTTCCAACAACCTGTCCATTATCTCCTTACCTACCCATCTTTCCCACTTTCCATTTATAAATACTTTCTTCAAACCTACCTTCGAGAAGAATCCTTCCTGTCACGCCCTCCTTACCCAGCCTCTGATCTCTTCCTGCGTTCTTCTCTTCTCGAAGGTTAGGTCGAAGTCCATATATATATCCGTACCAATTAGTTTTTTCCTAGCGTCCCATATTAAGTTTCTTTTGTCCCTGTTTTCCGTTTTTATGACTATCATTCTCCCGCTCCACCATGTTGCCCTTATCTCCACTTCCAGGTCTAGTTTTCCTTTGATAAGGTTTTTTGCCCGTTGTTGTAGCCCTATCTTTCTTACTTCCTCTCTATTTGCTCCTTTTATCACGATGTTCTCCTCTCTATCCTTTCTCTCCCCTTCCCATAATAACTTCCTGAACTCCTGTATTTCTTTATCCGACATCGTGCTCCCTGTTCTGTTTCCCCTCTGTTCGTCACTATTTGCTTTAGAGCTGGATCTACCACTGTTTCTGCTGCTGGACCTGGATGTGCTTGTTTTCTCTGATCTTTCTCCCTCGCTTGTATCCCTCTTTCCCTGTTCTGATTGATTGTTTGCCCATTTCTCGATGTTCCATCTCCATTCAGTATTTTCTTTCCTTTCTTCTATTAGTTCGTCTAACCTCTCTTGCATTTCTTTCATCTTTCCCTCTGCGTTTCTGGCCCATCTTCTTGAATCTTCGAGCTCGTTTCTTATCTTCTCCATCTCTCTTTCTTGTTTCTTTTCATATTTATTTATCATCTCTTTTATTTCTTTTCTTTCCTTCTCATATTTCTTTTCTAATTTTTCTATTTTTTCCATTATTTCGGTTATGTTATTTTCTTTTTCTGTCCCTATTGCCTCTCTCTCTCTAAGTTTCCTCTCTCCTTTGTTATTTTTATTCTCCTCCTCTCTTACTGTTTCCTCCTCCCATGATACCTTCTTCTTTGTGCATTCTAGTGTTAACTGAGTGCTTTCTCTCTTGTTGCTGGTTCCTCTCCCTTTGCCCATTTTGGTTTTTTCTTGTCTTAGGCTCATTTTATTTTATTTTAATTTTATTTTAACTTAGGTTATATTTTATATTATATTTTATATTATATTTATTTATTTTATTTTATTCTGCTTTGTGTTCTGTATTTTATTCTATTGTTTTAGATATATTATATTATTTGGTTTTATTTTAATGTTTTTGTTTTAAATTTAAATTTTTGCTTTGATTTTCAAAATTGAAATTGTGTAAATTTTTATTTTTATTTTTTAAAAAAATTGGAAAAAACCTTGAAAAATCCTTACAGTAGTTGAAAAAATTGTAGAATTCTGATAATATCCTTGTAGTAGAAATTTTTATTTTATCTTTGTTTATTTATTTGTTTTTGTCTCTATTTCTATTTAATTTTTGTTGTTTATTAAATTCTGTTTTTTCTATTGTTTATTTTCTTTATTTTTTTTATGTTTTTATATTAGCCTTTTATTGTTTGATTATTTATCACTATTTTCTTACTTTATCCAGCTTCCCCTCAATCGCTGCTCAGCTTCGTGGGTTATCCGCCGTCGGTACTTGGCGCTATCCGCTTCACTTTCGTAATGCGTGTCTATCGTCTATGGCGCCCGTATTTTTCCCGGCTCCCGGCATTTTCTTCCTGCTGCGGTACTAACCTCACTTTTTTCGCACACTTTTATCTTTCTTTTCTTCCAACTCTAGGCCCATGCTCGGGAAGTGCCGCTTTCTCAAGCCGAAGCCCATTATACGCTACTTACTCCAAACCTAACGTATACGTTGTTGAATAAGCTATTCTTATGTAGAATGTGAATTCTGTGTTTCATATTTGTTATATTGAATTCCATCACCCACTCACGTACTGACCCCCACGAACATATGATAGTAATAGAGAAAGTGCTTTGTAGTCTTTATATCCAGCTGACACCAATAGATGTTAATTTTGGTGTCAAACTTTTTGAGATGATAGTCCACTCTTCATGTCCAGTGAACCATTTTGTGTCCAGTATGATACTACACTGACTCAACTTTGAAAGGTTCAGAACTAATCAGTCTCTTCAATTGACTGAGCCTTTCAATATTATTCCAGTTATTAATCATATTATAAGATAACACGATAACCAGTCATAGATAGCATTGATGATGTCCGATTGAAATAGTGGTTTTCATAAGATTAGTATCCCAGCTACCCAAGATGATCATTATCATCGCAGCTAAGCACTAATTTTGAGTTTTTGCTATCAATCCTTGATGAGTGCAGTGACATACCTTGATGGAAAGTTTCGTATGTTATAAAAAAAACTAGAGCTATAGCAACAATTATTTTCTTATCTTTACCTACTTTATTGCTGATATAAATATTTTCGATAGCAAGATCCGAGACACTATGATTAGATTAAGGATAATTGGGAAAACGAAGATCCTTGAAGATCATACAGCATCTATCGTTGCCTATATTATCAGAAATTAATGTCCTATAATGTCTAATTCCTATTATCCTGCCCTTATATAAATAAGGTTTTTATATGATGGCTATTCCTATTTGCATTATATCAATACCCTTGGGTTGTACATCAGATGCACTTTTGCTATGATGCATATTAGTCTGTAAGAAGGTCTTATTATTACATTACTCTTATTCCTTATTATCATACTGGACATTAAGCATAGTTCTACCTGCATACCCTCCTTTGCAAAATCATCCTCGTTCTTTTTACTAACGAGTCTACTTCTATTCTAGTTTTGTAGACCAGATAATATAGCTTTCTTATTCCTTTCCCTGAGATCTCAAGTTTAGTTTACTTTCTTTTTTTCTTTGTGTTCTTAATATATTTCTGTAGTTTTGCTCAAATATCTGTATAGTGAGACAGTTTAGATTTTTAATTCTGTACATTCTCGTAATATTAATTAAAGATTAAAGTACTTAAAATGATATTTAATTAAGCTGTTAAGTCTTTTATTTTTTTGAAAGAGACTTTTTCGACTTAAACTAGGAATTTAATGACGGCCTTTATTGACTGATATTTGATTAAACTAATAAATATTTTACTTCTTTGAACATTACATTTTCGTATTGAAATAGGAATTCTGTAACGATCTTTATTGTCTAAGTTATAACTATAAAGCTGTCGTGGTGATATTTATCAGGACGAAATGGAAAAAAGTAAATATGTCTCCTCCTGAATTCTCAGTTATTCCATAATTAAAATTGTAATCCGTTGTTTTTCGATTAGAAATTCTTCCTTTTATTTTCTCATGTATACTTTCTCATGTTCACCTTTGTAGCTAAACAGTCCTTAGCTATGCTATCTTTACTATTTTCCAAGTATAATTTTATTATAGTAGAGTTTATCGTTGAAGTGATTGCCTTAATATAAAGAACAATATGTAAAAGTTTGTATAAAACATTTTTTGGGATCGGCTGTAGAAGTTTTTGTAATTATGTTTTATCAAGGATAATTTCTATAAGACAATACCCAGATGTGGAAAGATGTATTGTTGAATATAGTGAAATTATTAAAATTTGTAAGTATACAGATAGGTATTATATTTTTGTACAGTAGCATACAATTAACAAAAGTTAAGCTATTATTTAAAATCTTTGACAAATTACCACTCTGCCTTATTTTATTATGATCTCCATAATGACTCAGTTTCCTTTCATCGGTTTAATTGAAATTCCATGATAAATAATTAAACAACACATAGATCAGGCTTTTTTGGTTCCCTTTAATCATACCTAAAACATGTGTGTGAATTACGAGCAACATCTAAAAATTAATTTTGCTTATTTTCGATTTTTCAGATCTATCGCTTCTTTAAAAATCTCTTATCATTTTGAGTGTAGTTAAATAATGATTTACATTATCTAACTGATCAATTCATCTTAAATTTATTAAATTACTTGTACTCGACTTCTTTATCGCTCTTTTCAAATATTTATTTTTACGCCTTTTATTTTTAGAATCTTCAACATTTCCGAATAAACTCTTACGATTATTACAATTATATAAGGATTAGTGAATAAATTAATAAATACCTATTCTTAGTCTGTGTTCTTTTTTTTATTTGCTGATAATTTTTCTTTGAACACTATACGGAACAATATTTTATTATTTATAAAGTTTATCTTATATTTATCGGTAATATATTATAACAAAGTATAAGCGTTACAATTTTACCTTTAGTGTTGTTTTCGGAATTATGTTTTACAATTATGTACGAGTTTCTACACAAAAACAATAAATATATCGATATCCGCATTAAAACAATGATTTGAACAGTAATTAGAAATTTTGCAGTCAGTTTACAAATATATTAACGCTAATTTTTATTATAATTATGTTTTTCGGATTTTGTTTACTATTTTATAAAGGCACATAAAATTATGAAGTTATAAATATTTATAATAGGTTCTCAGAAATACTTAAATAAAAGTAAATTAACAATACGCATGTATTTCAATTCAATATAATTATCTGGATTTTTAATTTGAAAGATATTTATAATTGAATATTTATAGCTTTTTTAGATTAAAAAGTATTGTTTGATAAGCTTTAACGAGATTTTCTAAACATACTTATTTAACAATTTTAAGTATAAGTCATTCAATGATATATGTACACACATACACACACTCATATTTATAATTAATACAATAATGTTAATTCTTTAATTATTCACTACAGCGAATTTACTTATTTAAACCGGGGTACTTAAAAAAGAGTATCTAAAACACAATTTAATTTAATAATTTAATAAAATAGAACAAAATTTTTATGAATTTTATAATATTTTGTCAATAGAAATTTTAATAACGCAAAAGCTAATGTTTTATACGTAGTCAATTTATAATAACTATAAGCTTATTAATGTTTTAGTAACCAAACAAATATCTTTGCATAATAAATTAAATTATCTACATAATATCTATTTAAATAAAAAATATATTCTTACGAATACGCTATATTTATAATCTATATAATATTTTTTAATCAAAATAAATTTATTTAATTTGTAGTTCAGTTTGTTCGTGATAATATTAATATTGAACAATATAAATGAATTATTGATCATTACTTAATTATTAAAATGACTAACAACTATCGAATTTAAACTAAATTTTCTTTATATGTTATTACAATAATTAATTTTTTATTTTAATAGTTATAATTTTTATTGAAATGAAATTTTTTCAATAAATTTCAATATTACATAAAAAAAGTATAAAAAACAAGTATTTAAACATTTTAATATGATGAAATTGAAAATAAATATTTACAATTTTTATGTTTTAAATTTAAAAATTTCTTATAAAGCTGTGTTCTTAATTTTTTTTAATTTCATAATCCATTAACAATGCATAAATTAATCTGTTAATATAAGAAGTTAACATTTTACGGTTTATCTTATTATTTGAATTATTATTTAATTATCATTTATATATTATTAATTATATTATTTAATTATTATTTTTATTTAAATATTTTCTTATATTTGAGTTTAATAAATAATAATACGAAACAACAGAATATTCAAATGACAATTGGTATTTTTATACATAAAGTAATTTATAGCAATTTACATTCGATTACAAAATTATTTATTTAAATCCTAATAAAGGTATTTTTTTAATAATATTAATATACGTTTTTTTCTTTTAGATTTCTTGTAATTTTTGTATGAAATTGTATCAAGCATTGTAAAAAAATGCGGTACATAAAAATGCGGTACATAAAAATGCATTTTGACATCCATAGCATAATAATTAAGTTTTAATTTCGAATGGTCAATCATAAATATTTATAATGAAAATTTAACAAATAGAATAATTCATTTAAAAAGATACTACTATTCGTTTACAATTCGATAGTAAGTTATTATAAAACGATACAAGTAAGATGAACTACTAAAAATGAAAATAAATTAAAAATTATCAAATTATTATAATAGATACATGAAATAATTATTGCTTATCTTTTTAATTATCAATTAAATGGTTTAAATAAACTTAGTTGAGATAAATAAAATATTTTCACAAATTAAAAAAAATGTTATAATTCCAATGCACATATAAAAATTATTTAATATACTATATCATATAAGAGACGACATAAATGTTAATTTATTTCTTGTTAATTTGTTACTTATAAACAAAATTAAATTAATAAACAAACTTTGTATATTATACAATAGATAGAACTTATAGAAATTATAATACCGTAAATCTATTAAAATTAATTTTTGCAAATTAACTCAAATAAACTTTTCCGAACCGTATCAGTGATAATTTATATATTTTGCCACTCACTTCACTTTCAATATTTTATGTACAATTATTAAATAAATTATTATTCAATAATTTACTACACAACACTACAATTTCTTTTAGATTACATAAAGGAGGAATTCAGCGCCAGAAATTTGAGATTTTGGACAAATCTCAAAACTCTTCCTTCACAACACAAATTATATTGCAAATAATAATATCAAATAATTATTAAATTATATATAGATAAATTTATATGAAAAATCTTACCTTATTATTTCCGTATTTATTTATAATTTAAAAATATAATATTTATTTAATATTTTATATCATAATTATTTGAAGATATTTCCTTTTAAATAGATTATATATATGTATATTGTAAATTCTATCTCATTTTCCAAAAAAATAATTCTTGACAATATTAATATTCTTTTTACAACAATAGTAATCTTTATAAATATATATATATATAAAATATATATCAAAAATCTTCATTTTACTCAACTAATAGAATAGTTTACTCCTCAATAACAATAATATTCAATATAATAAATTATATTTATTTATTTATTTATTAATAATTATTTATTAAATTGGGGATGGGTTCCGTTATTTTACATAGGTTTCTTATATATACATGTTATTTGCTATATAATTTACATTATGTCGTTATTTACATATTATTTACATCAACTTAAATTTATTCACTGTTGTAAATTGTTGGATTCAGGATCGGGAGGTTCAGGTGAAGAATGAAGGTTTCTTATGGCAAGAATAACTTTTATTTTACAAATCATCATATCACGAACACAAATTTCCCGCAGATCGCACATTTGAAACAATAATACGCGTACCGGTCAAGAGCGTCAGCGCATCTGACTCCCAATTATTTCTTCCGCACGCAATCGGGTCTCTTGGCGTTTGCCCCGCCCTTCGAGATCAATTTCCTTTGTTTTTCCTGGAAGCAACGAACGGTTGACCTTATCATCTTGATCACCGAAGCTTCTCGCATTTTCCAAATTCCGCGAAACCGCAAAACGCGACCACACATTCGTCTCATCGCCCTTGGCATAAAAAACTCCCGTCTTGCCATACGCGAGAAAAAGCCCAACAAATCTAAAAATTCACATTCGCGATTTTATATAAATTGTATATAAATCTGACGGAATGTCTCTGTCTCCGATGAGAAATCAAGAAAGAGCACCTTAGCGACAGAGAGAGAAAGTGATAGAAAGATTGAGTTTTCCGGCCGGAACACATGGGAGAGAAAGAGAGAGAGACGGAGACTTTGACATAGGCCGTCACCCGCACACACTCACACATACAGTTTACATACTCACACTATCAACCCAACCCTTCTCACACATCGGCGAAACTATACACACATCCTCATGAGCCATTTCGCTCTTCACAACACATACGCACGGCCAAGCGCACAACACAATCAGCGCGTTTTAATGGCCCTTTTTAATGCAGATTTCATTTTGCAGGCGTCCCCGCATCCAGGACGTGCACCTGCTGGGCCCAATGCCCAGTCCCGTCCCTAACAACTGTGTTCGTTTTTTTTTTTGTTTGATTTTCGTTTGTTATATTTCAATTTAATGTATTGTTTATGTCTTATGTATTTTGTCCCTATGCACTGTCGTGTTTCTTATTATTTCTTGTTCGTCCTTCTTCCGAATCTTCTTTCTTTATCTCTCTCCTTCTTTCTTTGTTTTGTACCTTCTAATCTACTTCTTCTCTGCCTTTTCTATTCTTTTCTCTAGTAGTTTTGTCTCCTTGAGTATTGTTTTGTCTGTACATTGGTGTAATTGATAGGATTAGGATGATTGATTTTTGGTGTGTTTGAAGAAAAAAACTCAGGATTTTGCAAGCCTCCTTGACACTTTATTCACAGAGCACAAAGATTTACAATCGTCTCGCACCGCTACGTCAGAGCATCTGACTCACAAATTTTCATCGACGCGTAATTAGACCACTTAAAATTAAGCCCCGCCCCTCGCGATCCGATTTTCATTTATTTTCTAAGAATAAAGGGGCGGTTGAACTTATTGTTTCAACCGTCGCAGCTTCTCGATTTTTCTATTTCTCGCGTTTTCCCGAACCCGCGAAATACGAACACACACACACAAACGCACATCTTGCATTACCCCTGGGCATAAAAAACTTCCGGCTTGCGGGAAAAAAAAGCCCATACAATCTAGTCACAACATTCTCGCGGATTTAATTTACAATAGAAAGAAGACGGGTTTTACGTCTTCGCCTCCGAGTCATGCGAGATAGAGAAAGAAGAAAGGGTGAACAAAGCATATAATAATCAAGCAAACGAAAATTTAGTAATAAGTCATAGAAACATGCTCGCGAAAGAAGAGACAAAGAGAGAGAGAGAGAGAGAGAAAGTGGAGGCGTCCACGAGTATACCCTCGCGTCAGTACACACATTCACACAATCATTTCCCTTCCCGCTCACACAAACGTAAAAACTACGCATGTGTCTCTCTCGAGCTTACAGCTCTACACAGCCAAGCGCACAACACAACTTTTGCGCATTTTATAGGCTCTTTGATTTTTTTCATCGCGGGCGTCCCCGCATATTGGACACACGCCTTCCTGGGAAACATTTTCCCAGTTCCGTCCCTAACAATTGGTTTTTAAATTCTGTTATTGTATTTTTGTTCGTCCATGTTTTGTTATCTGTTCTTCTGCCGTCACCAAAAATAACCTTCGTTTTTTCGCATTTCCTAATATAATGCTCCCAATCTCCCTCCTCCTTTAAACATAGCTGGCATCTTCTTTGCTCTTCTTTTACCCAATGTTTGTTATGTATCGTGATATTGCCGCACTTTATCCTTGCAATTGTTTTTATCGTCTTTGCGCCCTATATTTTTCTGAGGTATGTTGGGAGTCCCTTCTCTTGTATATCTTTGTATATTTGGTTGTATTTGGCTTCTGCGATTCTGCTCTGTCTGTCTTGTTGTTGTATGTCTTGGTCTCTTTGCCGTATCTCTCTGTGTATGTCCGTTTTTCCCGTGGAGTACCAGTAATCCAGCTGTTCGCTACTCAGTCCCAGTCTGCCTAACTCTTTGCCCATTTCGTCTGTTTATTGGTCTAAGTGTTTTTCTTTGCCTTCTTCATAACATTTTCTTACTAGTCTACAATTCTCCATACTTTGGATTTTTTTCCTCGTATTTTAGTGCTCTGATAATCCATTCTGCTTCCATTCTATTTTCGTCAGTTTCTTCGTAGACTATGTATCTGGGTGTACAGAAGTCCAAATTTAAGGTCCACCGCAGATAATCCGTTTTTATCTTCTCCATTTGTTTATGCGCCTGTGTTCCCCATTTTCGATCCCGTACTTCAGTACTCCTTTTACCAAATAATTGAAGAGCATTTTTCTTAGACCAAAGTCTCCTGCACATTTTCTTTCCGCCAGACCCCATGTTCTTTTTGCTGCTATGATGCCTTTCTGAATTCTCTCCTTTATATGGTCTTGCAGTTTCCCATCTTTTTTAAAAGTAAAACCTAAATAACTAAACTTGTCTACAGTCTCAATTCTTTTGTCTTGCCATCTCCATGTCTCTGTTTTCTTTCTTTTGCCTTTCCCTTCTCTCACGATTTTGGTTTTTTCCGTGTTTAGCTTCAGGTTTCTCTGTTTTAGAAATCTCTTTAGAGTTGCCATCATATCCTGCATGGCATCTCTATTTTCTCCAATCAGTGCCAGGTCATCCGCGTATGCCAATGTCCAGACTCTCTCCTCTTTTATTCTCGTATCCCCAATGTTTCTCCTTTTCATCTCTCCTTCTATATCTGCAATGTATATATTAAACAGTATGGGGCTGAGGCAACATCCTTGTCTCAGTCCCTTCTTCGTCCAAAATTCCTCTGAGATGCATCCGTTGCCCTCACTCTGCATATAGTTTCTTCATATATTATCTTTATGTTATCCCTCAGGTCTTTGCTGTACTTTTTCTTCTCCATGATATTCCATAAAGTTTCTCTATTTACTGTGTCGAAGGCCGCTTTTAGGTCCACGAACAATATATATAGTTCCTTCTTTTCCTTGATTGTCCTCTTTATTATGTAGTTTATCTTATATATATGGTCCGTGGTTGACCTCCCTTTCCTGAAACCAGCTTGTCCTTCAGACAGGATATTTCTCTCTTCCGTTTCTCTTTCCAGTCTGTTTTTCAGAATTTCTATGAAGATCTTATATGCAGACGAGAGCATGGATAATCCCCTGTAGCTTTCCGGGTTCTTTGGGTTACCTTTTTTATATATGGGGACAATTACTGCTGTTTTCCAATCCCTTTGTATTTTGCCTTGTTCTATAATTCTCGTAATTAACTCTTTGAATCTCATTCTTATTTCATTGCCTCCATATATCCAAGCCTCATTTGGAACTTCATCCATCCCACTTACTTTCTTCCTTCTTAGGCTTCCCCAAGCCTCCCATATTTTTCTGTCTTCTATTTTGATCTTCTCCTTCCTATGGATCTGTGTGTTAATCGTGCTTACGTCTTGTCTGTGTATGTCTGTTCCGTCTAGTAAGTTTTTGAAATGTGTGATCCATTCCTTCATGTTTATGCTTTCGTCCTCCTTTATTCTCCTCTTCCCCTTGTTTAAATAATCCCAAATTTGTCCTTCGTTTTTTATCTTTTTTAATTCTATTTCTTGTTTTTTCCCCCATTCTCTTTTTATCTTTTCACACGTGGATTTCCATTTCCTTCTCTGTATTATGTACTTTTCTTTCGTTGTTGTTCCTTTCTTCCAATCTTTCAGTATTTTCTTGGTTTTGTTCGCCTTTTTCGTCTCCCTTTATTGTTCCATTCAGTATACTATATCGGTTTGTTTCTATTCTCTCTATCAATTTTTTCCCTTCTTGTCGTGTTTCTTATCTCTGCTATTCCTTTTTACCATCCTGTACATCTCATCTTCTTTCATATAGCTTCCTTTCTCCCCTGTTCTTACATTAAAGTCGCCCATTATAAGTGTTTGTATGTCTGCATTATAACTCTCCTCCTCTATGACTTTCCATTTTCCTTCCATGTCCTTGTTATTACCTATATATCTAATTCCCCATATATCTAATTTTCTTTTGTCTCCGTCTATCTCCATCCTTGTTCTGGTTATTCCTTCACCTTTGTCTTTACCCAGTTCTTTGACATGGATCATCCACTTCTTGTTCATTTCTATGATAAACCACCTTTCGCTCTGCCTTTCTTTTTTTCTCTCTTGGCTCCTATAATCTCCCACTCCATTTGATTTGGCAGGTTTCCTCTGCATTTATCTGCATTCGTCTCCTCTACCCATGTCTCTGACATACATATGTAGTCCATCTTTGTTATGAATTTCCAAAAATCCTCGTCTTTTGCCCATATTCCTGCCACATTCCAGTACAGTAACCTTAGCTTTCCACTTTCTTCTTTTCTCTCCGTTTCCTTATTTTTGTGTCCTTTCATTTTGCCTTTCTACTTGTCCGTAGTCTGTTTTTGCTGTTTGTTGTTTGCAAACTTGCTATCTGCCTTGTTTCTGTCATTTTCTCCCATTTCGTTTCTGTCTTTTTTTGTTCTTTTTCGTTCTTGTTTGTTTTTTCTTTATCTTTTGTTTTGTCTGTTCTTTCTCTTCTCTGTTCTCTTTTCCAGTGTCTTCGTCTGTTTTTTTGTTTTTTTCCGGTCCCCTCTTTACACTAAATTTTCTTCTCTTTCGCTCTCCTTCTCCATTTCTTCATTTCCTTCTGTTGTTTCTCTATCATCATCTCCTTTTTCTTCTCTTTTCTATTGTATTTTTTCTTCCCGTTTCTTTTCTTCATTTAGTTCCTCTTCCCTCTTTTTATTTTCACTTTCATCCTTGTTTCTTTTTGTTTCCTCTCTCTCTTTTTGTTTTATTTTTTCTCTGTCCATCTTCTTTTCATCCTTTCTATCCCTGTCCATCTTTCCCAGCTCCCTTTTATGTAGACTTTCTTTAGTCCTACCTTTGTGAATATCCCATTTATCTTTGCTCTTCTTACCCATTCCCTTATCTCGTTCTGCACACTCCTTTCCTCATATGTCAGGTCGAAATCCATATAAATCTGTGTCCCTATCAATTTTTTTCTTGCCTCCCATACCCTGTTCTTCGTGTCTGTATCCTTCATCTTTATTATAATCATTCTGTTGCTCCACCATGCACTTCTTATTTCTTTTTGGAGCCTCAGTCTTTCCCCCACGAATTTTTCTGCCTATTTTTTAACTCCCATCTTTTGTGCCTCTTCTCTGTTCATACCCTTTACTACCACGTTCTACTCTCTGTCCTTTCTTTCCCTTTCCTACATGAGTCTTCTTATCCCTATTATATCTTTATTGGAGATTCTCGAGCTCGTAGAGTTACTTCCTATTCCACTGCTGCTCCATCTCGTATTTCCCGATCTTCTACTTTCTCTGCTACTTGGTCTGGAGGACTTACTTCTTTCTTCTTCCCTATCCTCTTTCTCCCCATTGCTTTTCCTTTCGTATTCCTGCCTATCCTTTCTTATCTGTCTTAATATCTCCCCAGTTTCTTTGCTCCTATCACTTTCGTACATTTCGTGTAGCTCCATCATTTTTTCTTCTCTCTCTGTCATTCTCTCCTCCATATTTCTCGCTCATGCTCTTATTGTCTCCTCATTTTCCATTGCCTGTTCCTTCACTTTTTCATATAGCTTTTCCATCCATGTCATTTTTCTTTTGTCTCTTTCCTATCCTTTTCTATTATTTTATCTTTTTTTTCCATTCTTTCCGCTATTTCCTTCATATATTTTTCTATTTCTTTTCTCCCGTCCCCCCTGATCTTTTTTTTCCGTTTTAGCCTTCCTTGCCTCTTCTATTAGGTCCTCCTCCTCCGCCGGTCCTTTTCTTTTGAGGTTATCCAATGTTAGCTGGGTTCCCTCTCTCTTGTTCACCTTTCCTCTGGTAATCATAGTTTATCCGCTTTTTGGCTCATTTTTTATATTTGTTTGTTTTTTATTTCTTTTTATTGTGTTACTGTTGCTTGTTTGTGTTTTTGCCTTATTTTATCTCTGGTTTTATTTTATTCTTTGTATTTCGTATTTTTTGATTTTATTTTACCAGTTTTTTTTGTTATTCTATTATTATTATGTTTGATATATGCTATTCTTTATATATTTATTTTTTATTACTTTTGCTGTTATTTCGATGTTATATATGATTTTATATCTTTCTTTTACCTTAAATTATTTTCGCTTTTGATATTTTACTGTTTTGGTTACTCAATTTAAAGCCGGACAAAATTTATATGATTTTTTTACCTCCCCTCAATCGTTGGTTGTTCTTGCCTTAAGGTTTTTTCACAATCGGCGATCTCTCTGCACGGTCTGCGCTTTTTCTGTATTCTGACGTTTGATAACGTCCGTAACTCTCGTCACGTCTGCTGTTTTGTGTCCTGCACTCCTGCTTTGCTTCCTAACCTCTGCTTTTTGCCGACTTCTTTTTCACTGCACTCTCACTTTTCACCTCCTTCTCACACTGTTTTTCAACTTTTCTCTTGCCTCTGGTACTTTCCTCTGCTGCTCTATCTTTTTTTTTCTCTCCTATATGTTTATTAACTTTGTAGTTTTTCGAAAATTTAGCTGGGCCTTGTATGCGTGATGCGTACAACACGACAGTAAATAACGGAATCCAATATAATAAATTATATATGTATGAAGAAAAATTATAATATAATAGTTCAATATTAATACTATGAAGGATAATATTCAACTATATGTTATCTCAATGGAGAATATATACAACTGACAACTGACGGAACGTGCTTTCTTCTCCAAAAAGAAAGCTCCAGTCCTTCACATCACTATTTCAATTTTAATTATAATTAAACCAATAATCAAATTTACCGACTTTATATTTAAATTCGACAAATTTAATATTGTTTGCATCACAGCCAACAAGTCCCTTTTCCTTTGTACCTATCATGATTTAAATTTCAATTGGTTATTATAAAAATAACCAATCAAAATCCACAATTCATATACAAAAGAAAAGTATTGTTTGACCGATAAATATAGAAACTACACTTATCGGCCATCTCGTGGCGGCACAATATTAATAATTTTTACAACACTCACATCACTTTACTTATGCATTTTAATATATACATATATCAAAATACATATTCGCACCTATCTCTATCTCACTCCAATATATCTCAACAACCTAAGCGCCGTCTATACTAACAAGACTTCCGCTAATATATCAAACCGAAAGTAAAACATGGGTCACATGTTGACAAGTTGTTAACAATCAAGAAAACATTATTTAAATATAAATCATCACACTCATCATATTCGTGAGTACATAACACAACAATAAATATCATTTTTAAATTAATAACAATATTTAATATTTATATAATTAAAACCATTCAATTTATTATAACATAACTAATTTTATCATTTTCCTTGGCAGGTTAATAATAATATTTTCATATTATTATAATATAATAAAGCTTTTTCAAGAAATTTATTTAATTCAAATATTTATTCAACTTATTTTTTCAGTTATATTCAGCTACTCAGTTATATCATTTTCTTGCTGTCAATTATAAGACTTGTGTTCGCTTTAGTCCTCTTTTAATATTTTTCCATATTTAAAATTTGTAAAATTTACATAAATACAAATATTTTTGAGAATATATTAAATTTATTTTTAACATAAATTATTAAAATTCAAGACTCTGAGAATAATTTAAATTTTCAATATTTAAACATTATTATTAATATAAATAATATATAAGTTAACAATAATAAAATATATATAAAAGCCAACTTATTATTATTATTATTGAGGTAATTTTTTCTAAATATTAGCGACAATATTATCTAAAATCGGGTAACGTTAATTGTCTTAATGTTGTTAGATTTAGAATAAAAGAGATGAAACTCGATTAGATTTATTCATCCAAAACATTGAATATAATTTATTACTAATAAATTACTATCTGCTTTTTGTACTATCAATGCGAATAACCAAAAAAAACTACTAGTTAGCAAACATCATATTATTATATTACCAAGAATTTCGTAGTATTTAATTAAATTAAATTTCTCAGCGAATTTAATTGTTTTCGAATCTTATTTTATATTTTTTTTTATATATTTTTTTCTAGTTATATATTGATTATTGGAATTAAATGTTTTATTGTATTTTTATTTATCACTAATGGTATATTTGATTTAAATCAGTTTAAAATTTTATATTTTGGATAACCAATAATTTGGTATTTGAATTTTTTTATATATTCAAAATCCAAAAATACAATTGCGAACAAATAACATAATGCTTATTTAAAAAATAAGTTTCTTAAACTTACATATGATTTATACAGAGTTTTTAGAAAAATTAAGTCCTGTGATAAGCAGAAGAAGTAAATGTGTTACATAAAATATCTTGTTCATCTTTCGCACTTACATGTATGACCTAGTGCACCTAGCGTTCTCGTAAGGCAGTTAAATAATTTTTTATAAGTATATTTGTTCATAAGAACTATTGAAAAAAAAAAATTTAAATGTTGTAACACAGATGAATTGGGAAATTACACCTTAGGAAAGTGTTTACACAGGATTCGGTAGCAAGAAGTACTGCCTTTAACGGATATTGATTGATATGCCTATTGGAAGCATAGAGGGTATAAGAAAAGGCAAAGCGGGGTTCTCCAATGATCAACGAAAATTAAACACAAATTTATAGAATAAAAATGAAAGATGATTGGTCAAACAGAAGCAGCTTTTTCGACACGAACACAAAGAATGTTTATAGCTACGTTCGTCTCACTATGACCAAATTATGACATAATAATTCATTTGTATAATATTGAGAATAACTGTAAATGTATACAAATTAAAAAAATAATCGTAATTGCAAACGTCAATTATTAAATTAAAATATATTTATTTATACTGCATTTATTTCATATCCAATCTTATTAAAAAATAATACAATTGTTTTTAACACTTATTTTAAAAAGTAAAATTGATTTATTTGAATTTATGAACAATTTTTTAAAACGTTTTACTGAAAATTGTATTTTATTATTTTCCAAACAATAAATTATATTTAAAAAATAATTGTTTGATAAATTATTTTTTGCAATATAAATATACATACATACATATGTATTAGCATTCGTTTAATTCACTATTTATATATTTATTTAATAACAATCTTTTGTAAGTCTTTGTATACAATTGATATTCAAATTATATTTTAATAACGTGTATCTCTGTCACTCTTACAAGTTCTCACTTGTGTCAACTCATTCACGCGTCCTCACTCTCTCTCTCTCTCTCTCTCTCTCTCTCTCTCTCACTCACTCATTTTAAGAAATATACACGATATTATAATTTAAATTATTAACAATCTTTTATACAATACAAAAGGGTAAATGTATGAACATGTAGCTTAATTATATATATGACTATATAGTTTGTTCCATAGAACTACAGATATTGTCAGTTGAACTTCTTTTAACCTACATTTTTACTAAAAATTAAGTTTATCTCATCTGATAAATATGATTAAAAATTTAACCATGTATGTCAAATAGTATAATTATAATTAAATGCATTATTATTCAGTTATTTATTTAATTATAATTTGTATATCATCTTTACTTTATCCCCTTTATGCTATTTTATAATTATTATTATTTTGTAAATACAATAAACTTCACTTATCACTTGATTTACGAAACTTCCTTATTCTTATTAGTATTATATATATTTATTGTATTATATATTATATATTAGTATTATATATACTTATTGATATTATAATATTTTTAATTGAATGTGATTTTAATCGTTTATTATTTAATTTATTCGTATTAAATACAATATTTTGAAGTTTTATTTCTATTATTTTATCTAATTCATGTTTACAATTCGTAAGTATATTCATTTAAAGCTTTCATTTTGTAATATTATTAAAAATTGGTAAAGAAATACTACGTCAAAATATGAAGACTTTAAAATATAAATAAAATTAAAAGGATTTAACAAGTCTTTATTTATATATAAGAAATAAATAAATCATTAAAAGTAAAGTATTTCAGTTGATTTTGGATATTTTCTAAAGTTTATTATAATTTTTAGATTATTAAAAATGAGTAAAACAAATTTTAAATAACAAAAAATTATCGAAAATAAATTATTTTCATCCTCTCTCAATAGTTTATTTTATCATTTTACCATGGTAAAGCACGGTTTTTGGGTTGTGACGGTTGCATAATTTTGGCTTAGCTGGGTATTTAAATAAAAGTATGAAAAAATACAGATCTGATTAAACTCCAACTTTCCATGAGTAAATGAGAAGACACATGGGAAATAAATCCTCATAAAAATGCTCTCCCGTGATGACTGATAAAAGAGGCGAATGAAGAATGATGGCTTTCGTGCATACTTAGGTTGATTCACCGGCCTGAGATGTGTCGAATGTTATTTGTCTTGAAACTATATCATACAAGTTTTTTTCTGACCACAAGAAGTTATTTCTATTTTCTCGGCAATCAACTAAAGGCAATGCTCCAATTTGGCGAACATAGTAGTGTTGGATCGGATCACTCCATACAGCTCCATTATGTAACATGCACCTACTCTCACAGATACTAACATTCGAAAGGATTCTCTAGATGTTCAAACCATTTGTGCCGAGTTGTAGGAGGAGCGAGGTCTTGGAGATTTCTGGAGGGTACCGGTTAAAACTGAGGATGGCACACTCAATCGCTGGATAATATAGGGGCCCAAGACAGACTAATCACCAAGTTCTAGCTACTTTACCAACTAGTGTATACAATCTACCAAACCCAAACTGCAGAATGTTGACTGAGTTGAGCCTTGTGATTATCGTAAAAAAGCTCTTTCGAGACCATAAGAGCTAAAGGGAGCCTTTTTCCTATTCAGGTAGTAATTATCTTTCTTAAATTTGGTTGACAGAAATGCCAATCATAATATACTGCATACTCTTACTTTCTTAAAAACAAATATGGTATTGTAGAAATGGAAAAATGATCAGCATTCTTAATATTTTCGTGCATCCGGGCACCCAAACCCCTACAGGCGAACACTACACTTACTTGTCAGTAGTTTAACTTCTGTCTAACGTAACAAGGGCCAAGGTGTCTCGTGTGACCTTCTCTAAGGCTTATCTTAGCAATTCATTACAGGCCTCTAGTAAATATTAGAAGAAAAAACATCTTTTTGGAGTGGATAGGAATTAGCAACTAAACAATAGGTATCAATACCTGATATCACTACTAAACGAGCAATACCAGTCAGAGGAATGCCAAAAATGTCAAAATCTCCTATAAGTGAGAATTTCTATAGCAGTACAGTTGCCACCAATCATAAAATCATAATTGTTCCTACTGTCTACTCAGAGATCAAACTCAAACGAATATATAGTACACAAAAACGGAAGGGACACGAAAAACCAAGGCTTGGTACTGCAGCAATGATAGATATAGAGGAGGTCTTTCGTCGGGCCACATGTGAGTCAATTGTTAGTATGGCAGTTTGTATACAAGACTCCGTGATATCATCTATAAATGAAATTTAATTTGGTAAGCACAAGAAAAATCATGACTCATACAAATACTGTCAGCCTAACAGGTTGTGTTAGAAAAGAATGATCACACGATAGAGTTCCTTCACCCATCATATGGTGTTTAATTAATGACGAACTACTAAGCTACTCGAGCACCGAGGTATACAAAGTCGAATCTGATTTTAGTATGCGGTTGAATGAACATTCGCTGTAACAATACCAAGTACCTGGACGTTACGCTACATAGTCACCTTAATTGAGATTCACACATAAGGATAAAGTGCCAAAATGGTATTAATATCTACTGCATTTCCAGAACATGCTTCAGTAACTCTTGTGGTCTGCAATTGCATAAAGTAATTGATCTAAGAATTGATCATTAAACCGCAACTTCTATGTAGAACAGTAGTTTGATGCTAAATATATAACCTCGTAATGAATATCAAGGAATGATGTAGAGAGTAAGAAGTTTTCTTGCGAGGAATTATCAAGGCAATGAAAGCAACTCCCTTTATCACCCTTAAACTACTACTGGAGTTTCCTCTTGAAGAAGTTGTACTGAGATCGATACTCAGAAAATATTTGCTTATCAAGGAAGGGCTGAGAAGCCTAAAGAATATTTTTACCCCGTTTAGCCTTAAACTACATACGAACAGTGTATGCATAAACATACCTTTGACGCATATACCTGATCCGAAATTTAATTTAATTATGTCAAGTAAAAAAGACTAGGACACCGAGCTTAAAAAACTGTTAAATCTGACTCAAACCTACTTTACGAATACTTTTAAGAATGATAAACCGTAGGAGTAGAGACTTGGAAATAGAATACTTGACTACAAATTTTCTGCTCTCTTAGTAACTATTCCACTGATTTTCAATTTGAAATTAGTGCCGCGAGATATGAAATAATAATTGCAAACAGTGCCAATTGGCTTCTAAACCGACCCACAAAGCTCAAACCTATTAGCTTTTGCGCAGGCAACAAGGCGACGCTACAAGCAATCAAAAGGACTGATACCTGCTACGATGTTAGCGGATCTTAAATATACTAGGACGAAATAATATGGTTACTCTCACGTGGGATCCTGGACATGATCACTATTAAAGAAATGAGAAGACTGATAGACTGGAGAAAAAAGGAACTAGTAACATACGGCCTGCTTAGATTATGAGATGGTTTCATAAATATGCAGTTAATAGTATCATCAATAATTGACCATTTCTAGCACGATCAAGATTAAGGAGAATGCTGTAGAGCTCATAGAAACGAAGAGGATTGTTGGGGATGAGTCCTCTACAGCATGGCAGCTTACAATAGAAAAGCTGAAAAGCCAATGAATTAAACATGTAATCGGTTAGCTCACTGAACATTCAAAACTAAGATACAATCTAAATAATTTTGATATCAAGATATGTGCCGTTAGCAGATGGTGTCAGATTGACACTGAAATCACGGAAAATCTTCTCTGCTACTGTTCTGCGTATATGAAAATATGATGGGATAGGATATCTGAAGAATTCTTTTTATAGATCATTGAGAAAACTGAAATCTGAAAAAACAAATATTCGGCACGATTTATCAGGCTATAAGTAATATTGAAGGTCCAACAAGCAAAGAGCAATGTATCTACTCTAATTTCGTGCCTCAATTATTATCAGGGATAGTCATATTAGAAGTATCAAGTCGAATTTCTAGAGTACAATCTGATGGAAAAACCCACCAATGCCTCCCAATAAGTCTTTCAACCTATTTTGTCGATCGTGTATAAAAGTTCATAAGAACTAGCCAGGCGAATGAGGGCTTTAGGGGCTAACCGCTTCTGTAAGCTAGTTCTTTCAGGATGGGGTTTCTCGACTTTGGTGCAGTTATATCCGTATTTGGTCGAGATGCTGTAAAAAATATGAGAATTGACAAAAATATTAAAAAATATATGAGTTGATTAAACTTTACTTTGTGAGTCTCTTTTTCTCTTGGGATTTGGGGAACCTATCTTGGGAGATGTCATAGGCGAATAAACGCCGTCGATTAACCATTTCTTCTGGCTTGTTCCTTCAGAACGGCGTTACCTGTCATGGATACAGTAGTCATTGATCGGTGAGGGACTCCTGCGGTTTGATGACGGACTCATTCAATAAAACAATAATACACGCTTTATACATTACATAATTACTTACGTGCATAACATTATTTTTTGTGTTAAGTATGGAGATGATAATACACAATAGGCTTAGTCTAAGTATGCTTCTAGTAGCACGTCTCCAAATACGGGCCACTGTGCCCCTTATACTCCTCCTTCTGTTAACTATACTATACTAATTCTTGTCATAAACAAATAAAAAGGAACATTACCGAAAAATTGATGCATATTGACGATACCGAAATAATTATTAACAGAACTTAAACATGTTACATTTTTAAACTTTTCTTAATGTTTATTAAAATCAAAGACATAATATATAAATAAATGAAATTCAGCATTTTAAGCGAGCTCAGCTTTAATTTAAAATGCTTGTAAATTGGGGCGAAAAACTATTGATACTGTAACGTCTCAGTATGTAAAAGGTAATATGAATGAAATTTCAATAAATAATTAATATAATAGTTACCATTTATTCAAAAAATTTAAAAATTATAAAACTTAACAAGTTAAATTTAATAATTTAATTACTATTTGATAGAGACTATTTAACAATTTTATCGAAAAATTTAGATTCGAACGTTAACTTGAAAATGTCGAATATAATAATTATAATTTTACTTAATTAATGATCTTCGTTTATTTTGCTGAGAAGATGGCTTGAAAATTCTCAAATGATTAAAAAGGTAGATTTCGGTTTAGTATAACTGCTTATAGCGTGATGTCACTATTCCAGTGATTTCAAGGCTAGAAATTCTGATTGTGTTTTGAATGTTTGCTTATTTTGAAGAGATAAAAATTTGATCCAAATAAAGTTTTGACCATAATTGGTGCACTAGTCAAATATATTCCAAACGATTGTCAAAATAGCAAACCCAAAAGCTCCTCCCTCTTGCACGTCTTTTATAACTTTTCGTTTTTCTCCCATCATAACACCATTCATAATGAGATTAGGTAAGGAGATAGTTTCCATCTAATTGATAATCTTCATTATTGTCTCAAATTTCTAATTATAATATAGCTAAGAATTATAATTATCTTGATTTATTATTATTGGATTTAATTTTCTTTGAATTTATTTATTGATATACTGTTCTTGTATATCTTTATTGTAATGAATGGACTTTTAAATTTATTAAAAATTATCTTATACAAAGCACGCTGAATACTTATGTGTTATCGACAATCTTATTTTATTTTTCTTTATTTTGCGATAATTAAATTTGAGAAAAATTTTGCGATATAACAATACCAATTTTTTTTTTTTTTATTATAGATTAATGATATTCTGAAGCCAGTTCTGTATGTTTAAAAAAATTTTTATATAAATGTTCTATTTTTAAAATATTTAAATATTTACTTAAATATATTTATATATATATATAATTTATAGAAAATATATTAAATAAAATTGTATTAAATTGTTGATTAAATTATTATTTTTTACATCTAATGTTTAAAAGTAAACTACTTTAAATACCTTTAAAAGAACAAGGGATATAATAATGAAAAATTCTATAAGTTTATATTAGCAAATTTTTATTATACAAATATCAATGATTGACAATGATAAGAAAATATATACAAAATATTAAGAGATGTTAAATTCGTTAATACAATCATTAATACAAATTTAAATTTCATTGTACAAATAATTTTTATAAATTTTAATACTAATATTTATTAAAATTTTTATGATATATCACCATTAATAAATTAATTAATCGATTCATTAACTTATTTTCTAATTTAAAAACATTTATTTTTTTTCTTCGTTAAGATTGTACTTTGTTTTAATTTTATCAATTTCCTCCATTTTTTTTTCAATATCTACATGTTTGAATGCTTTGTTACTTTGATAATATAGAACAACCAAGTATCTATTACACACATTAAAACCACTGAGATGATCACATGCATTTTTTGCATCAAAAATATCTTCATATACAACAAATGATGTACCTCTAGTTTCAGCTGTATTACCACTAAAAAAAATTACGATATTAATTCTATAAATAGTTTTTATATAGATTGATTAAATTTATTTTATGGATGATATAAACTTGTTTATAAAATAAAAACTCACACCCGAATTTGTCTTATAGCTCCATACTTTCCAAATATATCATACATTTCTTCAGCTGTAATTTTATATGGTAGATTTCTAATATATAAAACTCTATTTACTTCTGGTGGCAATCTTACCTAAAATTATTAAATAAAAATATTTTTATCATATTGTATTATATGGTATATTGCAATTATATATAATTATATAATTAATATACAGCTGTCACAAATAAAAATATTTGATTTTATAAAAGAATTTCGCATTAAATTTATAATGTTAACAAAATTAACAAAAATTATTATCGGTGAATTTCTTTTAAAATTCCACATTTAGTAATAAAATACTTACATTTGCACGACGCTGTAACATTGCCATTGCCATTTTGAATTATTTTATCAAACAGTAACACTTAATTATTTGGATAAATATCACTTTTTTATCCACTATATTCCCGTACAATAATTTTACAACTTATAAAAGTCTAGAAAATATTTAAAATTGCAATTAAAATCTGTATTTCCACATATATATTTCATTTATTTTAATAATAGCAAAAATTGATTCTAATAAACATAAGAACAAGCGTAAAATAGAGATTTACAAGAAGTTCAAGACTCGTATTATTTAGTCCCTTGTTAAACATAGAAATAAACATGGCAAATGAAATATCTTCTTTCTCTTCGCGACTTGTAGATGACGCCAGCGATGCTGGTTTGTTCAAGAAACACTGAAACAAGTTTTTTAAAAGTTCTACAACACTTTTTTATAAAAACAATAACTATAAATATATCAACTATAGGTAAAAGAAAATGCATCTTAAAGTACTTTAAGCGTCATACTTACTTTAGTACAACTGTAGTTTAGTAAAATTGTAGTTATTTATTAAAACTTTCGCAAAAAATTTTTATCTTAATATGATTATAATTTATATTTTTATATAACTTGATAAAATTATTAAAAATGTTAAAATCCCGGTTGGTTGATTGACGTGAAATTAATCAGACATGTTTGCTAAAGCAACATCTGAATTAAGTTCGAATCAGGTGAAGAAAAATATATGAGGTTCTAATAATAGATTTATGCAAGTAGTTTGAGTCAAATTATGGTCCCAATCAAACAAAATTGACTCATAAAATTGATGACATGATTAATATTCACGATCAACCTTTCCTTATGTTTTGTATTTTACCAATGAAAGTGATTATAATTAAACTAAAATACGCCAACGGTAGCAGCACATTTCTAGCACAATTTCACAAAACTTCAATGCTAAAACGCAATCTATGGCTTCTATTTTTAATGCTTAACAAAACAGAATTATATTGAATTGATATACACGTGTTTAGCATTTTTTAAAACTTATTAATTGTACTATAAGTTGTACCTAAAATAGTTATTAAATAAAATAAACAGTTATTTTTCAAAATTAACATAAAAATATAAGGTATACATATACTTATAATGTACAAAAGTTTATCAAATTTGTACATTAATTTTTTTTGTAAACAATACTAACTTATTTTTCAATTACTAAATTTATTTGGAATACATAAAATTAAAACATTTTTTTTTATATACGTATATTAATTAATTATAAAAATAAATAAAATTTAGGAATTTATATATATTGCATTATATAGTAATTTAATTTATATGAATATATTAAGATTTTAATATAATTTTATTTTTATTTAATATATTATAATTACTATTATTATAAGAATTAATATAATTTTCTTTATTGGTTAATGTTTTAATATTATGGTTAAAGAAATGACAAGTGCTATATTGGAACAAGAAAATGTATGGTTTAATAAATCAACATATGATAAAGCTGAATGCTTATATTTTGAAAAACTGGCTAAGGTAAAAATTTGTTAATTTGAAATTATATTTAAATAGATATTAATAATATTAATGAAGAATATTTACATAATACATGAGAGTATTTTCAACTTTTTACTTTTTTTTTAATACTCATCACTTTTAAAATCAATTTATCAAAATTTTGATAAATATATCTACAATTAATATTTGTCCTATTGTATATCATTGTGTATGATGTAATGAAAATATTTGTATATAAATTATTAAATTTTTATATACAATGGTGCTTATTGAAAATATTTTATATAATTTTTACATGTATCATTAAGCATGTGTAATAATTTTCCATTATTACTGTTTGAAAAATAATGTTTAATGTTCAAATATTGTATTGATAATTTACCACAATTAAGATATTTTAATTATATTACAATATATATATTATTATAATTTAGAAATAATGATAATTAAATTATTTTAAATAAAAGTATAATAAAAAATTAGTTTTATGAATTTATTTTATAATATATTGTAAGATTAAATTGTTTGTAAGAACAAATTGTTAGATTTTGTTATGGGCAAATGTGAAAAATAGAAAAGATTAAATTATTTAAAATTTAATTTTTATTTGTCAATGTAATAACTAATTTTTTTCAAATAAATAATTCCTTTACCTTTAATATTATAAAACTCTTCATATAAATATCAAACAGCTTAATAACGTAAAATCTTTAATCATCTGTACTGTTACCTAAATATTATAATATTTTTTATATAGAAGAATGATTCAATATAATAATATTGAATTTGTTATATAGCTATTAAATGTTTTACATTTGCTGCATAGGTTGATTGCTTCATAAATATAGGAAATACAAAACCAAACCAGAGTTACAAATTTGTGATTATAAATATTATGTTTTTTGCAATTAATTCAAGAATTAATAGCATCTAATCGACGGATATCACGATTTCGTTGATATAATGTTGAAGAGAAATTTTCATAAGAACAAAAAACTGAAATCCCAAAAAGGAGTTTATATGATCACTTCTATCTGAGCTGCACATGAATCTATTTTTCTTTTCTTTTCTTTCTCTGCTCATATCAGGTTGATTTCTCGACGATTTCCTATCAAATGAATATAAATCAAATGTAAATAAAAAAACGAGACATGTAGAACAAGAAACTGTTTGATACATCGACTGATTTGTTATACATCAAAAACAAAACAAATTTTCATTTCTTCTTTTTATTATACAAATAAAAATTAAGGATTGATATTAGAAAAAATACATGATTGTAAGAATATAATAGAATATAATTCAGGATAAGTTATGTTCTTACAATAATTATTTTCAATAAACAATAATTATTTACAGTGTTTACTATCAGACACATTTACTACCAATAGTTTATACTTATATTGTAACGAAAATAAATAAACCAAGGAAAATTTAATAAAAATAAAAAAAAAATTTTTTGTATTTGTGTTAAAATAAATTACACGTATTATTATTATTATAAAATGAATTATTATAAAATGATTATAAAATGAAAAATAAAATATGTGAAAATAATTAAAAAAAATTGTAATGAAACGATAGGTAAGGAAGATGTAAATGAGAAACGTAAAATAGTAAATTATAAAGTCTTACTTGGAAGCGAAATTTTAGGGATTATAGTTGGAATGTAAAATGAAAAAGTAAAAAGAAGTAAAGGTAAGAATATAACAAAAAAATAATAACAATAAAGTAGAGAAAAATTAATGTATTAAAGAATAATAATAATAATAGTAGTAGTAATACGCATGTTATAAATAACTTTAAAAGATAAATTACAAAAATAAATCTACATTATATGATTTCATTGTCTGGAGTCGAATTACAATACCAAAAGACTACCTCACATTGATCTAATATTTGGTAAATTATAACATTGGAAATGAATTGAACATATGTTTAATAAATAAAAACGTACATAAATACTAAATAATAAATAAGCTACAGAAATTAGAAAAAAAGTACTAATAAAAGAAAATTAAGACTAAATGATGCGAAATATGGTTTTCTTTTTTTTTTAGTTTTTTCAAAATCATATAAGCATAAAAAATGATAATAATGAAGGAAACAAGTTTATAACGGGTAAATTAGTATAAATTATATCTTTTAGTATTATTAACTTCAAAAGTGATGATAACGATATAAAAAACACAGAGCGTTCTAGAAGATCAAAAAAGTGTGAAACCCTAAACTTGTAGACATTATCAGATGAATGCTTTATTTAATCTCAAAAACCGTTAGTAGAAATATAGGAGGTGATCCAACAATCACTTACCAAAAATTAGAAACCCACAGAGAAGATGCTGAACTTTAAAAAGTGGGTGTTCCATGAATTAAATGATAAGTAATTGAAAAATTGGAAAGTTGTCAGTGAACATAGATCTATTTTGAAAATTGATAGGAAAAAGTAGTAAAAGACGAAAACAACTTCGGACATGACAATGAAAATAATAGGGCAGTGATAACTATTAGAAATAAGGTAACGATGTAGTAAAATGAGCCTATTTGGTCCTTTTAGTCCTTAAATCAATTCATATGCAGATTTTCTCTTTATCTTACATATTATCGTACAGATGTGTATCTATTATTATTTGATATATATAAAATCATCTGCGATATTTATCATCGTATCACAAGTATAGTGTATCACCATGTGCTTTGACAATTTATATTGTTGCATCAATCAACTTTATCTGTGTAAGATTTTTCCGTTATTTAGTAAACTGATTTCAATCGAGGCCGATTGGAACAAAGTGTATTTTTCTACTAAATAGTTTATTACCTATCATTGTATTATGTTGCTTGTCAATGTTTTAATTCTTTAACAATTAAAATCGAATTATGCAATAACGACTTTTAAGCAAAAAAAAAATAAAGTTTCTAATATTGATGACTTTAATATTGTCCGATAATCTAAGGGTATATTCTTATATCAAATATAATAATAAGTGGGTTAAAAAAAAATAGCCGAATACAACTATGCATGAATCTTACGTGGAAAAAAATATTTCTCCTAGGATTCGACGAATTCTGAAGACATCCAGAGACATTCATTACTGTATCATTATTATTATGTTACTGGGAGTGATTTGAATGCCTATACAATAATAATTTGTATAATAATAATAAAATTGGTAGAGTTTATTAGTAATATTTACATGGTATTTCATCTATTAATATTCCTCTACAATTGATTTGAATAAGCATATTTACCATATAACTTACATATAACATGTAGCCTTATCATTGTGTCTGTATTTTCTCCATTTATTACTCGATTGTTTGATATTCTACCTTTATTATTTAGTAAAAAATTCTTTTGTTCCTTTCTTTATTCTTTATTTATATAATTAATATATAATTAATACTTATTTAGTTATGTTGGAAATAATTTTAGAAATCGGTTTTTATTTTTCAACATAGTAATTTTAGGTAAGTTCACTTTTTTAATAATGCCCAATAATTTCATCACAGTGCTTATAATAAAAGGCTTCGATTATACAAAATATCTATCATCCACAAATTGTATCTATTTATTATTAATAAATTTTTTTATGCTTAGAAATAGATAAAAGTTTGAAGAGACTAAATTTGGCAAATAGTGTGCACCTCAAAACACTAAGAACTTTAATTTCTTGATATCCAACCAATGATTGCATATTTGATATGTAAATAAGTACGTTGACCTTGTGAATGAATATTTTTATTTTGACTAAATCCGGCCATTTTTTTCTTTTTGACATTCAAAATCTATAATTTAATAAGTACTATATAAAATTAGCCGTTTATGATCCAACAATTCTCTTGCACCTGATTTGAATTTTTGATCCAGCAGATTTAGAAATAACTTTCGGAAAAGAGGAAAACATTTGTTTTTTTGTCATTATTGATATTATAAAAAATAAGATTTATATTGTTAACATTAGTTTATATACAAAAAAAAATATTTTTGTCCAAAAAATTGCGTTTATATAATCATATTATAGAATCAGACAAATATGAATAAATCTGAGTATATTTTATTTACTAAATTAACAATATTGACAAATAAATAATATTAAATTATTACAATAACTTGCATGGTAAAAATGATATGTAAAAACAAAGTTACTTTATCAAATCATTAAATTATAATCCTTGTACACTAGGCAAATAAACGAAGTCGATACTAATCACTTAAAAGTATTAATCGTGGTAATGCAATTATACTAAATTATTTTTTAATTCAGGATTTCAAAAACCAGAATAATAACGCAAGAAAAGTGTTAAAATGATAAATATGAAATATAGTTTTAATGTTTTGCACAAGGGAGAGGAACAGTCGAATGATGAACAACTGCGTGTTTGTTTTTGGGGAACCTGCGGTGAGCGTAGGTGTTAATTTCTGTTGGTACCGTACTTGTCATTGTCGGGTGAAGAACTAATTTTTTCTACTTCCTGTCTCACCTCGGAGCCCTAACGGTTTTTTCTCCCATTTCTTGATCAAACCTTCGGGTTTCGCTCAGTTGTATTTAAGCGGAAACCCTAATCACCTGTTTCTGTGAATCCTTCGTCCGTTGACAGATTGACGTCATCGGGGAAACCCCAGGAAAATTCTTGGTTAATCGTACGGGGGGCCTTGTCCCGTTAGTCACTGTAAACCTGTGATCCGGAATGTATATCTGCCTGTGTGTATGTCTATGGCAGTGGGAAGAAATCCACATAGTGAAAACTTATAATTCATATTTAATAATTGTTTAAGAAGTTTATAAAAATACATTTTTAAATATTGTCAATACAAATGAATTATGCATTAACATAAGTCCCTCTCTACAAGTGAATTTAAATATATTTTTAAAAAAAGGAACGATAAAAAAATATACGAAGGTAATAAAATATTGTTAAAAAACTATTAAGGCATTAGTTTAATGAGTATTAATAAGTAGTATTTGAATCAACGAGATAGTAGCATTAACTAATAATAGTATGTTATACATAAGGAACAATTGCAAGGAAAAACTTTGTTTTATATATTAAATATTAATCATTATATTAATAATATGCTCCAATACACACGATAATTTTTTACAGGAGATAAAATAAAATTATCATCAGCAGAAATTTCTTCATGACTACGCATTATTAACAACAAAATCTCTGTTATATTATAAAAATAGGTTATAAATTAATAAAAAAATATTATAGGTTACACAGTAAATTCTATAATTTTGCGTCAAACAATAAGAAAATAAAATAGAACAAGCAAAGTAATAACTAATGCAGAAAATTATTACAACAAATATAAAAAAAAAATGATTAAGAATGTGAGAATTGTTAAAATTATTAGATTTATTTATTTAATTTTTTAAACGTATATCAAGACTATACGTAAAATATTTATAAAATATTATATTTACATACATTAATATATATCATCTGTTGAAATGATAAATTAAAATAATAATAATATTCTAAATAAATATAAACCACAAGATAATGTAAACATAAATCAATTATAAACAGCTTCACAGATAGCATCTATTTAAAACATATTACATATACATAAATATAAATAACAGTAATGTCACAATCACATAATGTTGATGAGAACAATACGATACGTCTCCGAACATACCATGTACGTTATGAAGGGTTTTCTCGCAGATATACGAAACTGCAAAATCATAAGTTCGAGATTACAAATCCCAATTTACTGACATAATTTTTTTTAGTCACCAACTCAATATTATCTCTCCAATGAATATGTCCCCGTGAACTTAATGTTGAGTAGCAATTTTTATAAAAACAGAAATAGAAAAAACTGAAATCTTTAATAACCAAATTTTATTTTTACCTCGATTCAAGCGAAAAGTAGTACAGGTATTATGATTTAATTTTCTGTCAATTACATATTGTTTCATAACATGTTTTTAATGAAAATTCTTTCCATACTGAAAATATTAAATATTCAATTTTTAATTTCACATTATTTTCTTTTTCTATTCTTGTATTTTTATATTGATTTATGAATTAAATTCTTTAATTACATGAAAAAGACCTAAACATACGTGACAATATGATATGATAATGTAGAGAATTATTCCTAAATAGAACATGACTCATTGCATATAAGAAGTTCCATTTATAATAAAATATCTATAATTAGTTTTTAAATGGTAGAACTTATGTGCAGGTTTTCTGGTTATGCGTGTAGTACTCATACATCAGGACACTGCTGTCATCAACTTAACATGTTAATATTATAACAATATTCAAAATTAAATATTGATAAAAAATTATTATTACTTTATCTATTTATATGTTGTTTATAAAAAAAAAAAATAGAAACATATTGGTATCTCTACTGTAAATGAAATATTAGGGTAATAACACATTAAATTTAAAATTAAATTAAGTTTTTATCTTCAATTCACTATACGATACGAAAATAAAAATTTATCAATAATACATATACGCTTAATTTTTTTATTTAAAATTTTAAAAAATATAATATTAAATTATTAATTAACTAATTTAAATATAATTAATATATTTATATGGTGAGTATATATATGTTAAATATATCTACACGCCGAAACGACTAAAAAAAAATTAAATTTTATTCTTATGTTTCTTACAATAAACAGTATGTTAAGCACTTTGACAATTCGTATACAATATATAAATAATTCTTTACTGTTTACTATCAAAATATAGTTTATTTGATAAAAAAAAACTAATTAATGAACAAAGCTTCTACCAAATTTTTTTAATTTTTATTTTACAAATTATTTAATATTTAAAGAGTAAATATCAATTATTATAAATGATAAAAACAGTAGAGATCATTCAGTATGCGATTTTCATCATTTTTTTGGTATGAGTTAAACTTCAATACCGGTGAATGCAGGATCAACAGTCAACGATTTATTCAGTTTCTTCTATTGGTGGAAGCTTAGCCAACGAGGTCGCCAAGGCTCGCCAGCATATCATACAGTCTTTACAGTGTGTGAGTACTACACTTTTAGCTTGCGATTTTGATATAACAAAAATTGTTGTAGCTCATTGTGAAATTCAACATTAACATTTTAAATTTTATTTAAGTTTCTTACGTTGCTCCTATTGTTATATATTTTTGAAAACGCTATTGCATAAAATAAAGTATAAACATGGTGGAGAAAACGATTATTGCACACAATTAATTTTTATATCTTTATATTACGAGTTTTGAAGGAATAATTCATCAAACACTTTTAAAATTATGTGAAAAATAATAATATCTAATAGTAATCTATATAATTTTCTGAAAGTAAACATTATGTCTATTACATTTATAAATATATTAATATTGCACAGTAAGAAAAGTTAATTTTGTATATTAAATAAATCTTTTCTAATTATTTCTGGGCAACAGTAATTCCGTGTAATAATAATAATCTCGCAATAAATATAGTTATCTAATTACCATTGATAACGGTACAGATATAAAGTCAATGATAAGATTTAATTACTTTAATGAATTACTTGATCAAATTATAATTTAAAATTAAATGCATATTTCCATGAATATTCACTATTATAAATTTCTGACATAATTTGAGAAGTGTACAAAGAAAACAAACAAGAACTTTCTTTACGACTTTTTTTTTAATTGACCCATTAGAGATTAATATGGTAAATGTCGATTTAAATAAAAGTGAAGAGTTTATGTACAATTAATTAAGTACTTTTGTTAATTGAAAGAAATTATCTCATTTTTTCGCCTCGCATTTTATTAGAGCGATTATTTATTAACACATCATATTTTTAACACAAAAGCCATTACTTATTAGCTTTATTGCTTTTTTAAATGTTTTTCTAAACTTTATTATATAATATCTTTGAGGGATTGACATAAAAATTAAAGAAAAAAGTTTAACAATCCAATTAAATATTATATATTTTTTTAAGCTAAATACTGCATTTCAAATTTTAAATTATGTTTGTGTGATTATAGTTCTTTGATGTTACGGTTTATGATTATTTGTGCACCAGTTTTTTTTTATTTGTTTGAGTGTCGCATTTCTTTCAAACATATAATACTTGATTTATGATAGTTTTCGATACTTTAATTGTGACTCTTGCATTGCGAATGAAATGTTCGTTAAATGCATATACTTTCATAAAAATTCAATTCATTAAAAAATTTTAAATATGAATATTTCGAGAAAAAGAAGGTAATTTACCATTATAACATCTTTTATGACGAATTAGATTATAAAAATTTTTCTGCAAAAATAATATCTTATTTTGTAGTTTTGGTTTATTATTGTTTCGGTTTTAATAAAGTTTGCTTATATATTCAATTTTAATTTCATGAACAGTAAATTAAATTTTATGGCTTTCAATTCATCTTAATCTTGAGATTTTGTAACTTATTATATTCCACCCGAATTTGTATTTATTTATTTAAAAATTATGGTAGTTTCTGATTAATTCTATTTATTAGCTTTGGTGCCACAATTTTATAGTAAGCTTTTGATATATGTTTTGTTTATGAATTAATATTATATTCTAAATGATATCTTGAATAGCTTAAAGCAAAGGAGCGAGAGAGAGAAACTACTATTGCTGAGTTAAAACACAATAAGATAAATATTATTCACGAAACTGATGAACAAGAAGGTGTTTATTTAGCGTGGTATAAAAAACCTGCGATTCAAGGGGGGGAAACCTTCGATGCGCCGTAAATTAAGTACAATTAGATTTACAATAAGATGTACAATGCATACACTCGATGAACAGAGTCGCTCGCAGAGCCGCAGCAGGGAGGACGGGTCGAGGAAGCAGGGGTGGGTAGTCCAGGTGTCCGTCTACACCCACCCAGGATTCAGGCGCCTCGCGCTGCCTAGCAGTTGAACGGAAACGATAGTTCCCGGTGCTCTTGAGTCCACCAGAGAACATAGTACAAAAACACGCATGCAAAAACGCATAATTATAGCTATACTCAAAGCGGAGTCGAAAAATTATAAAAATAATTACAGCTGTCGCAAACCAAGCTAAGCGTACGATTAACCTTTCTCCCCCGCTTGGGACCCCACGGAGGTACTTTTCCACCCCGTACACTAGACGATGATTGTCGTTGGAATTTTGCTCGCTTTCACTTTCCGACTGGAGGCGAAAACTACCCCGTACATGTTTAAAATTGAATATTTAAAAATATCTTTCTAATAATTTTATTTATTAAATTATTTTAATTACCCTATTTCATTTATTAAATTATTGTCATTAATATTTTACATTTATCAATCTATGAATAATGTACATTATTATTATTCAAGTACAGTTACCTTTTAGCAAGTGAACAAAATAACAGTCCCTTTTACAACTAAATGCACCTTTTCTCAGAAATTCGTAAATAGATTGGCATCCACACGCACATATTACAATATGATTCTCTCAAAAGATAATTAAGTCGAAATTACATTCACACCAAACCTACACCCAAAATTAACTTTTAATAATTTAGTTATTTAACATGTATTTAAAGTCCTTTATTTTTATCTATTATTTGATAATATTTAATAAATATCAACAGATACTGAAAATTTGAATAGTCTGATGACAATCCAAAAAATATAAATTAATTTACACGTTACACAATTCTCGAATTGACTAACTATAGAGGTAAGAATTAAGCAAAATCATATTTGATTTTAAATACTTACATTTTTAAAAAAGAGTTTTAATAGTAACCTTCATATACTAATCGAAGATTTGTATACAATTTTATAATGTATTAGTAAAATAGTAAATTATGTATTTACAAAATGTAATTTAAACCAAGTATCCTGTAAATAGATACAACAAAAATAATATTGAATCGGTAACTTATTTTAAATTTGTCTATTATATCTTGCTTAGAATTGAATTATAGAATACTTTAACTGAATATAACTAGGAAGGCAAGTTTCAAATAAGTTCATGTGGAAAACGGTTTGTGTCTACTTAAGAGATTATTTGTCTAGACATGCAACATTAGTTTATTATTCAGATAATTACGAATCTTTGAAAATCTTATTGTGCTTATTTTAAACGCAGCATTCTTATAGTCACATTGTTAACAAATAAACTGTTATGTCTAAAAATTTTTGCGACATTTTGATTATGAAAATATATAAAATTTTCGATAATATCACCGAGAACTTAAATACATGCAACGCATCTCTTATAAGATAATTTTCAAAAATTCAATCACTCGAAAGAATAATAATTCCACTAATTATAAAATTTAATTAATTTATAAACAATTATTGAATAAAAGATATATTTTTTAAATATATAATATAAGAAAATTGAAATTAGTTCACTCCCATCGGCAAACGTACAGTCACAAGGGGCGAGGTACACGTAATAATTGTTAAAATCAATGTTTAAATGAATAATCAACCAAGTTTTATTCAGGATATCTTTACAAACGACAACCCTTGTTGCCTCAAGCAAGACTGACTCCCAATCTCTTTTCGCATTGCTATCTGTCCTCTTTGCAGTTCAGGTAGTTTTCCCCGACGCTCCCGTGCAGATGTTTAGTTTTCTTTTTTATTGCCGACTTTTCGGCTTTCCGTCGCTTACACTCGGCCGTCCTGAGCAATCACGCGTCCTCGCGGATGGTTCCTCTAGGCTGCGGCAACTCCTGAAAACAGAGAACGAAAAAATTTGCTCTTAGCACTCGGATTCAAGGGCTCGAGCGCGACGGTTCGCAATCCGTCCACCGAGCTACTCGCTTGTCGTAATCATACATTTTATCTACAGCGGTGGCTGGTTATGAGGCTCTCAGTCGCGGGTTGCTCCCCGAGCAGTCCGCATCGGGAGCTCGGACGTCCCGGACGTCTCACCTGCTTCCAAGAGGTGTCATTCCCGATGCGGCGTCCCAGACGCTCCCGCTCCATCCGCACGGACGGGGCACGACGCCTCCCTGAGCATCCCAAATACTCGCCTCGCTCTCCGAGAGGAGGACGCCGATGCCCAGCACGCCCGGCACCTCAGCAGCCACCCTTGCCTCGCGGTCGCTCGCTACTCGTGATCTACCTGCCTTTAATGTTGCACGTTTCTACGCAGCAATGTCTTCCTCTTCCGAGGTAATTTCGTCGCTGCTGGCATTTGGCTCCTATCGCTTCATCTGCTCTCCAGCGAAGGTGCCCCTGTAGGGTTTCTGCGAACGAGGCACTCCCGGGATGTCGCCCACCACGTAGCGGTCACCCCGCAGCACCTCTTTCACTTCATATGACCCCGCATACTTCGGAAGTAGTTTGGTGCTGGACTCTTCGGTCGAGACTCGGGCGCGTCGCACTCCTACCGCGTCACCTTCCCGAAACATTCTCGCCGGCGCGCATCGCAAATCGAACCGCCGTTTATTATCTTGCCGCGCCTTGTGATTTATTTCCGCCGCTCGTTTTCGAATGAATTCGCGGTTAGCTCGCGTCCCCAACTCACCTACCGCGTTCGATATTCTTGCTTCGCCTTGATGCCGCGGTGCGAACCCCAGTAGTACCTCGGACGGCGTTGCCCCGATCGCCTTATTTAGGGTATTATTCAGCCCCCATCGGACACGCTGTAGGGCCCTGTCCTACTGCCTTTCCTCCATCGTGCAGTATGCCAGGGCGTTTCAGTATGGTACGATTATATCTTTCCACCTGTCCCCTGCCTCTAGGTAGTCCCACCGCGTTCAAGACATGCTCAATGCCCAAGTCCTTGCAAAACTCCCCGAATTGGCGACTCGTGAACGCGCTTCCTCGGTCGCTCACTATCCTTCTCGGGTAGCCGAACTCGATACTTATCTCGTGGAAGAAACGCGTGACAAGCAGTCTTAGTACTTACTACGGCCTTAGCAAACGCATACTTCGTGAACGCATCAACCGCCACGACGATGTACGAATTTCCAGCTGAGCTTTTTACAAATGGCCCCAGGTGGTCCACGTGCAATGTATGCATAGGCTCCTTTCTGTCCTCCACCAAGTTGAGGTATCCTGGTTTCCTCCCCGCCGGCTCCTTGTGAAAGAAGCATTCCTCGCATGCTGCGATGTACCTCCTCACGAAGTGAGTCATCCGCGGGAACCAATACGCTTTACCCATTTTACTCAAGGTCCGTTCTCGACCCACGTGTCGTACTTAGTCATGACATAGCTGCGTGATTCTCCTCCTAAGGGATCGCGGCACAGCCCAACAGGTTCCACCATTAGTCCTTCGACAAACGCGTTCGTTCTTGAGGAGATACTCCGCATGTATCGTCCTTTCGTCTTCGTCGATGGGTTCTCTGCTCAGTACTTCTCTCACGACCTTCAGCCTCTCGTCCTGTTTTTACGCGAGGAGAAACAAATCGTCTAGCTCGATTCGCATCAGGCCTATCTTCTGGATTTCCTGCGCGTTATTATCGTCGATGCACGCGTTTCTGCTCAGCGCGTCGGCGTGAATTATGCTCCCTCCCGCTCTGTACTCAAAGGAGCAGTCGTACTTTTGCAGCTGTAGCCACCATCTACCTATCCGCGGGGTGAGATCGCGTTTCATGAATGTGACTCAACGCGCTGCAATCGCTTACTATTTTAAACTTAATACCTATCAGGTATATTCTAAACCTAGCTAAGCTGCTAACTACTGCAAGTGTTTCCAATTCGTAAGAATGATACCTCTGCTCCTCTTTAGTTGTTTGCCTGCTAAAGTAGGCCACGGAATGAAGCCGATCCTCATCATCGCGCTGCAATAATATGCCTCCAAAACCCCACTTTCTCGCGTCCGCGTGCAGCTCAGTAGGAGCTCCCCTCTTATACAGAGCGAGAATCAGTCGCGAAACCAAGTTCTGCTTCAGTTTCCGAAACGCCGACTCCTGCTCAGGTCCCCATTTCCCACTGGACATCCTTTTTAGTTAGCCTCGTGAGAGGCTTGGTGATAACCGCAAAGTCCTCGTTTCTTCGTTAATTTCATAACCGAGGTAATCAATCGTTCTCACGAGGAATGTACACTTCTCCAGCCTCAACGTCACACGTAATAATTATTAAATTCAATGTTTAAATGAATAATCAGCCAAGTTTTATTCAGGATATCTTTACAAACGACAACCCTTTTTGCCTCAAGCAAGACTGACTCCCAATCTCTTTTCGCATTGCTATCTGTCCTCTTTGCAGTTCAGGTAGTTTTCCTTGACGGTCCCATGCAGATATTTAGTTTTCTCTTTTATTGCCGACTTTTCGGCTAAGCGACAGCATCCAAAATTCCGTCGCTTACAATAAATATTTTATTTTGTTTTTAATTCTGAGATATAACAAAACACATTTTTTCTGTAAACTCTAATACATTAAAGAGACTTCTTACACATTAATTGTCGAGTTTTTTTATTCCTGAAACCAAGGAGAAAAATACGAGGATTAACCAATAACCTTAACGCAAAAATTCTCTTCTGTAATGATAAAATTGTTGTAATTTTTTATGTATTTTAACATTATTATTATGACATATCTTTATGTAAGAACAAGATAATATAATGGTTTATAAGCTACAGAAAGCAATTATTTCTCAACGATACCATATAATATAATTAAATTCAAATTCATTAAAATGTTCATATATTGTTACATTTTATCAATCCAAATAATATCATCAATTTTTGTCAACTTTATCTGACAAAATATTTATGTACAGAAAAAAGCAAACACTTTTCCAAAATTCGAAAATCAAATATATCACAATCATGTATGCTTCAGTTGCTCGTTTGGTCGTCGTAATTTATGAAAATATTTTGAAAATATTAAAAGTCGAGAGGGAGAGAAACGGAGAGCCACATCAGTATACCAGACACAGAAATTGTAGAAAGTAGGGGAGAAAAGAAGAAAAATCACGATGAAATCAAATACAGGTACACGAGTAAATACTGTATCAAAGAACAGTGACTGAATATTTTTGAAAAATACCAAACATTTAATTTCATGCCATAACTTTCAATTTACAGTTATTACCTGTATACACAAATATCGACATTTTTACCATTCATAACATACTCTCATAACATCTCATGGTAGTCAACAGTCGTAGAAGTAAATAAAAATTAACTCGAAAATACGTTTAGTAATTTCAAGATTAAAATTGTACTTGAATATTTTTGTCTTACTTATAAGTCAAAGCTCTAAAAGCAACTTAACGCGTCAACAAAGTGCATACCATATACATTTGAAATCGTGTGATACGATACACGGTCGAACAAAAAATTATATGAGTAAACAATAGAAAAAAAATTTAAGTACCTTAATATTTTTCCATAATTTGAAATGCTAGATAATGCTACTCGAAAGTATAAAATTTTGTGTCAAATATTTTCAAAAGATCAATATTTAATAATATGAAACGTACAAAAACACACTCTGATACGATAAGCGGCATTATTGGCTACTAAAGACATTGGTTTGTACTTCCTCGGGGTGTTTTTAGCTATGACTATCATCCAAATCTTTTGCGATTCTCACTATAACCCTTACATCCCTTTTACTCTTTGAGAAAAATTTTGAATTTATATTACTCAAGTGCGAGAGATCACTAAGAGTTATCGAAGATTTGTAATACACCTGACGACTTATATCGAGTCCAGAATACCTAGATAATTAAAAATCAATCACAATATCAAAACATATTTAAGTTTTTGTAATTAGAACACTACTTCAAGGGAAAAAATCTGTCCGCATACCACAAAAATTGAAATTATAAAACTAATACTGGTATTTAATAGCTACTAAAACTTCAATTATCACTTATACTTTATATGTGAGAATAGATGATGTTAAAATTGTAAGTTGCTTCGTTGAACGATTTAATTGTACGTATTTTAATATTAAAATTATTTCATTCATACGAATTCATTAACACTATAAATTCCTTTGATAATATGAGGGCTCTATAATGTGTAATGAGCTTACGAAAAAAACTTTGTGTTTTTTTAGCTATATTTATAGTACATATTTACTAGAATTACAAGTGTTGCAAATATTAATAATGAAACTTATAATCAATTGCATAAATACACACTTAGTTAACAATGTTTGTTAATTAATAACAACAAAATTAAATTAAAATTTTTAAATTATTTTTTAAGTAAATATTTTCAATAACTTTATAAGGTTTTTTCCTCCATTAATCATGTTATTCGTAAAAAGATTTGCCAATAATTATTCAATTCGTTTAATAAAGTACTTTTATTTCATTTTATATATAATTTTTTTCATTTGTTCGCAAAATTCGTTTTACAAAATTATCCGTAGAAGATATCACTTTTCTGATCCAATTATAAACTCCATAATAGATAATTTGCTACACAGATTTATTATTTCTAGGTAGGTAAACTGGCTTATATATACTATTAAGGCTGTATCTTTTTTTTTTGCATTTAACAAAACATTTATTTCATTAAGTACTAATGAAAACGAAGTAGAGAGAAAGGAAAGAGTAATTATTTTGAATTATATTATTCATAAGTTTTTTCTTTCGTTTTATCTTTTATTACACTTTATAATTATTTATGATGAATATTAATGGTACAATTCATAAAAAAAATTTCTCGTAATATATATGTGAATTAAATATACATGTATAAACATGACTTGTTTTTTTTTTAATAAAATACTAATTTCTGCACTTATTCCAAAGACACAGAAAATCAGAGTTCATAACTAGGCTTCGTTATAATAATTTAGTGTTTGAATTTTTTTTATGACTTGATTATTTTTCGCAGCATTTTCAAAAAGATCAAAAAATATGCGAGAGAAATTTTCCTATCTTTTTTATGATCACTAGGAGGGCAAGAATTTGTCTTCGCATTTAGCATGTTTTCAAAAGTATAACACGACATCATGGAGCGTTTTGAGGAGTAGCGTTACATAGCAAAATTTTGTGTGCGATTTGGAAGCACTGTATAGACTTTTAAATGTTAAAAGTCTTAAAAGGTAGTTGTGTACAAATGATGATGAATAAAAGGTGTGCCTTAATACTTAAACAATAGATTGAGCTCAAATTTTTGTACAAATTTCGCTGGACATTAATATTGGTTTGGTCTGTTTTTCGGCATCTCGAACAAGGTTCAATAACTTCCTCTTAACCCTACTTAAAATCCTTGGACCATTTTTCTACTTATGATTTACTTGTACACATATCCTTAAAGACCTTTTATAACATTTAATAAACTTGAGAGTGTTTTTCCAACCCGTACATAAAATTTTAGTATGTAGCATTGTTCGATCAAGCACTTCATTCCGCCTTGTTACAACTTTAAAAAAAACACGCTTCACAATGAAAATCCTGCAGATCCTATTGATCGTAAAAAAAAGAAAGGAAAATTAGAAAAAACTCCTCCGTACATTTTTCGACCTTCTCAAATTGCTGTAATAAATAGCCAAATAACAAAAAATTTAATCTCCATATCTTATACATATTTTATATTATAGGTACACCCTATGTGTACCTATAACTTCTCTAAATTCATTTTTTTTTTTTAAATTAAAAATGGTTTTAATGAAAAATATAATTATTATTTATTTAAAAATACGATAAAAAAAACATTAATTTGATTCTATTTAATTTATAAACAAAATTAATTGATTATCACTAGATATAATATAAATAGATGCAATAGTAATATATTAATTATATTTATAGGTGGACGGAATTGGAATAGGAATTTATGAAAATTCTCTACAGTGTGCAAAAAATATAAATAAAACAGAAACACGAAATCTGGGAAACAGTATGTATAACTAATAATGTATTTTAAATATTTATATTGTATTATGTGATTCTAACCGTCTTAATATTTTAAATACAAAAAAACTTATACAATTTAAATTAAATTATATCATAATTTAATATTAATATTTAAATATTAATAAATAATGAAATTACTGAATTGCCATTATCTCCAATATAAGAATTATTCATGTATCTTAATATTTAATAATAATAATAATAATAATTAATTAATTTCTAAATTAATTATAATTGTATATAGTTGTCCAAGACGTGGAGAATATTTTAAAAAAATTAGATGTACAAGGAACAGAAAAAGAAATTAAAAAAGTACAAACAATGTGTAATAATCAAAACAATCAAAAACCTAACTTAAATAATGTACAAGATGATGATGATTTAAATTTATTCGAATCAGATTCTGATGTAAGTAAATGAAAAAAAGAATAAGAAAAAATATAAAAATATGTCGATAAAAAAAAATTATTGATAAATCTATTCGTTTAAATATTGAATACGTAAACTCGGTAATGTAGTTGCTTGTGCACGGTATTGTGTACCCATCATTTTAATGATGAGCATACAGTGATCCCAGTAATAAATAATTAATTTTAATTAAAAATCTCAAATTTGTCGTTAATATTAATTTTATTATAGATGAAAATTTATCAATATTATTATTTGAATGTAAATTCAAATGTTGTTACATTTTTCATTCTATAATTATAGTTTGTTAAATAATTTAAAATAATTATAAATATTCGAAATAAATTTATTCGATTATTTTCAAGTTTAATGAATTATTATAAATAATTATATATTATTTCTATATGTTAGGATGATGATGTTGAAGCGGCAAAAATTAGAGAAGAAAGAGTTGCAGCATACGAACAAAAAAAATCGAAAAGTAAGTATATGTGTTTAAAGATATTTTAATAAATAAATAATTAAATAAATATTAATATATTAATTATGTAGAACCAACTGTAACTGCTAAATCTAGTATTATCTTAGATGTTAAACCATGGGATGATCAAACAGATATGAAAGTAATGGAAGGTGAAGTTCGAAAGATTCAGAAAGATGGTCTTCTATGGGGTGCAGGTATTAATTTTCTCTTTGTAGATTCATATGCATTTTTTTAACATTGATTAAAATTAATTTGATGTTGAGTTATCATTTCTACTAACTATCTTAAATAATATTTTCCGCTTATGATGAATATATACCGAATATAATTATTTTTTTTAGCAAAATTGGTTCCTGTGGCTTATAAAATTCAGAAATTACAAATCTCCTGTGTTGTAGAAGACGAAAAAATTTCTGTAGATTGGTTAACTGATCAAATTCAAGAAATAGAAGATTTTGTTCAAAGTGTTGATATCGCAGCTTTTAATAAAATTTAATTAGTTAAATTATCGATGCTTGACTATAATTTTTAAAAATAATTTACTTTATGTAATTAATATAAAAAAAATATTGGTATTATATGGTATAATTTTATTTTTATAGTTCATTTTTTATGAAATTCAATAATTATGAAATATTTTAGATTATTTAAACCTTTAATACCATTAATCATTTAAATAAAAAACTTATGAGAAATTTATTTTAAAAATACTATTAGATTATTTTATAATTATAAGGATATTAAGTGCAAATAATTTAATTAAATTCAATAATAACTATTTTTTTATAAAAAAAATTAATTATTAGTATTTTTTGTAAGTGTAAATTTTCATAATGAATGAAGCTGGAAACTTTCTACTGATTAAACAAATCTCATGATCTATATCGACATCACATTACAATTACCAATCATTTACTTTTGTTATTACAATTTATGTTGTTTTTTATGATGATTTAACCCTTATTTCTGTTTCTAATTTCAATATTTTCAATAATAATGAATTACTTTTAGTATATTGTAACCCATTCTATAGACAAGACAATAAACACAATTTTTTACTAGAAATATATAATTAGTTTTTAAGTAACAGAATTTCTATCCAAACTTTCATGTTATCCGTATAGTACTCGTAAATGAAGACATTACTATTATTGGGTATGGACCTACTCAGTAATAAATAATGGTAAATAATATAATCAAATCATTTTTGCTACATTTTATTTACACTTGAATATCAATAGGAAAATAATTAAGTATAGGTGCACACTTACGGCAAAAATTGATAGAGGAATAATATTCACTTAGTATTTAAAACGTCTTTAAATACCGGAAAATTAGGGGACGCGTAAATTTATCGTTATTTAATAACAGGTATTGATTTTGATAACAACGACAAATAATTATTTCGGCAGTACTAAATTAAATGCAAGTGAAATCTCGTCGCTTATCCACTACATTGTTATATTTTATAATATACATAATTATATTATGAATGTAAACATTTTTTATTTTAATTTGGTAATTATGCCCGAGTTTTGCTTTGCTCAGTAGAGTAACTTCTATTCGAATTAAATTGTACTCTTCATCTCGATATTTTTTATTTTGCACGTACAGACTTATAACAAACATTTATGTATTTTTGTAAGAGTTATCATTTATATTGTTTATTAACTTTTATTTAAAATTTTTTAATTAATTTTTATGAGTATACTTTTTATTTACATATAGTTTTTTTAAATAGCTTTTTGGGTATCTAAAACAAATTTTAGAAGCGGTGATAGTAAAGTTTGAGTTTGACAAAAAAGAACATATTTTATCCATCGTAAATTAAAATTGATTCAAATAATTCATAATAATGTAATCTATAAATTATATAATAATTACACTTAGGCAAATATAAAATATTTTGAAGTAATATAACGCTGTGTGCGTTAGCGCTTAAGCCTCGTCAACCACGAATAGCACTTGTAGATTAATAATTTACGTCGCGTTTATCAAAAAAAGTGTACCAGTTTTCTATGGTGCAAGCTCATCACAGAGCTGCAGCCTGATCGATATCTTAACTTCTCTAAACCTAAAGATAATTAACCATTGTTGATATACTCAAGGATCCTTTTGAATTTTACATAGTTTAAAAATATACTTAACTTTTATGCGAATAAGTCAAACTATCGATATCGATATTCTTTGTATTCTTCTGTCGATAAATCGTTTTCAGGTGCATATTTCCTGATTACTCGGATTACACCGCCTTATAGAGCACTCATATACAGTAGCGCGCTGAACAATCGGCACAGATAAATGCAAAGATCGTCCACTACACTAAAATAAATGAAATTTAAATTAATTAAATTTTATAATCAATTTTATCATTACTAATAGTTTTAAAATTAACTAACTAAGTTATTACTAGTTTTAGGTCTAGCAAAGTTTATTGCTACACATAAGATAACATAGTAAATTAAGAAAATTATTACTAAAATACACATTCATTTAATGTATTTACTATATACATATACATTTACTATATACATTGTTCGTTATAATATAGGTTTTTTAATTATAATCATACCAGAAAGCAAATTTATTTTATAACTGTTTAAAAATTAAAAATGAATTTTAAATATAGATGTTTATTCATTCATAATATACTTTTTTTATTTGCTATGTATTTTGTATACAAACATAAATTAATTATTGTGTGGAAAAAATCCTTTTTGGGTGTATAGGTATATAAGAATTACAACTGTTTGTTTGTCACAATTGTTAGTTGTAACGCCGATGTGTCTATGATGTGGTTATCGTGCTTGTCAACGCATTATTTATATAGAATAAAATTAATTCTAATACACGAAGACCATATAGAATCAAAAGTTTGTGTCAACTGGAGTTGATACAATATTTAATGGTAACAATTGTGTACCATTGCGATAATGTAAAGATTTTAATTTTGGGAAATCTTCTATATTGATTCTAAAATCTCCTGTATATAAAATTCTTCTATTATGAAAGACAAACAAAAACATAATAGAACCTAAGCAATGACCAGAAGAAATACAAGATACAGTTACTGATGTATCAATATTTTCATATCTATACTTTATAATTACTGGATTATCAAGTGTTAATTCTTTAATGTGTTTCTTAATTAAATTTGGGAAAAAATTTTTTAAAAACACTTTACTTATATAACTACAATAAAAAAACTTGTTTGTTTCCATTAAATGATCAAAAAATTCATAAGTCAATCCCATCATATGATCTTGATGAGAGTGACTTAAAAAAAATACTGATGAATTTAAATTTTCTTTGCAAAAACAATCTATACAAACTCCTGAAATTTATTTGTTTTTCATGATAGAAGAATTTTATATACAGGAGATTTTAGAATCAATGTAGAAAATTTTTTTAAATTAAAATCTTTAGATTATAACAATGGTACACAATTGTTACCATTAAATATTGTAACAACTGGAGTTGACACAAATCTTTTGATTCCGCATGGTCTAAGTGCGTTAAAATTAATTTTATTTCATACAAATAAGGCCTGACAAGGACGATAACCACATCGTCGAAACGTCGGTGTCACATATATTAAATTGTAATTTTTATACATGTACAAACCTAAAAAAGAATTTTTTCCACACTATAATTATAAACATGGAGAATATTTCTTTAAACCATTTACCAAACATAAATTAATCTCATATTATTCTTTAAGAACTTTTTACTCTACTACAAGCGTTTGAAAAACAATAAGAAAACACGTGTACTCCATAATAAAAACCATATAAATTATATTATAATAGAATTATGTGCTTGATGTCAATTCTCTTATCGTATTTCTATTGAAATTCTCTCGCAACCAAGTTTTAATCGTTAATTAAATAAATGTAATTATTGGGTTAAAATTTTTGTTTTAAAAATATATTTTCTGGTTATAAATTTGAATTGTATGTATATATACAATATATACAATAATATTAATAATAAATTATTTATTTAAAAATTTTTTTTGCATTTGTTGATTTTTTTAATTTCATAATAGTTTTGTAATTTACCTTATATGTTAAATCTTATCAAACAATTTAGAATTATTATTATATATAAAAGCTGATAAATTTTATTTATATTTTGTACATAAGATTGAAGAATATTGTAATCACAGAACATTAGAGATTGTTAAGCCCCATGTTAAATTGAAGAAACAATCATGGCGGATGAAATATTTTCTTTCTCTAGTGCATACATTTGGTAACAGTAGCGTGCCAGGCCCAATTTAAATATTTTTTTTAGTGCTATTAAGCCTATTGAAAAAAATGCTATATATAGATATATGGAGTACGGCTAAATGAAAAGTCATATTAAAATACTTAGAAATTAATTTAGTAGACTAAAAAACTTTTTCAATGTTCATAAGATTATAATTTATATTTATATAAGAATAGATAATAATAAAAATAATGATAATATGTTTAATCTTTATTTGATTAAATATTTTTGTATAAATATAAATTATAATAGGTTTTATAGCATTAAAGTTTATTTTATAAAACCAAAAAATATGATGCAAGAAAATGAATTATTTCATCCGCCAATAATTTTTAAAATATAATGTATATTTATTAATACATTTAATTATAATTCATTGTTAAAATTAAAAAATATTTGGTAATATATATGTTCCTACGTAAATATAATTCTTGTGGGGATGGCTGTATTTGTCATTGTAAATGTGTAATATTATACAGATTTAAGTGTGGGAAATTCCCATTAAATGAATGTATTTTGGTGGGTTTTTCCATTTATCAGGGAGTGCATGGTTTTTTCCCACCCACCTCTTACCTGTTACTTCTTCTCCAACCTACTTTCTACCTGCTAATATTATGTTTGTCAATATCGAATGGAAAAGGAAATCAGAAACTAAAAACCCATAGATCCGAGCGTGCGTACAAACTTCTTGTCAATTACATCAAGAAAATAGATTAAAAAAATAAAACGTGAATTACTATCAAAAGATCACCTTTTTTATTTGTATCCTCCAACATATCAAACTATCACTAACACAACAGGCATTGTGGGATTGTTATTTAATCTACAACCCAACAATATAATATTTGAATTTATTAAATTGTATGTTTCAACATAATGAATATATGAAATTGAAGCATACAATTTTATAATATTTTACAAATAATAATATTAAAAATTTATTAAATATTTTAGAATCATTAAAATCATTTTTATTATAAATAAATGTAAAAATAACTTTGATTAATTTATAAAATCCAGAAATCAATGGGTATTTATATTTTCAGCTTTTAATATACAAAATGTGTCAAATGCTAGATTGTTTTCTTGAAACTTTATGTCGACACTTAACTTATCTAAGTAACAATCTAAGTATAATTTTATTTCTATAAGCTGTTTCTCATTAGTAGAATTAAGCTAAAACAAATTTTATTATTGTTTAAATATACATAATATATATATATATATATATATACAAAGTATATAATGTTTTTACCTGACTTTTTAAATCATTTAATAATTGTAAAAATATTTGTTTTACAAATTTGATCATATTTTTTGTTTTTGGGCAATATCTTGCAGCTTCTCCTAGGATAATATAATATACACTTCTTTCTATAACATACAATAAGCTTGTTTGAATATTTTTTTTGTTATTACTTATTAGTAATAAAATTATTAATAAAAATAAGTGATAAAAAATATATTCTTTGTACAATATTAATTAAATAAATTTATATTTAATGTAACAAGATAACGTAAGTCATATTGTATATGCCAACAGTATCATATAAATATATATTATAATTTTCAAAATATTTATATTTTTAACATGTAATAACATTAAACTTATATAATTATTTTAGTACTTATTAAAGTTATGTTATATATATGTATAAATATGTGTCTTTGAGTATATATGTTAAAATCATTATTAAGTGATAACATATTTTCTTGTATGACCGTGCGACGATATTACACCTCGTCGCGACACCGATTTGAGGTTAACAGTTTATTAACCTCTTGACCGGCCGGTTCAATCACCTCACAGGTGAGAAAAGTGTGGGATCTAGTGGGATGCAACAATCGATAACTAATTTGCGATTTGTCGATTTGAATACGATACAGTTTTTCTAACGCTTTATTTCAAATCGCGCAAATCACACTCGTACGGCGTGCCTTCCCCACGGAAACTAACACCGGTTACCCCTCCGCAAGAAGGAGAAAAGTTGAAACCGCGGCAAAACGCAAGTATATAAACAGGCGAATGAATACGAGAAGGGAACTTTTCTCTGGATAATTGAGGAGACAATCGTGTTCACACGAGGGTCTAATCAATTATAATATAAAGGAAAATTCGTTGTATTTTGTTTAGTCTCTGTGATTACACCGAGACAACTATAAAATACAATCGAAATAAAGAAAATTAAAATAATTTCTGTGCTGCGTCATAACAGCAGTAATAATTGTATCAAAAGTAATACACGACGTCACTTGCGTCATAACAACAAGGGCGCCGTGTATTAGATAGGTTCAAATATAAATAAACGACGTGCTGTGTGTCATAACTGCAGGCACGATCGTTTATTTACTGTTTACGTCTAAATAAGGTGAATAAACCTTTGTTACAGACGACCACTGAGGAGTCACCGGCGATCGACAGCATAATATAGCCGCCAAGATTTAAATACTTTTATTGTATTTGAAATACAATAAAATATTTTGTTAAATAAAAATATAAAAGAGAGTTTTGTTATTTGTGTAGCCCATCCTCCGACTAAGCAAGTCCCGGCCCCGATCTGCATAGAGATCGTGGCATTGCAACCGTATCTAGAAAGTAAAACAGGAATCATTTATTTTCACTTTGTTGTTTTGTATATTTGGTGTACTTCAACACATTGTATAATAATATTGTTATTTTGCTTATCGTTTATTTATTGTAATATTTGGTTCTTCCAACATTCTATTAGAAATTATTATTATAATTAGTATAATATTATGTAATTATTATTATTGTATGTAAGCTATATTTTTATAAATATAATGTATTTAACTAAAAAAAAAATTTTTTCATTTAATATAATAATGTATGCTTTAAAATATTAACTGTGCAATAAAATATTAGCATTTTTAGATTAATTAACATACCTGAAATTGTTATTCCTTGACACTTAAACTTTCCATTTTTCACTTATGCTCATGTACTGTTTGAAATTTTTTATACCTGTTCGGAGAAACATAACATAAACATGTGTAGCAGATTGCCAGTATCGACTCATGAGAAAAAAAATAAGGAGGGATTTTTTTTTATATATTTTCTTTAGATTTTCATAATTATAAAAGAAAACTAAGTTTTTTAATTTAATATAAATATATGTAATAAAATTTCCTATATTTAGTGAAAAATTAAAATATTATCTAGTATTGAAAGTGCAGGTTGCTAATATTTATAGTTTGCATTGTGCCAGGCTCTTTTGTTGCCACTTTTCCCATTAAGGCTTGGACCCCCTTGATTGTAATCTTTATTTATACAAATTTATAATTATAATTACTGGTTATCTTTAAGAAAAAAAAATTATGTCTTGGTAATGATAATTTTATATACTAAATATATTATTTTATTATTATAGAATCAATTTTATTTAAATAAAGTATTTTTATGTTTAATAATACAAAGAGTGAGAAAAGATATTTCTCCTGCCACGTTTCTGCCAATGCTTAACCTGGAAATTGAATTCAAATGTTTCAAATGAGATTTTATATTTTGAATGGTATAAGATAAAGTTATATTTATTATAGCATTGGGCTTTAAATTAAAAATCATGATTTATTTACCGTGTATAATTTATAAATTAAAATTTTAAGTTTATGCATGGTAAATAAATCATGATTTTAATAAATTAAAATATAGTCTTTATATTCAAATATATTTAATAATAAATTTATAAACATACCTATAAAAATGATTGTCTCATTTCCTAAATCTCACCATATGTATTTAATTGCTAAAAATTATAAATTTTAAATCTATAATAAATATATATAAAAAAAAAATCACTAACCTTTATATGTAAACTTACTTTATAATTGACACAATTTAACTTTACATGTACAAGAAGTTTAAAATGCATACACATTTTTAATAGAGTGCGAAATGGATTATTCCCATTCTCCTCGAAAGAGTTTATAAACCTGCTATAAGCTTAAAATCTGTTCTTTGGGTACAATTCTTTTGAGAGAAATAATAATGTAAACACATGTACCGGGTTACCAGTACCGGCTCACGAAAAAGGATATATGGGATAATCTCACTCTATTAAATTTTATTTAAATTATTACTAGCATCAAAGAAAAATTAATTTTTAAATTGAATAAAATAATATAATATACAATTGTATTTTACTATAAAATTTAAAAAATTCCAAATTATTATGGCGCAGGCACTTTCTTTTACGTCACAAACCTTCTATGGCTCGTCTGCTGCATTTGTTGCCAGTTTTTTCATATAGAGTTGACCCCCTCTCACCATGGGGCTTACACTTCTCTTCGCACTGTTCTGTGATTTTAAAAAATCATTAGGATTGGAATTTAAATGTAATGTAATATCTCATTTGAAAAAATTTATTAATAAATGAATATACATTTTTTATTAAATATTTCTACATAACTGAAATTTTTTTATAATGTATATGTATTGCTTTTTTTCATTAATAATACTAGTTTTTATGTTTATAATTATAGATTAAACAGACGAAATTATGTCAACATTTATTGGATTTATTGAAGAAATTCCAGGAGTTTGTATAGATCGTTTTTGCAAAGAAAATTTAAATTCATCAGTGTTTTTTTTAAGTCACTGTCATCAAGATCATATGATGGGATTGACTTATGAATTTTTTAATCATTTAGTGGAAACAAACAAGTTTTTTTATTGTAGTTACATAAGTAAAGTGTTTTTAAAAAATTTTTTCCCAAATTTAAATACAAATTTAATTAAAAAACACATTAAAGAATTATCACTTGATAATCCAGTAATTATAAAGTATAGATATGAAAATATTGATACATCAGTAACTGTATCTTGTATTTCTTCTGGTCATTGCTTAGGTTCTATTATGTTTTTGTTTGTCTTTCATAATAGAAGAATTTTATATACAGGAGATTTTAGAATCAATATAGAAGATTTCCCAAAATTAAAATCTTTACATTACCACAATGGTACACAACTGTTACCATTAAATATTGATAAAGTTTATTTAGATACAACTTTCTTAAATCTGGATTATAAGGTTTTTCCTAATAGATTAGATAGTGTAAAACAATTATGTGTAACGACAAAGGATTGGATAGATAAAGATTCAAAAAATATTGTTGTATTAGAAATATCATGTAACTTTGGCAATGAGTTTATTTACATAGAATTATCAAAATTTTTAAATAAAAAAATTCATGTACAGGATATAGCATTCAAAGTTTATAAAGAAATACAAACATTGAACAATTATGTTACTGATATTGGTGAAAGTACCCGAATTCATGCATGTATAAATAAAATAAATAGTATTCAAAATATGTTTAATGTAATGTGCAGACCAGATGTCTATCATACCAATATCTTAACTATAGTTTTGTCAACTATTAAATGGGTTAAGAAGGATACATCATGTATAATTGAATGGGACAGTATAAAAAAACAAACAAAAAATATTTGTTATTCAACACATGCTTCTTATAGTGAGATTAAATCTTTTATTTTATATTTCAAGCCAAAACAAGTTTTTGCTTGTGTTTGTAATGAAAATCCAAAAAAAATTTACAATTTGTTACAAAAAATTTTAGATAAAAACAAGAAAAGACAAATAAATAACAAAATAGATAAAATAAATTTCTCTAAATATAAAACATTTACTGATAATTTTGACTCTAATATATTTTGCGACAATATAAATAATTTTTAATGATTAATTAGTTTTATAATATTAAAATGTAAAAATAAAGGTTGTATGCAAGAAAACATAAAATTTATAACCAGAAATCTAATTAATTTTATTAAAAACTAAATGATATATATATATATATATATATGTATATATTATGTACAAAATATTTTAATGTAGAATGTTGCTTTTTTTATAATAATAATTCATGATTATTACAAATAATTTTTTATTTGAAGACAAAATGGTTGATTGATTACATAATCTTTTTTTTATAAAATAAAAGTGTATATTATTTGATAAAATATGTCTAAATACTTATTGCATTGTATATTTTGATTTACTGTATAGAATTGTGATATGTAAATTATAGTATTAGAATATTATTAATTTTTTAACTTACAAGTATATTGGCACAATATTATAAAAAATAATAAAGATAAAATTACATACTTTGAAATAACTTTATAAAATAAGATATAAGTATAGATTGATAATATAAAGTAAAATTAACAAATGGATTTTATAGTTATATAATATGTAAATTACTATGTACTTAAAATTATTTTGTGTTTTAAAATATAATTTAACAAAAAAATATAAATGATTGATGATAAATATGTTTTGAAGTTAAATTATACCATATTTTATTTATTGTAAAATAGAAATGATAATATATATTAATCAAATTATAAAATAAAATCATTCACATTGAAATATAAATGAGAAACCAGGGGGGTCAAGTCTAAATGGGTAAGCGGCGACAAACGCATCAGAGGGGCCACAGACAGGTTGTGACGCAAAAAAAAAGTGCCCACGACATAATAATTTGAAAATTTTTTGATTTTTTAATAATAGCATATACTTTTAGTTGAAATTCTTATATTCCATTGAAAAACTACTTTTTCTTTCCTATTTTTAGTATTAGTAACAATTTCGGCAAATTAAGCAAAATAAAATCGCCCCATATGTCCCTTTTCGTGTGTTGGTTCTGATAACCCGGTACATGTGTTTAAATTATTGTTTTTCAAACGCTTGTAGTCGAGAACAGATTTCAAGTATTTAATTGTTACAAAATTTCTTCATAGATGAAGCTAAAAATATATAATATATATATAAATAAATATATATATAATTAATATAATTAATAATAAATATAATTAATTAGTGTTTATTACAAAGTGACTGAGAGAATTTAAAAGTGATTTTTATTTTATTAAATAAAAATAAAAAATTATGCGAATCAACTACAATGAGGAGATTTATAAATCAATATTCACAACATTTTATTTTATCAAATAAAAATAAGGAATGGTGCGGATGAGATACAATGAGATGTTTTTATAAATCAATATCAATGACACAATTTTTATTGGTAAGTTTAATAGTAAATGTTTTTGTAAAAACAATATATTTTATTTATCATTAGTTGATTTACATGATTAATTATATATTAATATATTTTTAAATAAAATTTAATTTTAATTATAAATATGTTATTAATAATAGTGTTATAAGAATAATCCCAATATTATTATTATACATTACATCCCGGCTTTTGCCAAAGGACGCGTTCCGCCATTTTTACATTTTTTTATATATTTTTTATATCGCATTTACATTTTTACATCTATTTATAATTTCGTATCCTTATTTGTTATATTTAAATTCATATTCATATTTATATCTATCTATAATTATCAGTCTTTTCTTCTTTGTGTTTCATTATATTTATTTTATTGTCACTTTATCACTTTGTGTATCACTTTCTTACTTATACTCTTTCATTATATACTTAATGTTATATATTTCATTTTCCGTTGTTCTTCTATAGTTGTTATTCTCTTTTTCCTATTAGTTCTCTACTTTTCTCTTTTAAATTAAAATTTTATTAAAATGTTTATTTAATGCTGATAAAAACTTGGATCTTATTTTTATAACTATTAATAAATAAATGAATATGATAACAATATTGAAATATATTTTCTTTTGAGAAATCATGCAGAAAAATATTAAATTTTATTCAAAAATATATGAATATACTATATTAACTATTTGTAAAACAAAAAATATGCATAAAATTTAAAAATATTTGATATTAAAATTAAATTTTAATCAAAATTATATAAATATATTGTATTAACTATTTATAAAACAGAAAATATGCATAAAATTTAAAAATATTTGATATTAAAATTAAATTTTAATCAAAAGTATTAAGTAAATTGAATAATGGTATTTTGATGGTGGGAGAAATGTGCTATTTCTCTCTCGCACTTCTGACCTCTCTGCCGATATCTCAAGAGTCTGTGGCTCGAGTTAATTTTTTTAAAGTGCTTTAAAATCTATTGAAAAAACGCTTTTGTACATATGCGAAGCATAAGGGAATATACTTGTGCTTCGTACATGTAGTAGGAACGTTTTTTTTCAATAGATTTTAAAGCACTTACAAACAAAATTTAGTTCGGGACATGGACTTTTCAGAGATCGCTAGAGTTTCTATATATGCGAGAGAAAAAGAAGATATTTCTGCCGCCATATTTGTCGCCAAAGTTTAACATGGACCTTAGAATTCTCGTAGTGTCTGTTCTGTATGAGAAACATAGTAAAAAATATAACCAAAGATTATAATAAAGGTCGCTTAACTGCGGAGAGTAAGAAAAGAAAAAAAGGAGATGGCGCGATAAACCAAAGGTTATTCAGTGCCAACAGGAAGGAAGACAATAGTAAAGAGGGGGAGTACGAGGGGGCAGAAGAAGGAAGAAAAGAGGAGAGAGCAGAGTATAGAAATAATATTATTTGAAAGGACGCTGAATCAGATTGCACTTTACATTTTTTAAGATAGGGGGAGAGTATAGTACCTAGTGGCATAATGAATGTGAGAATGAGGCGAACTCATTTACAAGGGGATTCGGATGATCTTTTAACGCAAGTCTAAAGTTGTAGGATAACTCTCTGTCATATAGAAAAAGAGGAGGGACATTAGATTCGCGACGAACTTGGGTGTTCCTAATGAACCTTTTGTACTCAAGGAAGAAGCGGAAGAAGAAGAGATGTTGATAACAAATAGTGTTTTAAATCACGTACCATCCAGCAAAAAATCGATTTTTCTTTTTACATTCATATGTTAAAAATAATAAAATCCGAAATATTTTTTGTTGCTCGAAATTGATCCTCAAAAATATTAATTTGATACTTGGCTGATTCTTCAAAAATAAATAAAAATCATCTTGATTTAAAAAAATTTTTCGATCATAGATAATTCATAATTGTATTTACGGCCATAAAATTAGTATAAATTAATTCACACTAAACAACCTAAATTTGATCCATCAGCTCAAATTTTTGAGCATTTATAATTTTTTTTATTATTTATAAATAAAAAAATATATCCTATCAACGGAATTTACTTATCCCATTACCAGAGATGAATTGGAAGATTGCGCGGTAACATAGGGAAGCGTTTACACAAGATTCAGTGGTAAGAAGATGCTGCTTCTTACGGATGCCCATTGATATGCCTATTGCAAGAATGATGGGTATAAGAAAAGGCATAGCGAGGTTTTTCGTATGACTAGAATTACACATGAATTTGTTGAATAAAAATGAAAAATGATCGGTCGAGCAGAAGCAGACGTTTCAACACAAACACATACGCAACGTTATGTACATATATTTACGAATATAAAGAATGCTTATAGCTATATTAGGTTCATTACGACCAAATTATAACATAATAATTCATTTGTATAATATTGAGAATAATTATAAATTTATATAAATACTGTTACGTATTTAATTAGTCGCGATTATAATCTTTTTAATTGTTGACCCTCGAGACGAAACTCTACCAGGTTCGTTTCTGCGCTAGTCGAAATGATGAAAGCATTTCGACCTTTGTAAAGTTCGGAAATTAAAATAAATATAAGGCCGTTATTAGATGAGTAGAATATTATTTATTCTATCTAATAAATGAACGAGAGAGTGTGCATTGTAAAGTGTACTGTAAACAGACGTGTAGCTCGAAGAGATCAGTCATATCTAAGGAAAATATAAGTCTGGACAGGAATAGGCTCTGTGGGTTCACAAAAGAACGGTCCGAATTGTCTTGAAGCTCGATTTCGAAGTCCTGTAATCTATGTTTTCAGTTTTACTCATCATATCCGCCGGATTACGGAATGCAAGATCTGCAGACTCTCCTTCTAGGGTTCGCGGTGTATCCCAGCCACTTGAGTAGTTCTCGATCAGCTCATTCCCCTAATGCCCTTCGATTGTCCCTCTCATCTGTCTTTCTAGACTTCGGATTATTGTAAGTTCACGTGGAGACACCGAATCCAAGAGTTCTTATTACTTGCGAAGTATGGGTTACTCGCCCAACGCAAGTATTATTTCTTTTTTTCCCAGGGTTCGTCACGTATGCAAGTGCGGAATACATATAATAATATTACATACGTGACAATACAAAAAAGTAATCGTAATTGTATCAATTATTAAATTAAAATTTATTTATTTATACCGCTTTTATATTTTTTACATCCAATCTTATTAAAAAATAATACAATTATCTTTAACAAGTACTTTTTTTAAAAGTAAAATTTATTTATTTTAATTTACGAATAATTTTTTAAAATATTTTATTAAAAATTATATTTTATTATTTTTCAAATAATGAATTAAATTTAAAAAATAATTATTTGATAAATTGTTTGTTTTTCAATATAAATACACATGCGTACATATGTATTAGCATCCATTTACTTTACTATTTATGTTTCTGCTTTAACTAATTTAAAGATGTTATTAATAATGATAATTATATTTTAGGGAAGGGTGGGCAAATAAATTAAACAAGAATTTTTGTTCGCCGCAAATGATAGAATAGATTTATTTTGAACAAATAAAAAAAATACTTGTACCGCCGCTCTGGCATAAAAAAACCTCCGTGTCGGAGGAAAAAAGCCGTCCGCCGGTTCCTCGTCGGATCGAGTCTGCAGCCTCCGCGTAGGCTTCGCCGATCCTTAATCTTCAGCTTCTCCCCGCAGTTGGAGAAGATGCAGGTGTAGTATTCACCGCCGCTGAAGGTGAATACTTGAGCGCCGGGATGCTGCCGCTTCGTCTCTTACGATCTCGTCCAACACCTCACAGCACTTACACCTGTCCGCCGCGCGAGGAACCACAAAGTTTTCACAATATAAAAACCGCTAATAATCGTTATGATTTCGCAATCGGATCACTTTCAACAGAGAAAGTTTTCCGGGATGCGTACAGCAAGAAAATCTGTACGCAAGTGCATTTTCCCGCCGCCCTCGACGCCGAGGAACCCCCCGCATTTCCTCGATATTCCGTTTCCCGACGGCGCACACAGCCAGCTGGCCCGCAGTTGTAAATCATCGTCGATAATTTACAACTGCTCAGGCCGAATTTCGCAGCTGCGAGGGACTCCTCGGTCGGGTTTTCTCGTAGTTTGACGAGTTCCGAACAATTTATATATTCATTTAATAACAATTTTTTGTAGTACTTTGTATACAATTAATATTCAAACTATATTTTAATAACATGTTTATCTCTCTCATTCTCAAGTCCTCTCATTCTCGTGCGTGCGCCTTCTTTGTCTCCCTGAATCTCAAGATATAGCATGTCTATCTCTCTCGCTCTGATTCTCGAATCCGCTCATTCATTCTAATATTTTCTCTCTTTTTCTCTCTCATGCTCAGGGATACACATGGCGTTATAATTTAATTTTTTACCTCTTATACAATGAAACATGTCTAGAAATACTATTTTAAAAATGCAATTAGTAAGTTAACAAATATTTTTAAATCTAGTGTGTTTTAAAAAAGCTTTTAACATTTTTTCAGCAACTGTAACGTTTGAATTTTCAATTATAAATTCAAAAAATCCATGATTTATAAGTATATGAGAACTACAAACCCAACAGATATTGTTTAAAATATAACGTTGTACATGATTTCTGCATCTTTTTATTTCTTATATCATAATTTAAAAATATTAAAATAAAAAATGATTTAGACATTTTCAGATATTTTACCACGATTATTTTAATAATAAACTATATCGAACATGGATTTGCCACTTTTTCCAATTTATATATAAATATCATGACTCTTTTAACTATATAATATTTTATATATCATTTAGATTTCATCTACGTCAATATTAATTTGGTTTTATCCTTATTAATGTTACGTATCTAAGAGGTCACGACTATGTTTATTCTTTAATAATTAAATCGCGATAATATTTTCTCTCCAGGTTTCGTTCTGCCCTAGCCAAATCGGTCAAAGCGTTTCGGCCTTTATGAGGTTCGGAAATCGTCAATTAATAAAACGCGAGATAATTAATATAATACCCTTTTTTATTATATTTCATTTAATGAACGAGAGAGAGAGAAGTATCGTAATGTGTAATACAACTTTTTCGCGTCAAGAGTTTAAGTCCCGATTGTACAAAACGAATAAATATTAAAGAAGCCGAACCGAAGTTGAAGTCGAAGTTTAAGTGCGAGTCGTAGAAGAAGTCCAAGCCGGAGTCCACGTAGAAGAGTAGTGCCCCTACGTGTTTTTCGATTTAACTCGTTACCTCCGCTGTGTGGGGAAATTGCAGGATCCGCGAATTCTCCGGGTGCTCCTGCTTGATTATCGTTTTGTCAGCTTTCTCCGGTATTGTTTTTCGACTGGCCTCTATACATTCCTCGTCGCTTCTGATCTTGAGTTTTCTCACGTTGGTGAGCTCGGAAGTTCTTTTCACTCGCGGGTTTCCCGTTACTCGCAATTCCGATTGATTCCCAAAATGTACAATGATGCGAGTGCAATTTAATTCGTCGCGTATGCATATGAAATTTTACATACGTGACATTAAATAGTTGACCGCTAATAAATAAAAAATCATTAGTTACAATTCATGTATGTTTTGAAATTAATATTGTTATACATTTATTTTATAAAAATACTTATGTTTTTTATTCGTCATATATAATTGTCCCTTTAAATTACTTTCAACTATTGTTTCACGTTTTGGAAATATGAAATCGTTGTCCCTTTAAATTTTTTTCAATTAGTACATGTAATTTATGTATGAGTAGCGTTATTATTTTGTTTCCAAAATCGCGGCTACTTTAATGACATTTAAGACAACCAATACTATCTTAAGTTGGATATTTTCGTTTGTTATTGTTTTCTATGAATCTAAATTTTACATTATGTAGAGTAGTGACGGTTAATTCGGAGTACATTTAAATGGTATATACATATAAGCATTTAGCTTATAGATCTCCGTGATATAAACAACAAAAACCCGTCATTTTCAATTGTGTTTCGATAAGTGGTGGAGGCTTTAAATTTAAAAATTTTTAATTATATAAAGTTCCCAAATTCTTAATAATTCGTATAATTTTATTTTTTTTCTCAATTTATTATATATTTTTTTAAACTTTTTAAAATAAAGAAAGTTAGTGTATATGATAAGTGCCAATATTTAAATTATTTTAATACAACAGACAATGTCAAACTATTTAGATTTCCAGCAACACTTGAGCGTCAATAAATATGGATAGAAAACTCAGGTAAGTAATTTTATTTTTTAAATATTTTATGAAATAGTATACAATCAATAGGGGACTATGAGTACATAATAGAGAAAGAGAGAGAGAGAGAGACAGAGAGAGGAAGAGAGTTTCTGTAAATGCCAGAATAAGATACAGAGGGAGAGAGCTTCTACAAACGCCAGAATAAGACTTAAAGAGAGAGAGAAAAACAGACAGAGAAAGAGTGCACGAAAATGAGTGAACTCTAAGGTAAGAACGAAAGAGACAGACACGACACATCTAAAAGATTGAAAGATAGAGAGAGAAAAAGAGCGAGAGAGTGATAGAATAAACTACTATGTAATCAAATAAGTTAGATAGAGGCATTATCGTATGATATAAATGTCTATGTATCATTTTTTTATAAAATTTAAAATTTAGATAATGTTGAACTTATCATTTTATTTTATTTTATTAGTAAAGGTGGATGAACAAGAAATTGCATCAACTTCTTCAACAATATCTACAATCGAAATCCAACAACCACTACTAGTTCAGTAACGTGACGAAGAGAATCGTGAATTGTTACCCAAAATCAGAGCTGATGGAAATCAAGAAACGGAAAAATTAAGTACAAATATAGATAAATGCGTTTTAATAAATTATAAGAAACCTCTGAAGGTTTATTTATCATCTTTACAAAAAAAACATGTACAGGAAAATGTAACTCATTTCTTTTTAAATTAAAAACTACTAATTTATATTTAGATAATAATTTAAAACAATTAAAACATAAATTAATTTTAAAGTGAAGAAAATATCGTAGATTACAAAAAAAAATTTTTAAAAGAAATGAAGTGTTTGATTTAGACAAATTTATCAAAAGTAAAGAAATAAAACCGATCGCAAAAACTATGATTAGATTGCAATTACATGAAAATAAAAGATACGTGAATGATGAAAAAGGTTTGGTAAAACAAATTTATTTTAATTCAGTTTCATTTTATTCAAAATTGCGTTTAGCAGGTTTGAATTTACAGCATGAATCGACTGCTCGGAGATGGGTTTCAAAATTAGAAGTTTATCCGGGTATAAATAAAATTATTTTTTTAAAATTAAGTCATTTTTTAAATAAATTTAATGACGATAAATGCATATGTGGTTTAAAATTCGATGAAATGTCTACAACAATTTGAATAATATAGTAATAAGCAACATTTAAAGTGTTGATTTATGATCGGACTATAGAAGTCGTTCGGTATCAAAATATGATTTATTATTCATTATCGATAAGGATTCCGTTAACGGTTATCGAGCAGAGCACATCTTGCAAGCGAGACAGATCCGATTAATCGAAACAATTAATAAAGTGTAGAAAGCAGAGGCAAGAGAGCAGTAGAAAAGTGTTAAGAAAGGTATGCAGGGCAAAGTGAGATAATAGTAGGAGAACGCAGGTATAGTGAAGCAGGCTAAAAAAGTGAAAAAAATTGACAGGCAGTGAAGAGGTTAGAGCGGTATAAGCTGGAGTAAGGCTGTTCAACAAGCTAAGACGACAGACGGTCAGCGACGTCAACGGACGTCAAGCAACAGCAAAAGCGCGGACCGCGTAGAGAGGCCTGGGATATACGAACGAACCCACGGAAACTGACCCAAAGCGATTGAAGGGAAGTGTGCTAAAACTGTAAAGGCAAGTTTTTGAGCAGAAAAAAGGCTAGTTAAATCACTGTGAGATAAACAAAATAAAAACAAAATAAAATAGAACCCGGATAACATAATACAATAGAATAAAATTAAAAAATAACATTATTAAATAAAATAAAATAAAACAAACTAAAGTTAAATAAATTTAATAAATAAATTAATAAATAAATCAAATAAATCAAACATAAACCCACTGTATTAAGAAAAGCTATGAGTGTAAAGCAAGAAAAAGCCAAAATTAGTAGAGGCAGAGGTAATAACAGCAAAAAGGAAAGTGTGCAGTTTACCCTCGACTGCCAAAAGAAAAAAATTACATGGGAAGAGGAAGGAATAGAAGTGGAGCAGAATAGAAGTCACAAGGGAGAAAGGAAGATAAGAGAAAGAGACGACACTGGAACAGAGAAAATAATGCAGGAAGTAATAGAAAGACTGGACAAGCTTGAAATGAAGTATGAGAAGGAAAAGAAAGAGAACAAAGAATGGATGATTAAAACAGAGAAGAAGCAGGAGAGAGAAATGGAAAAGATATGATCTGAGCTAGAAGATACTAGAGAATGGGCAAGAAACACAGAAGAAAAAATGAAGGAGATGCAGGAAAGAATAGATGAACTGATAGAGGAGAGAAAAAAAAGCACGGGGTGGAGGCTAGATATAGAGAAATGGGCGAGCAGCCAGTCAATCCAAGGAAAAAAGGACACAAGCGGAGAGGAGGACGGAGGGAAAAATAGTACATCCAGACATAGCAGCCGAAGTAGCAGCAGAACAACCAGCACTAAAAGGAGCAGCGAAATACAGAAGAGCAGCAAAACTGGAAGCACAATGTCTGACAAGGAGATACAGAAGTTTAGGAAATTATTATGGGAACGAGAAACGAAGGACAGGGAAGAAAATGTGGTTATAAAGGGTGCACACAGAGAAGAGGTAAAGAAAATAGGATTGCAACAGTGAACCAGGAATTTCGTCAAGGTAAAGCTAGGGCTGGATGAAGAAATAAAAACAGCATGGTGGAGAGGAAGAATGATTATAATAAAGACGGAAAATAAGGAAAAGAGAAATCTAATATGGGATGTCAGGAAAAGGTTGATAGGCACAAACATATACATGGATTTCAATCTCACCTTCGAGGAAAGGAGAACCCAGGAAAATATCAGGGGCTGGGTACGGAAAGCGAGACAGGAAGGTTTCTTCTCGAAGGTAGGACTAAAAAAGTCTTTATAGATGGAAAACGGGAAAGATAGGTGGGAAGGGAAATAATGGACAGACGGCTTGAAGGGATGAAGAAAAGAACTGGAAAAGATAAAAACAGAACAGAGAAACAGGGAGGAAAAGACACAGATACTGATAAGAAAACAACAGATGAGACGGACAACAACAAACAAGAAAAAGAAAAGAGGAAAGAAGATGGAAAGAGAGAAACAACAGAAGAAAAGGATGACGACACAAAAAAAGACACAGAAGATAGAAATTTATTGCAGGAAAGGGACGGATAAATAACACACGGACTAATACAACAAACGAAAAGATAGAAAAATTAGACAGACATGACAGAAAAAGAAGACAGAGCAAAGTAAAGGAAACGACGTTCAAACAAAAAAACAGTAACGAATAGACTACAAAGAACAAAGAAATGTGACTACAAAAGAAAAGAAAGAACGAAAGCAAGACAAAGAAACGTGACAAAAGAGAGAACAAACAAGACAAGAAAAACAGAAGACAAAAGCAAAGGAAAACACAAAAGAAAAACGATAAAAAAACGAGAGAGGACAAAGGGCAAGAGGTGAATGACATGAGCAGGAAAAAAAGAGACACAAGGGAAGACAAAATGAACAATAAGCGACATAGGAGCCAGGAAAGGACATATAACGAAAAGGAGACAAGAAAGATACTTTTCTGGAATGTAGCAGGGGTATGGAGAAAAGACAGAGACTTTTGGGACTACATAGGTCAAATGGATTACGTTTGCATGGTGGAAACATGGGTGGAAATAAAAGGCATAGAGAAATTAAAAGAAAAATTGCCTGGACACATGATATAGACACTAACAGGAGCAAGAAGGGAGAAGAGAAAAGGAAGAGCGAGTGGCGGAATAATAATCGAAATAGAAAACGGCTGAATGGCAAAGGTATAAGAGCTAAATAAAAGTATAGAAGAAGACATAGTTAAAACGAGGATTGAAATGGAAAACGGTAGAAAAAATTAGACATATGGGGAGTATATGCAAATCAGGGAAAGAAACAAAAGATGTACGGAAAATAATAGAAGAAGAGATCTACAGCGGAGAAAAAGAAAAACTCATCATGGGGGATTTTAACGTAAGGACAGGAGAGAGGGGAGAATGTATGCAAGATGAGGGGGGAGGCGAAATGAGTAGACGGAAAAGTAAGGACAAAAAAGTAGACAGAGCAGGAAAGTCCCTAGTGGACAAAATAATAAAAAACGGACTCGGTATATTAAATGGGACAATGAGAGGAGATGAACAGGGAGAGTACACCTTCATAGGTGCGAGGGAAAATACAGTGATAGACCTTATGATAACGGACAGAGAGGCAAGAGAAAGAATTGAACAATTTAAAGTAGAAAGAAGGATAGACCATCTCCCACTGGTTGTGACGATGAAAACAGGAGAAAATACCAGAGAAAGAGAAGAACAAGAAAGAGAAGAAAGGAAAATGTAATTAACTGGGATATGAAGAGTATAATGAAATACAGAGAAAAGACAGAAGGAGTATACGAAAAAACTAAAAACGGTAGAAACTTTCTGGGAGGAGATAAAGAATAAAATCAGAAACAGTATGGAAATAAAGGAAGTTAGAAGGAAAAAATGGAAAATAGGAGACCGAAAGTAGTATGACAGGGAATGTAAGAGGGAACAGAACAAAGCAAAAAAGGCTTTAAAAGATTGGAACAAAGGGAAAGTCGAGAAAGAAAAATACATAAGCAGAAGAAGGATATGGAAAGAGACATGTGAGAGGAAAAGAACAGAGCAGAGCGAAAGAGACAGAGAGGAATTAAAAAAGCTAAAGAATCAAGGACAGGTATGGAGATACCTGAACAAAAGAAGAAATGAAAAAACGGAAACAAAGAATAGCATAAGCAAGGAAGACTGGAGGAGACACTTCATGAAACTCCTTGGAGGAAACGATCATAATGAGTGGAGTTAATTTATAGCTTTTTATTTTATAGAAAACGGAAATTTGGTTAAACAATTATTAAAAATTTTTTGACATTACCGCGGATTAACCATTTTTTTTACTGGTAAAAAATATTATACGATTTTTGATTGACCGCACTTAATTAAAAGAATAGTTACTTAGTTAAGAACGCATAAAAAAAGATATTAAAATTATTGAATTATAGTTTCTTTTAACGATTTAATTTCGACGGGGGAATATGATAAGTCCCGAACCATATCGAATTTATTGAATCATATATCCAGTATAAATTTTTTTCCAAATTCATTTAAATCAATGAAAGTTAAATATCCGTTTCAATTATTAAGCCGAAAAATGGCTTATGCAATTAAATTAGTTGCTGAGGATTCAGATGTTTCGTCAAATTCTGATATTTTAAGTGTTTCGGCCGATTTTGTTGAAAAAATGGATCGTGTAATTGATACATGTAATTCATATTCTTTGCGAACGGTTAATAAACAAAAACCCCCATTGACAAAAAATAACCCTGATTGTGGGAGTATAGAAGATGTAATGTTTGGGTGGTAAGGCGCATGCTAATGTCATTGATTTAAATCGAAAATAGTTGAGGTCCAAAGGCCGAACTTTAAGGTACACCATAATTAAGACAAATAAAAGGCTATAATATATCATCCAAACTAAGAACTGCCTGCTTCCTACTTGAGAGGTATAAGGCAACTGAGGTGATAAATCCCTTGGAAAGGCAGAAAGACAGGAACTTACGGAGGAACTTAGTATGATGTACGATGTCAAACGCCTGGCTAAAATCGAATAATGTAAAGAGAGTGACCTTCCTCAGATGAATGCCACATTTAATGTAGTCCGTTAGTTTAAGAAGGACAGTCTGTGTGGAGTGGTCAGTACGGAAGGCCGTTTGAAGAGGATTCAAAAATATCCGGGTTTCAAAGTAGTCGATCAATTGTTTGTGTACTAGCCACTCTAGAGCTTTGAATAAGAAACAGAACAGAGAAATAGGGCGATAGCTCGTAAGAGTAGTTAGCTGTCTTACTAACACATTCAATAGACCTTTTCCACAGAAAAGGAAATTAAGACTCACTGAATTATCATCGTTCGCAAAAACAAATATCAAGCTACAATTAAAAAACAGAATTCGATACAGCGATGGCGAGAAAGATTTGGCAAAACAATTGTATTATTATTCGACTGTATGTGCAATAATTTAAATTCTCCGGTTTGCACCTTCCATTCGAATAAACAGTTCATAGTTCGATTGCAGGATTGGATGTTGTGCCGGAAATTAACAATTGCATATTTAATAATTAAAAAGATTTTTTAAATAGGCTGCGTAACGATGAAGAGATATATGGCATTAAATTTAATGAAATGTTAATTAATAGCTATGAATAATATTTTTAAAAAATATGATATTATTGTTGGTTTCATAAGTATGAGTTTGGGCATAAGAACTCACAATGTTGCGAAAAATGCGTTGCTTTTTGTGTTGACGGTTTAAATAGGAAAAATCAGTGGCGCCAAATATTAGTATTTGGATTTACCGAGACTGGGGTTTTTGGATATGAGTTCATGAAAATTTTCCCTAAAATTCTTAAAGAATTAAGGGAAATTGGTGCTGATGTTTGATTTATTGTATTTGACCAACATTCTAATAATCGTAAATTTTTTAATTTGTTTGGGGTAACAAAAAATAAACCCTATTTTTTTATAGACAAGGTTAAATATTGATTGGCTCCATTTAATTAAAAGATTGGTCGCACAGGTACGAACTTATAATTATACTTATGTAAATGAAATGCCAATTATATCATTTTCAGTTTTAAAATGCACGTGTGAGCATGATAAATCCCACACAATAGTAAATTTATTAGGAAAAATGTCGAAAAATTATTTGTTACGTATCTAAGCAGTCGCAATTATATATATTCTTTGATAATTGAATCGTGAAATTTTTTTCCAGGATTCGTTCTGCCCTAGCCGAATCGGTCAAAGCGTTTCGGCCTTGGTAGAATTTGAAATTATCAATAAAGAGAACGCGAGTTAATTAATATTGTACTTTTTATTATATCTCTTAATGAACGAGAGAGAGAGAGTGAGATGATGTGTATTACAATGTTTTGTGTCGCAAAAAAACTAAGTCCTGATTGTATGTAAAAAAAATAGTGATGAATACTAAAGAAAAGAGAGCGGGCCCGAACCGGAATGATTCAGATTAGAACCGATCTCTCAACTGAACTACGAATTGAGAATGAATCGAACAGAATGCCTCTACGTTTCTTTCGATTCAGCTCATTACCTGCGCTGTATGGGGAATTGCAAAATCCGCAAATTCTCCCTCCGAGTGTTCCTGCTTGATTATCGTTCGGTCAGCTGTCTCCGGTGTTATCTTTCGATTGACCCCTGCGTATTTATCGTCACCTCCGATCTTGAATTTTCACAATTTGGCGAATTCAGAAGTTCTTATTACTCGCGGGCTTCACGTTACTCACGACTCAGTTCGATTCCCTCATTGACAATTTCCTAATGTTTTATCTATGCTTACTGACGCGAGTACAACTTATTCGTCGCGTATGCGATTGCAATATTACGTACGTGATACATTTTTATTCGACTTCGTTTGAAGCTATGAGGGTAAAATTACTGTTTCAGCTTTTAAATCGAAGAATGACAAGCCCCATTAAATTAGCAGACAATGATACAAATGCTTTGTATTATTCAACAACGTAGAAACAATCGATATATTTTATAGAGGCTTTATATGCAGTTATAGATGTATGCAAACGCTTTAAAAGCAGAAGCGTCCATTATCATTAAATAAATCAGGAATTGAACAGCTTTTGGAAAATTTCATCAATTGATTAATTAGTTGGAGAATTAAAAAAATAATAAATTTCATATATCATCGTATTTTATTGGTCTTCTTTTAACGGCACGCATAATTCTAAATCTGTATAAAGATTTTAGATATAAATTTGTATATTTTGAACTTACAATTGAATTTTACAATCCAGATTCAGTTGAACGCTTACTCAAATTTACGTGGGAGAGGAGGATTTAATGTAAATTCAACCTGCCGAATTTACAGATTTGCTTCCGACACATTGTTTCAACAAAGTAAATTCGTGTAGGTAAAAATTATAATTCTAGTATAGGTATTTCAGAAAAAAATATTATTTTTTAAATAAATAATTCAACCGATTTAATAAACAGTTCTTTATTTGAACATGAAATTAATGAAATATTAGATGCTTTTGATGAAGAACTGGAAGTTCTTGAATTTCTTATAATGGATGAGGAAAATATTGTAATACTACATCAAATATTGCAAATAAATATTTATTTAAAAAAAATATAATTGCATTCTTTGCAAGATTTATTGAACGTAAATGCTTATTGTAATATAATTGCTTTGAATGTGAAATTATGTACATTAAAAATGCAGATGGAACCTTTTTTTTAAGCGAAAAATATTCATCATATAGAGAATTTCCGCATTCTAATGAGAAAATGTCTCATTCTACATTTTTAACACGTCCTACAAAAATGTTCATAAATATAATAAATTGTAAACTTGAAAACTTCGTGCTGTATCATAAAACATATTGGAAGCAAAATAATATATTAAAAAATTTAACTCAGAAAATAGAAAAAATTTTAAATGTTTAATTTCCAAAATGATTCGATAAAGAACATATTTGCTATGATTATCGTTTATATGCTTTTATTAGTGAAAATATATGCTCCAACCCGTGAACATAATATAGCCCAAAAATTTCAATAAAGAAACGATTGTTAACCAATAATCGGAAATTAAAGAATGTTTTACATATGTAATTCAAATAATTATAAATCTCTTTAAATTGTTTTCAATTATAATTGTACATAATAAAATTAAAATGTACTTAAAAATGAATGACATTAGAAATGAAAAAATCTACAGTATTCTTTAATTTAATTAGATTATAGGTCATTTAAAAAAATATTTATTGTATTATTTTTATAACATTATAGATTATATTCTTTGTGTTTATATATTTATGTATATTGTAATATTTTTCTTTTTACATGTATAAATATTTTGTTTTATTTATTTATTTGCATAGATTATTTATACATATTCTTTTATATTTATATTATTATTTATTTCTATAGCATTGTGTCATATTTGTATATTTGTATATATACACATTATATTGTATTATATTTGTATATATTCTTGAATTTAATCAGTTTATAAGTAATTTAAAATATATATTATAATATTTTTATAACATTTAAAGATACAATTATTTTTATCTGTAATCCTTGCAAACTATTTATTATATGGTACTATTTAATTTTATCCAAATGTTTATATTTCTTATGTAAAATAAGCAATATCTGTATTAATCCAGTATTAAATTTAAATCGAGTAAATTTGCATTTTTTAAAAAAAAAAGAATTTTCTAATAAATAAATGTCATTTTATAAACTTCATTTATTTTGTTATTTTTGTAAATAATAAAAACATGTACACTTATTTTTTAATTAAAATTTAAAAATTTTTTTTTTAATTTAAAAAATATATACTTAATTATTTAGAAACACATAAAATTCTTAAGTGAAGAAAAATTGTGAGGTTAAAGTGCATTTGACGTTGTTCTTCAACGCGTACAATTTCGTCTCATAAATATTTTCAACTCCACTCGTTAAAATTTTTTTTCATGAGTATATACAACCTCTAATGAATAAATATTCATTACTGAATAAATAAAAATTAATATGCACTAACCTGAAAATGAAATATATATAATGATAATATTTATGTTGTAATTATGTATGTATTTATAAAATGAGTTTTATAATTAATAAATAATAAATCTCACGTTAAGTTGTAGTGTTGTTGATAGAGTGATGGTAAAAATAATTTGTAATAGAAATTTCCTTTATTGACCAAACTGTCAACAAAAGGTTTGCCGGCTCCATATTGCTTGCGTGTCGACGGATGTTTGATGATATAGGAGGCCTTGATGTTCATGAATTGAATAGAGACAACGATAGGTGGGAAAGTGTATTGTATGTATATATATATATATATATATAATGCATATGTAAGGTAGTATGACTGATTAAAAATTCAAGAATAGTACCGCCGTGAAATGGCCAATAATTACAGTTTATATTATTATCGACGGAAAAGAAGTTTTTCTATTTTTCGTGACTAATTTAGTATTGTGATTAATAAACCAATTATAATAAAGGATTTTGAGGCGCGAGAAGGAAGACGAACTATATTAATTAAAGAACCAATTATGAATTTTTAATGTGGTGTAAAGTCAGAAAAGAATGTTTCTAATTGGTAAATAAATAAAGTAGCTATATGAAAAAGTGGAATTTTCTCAAAAAGAAAAAATTTCATTATCATTATTATATTATCTCTCATATTAGAAGGATATTATATTATTACATTATTGATTATTGATTATTAATTTTTTTGTTAAATTATTATTAAAGATTGAGGTAATGTTCGAAATTATTGATGGTGAATATAAATAGATATTGATATTTATTGATTATAATTGATAAATAGAAATATTAAAATAGATTGAAAATAATTACTTATCAAATATTAATTAAATAATAATTAAATTAATTATACCATTAAAAGAAGTAATAATAAAAAATTTATATACAAGAAATAGAATTATGAACTAAATAAAATAAATTATACATATATATATTTTCTATAAAATCATCAATAAATAGGTAAGAATTTATAGTATATTTACATATCTATATTGTATTATATTTAAAATTAAATTTATAAATTTGATTTTTATTTTGATACATATATATAGTTAATGATATTAAATGTTATTTTATATTTGGTTTAAATTATTTAGTGGATAAATTAATAAAAAAATATTGACCTTTGAGATTTTATTATTTAAATTTATAACGGGATTCCCCTTGAGTTAATAGATTGTTGAATTTATTATTATTTGTAGCGTTGGATTATAATTGAAAAATTTTATAATTTCATTGTTACAAACCCAACTATTTATAATTTTCCTCCATGAATATACTCAGCTACACTCTGTACAATTTGCCGTCATGAGTATATCCAACTCCACTCCGTATATTTTGGTTCCCCTAATCTGCTCACTGAGGAACAATTTGTTCAACCGCTAGAGGCAGTAGCGTACGGCTATTTGAAATCGTGACAAAATGCTCCATTTATTGTTAGCAATTTCTCTTATTATCTCTGGTTGAATTATCTCTTATTATATTATATATATAATTATATCTTATTATCTCGGTACCACCATGACCAGAATTTTTTGAATCCATGATTATACCAGATAAAAGAAGGTATTGTTTTAAAATTCGCGAACTGCAATTAATATAATTTAATATAATAATAATTTTATATTTTATCCAAGATATTTTTAATTTTGAATAATTTAATCTCTTTTTATTCATTTTATTCTTTAAAATAATGAAATTACATTGTAAATTTGTTTTATATTTATTTCCAAAAATTATTATATGTAAATAATCGTAATATCGATCAATTTTCTTTACTTTTACTGTATAGCACAGAATAGTAAATAAGAGAATGTTAAGTTCAATGCTTTACATAAGAAATAAACATGGTGGTTAAAATATCTTTTCTCTCTCTCGCACTTCCGAAGCGATTTTAGCGCTCCGGGTGGACACATGGGAAATTAAAAAAAATTTTTTATAAGCATTTCGAAACCTATTTAAAAAAAGGTATATATAGTTATATGAACTACGAGTAAAAAAAATAGACATCTGAAATATTTCGAGCTTTGAAAATAATTTAGTATAACTGAAAAACATTTTTATTAATAATTTTATGATTATCATTTACATTTCAATAAGAAATTGAAATCATTATAAAATTATGAATAAAAATGTTTTTCAGTTATACTAAATTATTTTCAAAGTTCGAAATATTTCAGATGTCTATTTTTTTTACTCGTAGTTCATATAACTATATATACCTTTTTTTTAAATAGGTTTCGAAGTGCTTATAAAAAATTTATTTTTTTATAGAGCAAGAAGATAATTTTAAAATGTATTTTTAAAAAAAATAATAAGTTTATTTGCTGCTAATTAACACTTTTATTAAACTTTTTGGTATATTATTAAGTGAACGCGCATTCTTGTTGAAAGAATTTTTCTTACTGTTCAAAAATTTTAAGAAATGAGAAGTAAACATATGTGTCAGATTATAAGTGCCGGCTCACGAAAAAGGACACATGGGGTTATAGAAAGTGTAGGGTTCTGTATTTTCTTGATACTTGTATATGGGCATTTGTTTCCAGTCTTCCCATTTACAGTTGGACCCCACTGTTGTATAGCATTTCTTTTCAAATAATATTAAAAATATTTCATTATAAAAATTTATTTTAATTTATACTATTGCATTTAATATTATGAATTAGATTTTGCACATATATGTTAATGGTTTTAAATTTTTAAGTAAACTAAATTTTTTAAATTATCAAAATATTAAATATTTTATTCTTAAACAAATTTTTAAACAATTTAATTAATTTGTCTTTTTAATAAAAAGAAATCATAATTTATAATTTATTATAAAATTTATTATTATATTTTTAAATATAAGATCATCTATTTTTTTTATTTTTTGTAATGATATGAAACAAATATTTGACGTAAATTATCAAAGTTTTTAACAGTTATATTGTATATTTTTTTTATTTTAATTGTTATATAAGATTTATAATATAATAATTTATATTAGTATATTTAAAAATATTTTATTTTAGAAAATTGAATCATTGTTTATATTTATTATTTTGATAAAACTTTTAATTTTTAATCACTTTAAATTTGAATTATTTTGATAATGAAATGATAAATCCAGATAAAACATTTTATAATTAAAATGATTTAAATATACATATTCTTTTTTTTTTAGTTCACAAATAAAATTTAATTAATCTGAAAAAATTAAAATAAAAAAAAATAAATATCAAAAATCTACTATTACAACAAAAATAAAAAATTGTAATACATAATCAACTGCAGAAAATTTTAGAAATCATATTTAAAATAAGACAATGTCCAATACAATAAAATATACTGTATACCTTATTGTTTTCATACTTAGTACCTATGTACTTATTGAACATACAATTTTGTTTCAAATAACTAATAAAAAACAAATTAACACTCAAACAGAATTGAACAGTCTTTACATTAAGAAAGATGAAAAATTGAAGCAGTTATATATTTTGAAAGATGTGATAAACAATAATGTTGAAAATATTTATATTTTAATTGAGCAAAGTGAAAAAAAAATGAAAGATCTATTTTATTTTTATAAAAGTGGTTTAAAACATAATGATGTGGAATGTAAAGCCATACCCTTAAATTTACGATTTGATTGTCATCCAGAAAATGGAGCATCAGAACTAGAATGTACTCAAAGAAGATGCTGTTGGCATCCAATTTACCAAGTAATCTATGATAATGAAAATTCTTTTAATGTACCATTTTGTTATTATCCAAAAAATTGGTATTTATATAAATATAAAAACTTCAGTAAAGATGGTAGTGATTTCTCGGGTTTCTTATATTTGAAAAGAAATTCTTTTTACAAAGATGATATACCTTTTATTAAAATTGAATCTATTGGTTTAGATGATGTTACTTTAAACGTAAAGGTAAATTTTTTATTAGAAAAAGTAAGAGAATATAAATTTATGTTTTATAATTTTTGTTAAAACATAAAATATTATATTGTAATTTATAAAATTATATTTGCAGATATTTGATCCTACAAAAAAACGTTATGAACCTCCTGTTCCGATAAAATTAAAATCTAAACCTTTATCAAAAAAGATTAGTCAAGCTCAGTATGAACTTGAGATTAATAAAAATAGTCCTGGTTTTAAAGTAATTCGTAAGAAGGATAAACAAACTTTGTAATTATTTTAAATATTTTTCAAATGAGGTATATTTATTTAAATTATGAATTTGATTTTATAAAAAATTTCAGATTTAATAATATTGAAATTGGGGGTTTTATATTTGCAAATCAATTTTTACAAATTATATCTAAATTACCATCTCATAATATTTATGGTCTAGGGGAACATAGAAATAATTTAAAATTGAATACAAATTGGAAAAAATTTACTCTTTTTAATGCTGATCAACCACCAACGGAAAATGTATATATGTATATATATATATATATTATTCAATATACATCAAATAAAAATTATTCTTTTAATAACTTTTTTTTGCTTTTTTTTTGAAGACAAATTTATATGGTTCTCATCCTTTTTACATGGTTGTTGAAGACAATGGAAAGGCACATGGCGTATTATTTTTTAATAGTAATGCATTAGGTATGAATCAATAATTCACCAAAATCTTATTTTTTAATAATTGTTTAAATTTTTAATTATTTAAGATATTATTTTGCAACCGACACCTGCCATAACTTATAGAAGTATAGGTGGAATTTTTGATATTTATTTTTTTATGGGCCCAACACCTGCTGATGTATTGAAACAGTATTCTGAAATAATAGGAAAACCTTTTTTACCACCATATTGGTCACTTGGCTTTCATTTATGTAGATTTGGTTATGGATCTTTAAATAATACAAAAGCTGTTTGGAAAAGAACAAGAGATGCTCTTATTCCGTTTGTAAATATTTGTATTTACTTAAAATTTATATTCATTTAATAAATATTTATTTAATTATTTAGGACACTCAATGGAATGATTTAGATTACATGGATAAAAGAAATGATTTTACTTATGATAAATCAAAATTTAAAGATCTTCCTAATTTTATTAAAGAAATTCATTCTGTAAGTAATAGTATGTTTTTAAAAAAATATTAACGTTATGTATGTAATATTATGTAATTTAAAGATATATAAGTACAAATTATAATAAATTATTTTGGAAAATCAAGAAATTTTTTAAATATAAAAATGTTTATAATGTATTTGATTTTTATTTAAGAAAATATTAGTTATTAATTATATTAGTTTTCATAGTTATACTTTTAAGTTTAATAAATATTTTAAAAACTTTCTATTAATTTAAAATAAACGTCATCATGTCAAGTATAAAATACAAAATGTTTTAATATATATATTTAATTTTAAAATACTTTGAAGGTATTATGGTATATTAGCATAAAAGTTTAAGTTTGAAATTTAGGATATTATAAAAATAATTCATTTTATTTCATTAAGGAAAAGGATTTATTATAACTCATACATTTTCATATATTATCTTAATAATCAAAATATAAAATAAAACAAAAGGATTAATAAACAAATGAAAATAAAATTGAATAATTAAAAATTCCATTTATTAAAAAAGAATTTTTTGTCTATATTTATTTTATTCATAAAGAGATAGAGTTGATTAATTTGTAATGATTTTCATAATAATTTGAACATAAATTACAAATTGAAAATAAATTTAAATTTTAAAAAGATATTTAAGTGTTTATAAACTCTTGATATAAATGGGTTTAGAACTTATTGAAGATATGATGTTTCTTTTTATATTTTTATTATTACACATTATATTAATAATTAAACAATTTAAAACATTTTTAATATGATATTTTTTAAATTTTATACTTAAAAAACACTTTTAATTTAATAAATAATATTAATTTTTCAACTAACATAGAAATAATTTTATTACAATTTAAATAAAATAATGTATGTATAGGCTGGAATGCATTATATTCCATTAATTGATGCTGGCATCTCGGGATCTGAAAAAAATGGAAGTTATATTCCATATGATGAAGGTATTCGACGAGGTATTTTTATTAATGATATGTACAATAATTTGCCTTTTAAAGGAAAAGTGTGGAATTTAGGATCCACTGTTTGGCCTGATTTTACAAATCCAGAAACTACTTTATATTATACAGAAATGTTGAATAATATGTATAAAAATTTTGAATATGATGGTGTATGGATAGTATGTACTGGTTAAACAATTTTAATTAAATTTTAGTAATATATGATTAAGTTATGAATTATAATTTTTAGGATATGAATGAACCATCAAATTTTTATAATGGTCATTTTAATGGTTGTAGTTTCAATTCATTTGACAGTCCACCATATTTACCAAATGTTGTTGGAAATTTGTTGTCCCATAAAACTTTATGCATGAATACAAAACAGTATTTGGGTTATCATTATAATTTTCATAATATTTATGGTACTACTCAAGCAATAGCAGTTCATCAGTAAGTTTTGGAAATTTAAAAAATCATTGTACTTTTCCTATCTCTTCTATTGTATTTCTAGAGCACTGAAACAAATTCGAAGAAAACGACCGTTTATTATTTCTCGATCTACATGGATAGGTCATGGATCTTATGCAGGACATTGGAGTGGTGATGTTTACTCTTCTTGGCAAGAGAAATTTTGCTAATTTTTAAATTGTTAATTTTATAAAATTATTTTAATAATACTATTTATTATAGGCATGATTTAAAAATGAGTATATCAGAAATATTAAGTTTTAATTTATTCCAAATCCCAATGGTTGGAGCTGATATATGTGGTTTTGATGGTAATACTACTATGGAACTCTGTAATCGATGGATGCAATTAGGAGCTTTTTATCCATTTTCTCGAAATCATAATTCAGATGATACTATTGTAAGTGATTTTTGAAAAATTAAAATTTGAATAGATAACTTTACAATGATTAAAATTAAAATTACAGGAACAAGATCCAGTTGCAATGGGTCACACAGTAGTTATGTCTGCTAAAAAAGCTTTAAGAATGAGATATTATCTTTTACCATATTTGTACTCATTGTTTTACCGTGCTCATCTATATGCAGAAACTGTTGCCCGAGCTTTATTTATAGAGTAAGATATTAAATATAGTATTTAATATTATAATTTAAATAAAATCATGAATTTAAATATTCTAAATATTCCTATATTTTTAGATTTTATGAGGATCCAATGACTTTCAATATTGATACACAATTTTTATGGGGTAGTTGCATCTTGATATCACCTGTACTTAATGAAGTAAGATTTTAATCAATAAATTTCATTTTATTGATTTTAAAATTGCATATAAATTAAGATATATATTATATTAATTATACAATGATAAAATATATTTCTTTAATTCCAAATTCTTCCTTTTTTTTATTTTAATTCAATAGCCTTTATTTTTATAAAATTATATTTAAAAAAGATCATTTTAGATGTGTAAATAATTATGTGCAAATTAATAACACAACATTTAATTATTTTATCAATATTATGATATGTTTTTATTTCATTAAATTTTTATATAGAATGGTTCTTAATATTATGTTTCTTTTCTATTTAGAGAATTTAGTTTACTAAATTATTATGTTATTTTTACTTATTTTTATTAATAGTATACAAATAAAAAAAATTGAATATTTTTAAATAGGTAAAAACTGAAGTGAATGCTTATATTCCAAAAGGAATTTGGTATAATCTTTATACAATGGACGTTTTATTTTCTCTGGGTAAAAATTATTTACTAGATGCTCCAATGGATACTATTCCTTTATTAATACGTGGTGGATGTATTATACCAGTTCAAGAACCAAGTACAACAACAACATTGAGTCGATTAAAACCATTTGGGTTACTTGTTGCTTTAAATGAAGAAGAGAATGCTAAAGGAGAATTATACTGGGACGATGGGGACAGACTAGGTAAAATTAAAAATTCTTTTAAACTTTATTGAAAAATACAAAAAAATTTAAATTTAAAACTTTTAGATTCAATTAAAAAAAATCAATATAGATTATTTAAATTTGAAGCTATGCATAATAAATTAATAAGTGCTATAATTGAAGGTTCTTATCATTGCAACATAAAATTAGGAAAAGTAATTATTATGGGTATTTTTGAACAAGTCAAACAAGTATTTTTTAATAACAAAAAAGTTGAATTCAATTATAATCCAGAAAAATTTGTAAGTTATTAAAAGACTTATATTATTAATATTTAATTAAAAATAAATTTTTTTTATATATTTTATACATTCACAATTTAAATTTCTTATGTAGGTTTTGGAAGTAAATAATTTATTGGTGAATTTTGCAAAAAATTTTACATTAACTTGGATGAAATGATGCCAAATTATTTATCAATAATGTGAAAAATAAAATAATAAAATATCAAAGATATTAATTATATTGTAAATTTAATAAAATTATTTTTAATAAATTTTGATTTATTTTTCACAAAGAACATATTATTAAGATTGATATTAATATATTGGATTCTTTTGTAATTACATAATTATTTTAATATTAATAAATTTATTATCATTTAAATTTAATTATTTGCAATTATAAGATACATAAAATTTCATTATGTTTTTTAAATCCAATAAAAACTAGATTATTAGTATTTTTAAAATTAATATAATTATAAATAAACTACAATTTGATTACATAATTAATTTTTATTTATTGAGTATTTTAATTACGCAGTACAAATAATAGTTTCAACATTTTAATTTTCTATCTAATGAAAATAAATAATAAGAAAGTATTTTCAAAATATATATTCATATAGTGAAAAATAATTATTTAAGTAATATTTGAATTAATTTAAAAATAATATTTTCAAAATATAATAATGAAACAAAAGATAAATAGATTACTAAATAAGTCGCCATGGTAATATTTTAATAAAAAACTATAACATTATTTTTATAGTTTTGTACTGTAGAAAATAAAACAAAAATAATTTATATGAATTTAATAAAGTAATACGAATAATAGTTAACAATATTTTTTGTTTAATAGGAAAAGTAAAAATTTAAATGTTTAACCACAATATACTAATAAAATTTCTTTGGACATATTAAAAATCAAATGAAATATTTGATTTGTAATTTTATATCCAAATATGATTCACATTGTACATTGAATATTTAACAGAAAATATTTGTATTTATAAATATTAAAATATATTGTAAACATATTAGTATCTATCAAAATAAATCCATTTGCTTTTTTTTTGAGAAAATAATATTTTAAAAAAATTTTTTAAAATAGTTTTAAATTTATTTGTGATTTTTTCCTTATCTGACCTCATTCCTCAGTTAAATAAAAATATCACATCAAATTAGTATGCCACGATAAACATTAATTGGTAAAATTATCTTGTTTTTATCATTTTTAACATGTATTATTATAATTTTGAATTAATTTAAAATTATTTTTTATTTTCTCCTGTCCATACTTTTCAATATTTAATTTATATAAATTTAAATATAGTAATTCAAATTTTACTGTATAATAAATTATACAGTAAATTATTTTTTATAAACATATTTTTTTATATCATATGCAATAAAACCGTACATTTATATCTGTGTAAGTAGGTTCTGACAAATATTTATTAACTTAATTGTTGTTGGAAAAAAGTAGAAAAATAAATAGTACATAGATATACTTAATTTGAACGGTGAATATTAGATATATACTTTGCTAATTAATTTGTAAGTATAGACAGATACAGGTCATTTTTTTTTTATGAATTTAAAAATTTATATCATACAATCAGACTATAATAAATGATGTACTGTTATTTTTAGAAATATAATCTATTGATACCAATAATAATATAATTTATACAAATATTTTTTTAAACAGGTTCCGAGAGATGTTATTCTGTTATTACTAGCAATATAAATACAACACAAATACACGAATATAACTGTGAATTTATTAATATAGATATATTTTCATCTCCTATTTTTGGATTCATCATTTTTTAATTCAACCGCTAAACTTTTGCGCAAAATTATTTCTAATAAAATTTAATATACACGATATGTTATAAAAATATGCAGGCTAAATTTTTTTTCACGCAACCATTTGATGCAGCAATTTTAGGCAAGTCAGAAAGAATGCGGGGAAGTTTTTTCTTTTTATTATTTTTTATTATTTGAAAAACATAAGTGAGAGTTATTAGTTTTCAACCATCTTACACAATATATTTGAAAATTAATATTAAAAAATTATTATGATAATATTATAAAAACTGAAAGATTAAAATGAGTAACAATTTTTTGGATTCTATGTATAGAAATTATATAAGTTCATTTTAAATCCATATATAATATATATCGACCACTGTTTAATAGTTTTTATATATATTAAAAAAAATTATATATAAAAAATTGAGATCACAACATCTATTTCAAATTATATAATACGCAAATATAGTAAAAAATAAGAAAAATATTGACTTACACAATAATTTTGGGGTATTTAATATTAAGCATAAAATAGTTAAACCTAATAATAATATTAAAAAAAATATACATTTTTAGCCAACTACAACATTTATTATTACAATTTTATAGAATAAAATAAAAAATAAATATATTTTATACAATATAATTAATTATAATATTTATTTTATTAAAATATTAAACATTTTATTAAGAAAATTTTTGTTTTAAATGAAAACTATATTTTAACTACACAATGATAAAATATATGTATACAAAATGAAAGGGATTTAAATAAAAAAAAACATCAGTTTTAATGATTAGATTTTACTGCACATAAACCATAGACATATATTTTTCTTAACACAGTCTTTCAGTAATACAAATTTAGATTTTACACTTTTTCACAAATTTTTTTCAAACGATGTGTAATTAAAATTTTTTTTTACTATAATATTCAAAACAGAGTTACATCTAATTAATATCTAGTTATTATCGATCACATCTTCAATTTTCATTATTGAAACTTTTATATTAAATTTTTTGTTAAATTTATAATAAAAATGTTTAATGTATTCAAAATACATATAAAAAATAACTTATATAAATATAATAATTAATCGATTAAATAATATGTAAGAGAAGTATATTTTCTATACTAAATAATTAAAATATTCTGTAATAAAAGGGTATTTATTGTCTATTTATTATTTAAATTTAATAGTAGTACAATTCTTGAAAAGATTTCACTCCATTAATATTTTTTATCAATTTTTTACTAATTCATAATTAATTTAAATTAAGTTCTCGTGAGTAATTTTGATAATAAATGATGTTATGTTATTAATAATAGTAATAATAAAAATACGATTAAAACTTGTATTGAAAATTTGAATCTTATATTTGAAGATCGGTAATTTTTCAATTTTATCAAATTGATTTTTTTTTTATTGGCACTACGAATATTTTAATATATTTATACAACAGAATTTTTTCAAAATATTATTTTTATAAATAAATTTTATTTGTTTATTAATACAGAAAAAGTATCTTATGTTTTATAATCATTGCTTATAATAATAACAATTTAATATTCCATATAATCCTAACAAAATATATATAAAATAATATCAACATAAAAAAGGTACATTATAGAATTAAAAATATACATATTTATCAACAAAAATATTCATTTTAATATATAATAATACCAAAATATAAAAATATATTCAACTATTTTAAAAATATTATACTTTAAATATTGATTCATATTATACAATATGTATTATATTAGTAATCTATTATTTATATTTAAATTTGAATTAGTATTTTTATATAAATTATAATATAGCGATAGTTTAATAAATTAAATGATACAAAATTATACATATATAAATCATTTATAATTAAATTATATATAAAAATTACCCAATAAATTTAAAATAAACTTATTAGATAATTTATTATTAAATTTAGATGTAACTAAAATACTTGTAAATTTAATTGATTGATAATTGTACATAAAAAATTATATCCATTTTTTAAATACTAATTTAAAAATAAATACACAAAAAAACTAATTTATTATTTGAAGAGAGTAGTGAATAGATTTGTTGCATTAATTATATCATAAAAATTAATAGATCAATATATCTATTTAATGAATATTGCATTTTATTATAATAAATTTTATTTGCAAGTTTACAATATAATATTTATCTATTTTTTTATTAATTAAATTTTAGAATATAAAATAGTTAGAATATCCGATTAAATTGTTTAGTTATTTTAATAAATATTTAATAAATATTTAATTTTTTAAATACATATATTATACCAATAAAATTAATAAACTTCTATCATCAATGTATCAGTAAATTTTTGTATGAAGATAGTATTTTCAATTAAATTTATTATAATTATTTTTTCTGTAATTTGAATACCATAATTTAAAGAAATAAATTCAAAATCATTATTAAATATTTGTAACATTGGAGTAGAAAACCGATGAATATAAATTTAGAAACGATATAAATTTACTATTTAATAACTTTATATATTTTTATATTTTTCATTTTATAAAATACATAAATTACTACAAAAATATTGATTTGTGAAATCTTTTGTTCTAAATGTAAATATTTTATTTTTATAATTTTAATTTTAATATTGATCAGAAATGAATTTATATTTTTTTAATGAATTAGAGAATTAACATAACATTGCGCAATATTAATATAAAATAATAGAAAATTTATAAATATGTAAAAAATATCAAAATGAATATACTTTACATAAAATGAATTTATAAATTAATAAAATCGTAATCTATAATTGACAAGTTAAAATAGGTTAAGAAGAGAATTTTAATCATTTATACATTAAAATTAAAAGTTAAAATATCAACTTTTATAGAAATATCAGAAAATTTAAAAAAAAATTTTTTCTTTACTATGAATTTAATTTGTTTATTTTATAAATTTTATTTCGTATATACAAATAATGGAAGATAGTATTTTCCATAACATTGAAACTATTTTTTACTGTATTCATATATATTAAAAATATTTTACTAGTAATAAGTATCAAAAACTGTACTAAGTCATTAATTAAAATTTTATTCATGATTAAGGAAGTTCAGTGGTTGATAAAAAATGAATTGTTTTATGAATTGTATTACTATTAAATAGCGAAGAATGGATTTTGTATTCATTAAAAGAATAATTCATAAGTTAATATCTCAAAAATATGTTTTATCTTACAAAGTAAAAGTAAAATTCTATTATTATTAATAAGGTATGAAGACGAAAGAATTGTTTATAATTATATATACATTTTTTGCATTTAGTATTAAACCTTATACACTTTGGTGAAAAAAGGATAAAAATGTTGAACATCAATTAAAAAGAAGCTATACAAATTTCATAGCTTTCAATTACTTTGGCACTTTAAATTACTTTGTATGTTCAAAACTTATAATAATAAAAAATTACACATTTTTCTTCATATAAATATTACAATATTTCGAAAGTATGATATATAAATTTGCTTTGATCCAATATTTAATGTTCTTTGACTCTGATTTACATAAACCATTTAAACAGATAATGAACTCTTAATTTAGAATTTTTTAAAGAAAAAAATATTTTTATAATCTTTTTTTCTTTCTTTTCACTATATTACATAGTTATTTTCTTTTAATTTGTTTTCATTTATCTTTTAATTGTACATATAAGTTGATACCCAATGTAGAAAGCAAATTTTTTTAATTTTATATTCTTTTATATAAATGTTTTTAGTCATGAAAATGAATAATCCAATACTTATAATTATTTAACTAAAACAAACGAAGTTGATATATATATATATATTTTATTCACAAATATCATTCATTTGGAAACTATGAAATAATCTTTAATTATGAAAGTATTAATTATGAATGGTTCAGATTTATTTTTTAAATATTTTAAAACTTTTTTCTATTTTTAATGTTACTTGAATTGAAAAAATAAGTAAAAATATAAATATTTCTTAAGCAATCTAAAATATATATTTGTGAATCTAGCACCTAAAGAATTTATAAAAATTTGCACAATAACATACTTTTCAAGTGTCGGTTTTTAATTTAAACAAATGTATGTAAATATAGATTTAGCTTTGCCAAAATCTAATTTTATGTTTAAAACAATAAATATGAAATACATGAACATACGAAATCGTATTTCAATAATAATGACTACTAATACTTAATTTAACTGTATAATTATTTATTGTCGATTCACATTTACTTATTCTATCTAATACGAAAGCTATGATTTCCTTTATATATTTTTTTATATAAAAATGAAAGCCATGAAACTGTAGTGTTAATATTTTATTTATTTTATTATTTTTATGTAATGTCTTCTTTTAGTCAAATTGAATGAGGCTATTACATAACTAAAATTTATTTGTAAGCACAATACATCCTAATATAACACAGTTGTGTAATATTTTTAATAGCATTATTCATTTTTCTTTATATTACATATTTAATGTCATATGAGTTAGGATAATATTTCAAGGCATGGAAACAAAGCATCAAAATATTTTTCTTAAATTTTATGTTACAAATTTAAATGTATTATAATTATTTATATTTTGGTATATAGCTTGTGTGGCAAAATTAATAAAATTAGTCTTACTAGATATTAATGTATTGTTAAGGAGTACGATTAATATATATATTTGAAAAGTTATTTTATTTATTTTATGTTTCACGAATGTTTTCCTTTTTAATACAAATATGGATTAAATACTAATAAATCTAACAAATTTATAGGGAAATAATACGAAATGAAATTCTATATTGTATATATTGTACATTATTCAATATAAAAAATTGTAAATTTAGGCAGTTATATTTGTTTAAATGAATATTATTCTAAAAAATTAAAAAAAAAAAATAAAAAATTTTAATGTATTTGTTTAAGAACCGAAAATTATTTGTTGAATATATATTATTGTGACTATCTACCATTTTCCAACTTAAATAAATATAAATTTAATCTATTAATAACTACATTAAACAAAAAATTGCACTGTTTGATAAATATTTTCGTTTTATAAATTTATAATAAACAAAATAACTTATAGTATTCTAATAATTTTCTATTCTTATAACATTTTTTGTAAAGTTTTCTAATTCTTCGTCTAACATTAAATAAGTTTATTAAACATTTTAAAGTGAAGTATATGTAGAAACCCATTTCATAAATTCAAAGTTTTTCATAATTTATTATGGTGATACAAATTTTGATTAATTACTTTGCAGTACACCGAAGTTATATATTAATTAAAATAAGCTTGTATATTTAAAACTATAATTATTATTCATTCTATAAATTCATGTAATTCATTGAAAGACTAATTATATTAATTTTCTAGTAATATTAATATCAGATTAAAATATTTTGTTATAAGAAAAACTATTGGTTTTCATAAAAAATTTAAGTAAATAAACTTGAAAATATAAAATATAAATGAAAATTTCCAACAAAAAATGTTCGTATATATAAACTTTTTAAAAAAATATTAAAAAATTAAAAATACAAGTATATTTAATTTAATTAATTAATACATAATTTGTAAATAATCAAATTCGTACATCATCATAAAATTAAAGTAATTTCCTAACCTGTATAAATTGTCAAAAAGCTTATAAAGGTAAATATTTTTATGTAGCAGTGAGAGTTTCAAGTACTTCTTCTGGGGTTTTCTTCATTTTTCGAAAATTGTTCCAGTGTTCCTTTGGTACTGTCCATTGTAAGAATACAGAAAGATTTTTTCTCAAAGCCTCAAATTCTGATGTTATTTCATCAGCTTTAATCGTCTCTTTACCAGCAGAAATCAATGAATCTACAAGAACTTCGTCGATAAGTCTTTTACCAAAACCTAATTCATCTAATCTTTCAGGTTTTGAAATTCTTTTCAATAGTACAGCTAATAATAATCTCATTTTTTCAATTGACATATTTCTATACCTAGTCATCATACTCACTGATACACCATCATTTCCATCTCTAGAGTTTCCAGCATCCGAGCCAGTCGAGTCAACATTAAATTCAGCTGAACAATCTTTTTCATGAGCTTCTAAATCATTTTTAATTCTAAAAAAATTATTACACTTTCGACAACAATATGGCTCATTTCTACCATGAATACATTTCATGTGTTTTTTCCAATGAGGAAGTTGTGTGAACCCAGCATTGCACTCAGCACATTTAAATGGTCTTTCTCCAGTGTGTCTTCTAGTATGCAATTTTAAAGCTGTAGAATGAGCAAATGCTTGCCAACATACGAGACACCTAAAAGGTCTTTGACCAGAATGAGTTCTTTGATGAACAGTTAGTTGACTTTTTTGAGCGAAACGTTGACCACACGTAGCACAACCATGTGGTCTATCCTTAGCATGAGTTCGCATATGTTGAGGTAAGTGACCTTTAAATGTTTTATTACAAATAATACAAAGAAAAGATTTGACATCTCTATGCAAACATTCCAAATGTTTTTTCAAAGCATCACGGCGTACAAAACCTCTACCACAAATATCACATTTGTGATCTTTTTGACCATTGTGACGCTTTAAATGTAATGCTAGATTTGCAGCACAAGTAAATGTCCCAGAGCAAAGATCACATCTGTATGGTTTAATCTGATTATGAGTGCGACGATGTTGTACTAGTTGACCTCCTCTAGCGAAACTTTTATCGCAATCAGGACATTTATATGGCTTAAAACCAGTGTGAGTACGTACATGGAGCTTGAGACGTTCTTTTAAAGGAAATTCTTTTCCACACTCATTACATTTAAATATAGGACCAGTAGCATGCATTACTTTATAATGATTGCGTAAACCACCACTACCTTTAAAGCGAGCCTTACATATAAGGCAACAATATTTTTTTGGTTCATCTTCGATATGTTTATTTTTCTGTAATTGATTATTCTGTACTTTACTATGATTATTATCAACAATATTATTATTTTCCTGTTCCATGAAATAATTTGTTTGAATTATATCATTAATTTTATTTTGAAGTTCTTTTTCCGACTGTTTAAGGAAGTTTATAACAGTCTTAGATTCTTTGGTTTTTACTAGCGTATCTGTTTTTTTTGTTTTAAATAACTTTTTTCTAGGTCTGCCTCTGGACCGAGGTATAATGTCTGATATATATCGAGTTTCGTGCAAAGTTTTATCTTCTTTGTCTTCTGGACAATTTTCATTCGATGTTTTTTTGGCAATAATTTTTGAGTTTTCAATTATTGGACTAGAGCAGGAATCTCGATGACGATATACATAAATTTCTTCAGTATTCTTATCTTCTAAATATTCGAAATCTCCATTGATGCCATAAAATTCTTCTACATCTTCATTTAACTCATCATTTAATATACAATCTTCAACTTTTGATTTACTTTCTCCATTATTTTTCTGAAAACTATTTACCTTTTTAATGTAATTTTCAGCTTCAATATCGAATTTTAATCCATTTGTATCACTTTCATGCTTCCAATGTTTGAGCTTTTGTTTTTCTGAATAATCAATTTTGAAATATTCAAATTCATTCATTTGCTGATTTGAAAAACTTCTTAATGCCTTGAGGCCATCTGTGGTATAAATATCCTTATCATACATAGTTTCTTTAATACGTGATTGTTCTACTGGTTTTAATTCTGTGAGTTGAATTTCTTCTTGTGCTAGATCAACCGCTAATTCTAAAATCGTTTGCTTTGTATTTGTCATAATTATTCATACAATAAACAATAATTGGTCAAATTAAAAATAACCGGAAATCGTTCACTGATTTTCGAAATTTAAACATTCGATCTGATTGATAAACTTTATTAGGAAGCATATCTTCCAGTAAATAGTAATTATTTATTGACTACTTTATATCTTTATTTGTATGTGGAAAAATCACTTTATCAAATCACCTCGAATCACAAGCGCGGTCAAACAGATATATGCAAGTTTGGATTCAGTTCTTTCGAATATAGCTTCTTCGTTTGTGTTAATCATTAGGATTTTAACAAATCTGTCTTCTTTTTACTTAATTTTTAAAATATTTAGTAAGTTCCTTAGTTTTAGGTTTTATACAGTTTTATCAATCGAGTATACTTACACAGCATATCTAATCATTAACTCATTTGGTGCATAGAAAAATTAATACGTCATAAATCATATGGATTTTATTTTTCCTTATATTAAAAATAAATAATAATTTGATCGTAAAACTTTTTCTTATATTCTTAATTTCATCACTGTATTGTAATATATTAATTCTTAAGCTCATTATTGTAATATTTTTTATCATAAAAATTTATAGTTATTAAAATTTACTATTTTTTTCTAATTTAAATTACTCATTATTATTTTTAAATTATTAACATTTAAATTTGAATTTTCTTTGTAATGTATTTGCTCACTTTTATATAATGTCACTTCTGAAAAGTAATGAATTTTGTTTTAAATTAATATAAAAATTATCTTGAAAAATCACTTAATGAATTATTCAAAAGCTGTATATTCTATATATTAATATAACTTAATCCATTAAACTTTCGAGATATCTATATAGTTAGCGTATTAACAGTTACTTTTGGACTTGGATTTAGCGCGAGCGTCGCAATCACTAGATGAATACTGTCTCGCTTAAGCTCTTAAAAACCATTGATTCTCTTACGAAACAAGAATTTCCTTTTTCTCTAGTATTTTATGGTTACCTGAACTTCCTCTTTCAGAGGTGACTTTTCGCCGTTCTACGAGCAATCGACTGAGTGAAAAAAGTACTACGGCTAACTTAATTCTCTTAATGTCGTAACTATACATATATGCTCTTTGACAAACGTTTCGGCGCAAGCGCGCAATCGGCGGTTCGATAACGTCAGGCACACTGTTTACACTCTTTCTTCCTTCATTTTGTCTATCTCTTTTTCTCTGTCTTGTCCTTCTTTTTTTCTTCTGTTTCGTTACTCTTTTCGTATTTCTACACTTGCTTTTGCTATTGTAATATATAGTTTGTATTATATCCTTCTTTTGTTTCTGAGATTTTTCTTGGGTATAAATATTGAATACATGTAAGCCACTTTTTTATTTCAGATACGCACATCTTTCTTTTAATGTAATCCCCTAATTTTGTATTATATAAGATTTTTATACTGTACTATAGAGACTATATTAAAGCACATCAATTTTATTAAGTTTTTACACTTTTTAAAGTTGTTTTTTATTAATTTCGCGAACTATATTCAAATACAAAATATTTAAAAATAAAGAATCCAAATATTGAAATATGATTATTGAAATAAAAAACAACCTAAAATAAATTTTAGTCGTTGTTCGAATAGAAACACGCTCTATTCTCAAAAATTCTATAAAAATATTCTAGTGTTTAATATTATACTGCTTTGACAGGACAAACACATTTAATTTTCAGTTTTGCACTAGCGTTAGATTTTAATTTCTCTCGCTTTTTCTAATTTTTGTTTCCTTTAAGAATTCAACATAGTAGCCAGATACTTTTGTTACGTAATATCCAATATTTTCAGTCTAGTTCAAACCCCTTAGTTTTTTCTACCCTTGCTACTACTGTTGATTGTGAGGGCGCATCTACAATGCCATTGTTATGGTTCTATCCCCTCTTTTTCTCATTCAGCATTTCTATGTCTTCATTTCCTTGCAAACTTGTAAAATCCCTTTTTCTGATAAATGACAAAACTATCTATTGTTATACATGAAAAAATTTTATATATTATATGTATCAAGCTATTTTTCTTGTTTTTCAAAACATTTTTGTGCGAATTACGTAAATAAAATAATATTTATTTTATTAATTTATTTCAATTAAAATTATTGAACTTAATTGAAAACATTATGGTCATTATTTATTACAAAATTGCTATTTTTACGGATGTAATCACTGTTTTTATTTTATTTTTTATTTTTATTTAAAAAAAAATCTTCAGTTTAATCAGTTCAAATACTTATTAAGTAGTATTTTTTATCAATACATATGAATTTTATTATAAAATAAATCAAATAGTAATTGCATTTTTTTGTATAATTTTCATTAAAAATTATTTTCATTAGTAAAATAAAATTTTCATAAATAAATATTTTTTTTTTTAATATAAATATATATATTTTTACGTTTCTTCATATTAATAAAAGTTCTGATCATTTATAAAATAAAAATTTATTTTAAAAAATTGAAACTGATCTAATTTATAATATTTATAGATTAAATTTATTTACATATTTAAATTCTTATCTATTCGATTATATATTGAAAGAAGTTTTGTTATTTTATTATATTTATCATTAATTTGTATGTAATCCCTTTCTTAGATTAACTTTATTTTTATATTTATATTTATTTTGTATTTGTATCTTACTATGAATATTAATTTACGAAAATATTAAATATTTAAAATTTTTAAGATTATTTGCATTTTTTATACAGTAATAAATTTTCCAAAATGACAAAAAATTATTTTTTGCTACTGAATCTACAATATATTATTCGCGTATTTCTTTTAAATTTAAAAAATTTTATCTTAATTTTTTTAATTTACATATAATTTCATTAAATAAATTTTTTAATTATCTACAATATTCATATATGCAATGCATAATTGTATTAACTTATTATTGTTATTATTATTATCATCCTTAAAATAATTGAATACAATTCTTTCTAATTTCAAATCTAGAATTCTTTCATTTTCAAGTAAACAAAAAAATTTTCGAAATGATTTAAAATATTTCTCATTTATTATTTTTCTTGCTAATTTAATAATTTCGTAAAATTTACATTTCGATATTTTCTGTGTAATGAGTACAGTTTCTACTTAGATATTATCCTCGTTGTTACTTTTATTTACCCTGAATGATTATTTAGTCTTTCCAATAACATGATATAATTATATATACTTATATATAAGTATAAAATTATGACGCTAATATAGTGTTCATATTGATACTAATTGCATATGACATTGATGTCTATGATGAATTCAAATTATATAATACAATATCGATTTTTGTATTAAAAATGCGCATAAATAAACATTTTAAAACAATTTTTTTTTTATTATAATAAGAAATAAAACAAAATAGATATAAATGACTGCTTAAGTGAATTATACGCTCAATGAATTCTCGTGTTTGATTTATTCAAATTTCTAGATGATTAATCAGTTTTATCTATTTCTTTCTGTTTCATTTTTAATGCGAGCAAGTGATACTACTTTAACTTTTAATCCTCATTGTCTTTTTTATTTGTAAGTAAGTATATATTCATATAAATTCAAGTTAAAATAGATATGAATCATCAATAAGCAATTTCTTAATTTAGGATTAGAATTTTTTATATCAAACTACAACGTTTCTGGCAAAGTAACGATATATATGAAGATGAAGACTGCATTATATATAATAATTTTTCTTACTTTGAAGAATAGTGAAGTGATCAACAGCATACAAAACAAAAAAATTGAAGCAAAGTTTCTAAAATGGTTAAAAAATGGAAGCGACTTATTGTTTAATTAAGTTATCAACTAACTCGTGATAAACTCTGTGTGCAAATGTACACACATACACACGTGTAACAGTATAAGTTTATATACATATGTATAAGTCTTTATTAATAGATTTTGTTGTTAACTCGAAAAATTTTTATTTTATTTCATAATCCTTTTTCTTGTTTTTTTCTGTGCTTGATGCTGGGGTGTTGAAAATTAACTACATTGTTACCATAATATATGCATAAACAATTACATAGGAAGTTTTTCTTCTAACTGGATTGAAGTCTTAGTAAGGAAAGCTTAAGAGAAGGGCCCGTCACCAATAAAGATATCTGAAATGAATAGAAAGAACAAAGCTAGGAAGGCGCAAAATTTTCCTCTTAAATTTGCCCATAAGTTTCGCCAATTTCTTTTTTCGCTTTTTTTTTTTTTTTTTCTCTTACTTTTTTTGTATTCGATACATACGCATATATGTGTACATTTATTGCAACTCTATCACAAATGTTACATCAGAAATTATTTTTAAAATTAAAATATTAAGAAATACAAAAAATAAAATTAAAGAATTTTTCTCCGTGGTTAAATATTTTAATAAAACATGGACTGTTATAGAATTATATTTATATTAAATTTCTTAAAAACGTTATTTTTTAATCAATTATTATTAATAATATTGATTATAATAAAAAATTTATTATATGAACTAATGAAAAATAAATTAACTCAATATACCCATGTGGAACTGGGTAATAGATTCTTAATGTTTAATAAAATAATATTTATTTTATTAAACATTAAGATATCTTGTATAATTAATATACACGAAGGATTTATTTTTATTTTTAATTAAATTCAATTTATCATCATTTTAATAATTTATATATATTTAATATATTATTAAATATTTTAATTATAATGTTATTATGTAAAATAAGATATTATGAACAATAAATTAAATTTTTAGAAGCAATATTAAATAAATGATTTTAAAAAAATTTATTTATTAAATATAACTTTTATAAATTAATTTATAATAAAATAATATTTGAACTTTTTTAACTAGGATATATCTCGCAGTTTAGTATTAAAACAAAAATTATAATAGTAATAAATAAATATACTTATTAAGAGGAGTTTTGTATAAGAAATTGTTAATAATATAATGACTTATACAGATCATGAAAATAATAGATATAATATCGTACTAAGATAATTTTTAAATTATATTTCATGGAGTACATCCGTTTATAATTTCTTTCTTTCACACATTAATTTTGCGACGAATGTTCAGGAATAAAATTTGTATATTTCAATGGTATGTTAAAAAAGCAAAGGAAATACAAGTATACAAGAAATAATTTATTTTATTTATGTTCTGTTATATTCATTATTGAAGTTCTTAAATGTTAAATGTTATTTTTATTTACGAATCGTAACTGTACATTGAATATTTAAGCAAACATAATTCTTAACAATGTAATTCTCAATCCGTTTTTCACTGTCCATCATTACTACTAATAATAAAATATTTTATTTTCATTAATTATTCAATAAAAAAGTAAGTTGTTTGCTAAAGAGATACAAGTTTCAATTTATTTTTAATTAAACAAATTTTTAATGTAATAATATTAATCGTAGACCTATTTAAAGAAGTTTTTACGTTTTTTTTTCAAACCAAACATCATACATAATATTATCCATAATATTTTTTGAAAAACAAGAATATTACAAATAGTATTAGGATTCATACTAAAAACAACATGTAGAAAATTGAAGAATTTTTTTTGATATCTAGGCGTAATCAAATTAACTTAATAACAATTTACGTTTAAAAAAAGAATATATTAAAACTTCAAAATTAAAGATTTTAGATTTAATTGCGCCTTTTTTGTTCTTTTGATTATTTAATTTATATATCATTGAATTTATTTAAATTAATTTGAATTAGTTCATATTAAAAATTTAATTAAAAAATGAATAAATTAATAAAAGCTTAAAAACGAGTTTTTTTTGTAAAATATTTATATTAAATAATAAAAAAAAATTATTATTTGAAATTTTTTATATAAAATTATATTATTAAATATAGCAAAACTGTCTCAATTAAATTATTGTTCAAAAATATTTTATTTACAATAATAAAAATGAGATAAAAAAATAGAAATTGTAACGCGTTTCGCGTCAACGACCGGTTCGGTATGTCATCGGGTCGAATCGGGGAGGAATGTCATCAGTCAAAATCAATGAGGATAGAAGGGGGATCCGCAACTTAATCCGGAAGCTGCTATTAGATTGATTTTCTCAACTCTATCAAGTGAATCGCTAGATATATCGATTGCGCTAGACGGATCACGGATTCCTAGTTCGCAGTTATTACAATCGTTGTGAATTCGATAATTTATAGTTAAAAGATATAATCTTTAAGGTGAGCAGATGAAGAATCTGAACAAGTAGACGAACCGCTACATCACTCACTGGTAAAACTCGTGAATAATAGATCCGAGAGAACAGTCAGGACAAGCGACAACTAGTCCTGTGGTCAGCCAGGACAAGAAATCCTAGGTGTTAGAGTACGCCCTTATTATAAATTCAGAAAAAACGACTGATTGTAAATAGTCTAAGAATATTTTATTGTAGCGATAAATGGTCCCTGTAGCATTCCTTGTGAGTGGAATTGTATGAAAGCAAGAAAGAACAATAAACGTGAGTTTTGTATAACCGCGTTGTTGAAATAATTTTGAATCCTATCGTTTTCTTCAATTTCCCATACGTACAAGTATTCGCGTCCGTTTCTAGAAATCGATATTTCCAATAATCCAGACTCACTCGCCTCCCCGAACACCCCAACTAAGAGGGGTTGGGATCTAAGAAGCTGGGACAGGTAAGCGTAGCTGTAGTCCGAAGACACCATTAAGTAATTTGTAAGGAATATAAAAATTTATTGTAACGGAAAAAGCCTATTATAGAATATACTTTGATAAGAAATTATTTAAATTAAAAAAAGAAACCTATTTACCATTTGTGTAGGTACAATAAATTTATTTTAAATAAAATTATATCAATGACAGATAATTACAAATATATTCATTAATATATTAATAAATATTATAATTACAAATTATAAATTTTTTAAATTTAAATAATCAAAAGAACCTTTTTTTAACAATATATTAATATTTTATATGTTATTACTTTACCTATTTATATATAATTATTTCCATCAAATATATATTCTATAGAAAATGAGATAAACACATCATTTTAATAAACAATCTGTTGAATGAAATTAAAAAAAATATGTTGGATATAACATAAGAAAGAAACGTTATTTTAAGTGAAAAAACAATAAAAGAAACAATAATAATTTTAATTTTAATTTATTTACACATTAAGTAAATGATGACGGAAGAAACAGTATCGTACACCGTATAGACTCTCAATCGCTATCGTATTTTACAGACACAATTTGGAAACATCAAAAATGATGATAATGAAATACTTAAAAAATAACAAAATCAACAGTTGTAATTATAAGAGGCATGTAGCACATTTAAAAAATGAAATGGAAGTGCAGTTTTTTATTCCTGTTCACACTTTATTTCAAGTTTTACCACTCGTTGTTATCCGTCATCTTCAGTATGAATTTCAATGATTTTGCCTAATGTTCTTTGACTCGGTAAAAGTTAATTGTTGTTATTAACTGTATTCTTAATTATTCTTACAATTACTTTTTAACTATTTTTAACGTTTTTTTATGATTCACGACATTTTCCTGTAAATGGTATATATATTCACAGATCCATTATTTCAAAAATGATTTAATAATCAAGTCATCAGCTGTTATTGACGAAGTTGATTCTGTTGTATTGCGGATGCATCTATATTTTATAGGAAATTCATACCTTCCTTAACTAGACAATAAGTTGAGTTAATAAGAGATCATTTTCATCTAATCATAATTGACACAAGATTATTGAATTGAAACAGGCCTCGATCTCGTGCAACACTTTAAATATTAATTTGTGTTATTCAATGAGATGGAGTAGATGATATTTTACTGATTTGATTCCAGCTTTCTGTTGTTAACCATAACGTGGAATATTTGGTGATATGAAGCTCTATTTAGTGCTTTATATTGTTAACATACTGCCATTTAAACTTAATGCAGTTTTAAATATAACTCGTAATTCTGAAGCAATTCCTTTGAAGGTTGTTATATTGTCCAAATACATTATTGTAAAAGAACCTCACCTGCAAATAATACAAACCATCGATATGTTTAGAGAAAGTTTTCCGTTGTTAATTCGCTGACAATCTTTACTTGCATAGTGTATGTATAGAAGTATACAAATAAAGTTACAATCCAATAATCGAGAAGGGGTGAAACGTAACTCTTATTGTTGAAAAGTCACTGATTACTTGCTATGCCAATTATTGCTTAATTTTTTTTAATCTAAGAAGTTTATCTAGTTTGATACTTTCAAAAAATCGATCTTTTTTTGCATATTTATGTGAAAAAATTTTTCTTTTACCTCCATTTTTATTGTTTATCTTTATTCTAAAACAATATTTTTATTTCAAATTTTATAAAAAAGCAAAATAGAATATTAGTTATATTAAAAAAGATTTATTTTTTTTTTTTTTTTGTTTTTTTTTTTATAAACCTTGAAAAATGATTACATTTTAAGTGCACCAATTAAATAAGCCCCTTAACATATTTTTTTTACTTCGCTCTTTATTAATAAGTGGTTATTATCTATTATCAATTCTATTATTATACTATTATCCATGTGTTTTATATTATATTCTCAGCAATTAATTTATTAATTGATCAAAGTTACTTCTTAATAGAGCATGAATTGATGAGAATGTATTACTATTGTCTGACTAAAAATATATAAACACAATAATATTGGTGGACGTTTACATTTATAAACAAGTTCGACTTGAAATAATCTTTATGTATAACGAAGGTTATTTCAAGCCTGATTCTTAAACAAAATCATGTCGCTAGCTTATTCATACACAAATTATACATGTTTTTTTTATTTGATTAATAGTCAAATACTTTGATTGGTGTTGTTCACCTTTTACGTCCTATCGCAATTTAATTATCAGGCACATGCAATATGCAACTATGTATATTAAACGTGTGTAATTGGAAAATCTTTGGAATATCTCATACTTCAACCTTTGACTGATGTATGTTGCAACCTTTACATTAATGATGTGACCATTCTTTCTCAAAGTTTGCGAATTATGATGGTTCAATTTATTATAGATTTGTCTCTGACATTAGCTGATCTAATACTGCATTTTGCTATGTCGACTGGATTTCCCTTTGTGGATACATGTGACAATATTCCTGCTGGTAATATTCTCTGAATCTGCACTACTCTATTAGCTACAATAACCTTCCATGACCATCTGTCATATTTGCAAGTAGACTACTAATTCAGTCAATATTTTGGTAGCGCATAGCTCTATATTCGGGATACTAACTATTTTTAGACGATGACACTTTACTCATTGTTGCTAAAAATATAGCATTTATTTTGATTTTACTATCCATTAATCGTTTAGCACTGACATCGCATATATGTGATTTGATACAACGGCAAATTCATAAAATTACAGTGTCTGTATCCCGAATTCTTAAACAGTGGTTTATTTAGAACTTTAACAATGATTTTAAAGTTATCTTAGTCTCATTTCATCACTCTATTTCGTCTACAGATAATAAGTCATTTCAGTCCAATTTGTATAAAAGTAAGTCTTGTATCTTGTCTACAAAAATGACAGGAACAGGATATCCTAATGGATCAAAAAGTCATGGAGTGTGAGACAAAATATAGTTCAGAATAGTTCTTTTGTTTGGACTATCACCTGTTTCATAATTTTATTTTGTACGAAAGATTAATGCATCGATGTGTGCATTCCATTTTAATCATAAAGTTTTTATTTCGTTGTATTTATGCATTTTTTCTTTTCATCTTACATGTGTAATAGTCGGCAATCGATAGTAGCCCTTTCACACAGATGGTTTGAATATTAATTAGTACTTCTAAATATATCATCTGTGTTTCTGTTATTTTTTTTTTTTACTTTCGACGCAATTTTTCCTTAATATTTCTTATGATTGCAAAGATGAAAATTTCAAATAAAAAATCTTGATAATTGATTAATGTTACATCGTATTTGAAATACCGAAAACGACAATAAAAAAACCTCAAAAAATGAAATCACATGGAAGTAAAAGTTGTCATTACAAAAGTTATGCTGTACATTTACACAGCAGAGACCAATTTTCTCCTCATACAATCTATCCTCAATTCTACGTTGCCAATTATAAAATATTTTGTCTTTCCGACCAATCATCCAGATTGATGGAAATTTATTGTGTTTATATTTTTCGATCCATTTAGAATTTTCTAATTATATAATACTTTATTATATGCTTATTCAAAACTAGTCCAACTAATTTAAACACTTTTTAGATCATGAAAAAGGCTATAAAATTTATTAATTTTAAAACTATAGTATCAATGAGCGATTTGTATCTAATAAAATTGTGAATAAAATTCATTTTTTTATAAACCGATCGGAAAATTTTAATTAATTTAAAAATTTTCCGATCGGTTTATAAAAAATCCTGAATATCATGACTGAGATTTTAGAAAATAAAAATTTATTGATTTTTTTACAAATTTTGAAATGTATTACTAGTTGCTTTTTTCATGACCTAAAAGATGCTCTATTGGTTGGATTAGATTTGGAAATGTCCCTACTGCACTCATGTAAATATTCATTTTTTGACGTGTTTTCAAAGAATATAAAATTAATTATATTTTTTAATTTGAATTTATGGAAAAAATTATAACTATAATAGTTTTTTATTAATTTTATATTTGAGAAATAAAAAACGTAATTGAACAAAAACATTTCTTTTGTTAAAAACATGCCAAATCCCAGAAGTAGAATAATCATGACGGAAGAAAATATGCATGGAAGTAAAAGAAGGCAATTGGTAATTACACATCACATCTTATAAATTTCAAAATTTAATAAACAGTCATTATAGACATTTTGATTTTTATTATAATTTCGTATACATTTATTGGTCTTGTGTGATAATAATTTTAAACCATATTGTTTCAAGTACTATTTTATAAAATACTAATTCCAAAAATGTATTAATTATGTTTTAGTATAAAATGAAATACTTAAGTAATAATAATCTTAAAATTTGTATTTTATTATGTATAATAAAATAAAAATTAAATTCTTTTTAATGTATTATGTTGATTTTGTATATAAATTAAACACTTAATTTTTAAAAAGTATATAACAAAAATTACATTATTTTTTACTATTATTATAGTGTACTGTGTAAATTATTGTACAATAAAAAAATAAAGTATATTACCTTAAATACAATAAAAGTTAATAATCAAAAATATTTGTAATAACATAAAAAATACAGAATAAAAAAATTCTGGAAAAATTAATACAATATGTGTAATTTTTTACTTCCTTGTAAATGAATAGAGTAATTAATTTTTTTAATAGATTCATACAATTTCATTGTATGTGTAGACAAAATATATATTCATTTGTATGAAATAGAATTTATTTAATATTTTTTTGTTCTTAGATAGTTTATCATCTATATATATAAAACAAAGTAGTTGTATGCAATTATAGACATGTTTTCTTTTCTTTTTATTATTACAAAATACATAAGAGAGTTTTGGTATTTAAAATATTTATTTTAATGTTTCTTTTATTAGTTTTGATAATTTGTTTTTTTTTATTAGAAATTTTAATAAATTCTCTGAAGTGTAAAAATCAATGGTTACTATTTTTTATTGAAAATTAATGAAGATCATATGAAAATACATAAGTTAGAAATAATATTTTATATTTTCAAATTATACTTATGGGTATTTTTACTCCTTTAATACATTTTCATTTTGTATTGATAATATATAGAGATATTAATGAATTATATAATTAAAATATTCTAGTACACATATATAAATACATTATATATTTTATTATAATTTAATTTAAAATTAATCCAGAGAAAATTTGAAATAAAGAATTAAAATTTGTAATATTTATATAAATATGAGTATAGTCAATATTTTACAATTACAAATTTCTTTTTTGAAATTTTAAATTATTTAATTAAAGTAATTATTTTTACATTTTCTTTAAACTGTTAATTATATCAATTGTCTATTATAATAACTGAAAAATATGGCTTTTATAACTAATGTTTTAAAATTTTAAATAATACTTGTAAATTAAATTGTTAATTTTAATTGTTAATTTAATAAATTATATTTCTAAATTAATAATTAATAAGAGAATACTATATTATATCAATAGTTTTTATTTATTAATTATTCTTATATTATTGTTTAATAGATAATTTTCGATTAAAATAACTGAATATTTTGAACTAATTTTATTTTATGATTATTCTGTTAATATTCACAATCTTTTTTTATTTGTAATAATAATTTAAGTTATATTATAAATATACTCATAAAATATTGTAATGATATAAATATTTATAATTTGATATTTAGCTTAATTAAAAACATGTATGAAAACGCATTTATTTAACATAAAAAACCTTAAAAATCTTTGAAAAAAAAATTATAATTGGTATATAAAACATGTTTTAAAATAAACTGTTATATTTTTATAAATGGTTTCATTTCATTAAATTATACAATCATCTCATATCTTTATGTATCGTAAATTTATTGATTTTATAAAAATTTATATAAAAGTATGAAATAATAAATTGTATAACTTATTTATTAAATATTTCAAAATTGATGCACAATATCATTGCCCACATGTAGCAAATGTGTGTGTGAAAGAATGAATTTTTAAGGTTACTATATATTTAAAGTATATATTTAATTTTTCTAAAAAAAATATTATCTCTTGATTTTTAAATGAAATAATAATTTATTATTTTGTTTAATAAGAAAAAAAAACCATTAAAATGATTAATATACATTTTTTCATGAAATTAAAATAATAAATTTATAGTAGATATAAATGTGTAAATTTCACATATCATTCTATAAACAATAAAATACCAATTTATAATTTAAAAAATTTTTTTATTTTATATTTTTGTATTTTATAAAATACGAGATATATCTGTTATTTAAATATGTACCTGCATTATTTAAAAGGAATATCATTACATTAACGAGGGTTTCTTTCTTTTTTCTATCTCTTTGCATGTAATATAGCAGACACACGTACACGCCTAATTGATACTACTTATAATTTTTTCTTTATTTATTTTTTTTTTTTTAACGTATTTACTGTATAAGTAAAATCGCACATTTTAATGAATAATCCATTAAAGCCAAATAGATTTTTTTTTATGTATTTCTTCATACTTCGTCTAATTCAAATATAGCATACATTACCTATTTGTACAAGATACGTTATGAATACGTGTTTATTAAATCATTAATACGCATTGGCTATATTGTCATACGTTAAAACGATAAACTAAACTCTAATCCGATGTGTCAATTAATTTGATCTATTTCAATATGAATCGTTAAAAAGGAAAAAATAAAGTTGGCAAAACTCGAATAAATTATTATGGATATAGTATTACAACTATTACTTACCAATACAATTCTCATATTTATAATACAACTATCACTAAGAACGAAATTTTACATTGATTGTTTGAAAATGTTTTTTCTAAACATCAAAAGTGATACTTTAGTAGTGTCTTTTCCTCTTTTCTATGTCTTCTCTTTCTATCAATCTATCCTATAAACTATACATATTAAAAAGGTACTACCATTCATATGACAGAAATAATTTGTCATGTCTAGTCGAACTTCTTCATACATGCACTTGTTCTTCCAATTTTAAAGAGCTTAACGTGGTTCTTACGCCCTCTATTTTTTCACATCTGTTCCTCCTTATTCAAATATTTTTTATAAGCACTATTTCTTCCCCCCTCTCTCTCTCTCTTCCTTTTCATTCGCTTATATACAATCTATTAGATCTCTTATTAAAATTTTTCTAATACAATTTTTAATTTAATAATGATTTTTTCCCCGTTTCTTTTATTTTTTATTTACATTTTTTCAATGTTGTAATTCTTATTTTTTTTCTGTTTAAACATGCATATTTTAATCTTATTTGTTTTTTCATTCTATTCTTGTTTTAAAAAACGTTTTTTCTAACATTAAATCACTCTTTGTTCACTTGTATAATCTAAATTTATTATTTCATTAATACACAATACGATAAAAGGTAAACAAACCTTCCTATTTAACCGACATACGGTTGATACATTCTCACTGCCATATAATTATCTTGGAAATTAATATTCTTTTACAATTATTTTAATTCAAAACAATATCAATCCATTACTAGTGTATTATATATGTTATATTTTATATTTAATAAATATAAAAAAAAAATTTACAGAATTTAAACCAGTAAATTATTATTAATTAGTAAATAATAATAAAAAATTAACCACTTCAGTAATTTATTATAATATACATTTAATACACAGAATACGAAATAAATAAATTTCATACATTTCATATTTTAAAAAATGCTATTACTAAGTTTAAAAACATTAAAAAGAGATATTTTCTCCATCGTATAGAAGTTTTTATTTAAGAAATACAATTTTTTCAAATAAAAATACATAAATCATAAAAACATGAATTTATATGTAATTTTAATGTTAAAGAAATATTTTCTTTTACTAAACGGTAACTTTTATAATTAAATTTAAGAATAATTATAATTAAAAAAATATCCATTTTATTTATACTTTCAGTTAATATAACTTTAATTATAGTACAAATTACCCGAAATACTATTGCATAGACCTATGCAAAGATAAATCATAAATAATAAATGACAATTAGATCATATGTTAAATTAATAACTTTTATTTAATCTTTTCTTTTAATTTTTTGATGAACGTAAAAAATTCTTGTTCTTAAAAAAAAACTAAAAAGACTATGTTTAAACAACATATATTCAATAAAAAGTAATAAAATGGTTATTGCAGAGTATAATAAATAAAATCATATATTATAACATTAAAAATCTCTGCTTAATAACTTACAGTTCCAAAAAAAGCATTAATTTTTACAGATACATATTTTCGACATTCTATTAGATTATAAAAAAAATTTATAGAAATTTTTTTCTCAAACCACAAATACAAGCTTGCAATTTTAATTAATTAAATATATGGGAAAGAGCTATTGATTTTTTTCGGTCTTTTTTAGAGTTTAATTTAAACGAAAATACATTGTTTTTTGTTTTTGGTTAATCATGTGTAAAAAAAGTACTGATCATAATTGATCACATTACTTTTGTTTTATGTTTAATAATTTGTTGAAACTTTTACCGAGTCACCAGATACACATAAAAATAAGCAAACATGGTTATTAATGGATTTTTTCTAACGAATTCTATCCTTGTTTAATACATACTTGATAAAAATAACAATTATAAGTATTAGTTGTGACTACACACGTGCGGATATTCGCACAAATAAGCATATATAAAGAATTTGTGAATTCTTTTATAATAATATTTTTTATATATAATATATATTTAAGTATGATCGACAATAGTTACTCAAAGAATAATACGATATATACAATGCAAATCATTCACAAATGTGAAGACAAAGAATTATGATTAAATTGATACAAAAAATGATCATCGATCAGATACGTTTTGAAGCTGTATATATCATAGGCATGAAAAAATATTAACTAAATTTTTTATAATAATGATACAATAACGAGACTAAACGGTCAAAGTTCACGTTTACTTTTTCACATTTTTGATGGGCGCACTACAGATAAAAATAATGAGATAAGTTATTTATAAATCAATTGTTTACCAGTTACATGCCAATGCTATATGCCAATTTACTTTACGTAGAATATTTCTTTCTTCAAACATTTTATTCTTCATTTTATATTTTAAAGTGAAAATTGGTTTCAATAAAATATTTGTATTGAGAATTTAAATTCTGTTCTCTTATCGGTATATTTTATTGCGATATGATAGTATTTTATTATTATTATTTTTTTTATGTTAATACACAGGTTTTTTAAATTTTTATTTTTATATGGAAAATAGTTTTATTTATTTCATTGTTGATTCTTGTATAACTAAGTGAATTTAGCAAAAGTTTTTTTTATTTTCTAAATTATTTAAAAAAACCATCGCTTGTATTTAAAATTTAATGTGAAAAAATTAATATAGTGTGTAAAGAAAAAATAATTAATGTTGATGTTTCAACGATATTTCAACACAATAGTTTTTCGTTCACAATAATAATTTATTAAAAAATATTAAAAATAATTATTAATTAATTATCAGTACAATAATGTACTTAGTTTATTTTATATCATAAAAAATAATTAAAAAATTTTTTCTTTTATCTTATTAATTTGTATATCAATAAATTAACATAAGTAAATAAATATGCTGAGATACAATAGAATAATATAATACAATGAAATACAATAGAACTTCAAATTTTAATGATTAAAAATACAACTATTATTTGTTTATACAATCATTCGGAATGGTTCAGTATTTTGAAAAGTGAATGTATATACTTGATATATAAATCATGCAATATGGATGTTATTTTTAATATTTAATATATTAATAATAAACTAAATATTATTATTTTGTTTATAAACTATTGAAAAGTTATTAACTATCAATGAGTTGGCTAAATTAAGAACATTTTCGTCATTGAGTAATGATTTTAATATTTTATGTTTAAACTTTTTTAATTCACATTATTTGTTTGAAATCATTGCTCGTTAGCAACTTAATTTTCGAATGCTTTTTATAAAATTTTCCTTTAATTTAAAGTTGCGACATAGAATTTTTTCCAAAAATAATTTATTCGATATAAAAATTAAAATATTCATTGTAAATCTCACGCAAAAATTCTGTGATTTTCAACAGAAAAGTAAAGCAAAGGTTTCTAAGAACTACATTTTGTAGGCATAAAATTTTTGTATTTAATACGCAAAAAAATATTTATATTTCAAAAGTAACACATATCGAATTTAGTACCCTAATAATCATACTTAAACAAGAATATAGCTAAAAAATATTCGATGTGATTTTGTATAAATGTAGTCATCATAAGTAAATAATTAAAAATTAAGTTGTTCTATACCTAATATTGATTTGCACTAACGTGCAATTGTTTCTTGATTTGAATGCAGTACAAGCTCGAATTTGTTATGTTTAATACATTTTTTATATGTATAAAGTGAAGTTACAAGTATTTTGACACATGCAGAGTTCTGTAAGTTAGCTATAGTCGTGGAATTGCAGTTATCAACGATTGAAGTGTTATCACATTGCAATAAAATTTATTAGTAACAACGTAACAAAATTTTAAGATACCATCATACGAATTTAATATTACTATATCTTACACCTTCTTTTTGCAGGAGTGTGTTTTCGTAATAGCGCAAGTTTCAGGTTCCACTAAGAATGTCCTTTCTTTGTGTTTCTTGAAGAAGCTTTATATTTTAGTTCAAGCTTCGCAACAATGAGAGAGATTAATTTTTCAGTTTTATATTCAATAATATGCATAGTTTGAATGAGATGGGAAAGTTGCTATGTTTAGCATGAAGGTATTTTCATTAGATCAACCATTCAATTCTCCTGAGATTTTTCATCAGTTACCTTAGTTTGTATCTTTTTTACATTCAGAAAATTATGTAGTTATGGTAAGACAGTGAGACATCACCAGACGCGGTCCAATTCATGCATAAACTACTAATTCCAGAGAACTCTTATTGTGATATTGATAATCTTCTTTTTTTATATTGAAAAGTGGGCATTTAAAGGGTTTAAATATGTAGTTTTTAAGTATTCTAGATTAAGTTTGGTCTTTAATTGATATCGGGAGCCTCGTATGGGAACGGTGCTTTTACGAGTACAAATTTCTTTCCCTTGTCTGTTACATCTTCATAGTTGATGATGCTTGCAGTCAAATCTCGATTACAAAATTTCGGTATTAAACCGAATTATAATCTTGAGATAATGAAATAAGATATCACCAAACCCATACTGGCGCAAACCAAACTGCCACAATTTCTAATATCCACTATTTTTTCTTTGTAAATTCAAGGTTTTTGAATAATAGAGATATGTGTTTACATTATATCAAGTTATCTTATTACTGTACCAAATCCACATTTCCTATGTGGAGATTAATTTATAAAAACTCTATCCTGGCTGAAGCTATTTTGAAAACAAGTGATCTAGGAAGAATTTTTATTTCTTTTTGACATAATAGGCATTGAAACATCAGAGATATCGCCTGCGTGTATAATAGTCCAATTTTTTTTATAGATCCTGCTGTTCTTTTCTATAAGGATGCAATAGGCCCTCATAATACGATACTGGAGTTTAAGATCGAGGCTTTTTCGGTTTTTATATGCTCTTTATCTAACCAACTCTTTGGGGTTTGCTCCCCTTTAATACTGTTAATGATTGTTTTGCGGCTTGTTACCCTCCAATCTCTGATTCGAATTGTATTGTTTGTAACGATGTGACTCTCTAACCCGTATAGCTGGAGGACAGACATGATTCATATGGGGAGGGTTACTTTGTATGTATATGTATTTTTGTGTCTGTTCAAAATTAATGACTATTATTCTCAAAAACGGGTGGGATGATAGCGTTAGTACACTGCAAACAGGGTTTAGTGCTACTACAGTGTAAAAGGGTTTTATTATTTTTATGGACTAATATAAACGGAATATGAACGTAACGATTACATAGCGTAAATGGATCTTAGCAATTAACTATTGTGAAAGGGTCGGTCGCTGTTGCGTAGTATAAAATGGATTTCAGTGGAATTCAGAATAAATTGTATAAGATGGCGACAAAGACCTCTTATACGCTGGTGTCGCCAGCAGTACCATATACGAGGCAGCGTCTACTATGTTTGTGGGGTCGGTTAGCTTAATAGCTAACCGATATGTAAACTTAAATTGGTGTCTATATAAACTCCCCGCGAAAATAGTGGAGATGTTGGTTGAAGACCAACTGGAACGATAACTCATATTTAAATTTTTTCCGATGGTTCTTTTATAGCTGGGAGAACTGCTGTGGCACAGGCGGCGTTAACAGCATACGTAGCATAGTTGCGTAAGCATGTACTTATGAAAAAAAACAATAGTTCATCTATCTGATCATCAGAGAGCATTCATTGCGCTTAGCCACAGTTGTAATGTGGTTAAGTTAGTAACATGTGGAATAAAACCATATCTTTGCATGTTTTTGCAAGAAAGTTCGACGGAATCAGCAGATACCTTAAGGTATATTCAACTTTTTATACCTCACAAGATTTACCATGTCAATATTATTAACTGCGACTCATACTTTGTTCTTCAAGGAATCGATTTGTTTTAGGATTTAATCCTTGTTCTACTGTCAGCAACAGTGAATTATGAGTATTCATGCATTAACCAGGCATTCAAGAAATTGTGTTCATCTATTTCGTAATCTAATACAATAAAAATACGAGTCTTCAATAAATTTGCAACGAAACGTGCTCGTTGCTAGGTCTGTACCGCGTTGATTCCCCTCGACGCTTCAAGTTCCCCATATGGGCCCCGTGTACGCGTGTACCGGCACGTGGCCGGAATCCCTCGTAACCACGAACATCCAATCGGATGGCCGATATCTCGCGCGCTGTCGGACCGAGGTTATGTGGTGCCCGAGAGGACTCGCCTCGGGGCAGACTCTTTCTGGCCTCTCTCCCGAACTTACCTTCCTTCCAAGTTTCCTGTTGTACACGATTCCGTGGCAACAATAAAAATTTATCGAACTCCGTTGTACACGCTTCCGTGGCAACAACAAATTCTGAAACTGACACGATTTCGTGCTGTTTCACTCCTTTAAACAAATCTGGGAATCGCTTACGATTTCTATTTTTTTCTTCCCCTATTACGTCAAAGAGTTTGCGACTTCGGGTAATTGTATCCGTTGTAATTATCCGAGGATATATAAGTCCGACCGTTAGCTCCGTCGGAACTTTCTCGCGTATCGCAGGGCGTTTTATTTAACCGCCCTCGAAACACCATCCGTTCGTCTCCTTTAATTATTTTATTTATTCTTCCTGTCGGTATTTCCGTCCGATTACGTAGCCGGCCGAAACCATTGTTCTTTGTCGCGGTAAAAATATTTAGAATTTGTTAGAGATAAGTTGCGAACATTTTATTTTCGTTTATAGTATAACTTTATATATAGCGAAAACATACGAGTCGAAATAATTGTAAAGTAATTATTTTCAATAATTACTCGGGAACTAAATAACGGTCGCGCGTGTGTTTATGTTTATCACCTTTGTTATTGTCGGCGACCCCCGTAGCGGTCGCGTAGCGAGTAGACATTCGAAAACGTAAACATTGCCGGGGAATTAGAAGTCGTACGGAATTTCAATACATAAATGTAATATATATTTTGATATAAATTGTCTCGAATAATCGCCGTATTGAACACTAACTTACGCTGCTAATTCAGACGATCCTTGCGTCATTAATCATATGTATTTCTTTTTGTTATATTCTAGAACAATTGAATAAAGGACACATCGCCCCAGTGATGATAATTTAACTAAAATTATTTATTGATTGTGTTTTTCTTTCTTTCTATTCCCGCCTGCCACCAATCCAAATCCTGGACAGACCGGCTATCGCTTTATCCCGGCGTGATTCTCTTTGATATATCGACGAGCGCTCGACTCTACCCTTCACCCGTGAAGGGCGAATGGAGCCGTCTCGTCACAAATTTATAAATAAGTTCTTCGCAGAACTTTATTCTATATATAACATATATTATTATAGATATTTTAATTGTTGCAAAAAATATAAAAAACATTGCAGATCTTGGAAGAAAAAAATTCAATTTTACAGTTTTAAGACAATTTTTTATTATGGCAATATTTTGGAATTGAAATAAGAAAAAATAATGCAAATTTTGTTTTCTGTATAAGTTCTTCATACTAAAAAAAAATACAAAGAAAATATTTTGAAATTTATTTGGGTCAATTCGGCGAGTAATCAAAAAAATTAGAAAGCGGGTGAATTGTTGATTTCTTGGGGCGATAGTGAGGCGAATCCGGAAAAATAATAAATCCCTGTGGGTCCTTAAAGGCATGGGAGAGATCAGTTCACGTGCAAAGGACAAGAATAAGGACTGCGCTAAAATTTATATATTTTTGTATTGTATTACATTATTGCTATACAATGGTGATAAATTGTGCGTAACCTGTAACACGAGGAGTCGTAGCCGATTTCCTTTATATGTTACAACAGACTAGTCAGGTGGGTGCTGAAGAGCACTAGATCTGCGGATTGTCCGCCGATTCCTCTGTGTCCCTTGACACCCCGCTTCGCCGCCACACTGTAGAAGACGAAGTACGCAGTGACTCATTACGCGTACTGATGTACGGTTTTAATTATAAATAATAATTGTATTTGAATTTCGGCGAATCAAAGACTTTCCCCCCTGACTATTAAGGGATTTTTATGTCGCCCAAATAAAATCATCGACATCATTTTATAATTAGTTACCGCAAACACGTGTAATCATTTGTCCAGCGGTAATTTTCCACAATCCTTACTCTTTAACATTTTAATATTGGTAAATTACAATTTATAAGTAATTCTCAATAACAAAATGATTTAAATATGATGATGCAAAAGGTTTGACTAGTATCGTTAAATGTAAAATTTATCAAAACAAAAATTAAATAAGATCAATCGCCACTGGAAAATAATGACAAATACAAAATGTTAATAGGTGCTATTAATTGCTTGTTTTTGTATTTAATTTAAAATATAAAGACAGATATTGCAGCCAGTGTAATAATTTTGAATCAATCTAACAAAATTCTACTTTAATTAGTGAACCGAAGGAAAAAGAAATACTCGAAGGGGATAACAAGTTATCAATTCACTTTAGAAGATCTTAGAGAGAAAATGAAGTATTAAGTTTCCCTGATACAGATACATAGTTTAAATATAAAATTATATAGCGATTATTTTTTTAAATACTGCTTTTAGCTTGGTATGCTGCAAATAATCTTGCTTATAACTTGTATCTACAGAAAATAATGTATTGCCTTATCTAAACCAAGTCATAATTCTTATGAATTAGATATCAGTTAACAGTTTTCTTAAAAAAAGAAAACCGATATCCATTATGTTTTAAAATAATTAAAGCTATTTACAATTTTTAAATCATAAAAAAACTTGACGAACGTACGAAATACAACAATATAAAATTTGATTTTGTAAAGACTAAGAAAATGAAATTATAAATTTTAAATACTGTCTCACGGAAACAATGTCAACCGATTTAATCACCAAACCATTAAATAAAATAAAATTAAAACATTTTGCAGAAGAATGATGGACATAAACACAAAATAAAATTCATATTATGGACGAGAAAGAGTGTTGATTATGTCAATCAGATGCAAATTATACCTGCAAATTTTGTATTTCTGGTTCCTACTTGACTTTATACTTTATTACAGTACTTATTTAACTAATAAAAAAGGACAAGGTAAAAAATATACTTTTAGTTCTTCGTAGCTTGTATGTACTAAAATAACAATCTACATCACAGAAAGTTTGTATAGTTTATTTTCAGCATTATCAATAAACACGGTTTTTTTCTTTAAATACAGTGCCAATTTTATATAATTATGAAATATAACATATATATTATATAAAATACATTTAAATCATAAGTAAAATCTGAAGTATATTTATTAAGTTATGATTTTAAAGTTATCCAAAAAGTATAAATGGTATAATAAATATTTATAATATATTGTAGTTTATTATTTATTAAAACGTGCTGTATCATCAAATAATAAATAATATTAATAATAACATTAAATTTTTATCGTATTGATTTATTTTATATGCATAGTTATATATATTATTTCTTATAATTTTTTTTTTAAATTAAATTAAAAATAAAATAAAAACTTTTTAATTGTACGATATAAAATGAAAAAAAATTGTACTAAATTTATTTTTATAAGATTAAAATAGAGCACAAATATATGTATATATATTTTCTTTGATCAGTATTTTCTAGAAAGAAGATCTGATAATTCAATTAACACTGTATGAATTATATTGATAGTACTTCATTGTCAAAATTAACTAAATTAAAAGTCATTAATATATTATTTGTATTACGAGTTTCTTTTTTTTGATATAATAGCAATATAAGTACAATAACAAATCATACAAATACCGTTTCTAAATAATCGTTATATAAATACAATATATGTAAGCATAAATGTATATATAAATTTATTTATTTGTTATGTATTAAAAAATATATATTCATATAACAATTACTATTCATTTTTTAAAAATTAAACTAATTAATTAAAATTTAAGAAAACCTTTTGCATTCAATGAGTAGTAATAAAAAATCTTGTGAATATTTGCTATATCATTTATACTTTTTCATATTGAAAACTATATCAAAATTGAAATCGTTATAATTATCGTAAAAAAACAAATATAAACATTTTATTCGTAAAAAATCAATTTAATTCTAACTTATTATTAAATTTTGTAATAAATTGTTATTTTAATGACTTTAATACATTTAATTCAAAGATTTTTAAAATTAAAACAATTTATAATTAAATTTTATATTATATAATCTATGATGTATAATTAAAATTTTCTTAAATTAAATATATAATATAACATAAGTAAAAAAAAAAAAAATATGTTGTAACAATAAAAAAAATTTAGGTAAAAATTATATACATAAGATTATAGTAAATAGCTATTAATTATTCATATTAATGTTTTTTTCATTATAAACTAAATTTTTAAATAATTTATAAAATTTATATTAAAGATTTAAGTCTATATTAAATATTTTGAACTATAAGAATTTAAGAATTTTTAATTATCAATTTTTAATATTTATATAAAAAAAATAATTATATTTAATTAAAAGTCTTAAATTAATAATTGAAACAACATAAGTTATGTTTTTCATAAGTTCAAGTAAAGGTTCTTTATATCTTTAAATGCATAAATAAAATACAATGATAATAGTATGAAGTATAAAATAATAAATATATATGATGAAAATAAGACTTATACTAAATAATAGTTTTTAAATTATGATCATTTGTTTCAAATATTTTTATTAGATACAAATTTTGAAAGAAGAATTAAAGTCTTCAGTATGATAGCAGAGAAGCATTCTATAATCATTAACTTAACTGATATCCGCATAGTCTCTCATTTATCATTAAAATAGATAAAATTAATGTCATTTCATAAATGAATAATTCATCCAATCATTAAAACTTCATTAGTTTCATTTAAATACCTATTTTTTAATTAGAATTGATCTAAGTAAATAAATATTACAGATCAGAAATATTATTATTAATAAAAAAAAAAACAAACAAAAATTAAATTGAAAAAGGAAAATACAAATTTATGAAATGTTTTTTTAATATTAAGCCATTGTAATCATGAAGTAAAAAAACATAACAAAAAAATGAGAATCTATTAAGTACAGAGAGGATAATAATGATAATAAGAACAATCGGAGGAAGTTAAATTAAATATGTAAGTCGCTAAAGATTAATATTTATAAGACTTGTAAATCTATTTAAATCTAATACTCTGTTTTATATTAGAATAGATCACACGCATAAAACAATGAATACAATATGAGGTATAAATAAATAAATGTATGTGTATATATATAAAATTTATATATGCATTATAATTGTATTGTGTGATGTTTAACATTTTTTAAACATTGTGTTTCTGAATTTATATATAAAATATATTATTATTTAAATATTTTTTTATATTAATGCTAATACTTAATAATAAATTTAATCTCGGAAGTATTATTGAGTTCTTGAGGAGAGTTTATCGCTGTTATTCTATTTATAAAGGTTAGTAGTGCAAACTCGTTACGCCATAGTCACAACATATTCTTCCGTTTACTTGTAACCATTTGTGTATTTTATAATACCTGGCACAAACAATTTGTATATATAATAATAAATACTGGGTAATTCAATTTTTGACGCATGTATTTTTAATAAATGTCTCACTCAAAAATTTTTATAAATCTTATTCTTACGTAAACTTTTACGTATAATAACAATAAACAGTAGCTTGAAACAGTAGCATTACTTTTATTTTTAAAACATTAGAAAATAATCAACTGCTGTAACTTTTGAATCATGGTTTAATACTATTTTTAATTATTATTTACCATCCTCAAACAAAAAATATTCTTTATCCTAAAATAATTTGGAAGAATTATAACCAAAGTAATTTTGTCAATCATTTGAGATAAGATATAATTAAATGAAAATAAATCATGAAAAACGACTTAAATATACTAAATAAAGGTCTATACTAAAAGAGTGAAGATTTTCAATTGTTTATATTTAATATTGATATATAAGTATTAACTCTAATATTATATTATTGGATAACTGAACATTTTAAAAATACTACGTATAAATAACAATTTTTTAATCTTAATTTTTACATCGATTTTAAATGATTTTGAATATTACTATCAATGGGTGTACTTAGAATTAATTCTATATTTTTTACTCAATTCTAAATTTCTTAATTATTATTTGCATGTATAATAATATGCAGTAATTTGATTTAGACATTTTATACTTGAACTTATACAATCCATAAAATATGTTAACGGAAACAGACTTTCGATTTTATAAATATAAAATGTATACATGTATGTATAAATAAGAATGAAGATCCAATATGGTTATAATATGAACAAAAATTTTCTTTATTTTTAATAATTTCTTGACAACATTTTGACAACTGGAACATTGTCTTTTTCAAGAATAATCTATTTTATTAATAATTATAAAGTATTTATAATAAAATATTATTTTTTAATACAATAGAATAGAAAATTACCCTAAAAGAATATAGTAAAATTTAAGTTATATAAATGGACGTGTATTGTTTCGTTAATATTACAGTTTAATGGACATTACCATTTTAATTTCGTAGATCGATGTACATAAATCTATCGCAAAAAATTATATAAATTACCTATTATTTTTTAACGATAAAAAAGGATAATAATGATTCAACTAGATGCGGACCCGCACCTAATTGTCCTTTTTTTTATCATAAATCTATTACGTTTTATATTTATTTAAGATTTCGAGTAAAGAGTTATAATAATTATTTAAATTTCTCGTGACATCTTGTCTATTTATATTATTATTGTGTGTATTTACATATAACATTTCAAAAATTTATTGTTTTTTGTAATTTATCTCATTGACAATTATTATTAAATTAAATTACATTTTTCCAGTTAATTTAATGTTTATGATGTTTAGCATGTACTGAAATGTTGTTTTAATTTTTAATGTAATAAAATTTATGTAGTTTTAGTCATAAGTATTTATAATATAGTAATGTTGTTAATTTGTTTTAATAATAAATTTTTAATCATTTTCTTAAATTTTTTATAAATAAGAAAAATTAATTACGTTAAAATAACAAACTTATTTTCAAGATAAAGCAATCACAAGTAATTTTAATGGAATTTATTGAGTAAATTTTATAAACATATCTAATATAAAAGTTGCGAGACGAAATAGTACTTATGTTACTGATATTGTTTAACAATAATATTAAAAAACTATTATAAAAAATAATTACATTTTAAAAAATTGGAGATATTCATAAGAAAATAACGAAAAAAAAATAAATAACCTTTTAAACAAGAAGAAATATATATATCTATATTAATTTTATTTAAGTCCATATATAAATTGATTATATCAAAAAGATTTTAATTAATTTAAAAAAAAAAAAACAAAATAACAATGAATTAGAACTGTATTAAATATCTAAAATTAATAATATTAAATTAAGTTTATTATAATTAAGAACTTACACTTCGAATATTACATTAAGTTATAAATAATATTTTTTTATTTATAATAAAAATTATTTCTAAGAAAAGCTATGCTTTTCGTGACTACTGAATTTAACATTTATTCCAATATTTTAGCAGTATATAACTTTACACTTATACACATGTATTGTAACTCTGTCACTTAATTTTTAATTAACTAAAGAATATAATAGTGTCATAACAAAAACAAATATTAATATATTTATTAATGTATATCCATAACTGTTTTATTGATTAAATTAATTATCAATTTATTGGCAATATTCTTCAAATTACAGATTTTTATAATTTCATTGTATATAATTTAAAAAACTTTATAAAATTAATGAAATAAATAATTAAAATAATAAATAATAAAGGTAATAAATATTTACAGAAGTTTTTTTTCTAATACTTTTATATTTAGTGATATGTAAGATTAAAATTAATTAGTTAATAATATTGAATTTAATTTACTAATACGTATAGTATATTTTATAAATAAAAATTTGAGGTACATGTACAAAATCGTATATTTATAATATATAAAATACTTTTATAATACTCTCATAAATATTTATAATTTTTAAGTCTACTTTATCGTAATATTTTTATCAGTGTAATTAGATTTTATGAGTTACAAGGTTAAATTAGTTTATTATAGTTTTGATTATTTATATATAATTTAACGAAAGCCTATTTAATTAGTTGATTTTATGGTAAATATTTACAAATTAATAATAAATTTTTTTATTATTTCAAGTATTTAAAATATTAAAAGAAAAACTAATTTTATTTAGTATTTTCTTGATATTTTCAATTTAAAAAAAATCGTCTGTTTTTAATAAAGTTGATGTTTTTAATAAATGAGATTAATTATGAATTTAGTTTTTAATAATTAATTTAGTAATTCTATTAGATGATATAATTATTTAACTAGTGCAACAGTTAGTATAATTTTTATAAAAAATATAATAATTATCTCATTTTGATATATCGATATATAAAAAGTATTTATAAAATTTTATAAGAATAGTTATCATCAAAGCTGTATCATTTTTTATAAACCAATTTTGTAATTGATAAATTCTTATTTTGAAAAGTTTTGTTTAATATATTATAAAAATACAAAAAAAAGTACATAATTTTTACAAAAATTTATATATGTATTAAAAATTATATGTTTTAACTCATTAATACACTTAATCGTCTACAATCACATATATATTTTATCATTTTTTATACGTCGTGCTGATAATATAGAAAGAAGATATCCAAAGTGAGCAATCAATAGGTTTAAAGCAAGTTATATCTAATGACTATAATAATCTCACGACTGAATGTTTTTTATTTCTTGAGTGTATATATCGTAAGCCAACCTCATTTCATTTTTTGATGTAATATTGTACATTATCGAGGTCAATATGACATACATTTTTATTTTCTCTATTTTTCATATTTAATCTATAAAATGCATTAAATTTTTTATTTTAAATTACTAAAATTTTTTAAAAATAACATCTTTACCTTATTTTATAAAATTTAATAAATCTTTTTAATAATTTAAAGTATATTTATTTTATTTTTTATTCATTTTTAATTATTTTTATTCTTATATAATGTTGAATTATTAATTCATTTAATTAAATATTTTCAATTTATTTCAAAGTTATTAACATTTCGATAAATATTATTTATACATATTGTTCACTATTGAACTTTATTTTTTTAAATTAATTTTAATAAATTTTTTGATGAGTTACTAAAAATTATTCCGCATAATTCAAATTCACATATTTTATTACTCAACTTTTATATCAAAGACAAATGTAAAATTTCATATTCAATAATATAGGAGTAAAAATATTTCGTTAACTTATATAAATATTTTATTAAGTACAACAATAAAAATAATAAAAACGTGAATAACACTATTTTTTAAACATATTTATTTAAAAATTAAAATTTTTTTAGCTTAATTTACTGATGAAATATGTTTTTATAAATTAAATTTTGTAATTAATATGGACTCCAATTATTTTTTTATGTTTAAAATGTTCTAATTATTATTTTTACCGAAATAATCGATAATTATTATATTATAAATTATACAATTATTCAGATTAGTAAATTTCAATAATTTTATAATACATAAAAATAGAAATTATAATAATATAATATTTTTTACATCATTAACAATTTTCATATAAAATCTAATGATACTTGAAAAAATAGAATATACTCTGGACGTCAAATAAGCAAAAAATCAAAATTATAAAATTTGATCAACACAAAACTGAAATATAAAATATTGCAAATGATGATTATAAAATTAATTATAACGACTGTACAGTGATCTGTATAGTTAAAATGAATTATAAGGAGAATTACAGAAAATAAAAACTGTAAAAATATTGATTTAATTGCATTTACACACAATAAATTAAATCACAAAATAAATTTAATAAATACCAAGTTTCTAAATTCAATAGACAATTATAAAAAATAATAATTAAAAAAATGCTTTATGTGCATATAATACAATATACAAAAGTCATGAATATATTTTTATGAATTGAATATTTTTATTTTCAATTAAATATTTTGGTTCATCACTTAACGATTACATGCAATCTTATGCAATGGTGGTTCTATGTCTTTCCTCAATAATCATCAGCTGCGTCACAGTCCATATGTAGAAACACCCTTACACCCAATACTTTATGTATTTCATTTAGTATAATAATATTAAATATAATAATATTAAATGAGCAATATAATATTTTATCTGGAGTTTAAAGTAAAAATAAATGAAAATCATATCAAACCAATATTAGTTTGATCTATAAATATAATCAAGAAAAAAGATAATTGTAAAGTTTATGTAATAAAAGAAATAAACAAAATAAATTGTTTTTTAAACAGACAGGTATTTGAAAGACATTATGCAAAGAATATAAGAAGGAATACTCATGGAAAGTTAATAAGAAAACTTTATAATGTTACGTGGTATAATTCTACTATATTTATTAATTCATACTTCGTAACTACTTATTTATATATTTATTTATTATCACGTTTATTTCTCGCGTTACTTATTTATTTCTTTATTTACTCGCTTAATTATAATTCGATGATTTCCCAGTTCTTTTTCTACCGTAGGTGAATCGGTCAAAGCGATTCAGCTTTTGTGATGTTTAAGGATTAAAATAAATACAATTATATTATTTCGCGTTTGAAATACCGATTTATTAATCATAAATTGGAAGAGAAAATTTGAAGTGTAATAGTGGGCCGTGATATATGTGTCCGAATTATTGTGTTACTTGTGTTTGTTGTGTTATCGCGAATGTGTGAGTTTGTTGTGTTGTCTTACCGACGAGAGATACCGACCGGAATTAAATTACTTCGTATTATATTTTTCGTCCGATTCTTGACACTACTGTCTTAATTCACCGATCAGTCGAATCGACCCCATTATTATTCTCGTCCCCTGATTTATAGAGAAAAACTGCCAACTCTTTCGGGTCCTCCCACAGTGGAGGTGTTCTCATTTTTGGGCTTAATTCGCATTACCTTGGTCTTTGTTTATATTTCTCAATATATTGTTTAATAATTACGCATCTTGACATCATTTTAATTTAACACTTGCACATACTTTTCTTTATGCTGCATCTTGTTCTCCTTTCCACTTATTTTATGCAACATTTATTTTATTAATTAAGTATGTGAATTCCGTTACATAAGTAACAATAAAATAGTCGAGTTAGTTCAAAATCTAGAATTCAAGAGTAGTGAGTAAAAATACTAAAAGACTAATTTTTAAATCCAAGTAAAATAAACATCATTTAACGTTGCTAAATAAATATAAAATTATAATGAATTAATTACTTTTTGTTAATACAAAATTTTATTATTATTTAAAAAAAAAAAAAAAGTAAAAGGGTTGTTACAATATTAATGTCAATAGAATATTACAAGGAAATTTGGAGACCTGTTCGCTACAAATTTCCAAATCGCTTAATAATAACAATACAAGTTCATAAGATGAAGGACTTTGACCTATTACATTTTTTTAGATAAGCAAGAATTATATTTTATTATAGTATATTATTATATTAATTATCCACTTATTAGATATGATACAATTTAGCAGACTTCGATACTTTTAAGATGTAGCATAAAATTTTTTATTATAATTTTGGAGTTATTAAAAAGAAAAAAATAATATTAAAAATTATAATTACTTAAATATAAAATATAAATTTATTTTATAATAATATTTTTTTTGTTTTATTTGATTTGATTCATTAAATGGTTAATATTACGAAATATTGCTTCATAAAAACTTATTTTCATAATATTGAACGACAAGTTTACACAATTTTGACTTACGTTTTCTACATCAAATTTATTACTACAAAGTGTATTAAAAATATTGTTATATTAGAAATTCACTTAAATTTATTTCAGAAAACATCATTTTCTTTAAAATAATATTATATATTTTTTTATTCAAAAATAAAAAAAAAATAGACCAAAAATGCGTTGACAAGTTATTAAAGAAGTAAAATACTAAAATGAAAGAGAGATTAAGCTTTAATAGAAAAAGATTTAATTGTTTTAGATATTGAAATTAATTGAATACAAAATAGATACTGGAACAAACACTAAAGGATTAGAGCGAATATACTTATAAGGAAAAATAAAATAAAAATTTCACATACATAGAATTTTAAAACTATATAAAGAAAATATTAGAAAATTAAAGTTTTAATCTAAAATATATTGTGACAAAAAGTTGAATTTATTAAAATTTATAGGAGATAATGTATTGACGATTAAGGAAAAAAGGTCTTTTCGGCCCCCCATACAGTTGACCATCGAACTTTTTATATATTTTGTCCAAAAAGTAATGAATTTTTATTTTTTTTTAAACCACTATTTATCTTAGCGATTTCAGACAGGTTGAAAAATGTGTAGGGAAGTTCCTATTTATTCTTTTTTTTTATTTTTCGATCTTTAGACGCGGGAGAAATTTCATTCGCACGAAGGATGTATTTGAGTTTTTTAACATGATGCGATAAATCGCCTAGTAAAATAGTGCTATGCAGTAAAATTTAGCTTAAGGATTGATAAAAATACTGTAGAGATTTTTGTAATGTTAAAAAATTTTTTAAGGATAACTGTAAAAATATCTTGATAAATTGAAAGTTTCATCAATTATTCTGATATTTAAACGATGGCTTGAACTCAAAATTTTTTGTGCACACTCGGTGTTAGAAACAATTTGCGTTATTTTTGGGTGCCACGAACAAGGTTCATCGGCAAGCTTTTTGAAAACCTTATACAATTATTCTCATTTTATCCTTAAAGGCTTTTTTAATATTTAAAAATCTTTATAGCATTTTATGAAGCTATAAACTGTAAGAGTCGGATTTATAAGGAATGACTCGAAGGTCTCGTTGTCGGAAATTCTACTTCATGCACTTGAAAAATATTGGGAAGGGCAAGTGCGACAGTTGCACCGCAAATGATCGCCGGTCAATCCCGAAGAACCGAATGGATGCGTCGCTGAGCAGGGAAATTTCAGTTTAGTTTTGCCGTTGGCAATATGCACCTCGATTATATTATGTTGAAAAATTGAATAAAGGTGTTACACAAATTTAATTACATAATTCGAGTTGAGGAAAGAATTCAATCAAATGAATTGCTATATTCATGAATCAAAAGATGTATAGAGCTCCCGATCGCGACCGCAAAATAAACAGAAGCTTATCCCCGCATTTGATCCTGATGAAGAGTATGGAGATTTAAATCAAGCAAGTACAAGAAATTTAGTTACACTATACGTGGAGTGATGATATCACTATAATGTACATTGCCGACAAGTTGAAGGGAGCTGCAGCTATCTGGTATAATCGGATAGCTATGGCAACGTTGAGTTGGAAAGAATGGAAGAAGGAATTGACGGCGAGTTTCATGAAGCACGTTAATATAGCGATGTGCTTAAGAGAAATGTTAACGCACTCATTCACAAAAAGAGAGAATATGCGGGATTATTATATAGATAAATTTTGGTTGGTGTACACTTGTGGATTCGAAGGGAAAAAGGCTGTTGAATTCATTATAAACAACATCAATAGCAATTCTATACAAGCGGTTATATGCGCAGCTGACTATCAAATTGTCTCCAAACTGAAGGAATTCTTAGCGAGGTGAAATACTTGTGCAATTATGGAGGAGAACTCGGCGGTCATTAGAGAGGCGCACGAGAAACAAGCAGACCCAAAGTTAAAGCACCTAGATCAAGTGAAAAGCCAAAAAGAAAGTCTGATGTTACCTGCTTTGTTTGCCTTATGAAGGGGCATTACGCACGTGAGTGCAAAGAGGTTAAGAAAGTAAAAGACGAGAAGAAAATCCTGAGCATTGGAAAAGGACAAAATTCTAGCGCCGCTCGATTCTTCGATGTGGGAGTAAACAGTGTAAACTTGTAGGCCTAAGTGGATTAGAAAGGGGAAACTGAACTCGCTACATGTTTCTACGAAGAGCACGAACGTTGTGCTAAAAGAATTTTGGGGAGCAACTATTAAGCCCATGGAAGAGTCGAACCTGGCCCTGCATGTAGACCAGGCGGTAGTATACGTCACGGTATTTGTTGTGCCGGACCGTGTACAGTGGGTTGTCATCATCGTGGGGCAACTTTTCACCAATCAAGTGACGGTTATGATGGTACAGTACAAAGGTGAGTTGAGACTATTCAAATCAGATCAGGCAGCGTTTCCAGAACTGACCGACTACCCTTAACGCAAACTGATAGTCTGGGCGAAGCAAGCGGCTGTCATTCTACTCAACGAGACAACTCAAGTCGAGGTAACTTGCGGCGATATATACGAAGGCAAATTTTTCATTGAATTGAGCCTGCGTTCTAGGTCGAGAGTGGAGTATTTTATTCCACATTGCGTTGCAAACACTGTAGCGGGGGTAATATCGATGGTTAATACTTCGGATGTACCGATTTCTTTCAATGGCAACGAACTGCTTGCGTGAACAGAGATGCTTTACGAATCGTCGAAACGCGAATTTAGGGTGATGGGCATACCTTAAAGGCGATTATGTAAACTGACTCTTGACAAGTTGCGGCTCGGAGGCACCGTATATATAACATGAAAGAGTGTGTACTTAATCTCTTGCGCGAATACCAAGATTGCTTCGTACTAAAAACTCACGAGCTTAGTAAAACTAGGCTGGCGGAGATCACAATCGAGTTAATAAGCGACGTCTCAGTTTATCGTAAGTCTTATAGGCTACCTAATTCGAAGCGAGAAAAGCTGAAGAGAATAAATAGTCGATAAATTGAAGGACGGCGGAATCGTACGTGATTCTGATTTTTCTTATATGAGGCCGGTTCTCATAAAAAAGAACAGGGAGATGCGTATATGCATGGACTAGAGAGCGCTGAACATTGTAATGAAACGCTGTTATTATTCATTACCAGTGATAGAAAATCAAGTGAATAATCACAAAGGTGCGCGAGTTTTTTTACGCTGAATTTGGCGTTGGGGTATTACCAGATCCTGGTTGACAAGAAAAACATCGAGAAGACGGCATTCAGAATCCCTAACGGACAATATGAATTTCTTTATTAGCCTTTTGGATTAGTTAACGCATCTGCAGAGTAGTTAATAGTCATACAGAAGATAATTGCACTCCTGTGAGATCAAATGGTCGTCGAAGCGTACGTCTACGACTATGTGGTAAGATTGAGTGATGAAGGATTAGCCCTGATCGCACTATGAAAAATGCAGGAATACTTTAGGGAAGTTGAAGTAACTCTACGACTCGAGAAGTGCCTATTTCCAGCACGGAGGATCGACTACCGAAACTATGAGGTGGATAGCCATGGCACACGACCGTAACCGCTGAAAATTAAGGCGGTCGAAAAATTTATGCAACCATAAAAGGTACACAAGGTACGACAATTCACAAGATTGATGAGTTATTTCCGTAAATTCGTGAGGAATTTTACAATAAGAACCAGGCATCTCATGAAATTGACGAAGAAGGACGCTCCTAGGGAATGGGGACCAAAACAAACGACGGTTTTCGAAGAATTGAAGGCGATACTAATTTAGCTCTCTACCATAGAGTAGCTTCAACAGAACTCCTTACGGACACCAGAAAATGGGGATTCGGTAATATCCTCATGCAAGGTGATGATGAGGGTACTTACATCCCGTTGCTTACTTCAGGCCAGAGTCGACTAAGGAAGAACAATGCTACCATTTGTATGAACTGGAAATCTTAACAGTAATCAACAGTATAGTCAGATTCTGAATTTATTTGATCGGCATCCCCTTTAAGATAGTGGGTAGTTGTAGCGCGCTGAGGGCTAATTTCGTGAAATGAGACCTCACGCCTTAAATAGGGAGATGGTGGATTCAGTTGCAAAAGTTTGACTGCACCTTCAAATACCGCGCTGAAGGAAGTAGAGTACACATATATCCATTAAGTCGAAATGCGCGAGTAGATGAAGAAATCTGATTACTATGGATCGAACTTGATGATATATTTTTTCTCGCACATAAGCAGGAGGCAAGATTATAGTACGTGATGAAAATACTGAGTTAAGCTCAAACAAACGCAGAAGAGATACGGATACATGCCGAATTCTTATTAAAGAATGAATATGTGTATCGGCGGAGTGAAGGAAGAGATTGCTGGGCACTTCCATTGGCGCTTAAGTGAAAGATTATAAAAATTTAACACAAGGGTATGGGTCACGTGGGGCGCAAGCAAACATTATTAAAGATACACAAGGAATACTGGTTTCCTCACATGATACGCCTATTTTACCACTATCTGGCCTGTCTTACCACCACCAAGGATGTTTTCCGAAGAAGACGCGTTGGGATTACGACGCGCTTGAGCCTCCAATGACTGGTCCAGTACCAAACTGCTTTCCAAGAACATGGGGCCTAATAAAATTGTGAGGAAAGAAACCCTCACGAAAAGATTTTGCGGCGCGCCGCACTAGGGCCTCAGCGCAGTAGCCCCTCCACCGCAACATCACCATCTGAGCCAGCGTCCCACCAGCTTCCACTCGCACAGTCGACTTGATGCGCTGCGCATCAAGAGAGTACTACCACCCGCGCTCAGCGCTCAACCGAACCGCCGATACGCTTAACCAACTCAGCCCTTCGAAGGGCAGGCGATCGATCATCCCGGTCGGCCTCCGAACCAGTTCTAGGATAACTGAAGGGTTCATCCCGAGGACGACCAAGAAGCCATCGCGTGGGACAACTGAAACATCCACCCCCACAGCCAATTCCTCGTTAGACCCGTAGAAGCTCCTTGACGACGACATCCTCGTTGAATTCCCAGAATAACTGGAGGACCCCGCGGTGTCAACGTAGAGGGTACTTGACGACGTCGTTGGCGACGGGTATCTCCAAGATAACTGGGGGCTCATCGCCGCGACACATTTCGAATGACTCAGGGTCAGCGAGGTCCGTCTCGAGCAACAACCGATGTCGAACTAACGTGCACCAGCACCAAGACGGCGGACCACACCCTCAAGCCGAGTTACAGTCCAGGATAGCTGGGCTGCTCCGCAGTAAGGGTGGAAAATCCGTCGGTCGGCGCGGAGCGTCGTCACCCGACTGACGCCTAGGCGACCTGGCGACCGCCGACCGAACCACCGCATACTGCGATCGCCGCGCTTCCGGGCCGAAGGTGGCCAAATGGCGAACTAGTGTTCTCGTAAGAAAACTAAATTACCGAACTTTCTTTTTTATATATAGAATCACCGCGAGTTCAAAATATTTAATGTAATCACCAGAAGTTAAAATACCCACGTAAATCCACCGCGGATTTCTAGTTTATTGTAATTTTTTTTATTATCATTTAATTAAATAATTAGTTTAAAATTTAGACTGCCTTACTATTTCTTCACCTCACCAAAACTCGAACCCTGACTCCGACAAGCTTTATCCTGGTGAATAAATTCAAACAGTTACAAAGTTAAGGAGGCTCTGACGGGTTACCGCTATGACGTTGATGATATCGATAGAACACCACGCTCGCAAAAACCTTACCGGGGCACCTGCGCTGGGGATCAACTCAAGCAATAAGAGATTAACAACAGCAGTGATAAATCCACATCATAGGACGAGGTAGAGCTTGCATATGTACGCATAGGTGTTTAAACGATGATGGCGGCTTAAGATAGCGGTGAGCCCTTGTGCCGTAAGAGAACGCATTCGGATGCTATAGATACGGAGTTATAATCGCACCATCCTCGGGAAGGGAGTATCTGGGACGCTTGTGTTGCTCGTTACATCCTCCGACCACTCTGAAAGCGACGTGAGAACGTTTGAATTGAATATTGAATACGCGTGCCTCGCCGGAAGCAAATACAGGGCTGCGCCGTTCCCATATTGAATGAATGAGTGATAAGAGAATATTTTTGTTATTATTACCGGAACCTGAAGTGACCATTCGAGAGAATACAGACCAAGTTCAGCAAGGCTGAGTGTACAAGTCGATTTTTCACGGGATTATTCGAAGACCTCGGCACCGTAAACTCTATCTATTGAACCGGAAAAAGATTGGGAAATGAGAGTGCGGCATCTGCAACGCAGATGACTGTCGGTCAATCCCGAAAGACCGGATGGATGCATCGCTGAGTTGGGGGATTTCAGTTTGGTTTTGCTGTCGGCAACATGCACCTCAATCATATTATTTTGGAAAACTGAATAAAGATATTATGCACATTTAATTATATTCTCTTGAATATAAAATTATAAAATTATAAAATGTGAAACCTTTCCTAAAAACTCGCGCTATTTTGTAAATCTTTATCTTATAAAACAAATTTTTTACTGTGTAAATATATTTCAACAATCATTCCATCGCGCCGTGTTACAAAATTACATAAAGCTCCAACTAAAATCCTGCCACTTATAATGATCAAAAAATAAAAAAAAAAGAAAATAGAATAAATAGGAAAATTTGTCCCACACATTTTCCAATGTTCCCGAAATCGCTACGCCAAATAATTACTTAAAAAAAAAAAAAACTCATTAGGTTGTGGATAAACTATGTACATATATGCTATTCTGATCGTTCTTTATTATCCAAGTATAAATCATCACTTCTAGGCCATCTATACTAATTATATATAAATGATAGTTAATGAAGCATATTCATTGCATGCTGTTCAAAGCTTCTCTTCCCCGCTCCCAACGGTTCGAGGGTACGAGAGAGTGACCGCGCGGATGAAACAATCAGGAAAGGCGTTTCCCAATTTTATTACGGTTGTCGTGCAGGAGGAATTATGTCCTTCCGGACGAGCGACGCTCAATCCTTTTTGGGCCTTTTTGGACGGTGCAGCTATCTGCAATCTTTCCGTTTTGCACTTCGCTTGCATTCTCGGAGTTTCGCGTTGGAATCTTTGTGATTACGATATCTCGTGCGTGTGTGATCTGCGAATCACCGTCGATCTAACGCGGCTTCACACCAGTGGAGAGTGTGTGTGTATGGAAAGGTGAAGACGTGTACAACCTAGATTGTACACAAACGAGCAACCGGCTCATCTCCTCGCTTCACTCGGAAGCGACACCGGATCCAGCAGCCGCGACCACCATCTGGTCTTCTCACCAGGCCCTGACCAGCACCAATCGACGTGGAGGACGCCAACCAAGTGAGATCGCAGACAGTGTACCCTCCCCGCATCTTCCAATGAACGTTAAGTATCATTGTCAATTTACGACGCTTTTCCCCCTCACGCGAAAAAAATTTTTACGTCTATTTGTAGACGGGTCGAGCAAAAAACATACCATATACAGTAAATCGTGATCTTCAACTACTTTTTTCTTTAAGTAAAAATAGAAAAATAAAGCTTTCTTTTTTATAGGCTTAGAATGTTTGCGTTTAATGCATCAAAAAAAGTATGTTTTTGGATTTCAAAATTGACACATACTAATTTTAATAGATTAATAATTACGCTTCAACATTAACACAGATATAAGACAGCTAGACACGAGTTTTCGTAAGTGGCACTATCTTAAACAAAGGATTAAAATTAATTTTTATTCGCAAAAAAAAGTATAGTAAGTTCTAAAAGAGCTTTTTATATTGTCTTCTTATTTTAGTAGGTGTTACTTGAATTAGAATGACTTTATGAACATTTTAATAACAGCTTTTTCATCGCATTAATTTTAAAAGAAGTACGTGTGCACCTTTTATTTCACTGTCTATAATTTTTATTTTAAGTCTATCAATTATTTCGTGATTCAGTATCATATATCATAATTTTATTAAAAATTGAGTTAAAACTGAAGTTATATACAAAAAAAAAATAAGAGTAAAAAAATTCAACAAAGAATTTGTTTTAAAAAGGGTCTCTTTTAACGGGTTATTATTCGAGAATTTTTTTAAATGATCGTAACTTCTTGAATATAGATCCTCTAAGGATTCATGAACATTCGCGAAAACCTCGGGGTTATAAAATAGGAGTTAATATAGAATGTAAAAATATCAACCCAATTTAACCGAAACTGAAGTATAAGTAGGTTTTTAAAAAATGAACTACTACTGAAACATGAAATTGAAACTAAATGTAATTTTTAAAAGGATTTCACATATTCGGGTTCATTTTTAATAATTTTCTAATGCATATCCTTCATGATTTTCAATTTCACTTATTAAGTTCAGAAATTCTCTTGTGTAATGAATTTTCATCCAATATAAATAATTATAGAATCTTTATCAGTAATAATAATATCATCTGAAACATTGTTTGAAGATATGAATTTAAGTGAATTGCAGCATCCTTAAATTTTGAATATTTTAAAAAATGTTTGAAAATTTTTATTAAAATGTGACCAGGATACGATAGCTATTTTATTTAGCTATTGAAAAATAAAGGGTATTTTCAGTAAAAGAATCTTTAAATTTCACTTGAATTAATTGAAATATAAATTTTCTCAGAAATATTAATACCTTGGTAGTTAATGATTAATTAGTCAAATTTAAGATTATTGGAGTAATTTTGCTGTTCCGAAATAAAATATTAAACTTGTTGAATAATAAATAATTTTATAATAAATAATGGTCGTGTGAATTTATCTATTAAAGGAATTGTTAACGTGAAAATGTATAAAATCACAATATGCTACAATTAACTTTGAGGTAAAAAAACATTCTTGTATATTTCATGCTGAGCTAGAGAATATTGATGACTATCCTCAAATGTATGTATTTTATATATGTTATCATTTATGAGTAGAAAAAAGAGATGATTGTTGGTGTTTAACAAATTCTGCTCTTACATGTTGATACTTTTGCATATTAATCAAGGTCGAACTATTAGGTTCAATAATCAATGGAAAAGCTATAATACTTGTACCTGTAATTTGTATTATTATTAAGATATTGAGGATTGAAAAAAAGTAATATTCGTCAATGTAAGAATGACTTTAAAACAGATAACATTCATATACATTGAAAATCTTTTATTCATTAGTATACTTTTTGCGTATTTGTATTATGCTAAATATCGTTAATATGTATGAAATAAAATATATCACTTCCTAATTAACCAATGATGATAAAAATTATTATAATCACTTGGTGATAGGATGTGATACGATAGAAAACATTAAATATAGGCTTCACATGTAATATTTAATTTGGCATAGTGGACAAATTTTAAGATAATTTCACTTTTATAAACAGTATTAAAGTGGATTTTGAGCATATAATTCATAAAGATATAGACTTAACTTGAACAAGAGATAAAGAAGTACAGGCACCAACGGGTTATGGTAAGAGAGTATTCGAGGTCATTGAAATAGAAATCAAGAAAGTATGTTCAAAAGGTTACTATGTTGTAAGTTCAAATTTTTCATTTGTAAGCTGATGATTTAGATTTAAAATTTTGAAATAATTGATTTTTTAACTTTTTCACTGGGGGTGGGGACGTTCAATATCCTTTTTTTGTTTTTGCATAGCTATGCAAATTTAGTTCTTAAGATTACCAATGACGAGAATTATGAGATTATTATAATGATAATCTTTGATTTTGATAATTATAATGAATATTAACTTATTTTAAAACATATTTGTAACTTTTGATGGTTATGAAAATATTACAAATAAAATTAAATTCTTCACCAACGAAGTTAGAGACTAGTTTTCTTCTTGAATTCATATACTTTTGATTGTGTATTAATAATTGAAATAAGTCTTGAAAATATTTTAAACGTAAAGAGTGTTTAAAAACAAAGTAAATTTAATTTTAAATTTAATCTATGGTAACATACTTGGACAACTGAGTTGATATTAATGAATTTGATTTATTATTCATAGTAGTTGGAGTGACAGAGTTTCGAAGAATTCTAAAAATTGAGATGCGTTATAAAAATAGAAATCTTTCTTGAAAAAGATCTAATGTAAAAATATTTGAAATTTCGATTAATTTTGACTAATCATTCATTTCGTTCAAATTCAGTTCAAGGGAACGGAGCGAAAGGAGGTCTTCGATGCTACAGTGGAAGAACAAAAGAGGGAAACGTTGCGCTGGAAGGGACAAAGGTAACCATAATGGTAAGTAGAGAACGGCAATGCCAAAATATAACCGTTTATACAAGGGACGTCGCTGAAACATAGTGAGGCATAATGTAACCGTGTAGACAAGCCAGATACGGCGATGTATGATGTAGTCGAGAGAAAAGAAACGGCAATGCAAAACGTAACTATGCAAAGAGCGTGATAACCAGGAGAAACCATATCATACCAGATTAAATAATTGGAATTTCTGAAAGAAAATAGAAGAAAAATCCAGAAGGTCATTTAATAATGCAAAAATAATAATCACCTTCTCTTTTTATGTTCTTCGTCCAAGGGTGATCGCGTGAAATTGAGAAGAGCCTGTAGAAGTGTGATCGAGGACACTTGGCGAGGACTAGCCAAATGTAACGCGAAGAAACCCGAGACAAATGAATGGGATTAAGTACGTAAGGGCGTAATACCAGGAAAAATGGCCAGAAGTAATGCCTCACCTTTTTATTTACGAGAGGAAGTTTCCGTAGAAGTTTCTCAAGAGAGGCTTTGATCTCGAGTTCTGATAGCTGGATAGCTCAAGCTGCATCGGAATAATTTTGCTTGAATATCTTTGCGATTGATGCCAAGTAACTTTATAGAATATATTGATACAGACTGGCATCTTAAATAAGACATAGATTCACTTATTTTCAGCTATTGTCTTTTCATTAATTTAATAAATCTCTTACAATATCATAAAATAAAGATGTTAAACATATTAATATTAAAATGGAAGATGATTGTTGCAAAAAATTTGTAATAATTTGAAAACTTATAGTTCAGTTTATTATCAAATTAAGTACAACAAATATTATTAACAATAGAAAAATATAAATCAAAAAAATTCAGAAAGTTTCTTTTGTTTCGTATTATTTTTAGTTTTTTATTATATATCTCTGACAATATTCACGCTGTGTTGATGAGTGTGGTTAAATCATTTCAATATTAATTTTGTATCGTGTTATTAAAATAAGCAAATTTAAAAATATAAATATAATACATGTAGGAATAATTTAATATAGTTCAATATAATAAATTTTATATCATTTATTTGGTTATATTTAAATAACAAGCGGTTATTTAAAATATTAAGAATTTCGTTTAATTAAAATTTAACATAAATTTGTTTATACTAAATGCACGTCTCTAAACTGCTGCAATTATTACATCATTTAAGAAAATTTCCATATATCGTTATAAATTTGTTTAGTGTATATAATTATTAATTTTCTCACAAATTAAATACTTTATATTATTATATGTTATTAGCTTATAAATATTAATTATTTTAATAATTAATAATATTGAACTTATATACGTCTTTATACTATTATATCTTTTATTATTAAAAGCTAGATAATTTGATGTATTATAATTAATATATATTTATTATTATTTATATATTATTATATGTATTGTTGCGTATTTATTGGGCATAAAATAACCATCCATTCTGTAGCAATGAAATTACAATTGTAATTTGTAACTTTATAAGACATATGTATTCAGTTGGTAGTAGCAATGAATACCATTCAATAATTACTTGGTTTCACAAGATAATAAATATATAATAATAATAAAAATATTATACACATAATAAATACCAAGCAATTTAAAATTTCTATGACTATAAAAAAATGTTGAATTTTACGTTTAAAATTATAAATTGAATTAAAAGAATTAATTGTGGATTAATTAAAATACATTCACATAGATAATATTCGAAATTATATTTATCGCATTTATTTTGTAAAAAGTAAGACAAAAAGGTTTGGTGGAGTTTGTATTTCTAATATAAGTATTGAGAATCATATTGATTCATTATAGTTTATCAAAAGTCCAACTTAATCTTTGATATGTTCTGTGTAGTCTTTATTTAGATAACGCGATTCTTTAATAAGCATGCGCATACCTCGTCGAGTAAATGATCAGTCTTTCATTTTTCTCTCCCCACCTCCATTACAGTCTATTCGTGTTCAGTGAATGGCCAACAATTGTCGACGAAGTTATGAGAACAAGGTCTAGTTAAGCCGATTACTTTCTTCTTGAAAGGTCGTGTGTACGTAAATGCATTAAGTATTATATGCGGGGTAAATATTTGCGAGAAAACAATTAACAGTATAATTTATTAATTGATTGATCATTCATTAATTACTTGATTTATCGATTCATTGTTAACTGTAATTACTTTTAATTTTTTTGTGCATCATAGTGGTTTTGTGATACCTTATCGGTGGTTATAAGAAGATTTTTTATACTTCACTTTTCATGAGTTTAAAAGAAAATTAAACAACCCGTTATTAGATTTTCAAATTTTTATATAACATATATATGTATATATATATTTACAGTACAGCAAACTTGGCTGAGAATATAATTAATATTTATTTTTTACAAAACAAATCATATAATTCATTAAGAATAATAGATTTTCGTTTTTAAAACAATCTTATTAAAACATGTATATTTGTATGAACTTGTTTATGTAAACAGTATATAAGAATTCAAAACATTTATTATTAATTGAATTAAACAAATATATATAAATATTTTTCTGTGAAATATTACTTTATCTTTATCTTAGTGATTTCAGTAAGAGTGTTTAATCAGAATATTTAATTACTAAACTTAATAAATATTGAATTGTATTTGTTTAAAATCAAGTAAAAAAAAACACTATAACCTAATGCAAAATAAAAATAAGATATTTCAAATAGCACTTTTAATATTAAAGAGACTTTTAATTAATTAAAATATACCACTTTAAAAGTTACTGTTATTTAATACAGGAAACTTATAAACCTATAATGTACAGTTAAAATCTTTACAAATGTATAAATGCTGACTTATGATAAATGAGTGGATTTATTTAAATATCATGATTAAATATTTTCATGGTCAAATATGTATATGGTAAACAAATACAAAGAAAATGTAACCCTTAATAAAATAGGAAATAGAAAATAAAATTTAATTGATAATAATAATTTTGTAGAATTTTATTATATACCAAAGAAATTAACTTTTTTTTTCGTATAATATATTGATTTAAAAAAAAATTTTTTATATACTTTCTTTCATTATCTATAACCAATTTAAATTTCATTTTAATTAATTATTCTTTATTATACTCTAGTTCTAACAACTATGACCATTAATGCATATTTAAAATTTATTTTATTGTCATTATATATATTTACATTTTTTTAAATGATTCTTTGTTGATATAATTACTAAATTTATATTATACTTTAATACAAAATTCCATCTAAGATTTTTTAAAATTCATTTTAATATAATTATTAATTATTTTACAATAAAGTCTATACAGTAGTAATTATTATTATCACCAGATTTTTATTTTTTAAAATACAATGATAATTGTTTTTATTTATTATCAAAATAATAACTGTTTCATAAAATACATCAAAAGCAGCTGTGGATTTTATGCCAAAAACTATCAGTATTTAAATCAGAGGTAAAAATTTCGCATAATTATTCACTAATAAGTAATTTTAAATAGTGTACTTTTATTACATAGTACAAAATAATTAAAAATTATTTGGAATTATCTAATTAATATATTATAATTATCATACCTTACTTAAATTCAATGTTTATTTATTATAAAAATGAAATTGAAACTGCATTAGTAAAACTAAAAAAATTATTAGATTTTATCAAACAAGTTAAAAAAATTTACAGATAAATATTTAAAAGAATTTATATTTGTTATATATGTTGAATGGTCTGTTAATTTCCTTTACGATAAATTTATTGATCATATATTAAAATAATTATAGTATATACATATTTATTGTAAAATTCTGGCAAAGAATTTATTAATAATTAAATTATGAATTTTTTTTGTTTACCGACGATATGTAAGATGTATGGAATATTCATAATGATAAAATATATGAATGGAATACAATTAATATACTCATATTTCTAGAAATTTAAAGGAGTCATTTTAGATTCATTAATAGATGAAAGAAAGTACATTTGAACTTTTTCTATAAATTACAGTCAATTTTTGGTATTGAAAAATTATTTTATTAATTTATGAGAAAATATTAAAAATATTCGCGTTTATTATATCTAATTGAATAATTATAATGTATATTTTTAATAAATTTGTATATTAGAATATTCAATTTTGAATATTATAAATATAAATTTATATTTTTAAATATGTTTTGTAATTTAACATTTTTAGTTATTGTAGTATATTTCTATTTATATAATCTTTTGTATATTATAAAAAAAAAAGAAATAAGAAAAATTTCTCAAAATAAGCTGCAAATTAAAGATTTGAATTTAAAAGATGTTAAATATAATTTTATTTATATGATACAATTTTTTTAATTTGTATCAAAGATCTATAAAGTAATTTAAATAGTAGATCATCAGTCTTGCTAATGATCACATTTTACTAACATGAAATAGTACAATTCGAATTAAATTAGAAGCTTACAAGGACAATATACATATATATATATATATATACATATATGCTTAGTTAGAGACAAAGAACTGAAATGACGAAAATATGCACAGTATATAAAAATTTGATCTATTTATTAATTAATAAATAACTCAGACATTTGAATAAATTTTGTTTTTGATTTCAATACTTATGGAATATTAACTCTAACAATTATATTTAATGCAACTACGTATATCTTTGTATACGTAACACAATCATTTTTATTTCTAAACAATTAGTCGATAACATGATTTATCGAAATAAAATAAAAGATTTGTGAACAACATTTTTTTAACTGTTTTGAACAAAATACATAAGATTATAGAACTGTCTTAATAATAATATAAAGCTCATACAACAGTTTAGTATGAACTCGTACAATAAAAAAAATAGTAAAATAAAACTTTTGATCACAATGCTTTTGAGTCTGATATTTTTTTTTTTTTTTTTTTTTAATGAAAATGATTGATATAGTGTATTTTATAACAAAAAAAACATTAAAGTTAAAAACGCTTGATAATTTAATTTGTTAAAAAATACTAATTAATCATAGCGTAAGATTTTATTATAAAAGTTTAAAAGGATAATTAAATTACGTAGGAAAAAAGAAACATTTCATAATAGTTTAAATAATTTATTAAATTTATTTGTGGATAGATATAATTATATTCTTGAAAGAATAGTTCTGTGCTTGGTAACAATCAATCTTGTTTAATGATATCGTTGAGTATTTGTGTTATTTATTGTTTGATCGCTTTGTACATTTATCTATACCAAACATTTATATTTGTATGGAATATAAAATAATTTTGTGAATATTAATGATCATTATTAAATTTATTATACATATTTACATTAATTATTATGTATTGAAAATGTATATAAATATTATTAATAATATAAAAATAAATATATTTATGACATTTTTACCTCTTATTACAAAGATAGTATTTTACATAATATTTACATAAGTATTAGCATGTTTTTTAATGTCAGTGCAAAACATGATAGAATCTGTTACAATGGATTCGATAAATATAAACTTAATTTCGTTACTTTATATTTAATCACTAATAATATAGTTGAATTAAGAGAAGTGTATTTGTAATCTATTTTTGACAAAAATGAGTGCAAAAATTAAAAATAAAATATATTTTTATTTGACTGATTTTAAAATAATCAGTTAAAAATGAAGATTATAGAATATCAAATGTCAAACTCTATTATTTATTAAATTTAGTGAATTTAGATACAAAAATAAGATAATTAAAAAGTAGATCTATGTGAAAGCATCAACTTCGATTTCAGATAAAATAGATTTCTTTAATATAAGATTTTCTACTTAGTTATGATGGTGTAAATTTACATGATTCCTATAAATAAATGGTTATGTAGAATATATATGTTAAGCAGTCATATTTACTACAATTAAAAAACTTCGTAATAATACGATAAAATAAATAATACGAGAAAAAACAAAAGTAAAAAAATCTCAATCATTATTCATGATAGCTTCAAATTTCTTGATATTTTGCAGAAGTTATTATTAAAAATAAAAATAACCATGGGCTCTGCTATTGACATACAGAATCTTGGTAATAAAATACATGCAGTTAGAAATTCAATAAAGCTAGTAAATTAAGATTGTACTCATAAGTACATTAAAATTGAGTTATATCATGAATTCCGATTTTATTCATTTTTATTTGATTAAATATATTTCAAGCAATAAAAGCAACAATGGTATACCAATAGAATGACTTATAATTTTAGAGTTTTTGTACTAAGCCATCTGGTTGCACAATCATGTACATACAAATTAGTCTCAACTAAAGTACTTCAAACATAAGAATCAAATTATTTACTTAATGACCCTTGTTCTTGTGTGTGAGTGTGAATATTATATTTACCAAAACAATTCTCATTAAACAAATTGAATAATTAAATTGAATAAATGGTAAGACTGTCAAAAATAGAAGGATTACAGAAATCTATTGGTTTTTAACCAGATATTGCATTAATATTAGGTATTGTATCAATTTTTATATTTTATTTTCATGTCGATATAGTACTTAAATAGTCCATTCGACTTACTTAAAAAATAATGAAGCTATTAAATCCTTGCAGATAGTAGTTTTCTCAACTAGGAAAAACTTCATTGATTATGTAAAGTCTTTGGTTCCAAGGTTGTAATTGAGACAATTATGTTTTTGTAAAATATAATCAGCGTTAACATAATTTTTAGTGTTATAAGAATTTAATTTGCTACTTTGCCTTTTCTTATCAAGCATTGTTTTCATACTTTGTAAAAATATTTCTAAATCAATTTTTGATGCATTGATTTTAAATAAAATTACACTGATGCTTTTCCATTCAATAAATCTATCAACATTTGTATGGAGGTACCCTCAAAACTATATAATGATCTCCCAGCTTGTATACCATTTAACAATATTTTAATGATATACCCATATAGCAGATCTGTCACGGTAGTATAGTAATACATGGTATGTCCACGAAATATTGAGTATTTTTTTCATTTTGCGACTATTGGTCGCAGCGATTTGGAGGAGGTCTTAAAATGTAAGTGTAAGTTTTTTTCTATCTGTTGCTTTTTTTTTGTTTTTCTGATAATTAAAAGCGGCAGAATTTTGTTTCGCACGAAGAGTATTTGGATACGACGCGATGAAGCGATTAGTAGAAAAGAACTACGCGAGATTGTTTTGATTGACGATTATAAAAAAAAAAAAAACACTTACCTTTCATCAATTAAAATTAATCAAAATTAATAAATTAATCAAAAATTACTTCATCAATGTATTTACGAAGGTAAATTTTCTAGGTCTCTAGGTCTGAAACTCCTCAGGTTTGATATTTCTCACCGAGTTCCAATGTTTTTCTGTCAGCTTTTTCTTCAACCGGAGAAATAAAATAAATCACATGAACCCAGGAACTTGGAGATGATGAACGCCGTGTAACTCCGGACAGTAGCGTGATGAAACTTCCAATTACCTTTAATGTCCAATCTCATGTTTGAAACGTGGCATTTTAGTTTTTTTAATATTTTCACATAAAAATTCGAATTAACAGTTTATCTTTGAAGTACAAATTCAAAATGAGTAATCCCGCTCACATCAAAGAAAACAATTAACATTGTTCTGATGTGAAACTTGCTTATTTACGCTGGTTTAGGCCTAATAATATGGTGTTCCACTCAAAACTATGCCTTTTTGTTTCTGGATCCTATTCGAAAATCCATTATTCATCCCCAATAATAAAAGAATTTAGAAAATCTATATCACTTTCAATTAATTCTAATAATTCTTTACAACAGATAAATCGAGTTTGTTGTTGGTAATCCGTTAACACTTTTGGCACCAGCTTTGCATAAACTTTTGACTATATTATTTAATGTTTTTTATACTATATTATGCACTGTAGATCGCGTTAAATTCAACTTTTCTATGATTGCTTTAACTGTTAATCGATTGTCTGAATTTAAAATTTAAATTTGAATTTAAATTTAGAATTTAAACACGGGGCGGTTGTTCGTAGCGATTCAAGAGCTTTTTGGGCGCCCAGATCACGACTCGTCAGTGATCTTTTTTTCGATCGTCTTTGAAAGCTCTATACTATTTTCCGCATTGTAATTTCGACATACAATTATCTTTATAAGTTTCTTGTAAAATTTGAAAAGTTTCCGCACAAATTTTTTTAAGTTGTAAACAAAACTTTATTGCATAGCGCTTTTCTACTAATCGCTTCATCGCGCGAAACAAAATTCTAATGCTTCTAATCATCAAAAAAAAGCGACAAATAGAATAAACTTTCACCTACATTTTAAGATCTCCTCCGAATTTCTGTGACCAATACTCGCAAAATAAAAAAAAAAATTCGATACTTCGTGGACAGACCATGTATATCACGATTCTGTTAAATCGCATTTAATGTCAGCTGTTGTGGACTGCTTAGTAAGACAGCTTTATTTAGATATATACCGCTAGATATAAACATGGTTTTACTTATGGTCTTTATCTGTTTTTTTCTCTTTGGAAAGATCAGAAATTCATTCTAACAGACTGTATCTATTCTAACGGTTTCAGAATGAATTTCTGATCTTTAAAATATTATTAAATAAATCTAATATTTAATCAATATATTTAGAAACTATTTATTCGCTTCTGACCTCTTCTTTCTGTATTTTCGAAAATTATTTATATTTAATAAAATTAAACTCTATAAGAAGATATATTTAGCTATTTATAAATTTTATGTAAAATTTTAGAGTGTATTTATTGAATAAATTTGATTTTAGAATGGTGCTAGTGGTAAATGGGGTTTTGCAAGAAGAAACCCCGTTAGATAGTCGATCTTTGTATGCAGCACATCCAGTGTATCGAGAAACCGCTAGTCAACTTCATATGATGCCAGCAAAATTAGTTGGCCCTGCAGGTCTTCTTTATATTCAACAACGAGAAATGGCTGCTACGCTTCCACATGACAGTAAGTGATAATACTGAAAATTTGCAGTTTATTTAGATCACAATTATTATTATTTATTTAATAAGCAATTTCAATATATAAAAATGTATGTACAACTTTTAACATTGAAAAAATGAATTTGAATAAATAAGCAGTTTGAAAATGCTATTTTATAAATAGATTTTATTCTTAAAACAAACCAAAAAAATAATTAACCCGTATTGACTATTTCATTGGAGGATACTTATTTGAATGAAGTTTCGCAACTTTCCCTTATCGACCTTCTCTATATTCTATAATATGTGGTTTCATTAGACTCTGATTTGTCGGAGCCGCAATTTATAGAGATAAATTTAAATACAAGAAATTGTTTAAAATTTTCGGTTAATTTCTTTTGTCTTACCTAAACCTAAATATTTTTATAGTAGGTAGAAATTAATCGAGAAAAAAGACTTACCAGCATTCATTTGGATAAATGAAACAATAAAATATTATTGATTAGTATTTGTTATAATTTATCATAAGATTAAAATCTGTTTATAAAATAATTTTGATATTTTACGTTATACTTCACATACTTATACACTAAAGATATATTCTACAACTCTTAATCTTTGTTCTATACTTATTGTTATTTATATGAATTAATTTCTCTTTCTTGTTTTAATCTAGAATAATTTATATACTACTTTAAGTTGTTTTTATTATTCGATAATTAAATATGATGGATTATAATTTACCAAAAGCAGATGACCACTTGGCCTATGACAAGTCGAACAGGTCAGCACTTTTGAAGCTCAAGAAAATTCAGTAAAAATGACGATAATGCAAATAAGGAAAGGAAAAACTAACAGTTCTATCGTAACTCTTGAATAATAACAACAATTTCAATGGATTAAAATAATGGATTGTTTTTGAATAATTGATTTTTTTGTTTGATTAATTTCTTTTCAATTAGTAATATCATTAGAATTATCTTAAAACGACGGCTGTGATGCATGAAGTGATAGTGCAGTGTATGGAGTACAAAATGAAAAAAAAAAATATAAAACATAATGAACGCTCAGAAAAATTTAAAAACAAAAAACTTCACGCTATTAAAAATATTTCACTTCTTGGTAGTAAAATCGTAAAAAGGTTTACAAATAACATCATTATTTGTTTGTGTGTGAGTATATACTAAAATCAATACATTCTGACATGTATATGATATTTTTTAATAATTTTCAATATGTTGAAATATTAAAAAGTATACTTTTATAAAAGTATTCTAGAATATCTTTTATATTATGCTAAATGATAAACAACAGTAATATTAAATATTACTTTTGTTATAAATAAAAACGAAAATACTATTGTTTGTAGAATACATCATATGTGTACAATGTCATTTTTAATTTTTTTTAATAATTTGAAAAACATGCCAGCTGCATGATCTTTAAGATTATATATAGTTTGAAAATCTTTAAAACCTTTCAAAGATTTGTTTTACTTTTATATGTTCACTATTATTCAATACACAGTGTTTTATTTTTCATGCGTGTGGATCTCATGTTCTGGCCTACTTGCACATATCTGACATTCTTCTAATGCTATTACCATAAGATTTATATCAATTCTTCGGTAATCATCGAGACCTTTGTGATTGTGCAAAACATTATAATTAATTGGTTTTAAATACATCGTATTGCATCGAAGATTAAAAAATATTATACAGAGTCATGAAAGACGATATTTCTTTCATTTTTAAAGTATACTCAAATTTTTTAAATCTATTTGTTTTTTGAAATTCATTACATATCGTGAAGGTGCATATCAGAAAACAAGTGATGCTTTAATAACATTTAGCAGCACGTGATGTAAAGTTTATGCTTTACATTTTAATAAAACTTACTGTATATCTGAAATGATAAATATGCAGCTACGTCTAGAAAGAAATGTTAATTAAATTAGTCTTTTGAAAAAAATTATACTAATTTATTTATCATTATTTTACAATACAAAATTGGAGTTACCGTATTTGTATAAACAGTTTTTGTAAAAAAGTATATTCGCTGACTACAATTTTTTGATTGAAGGTTGAAATTATATAATATTTACCTTGTACTATTTTGCTATTTGGTAATTATATTGTTAAAATATGTATAATACTAAGATATATTGTATAATTGTTTGGAAAAATATAATACCGTAATTTCTTAAATAAATTAATTTTAAATAAAATTGGAAATTTTGACAATCATAATTAAATTTAATAACTTTCTAATAACTGATTCACGTATCTTTGAATAAAATTTTAAAGGTACATAAATTTGTCTTGATTTGTATAACAATATACTTTTATATCAGTTTATTTATTTTTTGTTTAATATAAAATATTACAAATTGGTACACTTTTATGGTCAATATGTAAAAATGTGAGTTATTATATGAGCATATGTATATTTTTTTCATAAGTAAAATTGTAAAGAGTATTTATTGATCAAATTTTAAGAATTTATTTGATAATATATGAAAATTACGTATCAATATATTTTAATATTTATTTTGTTATTGTTATTTTTTACTCAAATTTAAAAAAAAAATTTACCATCTAATCATCAATAAATATATTTAACTTAAAATAATAGTCTGTATATACTTTGAAAAGAAAAATAGGTTATTTCATCAATGATTATTAAAAAAACACATTTATTTTAATTTGTTATTTCTTAAATTCATATTTATTTTCATAATAAATTTCATATAGTTTAATTTATAACTTGTAGATTTGGACCTGTATCTAGATTTATATTACTACATAGTTTAATATAAAATAAAATGAAAAATTTATTTACATCTTAAATTATAGTACATTATATTATACAAAGATTGATTTATATAACAATAACAAAAAGTACATGTTTAAGAATATGCTTAATATGCTTAAGAATATAAGACCATATTGTATACAAATTTTTTTCATTTACTTAACTGATAAACTTTTTTAACTTATTATTAAAGAAATATTTATAATTACTTTCATGAAAATAGACCCTCTTATTATAAAGTTATATAATTATGACACATTTAGTTTCATTCTTTAATGTACTAATTTATACATTGTATATATTGTAAATTAAAATTTTTAAATAAAATCTATAATTAAGATAATTAAAATAAATGAAATATTTTTTTTATAATTCAAAATAATTGATAATAATTAATGAAATTTTTAGGTTGCAATGGAATAGTCATCGAATTATAAAGAGATGAGTTTAAAATGAGGATATAAGTACTAAGCTGCTTCAGAAATATGCCAATTCACATGAAATTAAAAAATATTGGAAGTCGACTGATGCGTGGAAGGTGGCGCAATAAAAGTATCTCGCTCTCAAAAACCTAATCAAGGCATGTTCGTTAGCAAACATTACAAATTATGAGCTACTATGATAAGTAATAATGATTTATCAGACGACAAAAATATTTCTGGAATAATATTTAATACAAATAATGGTTACTCATCTGAATGAATTGCATCATTTGTTTATGAAATAGTTGAAATAGCGTTTGAGATGTTTGCAGTAATGTACCTGATTAATCTAAAAAACGAACCATGAGTTATATGATCATAACCAAAAATAACAATATCGGGTGGTCTGAGTGTAGACCTGTCAATACATATTATTTTATTATAATGTTGTCCAGTTTACCAACTCGGACTTAATTAAGACCAGCGTGTGAGCATCGTATATGCTACATCTAGGACGCTATATTTATGGCACGGCTTAGTTTGGAAATGAGTTGAAGTTCCTAGGACAAGCAGGTTACCTAATTGTACTTCGCTGAGAGCAACTATTGATCTTGTAACATTCCGAACGACTACCTAAACTATTATGAAAATGTTCCAGAGTTCCAAATATCAAAACAATTATATAAGTTACACATGCTACTATGAGAGTAATTAGAGTATGAATGTACACTATAGAGAATGTGAAATTTTTCCTACTGCTTTGCTAAAAAAATAACTAAAAATTATCTCAGTATTATGTTTCAGTAAATAATGCAATCAGGAGATCCATATTTTCAGTATATTTTGTTAGGTTAAAAGTTAACTTTATCATTTATACCGGTTGATAACAAAGCAAGATAGATTATAATTTCTCAATAGCGGTTGACTATTATAGCTGTTATGAGTTGAAAAAGTTAGTGCATTCACAGCGTAGAATGACCCGGAGGAAAATACGAAAACCAGTGCGAATAAAGAACGGAAAAAGCAGTTTTAATATATCTATTGAATTAAAAAGAGAGTTACAGAAAAAAAATAAAGCATATTGTTTGAATAATTGACTTATTTATTTAGATTACCTTATTTCAATTTTAATTTTTTTTTTTAAATATGTATTTTTAATATTTTTAGTATGTATCAATTTATAAACCCATTTTTTAATTTGAATGATAAAACATTTTATTGTATGAATGATTGTTTTATCGCTATACATTCTATAAAAAATCTTTTTTATGATCTCATAGTATATTTTCTTTTTCATCTCATTTATATATCTTAATTTTTTTGTTCTTTTTCTAATACATTAATTATTGAGCTCTTAAATGCTATATCATAAATAGCAATATATATATTAAAAATTTTAATATAATTATTATCTTCTAGTTTTTACATTTTTTTGTCCCTCTTATATATATATAAAATCTTAGTAATATTTAGTAAATTTTAAATGTCGTCTTTTTATTTATTCATTTTATCATTGCCTTTTTGCAATATTAATAAATTATTCAAATGTAGCATCTTATCCTATAAATATATTTTATTCGATTCTTTTTTTCTATTAAATTTTATTTTATTCTATTTTATTTTTAACATTTGTATATAATTGGCTGAATTTATTATTTATTTATGTTATCATTTTCCTATTTGTTTTTATTTAATTCTTAGTGAAATACTTAAGTGCATCATTGTAAATGTTTTATTTTTTATTTGTGCATAATTATGTAATTCTTTAAAACTTGTCTTTTCAACAGAATTTTAGTTTTTTATTTTTTATAATTTTTTATAAGTCTATTTATTGCTAATGTTAACAATATTAACAGATGGTGATCAATTTTCTTTATTCATCTCTATTTTAATACTTTACATTTTTACTATTTTTTTTTGTTTCTGCAATAATTAAATACAATTATATTAAACTATAAAAGGCACTTACCTCTGACATAAATTTATTCTATAAACTCTATATTTTTTTTACTATCTTTTTTAGTTTTGTTAATTTCTATGTCTTATTATTAATTTTCCCCACGTTTAACTTTGTTTTTTATGTTTATCTCGAATTTTTTCTCAGTAAAATGTATAAAGTTAAACACGCATTAAGATCGTTAAAAATTTGCCCGCAGTATTTGTATACCAGGAAGGCAACCTTCCTCATTTTGTAAAAATTTAGCCGGAAGCACTCAACCTGATATAATTGGATAAAGTAAAGATTTATCGTGTTTTTTGTCTTTGTAACTAGTGTATTTGTAATATGTTTTACTGAAGTTTTATTTTTTCTCTAGCCATTAAATTCATATAGTCTATCTTTTTTAATTAAAATAAATTATTGTTCCTAAATTTAAATATTTTTTTATTAAAAAGTACTTTTAAGGTAAATCTATTATTAGAAATTTTAAAATATAGTTTTGAAGAACTATTTTTTTATACTTTTAATCACAAAACTTCTTGCATATATTTATAATTACCATTAAATCAAGAGCATTATATTGTAAGTGAATTATTTTTAAAGTTTAAATTTTTTTTTAATTTGAGCTATTAAAACACATCTGAAAAATATCAATATTAAATATCATTTAATTGAAATATACGCATATGAATACAATGAAATTTTAACACTTATAATATTATATATTATATATATTATAATATTATAATATTATAATATTTTAATACTTATTAATATTAGCCATGGTTATATAGATATTAAATTCAATTTTCAAAATTTAAAAACATTACCTTTTTTATACGTCATTTAAAAATTGAAGAAAAACTAAAAAATCTTATAGTCCCCTATTTACAATGTTTTCAAACACTCCCTTCTTTTTTGCTTTAATTTCTCATAAGAATATTCAATTACCCATTAAAATTTTACCAAGAATCAATCGGCTGTGTCTACTTTGGTTTTAATCAAAGTAAAATATTATTGATACTCTAAACAGTTTGATATGTTATGTATATCATATTTCTACATTGTAACTAGAATAGTGTTAAATTATTTTATTCCATTTTATAATTTATATAATTATTTAATAAAATGAAGTATATTACAGTTTTGTAATATAATAAAAAAGACTAAAATATGAATGAAAATTAAAGGTTTAACATACTTTAAGCTCTCTGAGTCATTAAACTTTATATATCATTTTTATATAATAATTATATAAATATATAAATATAAATAATTAACATTGTAAATAAGTAATTAAAATTATCATTAAAAAAAACAATACTTATAAAAGTATCATTTACTTTAAAAACTTGAATAAAAATAAATACATAGAGATAAGTTTTCTGCAATTTGAGAACAGTATCACGAGATTCAAACTCAAATGTTAATCGTTAACGTCTTTAGGTGCTCATATTAAGTTTATAATAAAAAAAATTATTTTTTTTATTTTTATTTTTTAATAACTAATAATATCTTTCAATTGAACAAAAACAAATAAAATCTTATTAAAAATTATAAAACAATAAATTAACTATAAATAATATTCAACATATTAACTATAATTGTTATTTATTTTACAGAAAATGTGAATATTCTCGGTTCGGATGATGTTACTACATGTGTGATTGTTGTATTAAGACATTCAGGTAAGTGATTAAATAATTTTTATCATTTTTTCGCCTTACAGATTATTTTGAATTAATTTTTATATATTATTATTTTTCTTTGTTTTGGAAATTTATAAAATACAGTGTGTGAAACTAAATACGGGTTTTTTCATAATTTTAAATTTATCTTTTTCTATTCATCGGTACTCACCTGAGATTATTATTCATATTTTTTTGAAACTGGGTGGGTGTCTCTGTAGAGCCAATAAATATATTTATCTATTGAATTCGTATTTTATTACTTAATCAAGAAATAATTTCAACCATTTTTGTTAATATCTGTTTTTTCTTTGTAATACATGTATTATGTACGTTTCAATCATACTTTTGGTTAATATTATCTATATTAGTTTTCTTAAGTTATTATGATTAACTGCGACTACATCTGCGTCTAGTTCAGTTATTTTCGAATTCAGTAGTTACAATAAAACAAAATCTTTTGTGTTATTAACGTATCCCCAATATTTATATACTTCAAGAGGTCTTTCCCATTTTATAGATCTATAGTTGAAAATACTCAATTTCTATTTACAAGCGAATAAAAATCTGTTTCTGCATCATTTCTAGTAGTCTAGGTTGTATCTATCAATATCAGTCTGTGGGTTCATGAGGCGTGATTATTTATTGCTCACCTTTTCTTCCGTAATTTTCTGATATTTTTCTATTTAGCAGTTAAAGTGACTCCTCTAATAATAGTACTTTGCTCATATTTTTCGGCTGCTAAAAGGAGATCATTTATTTGCATTTCGAGTTCTTCAACGCTAAGTCGGTCCTTTTTAATTTATTATTAATTTAATAAGATTTATAAAAACAGGAATGATTAAAGTACAAGACAGTTTCTCTAGAATTTTTTAATTGTTTTCAATTTTTTTAATTCTTTCAAGAAGATTTATAAAAGCGTATGTTAACGTTTGGTTAGATAAGTTTCTATTTTTTTCGAATCCCACCGCTGTCACCAATTTTATTTTAATTTTATTCTTACTGTTATATCTGGGGTTATTATATTCTTTAAAAATTTAATTTATTAAATTTAAATAATAATTTTATTCTATTATTTAGTTTAATACAAATTTTTAACATTGAATTTTACAAAAAAATGTTTAATATGAAAAGACTGTCATTAAGAATAAATTTCAAAATAATATTATCGAAAATTTAGGCGCCGAATATATTAAAGAACAAAATTATCGCTCGATGAATGTATGACGTTACTTGTTTTAAGATGCGGATTTCGTTCAGCTGTTTAAATATCCTTAAGAGTAGTAGATGATCCGAAAGGCCGATGCGGGTGTTGTATTTTTTCTTATGTAGCGTGCTGTCACGACTCCAAAATGTTTTGGGTTTGGAGTTCACAGTTGTGAATAGAATTGATATTTTGAATGTCGAGAGTACAAAGTTTAAGAAGTAAATTTTTAATTACTATAGAATGAACGACTGTCGAATTAACAAAAAGTAATTTTTCTTCTTCAGTATGGGTTTTATAGCCTTTTAATTTTTCCACACCATAACATCTTTAGAGATGAGATGGAGAAAGGGGGTGATCTTCCCTTAATTGATAATTTTTAAATAACCTGTCCAAGAATTTATCTGTTATCAGTCATAGACAGATACAATGACTCCAATCTTCACCGCTTCTAGCTTAATTTCATATGAATATGATTTTAGTCATATTTAATTTCCATGATAAAGATTCATTCATAACAGGATCTTTCTTTATACGTCGAATACATATGAGTGATTAAACATATAATCAAGTTATTTCATTTTACGGTATTTTAAAAAGAAAACAATTATTTAAATAATTAATAAAAATTTTTTTTACATAACAGTATACAAGATGTTTTGATAATTAAAAATCTATAATTAATATTCTCCATCCTTAAAATTTAAGAAGAATTTCCTATTAATTTATTTAATGGACTAGGACAAAAGATTTAAATAATAATAATTGACAATGCTGACAGATTAGCTTTTTTTTTAATTTCAACTCGAAATTTTATTTTAAATAATGTGGATGAGCAAATAATTCTTATTCGAATAGAGAGTAAATAAATATTAATTCAAGTTATATAATAAATAGATTAATTGAATTGATCTATTTATTATATAACTTGAATCTATTCTAAAATATATTTAACTTTTTCTATTCATTAATTTTTCTCTTATTAAATTATTTTTATTATTTTTCTCGTAATTCAATATAAATTTATATTATGTCTCAATATGTTATAGGAATTATTAATGAATAATTCATATAATTTTATTATACAAATTTTAATTTATTCATAAATAATTATTAAAGTTGATGAATATAAATAATAATTGTTAAAATTTATAAATATATTTTAAATGATTTTACTCGGAATCAATAAGAATAATTTATAAAATAATAGTATTGCAAATTTATTTTATAATTACGATAATATATCTTGCAATATTACATTACTTGGTAATTACGTGTTGTTAATGTTCTCATTGAAATTTATAAAAATCTGTGATATCGAAAAAGGTAATGAGGATAGTTGATTTTCTTCAATAGTGTCTATCGCTACTCTAGAATGAAAATTTCGATAGGTATATCACAAATAACAACTTTCATTTAATTACCTAGTAAAAGTTTAATGATAAAATTAAATTATATCCGATCAAAAAGGTAAAAGCGTATTTTTATCTACTGAGTCACTTATATAACATTTGTTTATCCCTTCTGTTATATTTTTTAATTTGTGTTACAATAAAATTTCGATAAGTCACCTACTTTCCTAGTTCTGTTTTACATCTTATATAATTTTTATTTTTTGTTACATTGTTCAAATTTATCATTTTTCAATACGATCACAATTTATTAAAAATAATTAGATTAAAAATATTGATACGTTGTATTTAATGTTATTAATTTATTGTACAGAAAAGGTTCAATAATCATGTAAAAAATACAGTCGATATTATATTATTCATTAAATATATATTATAAATATTGAGTAAATAGCTCACATTAAAAACAAAATTATATTATATATATACATTTAAAATAAGTTTACATATAAAAAAGAATACTGAATAATTGCAAATAATTTAGTTATCAATATTTTTTAAAAAATAAAGAAAAAATTTTTTACAATAATTAGGTTCAGGAGCTGTTGCACTGGCACATTTAGATGGTGCCGGAACTGAAGATGCTGCTACGCAAATGATTCAAAAGGTGTCAGAGCTAGCTCTAGGTTTTCCTGAAGGACGTCTTGAAATACAACTTATTGGAGGCTATTCCGATCCAAGGAATTATTCTGAAGAGCTCTTTTATAATATACTATGTGAGTAGATAACGATAATATTTTTGTAAATAGAATTGTTATCAACCTTTTTTAATTTTAACCCTTATTGAATAACGGATAAATATTAAGAATTTTTTTCAAAATTGATCTTAAAATATAGAAAGAATTAAGAAAAATTAAGAAACAGAATGTTATTTTTACTGATGATACACCCATATTATCATCACTTAGTGTCTTTGGTCATTACTATACAGTGTAATCCTTATTATAATAAAAAAAAACTATAATCATATACAACAGTCTTATTATCATTAATTGTATAATAAATTATTGATATAAATATATTATTTATATCATTGTTGATTAATTAATACTGTTATAAAACTGTAATTCACCGCCGCGAATAAAGATGGAGTTTGTGGAGATGAAGGGTTAGGGTGTAAACACTTAGAGTATATATATCAAATGTTCCTTTATTTTAAATGTGACCGCATTTTTGCATCGACAGATATCAAGCTACTTGCAATTTTCGGGAAAGAAGGCTTAACCGCGTTGCAAATCCGAGAATTTTTCGAAAGAAAATTGGGAAACAAGAAGAACAAGAAGTGAAGTGTGGGTGAGGATGCACCTATATTTATGCGGTTCCTCGCTTTTCCCTCTCTCCCGAAAATTGCTGTAGTTAACAAAAAATTGAGAAAATTAAGATTTTGTCCACTACTCCGTTACCCGGCTCGGCGGGGAGCGGGGGGGGGGCACCGGCTCAGTCCGTGGCGGACGGACGTGATCGGACCCTGCCCTCGACCGCTTAGCGTTGCAGATCGGAGCAGCTGACGCTAATTTGCGCACCTAATTATCTGAATCGCCTGGCATAAAAAACCTCCGCGGGCCACGGAGGAAAAAGCCATTACACACTAAACAACTAATTATCAGATCTTATAATTTATCCTTAATCCTAATACTCATTTTTCTCGCACGCTTTTCCCGTCTCGATCCGAGAAAGTCGCAGTTTTATTGCGGTTCGCCTCGTCATCGTCGGCCCACGGTCTCCTTCATCCATTTATTGCAGGTCGAGGTACGCGCGTCCACGTATTCTCTTAATTTCCAAACCTTCGAAACCGGGCGAACTTTATTGTCCCCGGCTCCGCTGGGTTTACTCTCGATAGTGACTCGGTAAACCCAGATTTCAATCGTATGGATGCGGCACGGCTTACGGCGACTCACTGGACCGCGCCGACGGACGAGGCGAAGAGCCTCTACTCAATCCCTTTTGAATTCTTTACAAAAACAGATACACTTTTTATTTTCTAATTTTTCAGCTGCCTTCCATAAACAACCAGTAGAAATTGATTTAACACTCTGCTGTGTCGGTGAGCTCAATACAACAGTTAGAGGTGGTATACACTGGCCTATGATATATGGCATTGGTCTCAATGTCAAAACTGGTGAAATTTTTCCAGCAACTTTTCCTGATAAAGGTCCAGATCAAGCATTACGATGCGCTCGTCACTTAACTGGTGGACAACAGGTATAGTATATTATTCTTAGCTATATTTTAATAATTTATATTTTTGAAATTACTGACTTTAAGCGTATTGCTTTTAAAGAAATTGATTTGTTAAATATATAATGTATTTTCTATATCAAGAATAATTATATGCTTTTCTTGTTGCTAAATTTATTTGAAATACAATATACAAATTAATGATTATTTAATATTTAATTAACAAAAAAATTTATATATATAAATTTATTTTTTATAGCAACAACAACAATAATAATAATAATAATAATAATAATAACCATAATCATAATAATGATACTTTATGTATTTATATTTTATTTTATATTCAAAATTCTTAATTAAATAATAATAATAAATTAAATATGACATTAAATTGTATAAATATTATTTTTCTTTTATTCAAAAAATAATTACTTGAAATAAAATTTTTTCAAAGTTATAGTTTTATTATAATATTATTATTTATTCTTACATACTCTGGCTTTTCGGCCCAGGAGTGAACTTTGTACATGAGTGTTATAATATATAATGTGGTAAAATAAAATATTACAACTTATTTTAACCTAAATCTTATACAGTCTTTTCTTCCTTTCTTTTCAGTCTTAGGATTGTTCCTCTCTCTTGTGCAGTCTTCTATTTCCTGTTTCTTATTTCGCTTTTCTTTGCTATTTCTTTGATAATTTTCCTTATATGTGAGTTTTCTGTCTTTCCATTGAATTCCCTCATTATTTCTGTATTATTCCAGTCTTTTCTCTTTCTTATATCCCCCCATTATCTCCTTCGTATTATGACATCTTCCAATTAAATCCCCCAATCTCCCTGTTCTTTTCCACAGTGTGTGCAATTTCTTTCCTCTTCTCTTAGCCAGTATTTTTTGCTGTTCGTTATGTTTCCACATCATATTTTCGCCGTCATTCTTATGTCTATAAAGTCTCTTTTTGTCTTTATATATTTTGGAAATTTGTCCACCATGATCTTCTTGTACATTTCATTGTAGTTTGCTTTTTCTATTTTCTATCTGTTTCTTTATTTTTGTCTGTATTCCTCTCTTCTTCTTATCTTATAATACTTATTGGTACCATTTCTATTCCAGTATTTTATCTGCTATCTAATAAGTCCTATTTCATTTAGCCATCCCTCTATATTGTCCTTCTCTTTTTTCTTTTTCAGTCTTCTTTCTTTTCTTCCAGGCATCTCCTTGTTAGTCTCTTCATTCCGTGTTTTTCTACTTTTTCTTCATACTTTAGGGCTTTTATTTTCCATTCTTTGTTCATTTCTGCTTCTTTAGTTTCCTCATAAATTATATATCTTGGGATGCAGTATTCCAGTCCTAATGTCCAGATTAGGTATCCTATTTTCACCTTCTCCATATTTTGGGTGTCTCCTATGCCCCATACTTCTACACCATAGCCAATGACTCCGCCAACCAGATAGTCGAATAGTTTTTTCCTTCTCAGGTAATCTCCCGCGCATTTCCTTTCTCCAAGTCCCCAAGTTTTTTTGGCAGCTATTATGTTCTTACTCTTTCTTTCTTCTAGGTGTGCTTTGTGGCTTCCGTTTTTACTAAATACAAATGCAAAGTATCTGAAACTTTCCATCCATTCTATTTCTTTTCATTTCTATTTTCATGTACCTTCTTTCCTCATTTTTCATTTCTTGTATATCATTATCTTCATTTTTTCAGTACTTAGTTGCATTTTTCTATCTTCTAAGAAACTTCGTAGGGTTCTCATCATGGCTAGTATGGCTTCCTTGCTCTCCGACATTAGCGCCACGTCATCCGCGTACGCTAAAGACTATAACCTTTCTTTTTCTACTTTGATTTCGCCTATCCTGTATTTTGCCATTATCTCTTCTAGTTCCGCTATATATGTTGAATAGTATGGAGCTGATACAGCATCCTTGTCTTAGTCCCCTGTTTATCCAGAAGGCTTTCGAATCTTCCCCTCTTATCGTAACATTTTATCTTGTTTCCTTGTATATGTTTCTGATTCTCTCAATCAGATTTGTGTTTATCTCCTTTTCTTTCATTATATTCCATAGCTTGCTTCTATCCACGACATCGAAGGCTGTTTTCAAGTCAATGAACAGGGTGTATAATTTGTTCTTCTCTCTTATCGCTTTCCTGATGATTCCTATCTTTTCTACTTCCTCTCTTTTAACTTCCTTTATAACAATATTTTTTTTGTCTGTCCTTTCCGTATCTTGTACCATTCTTTTCATTTATTTGATCTCCTTCTCCTTCTCCTTCGACAGGTTCGACCTCGGTCTGCTCAGTGGACTTTCCCTGCTGTTTCGAGGAATTCGATCTATTCCTCACTACGCTTCCTGTTTTTTTCTTTTTTTTCTATCACTCTTCTTATTTCTTCTTCGTTGTCGCTTCCTATCTTTCCACTTTCCACCCAACCAACACTCTCTTCTATTATCGCTTTCCATTCCGGTTCTGCTTGTCTCTCGTTTTTCATTTCTTTCATTTTTTTCTCCATCCTATTTATTTTCATCTCTCTCATTTCCAGCTCTTCAATCCTTTTACTCATTTTTTCCATCTTTTTCTCTATCTATTCCATTAGATATTTTCTGTCTTCTTTGTTCTCTTCTCTTTATTTTTACAATGCTTTCCTTATCGCTCTTTCCTTATTTGTCTCCATGTTGTTTTTCATTTTCTCTTTCTAATCTTTACCTTTCTCTTCAAACGATTTACTCCTAAAACGTATTTACTCCTTTTCATCTCTTTTTCCTTCTGCGAGGTCTAAGGTCGTTTGAATACCTTTTTAAACGTTTTTCTTGCTTATGGGCATATTTTTATCTCCCCTCACTACCTTCATAGTTATCGGTATAGTTGCGCGGTTCACCCGCCCCACAGCACTGCCTGTTATAGATAGTGTATCGTCTGTGTTGTGACCGTTCCTTGTGCAAAGTTTCCCGCTCGACTTTATGTCTCTCTTGACTTATAACCTTTCTTTTTATTCCACTTTTTCTTTTACTTCTAATTCTTTACACTGCTAATTTCCACTTCTTTACTTTTTTGTACCTATTTCTATCTTATTTACCTTTCTTTTTTTTCGCTTATACACTTTATTTAGCACTTTTTTCAACAGATTAAAATCGTTTTGTCGGCGAAATATCTCTGCACATCTGGTTGCTTTATTTATAAATAAATTTATAGAATTATATATTTAACTGCTCATAAATTTACATATATTTTTCTTTAATCTCCTCTTTCTTTTTCTTGTAATCAAGCCACTTTGAGTTGAGTTCCATAAAGAAGCCACATATTAACAAGAATCATTTGATTGTTCGAAAATTCTTAAAGTATCAAATTTCAAAGATTCTTGATTAGTTCCGAAAATTCTTGAATTATTTTCCACGATTATATGGAGATTAATATTTTCCTTTCTTATGTACACAAATGTACAGAGTAGAAAGGAAAAAAATGTTTAAATAGATTGAAATTAACTCTTATTTCAACAACATGAAAGTATTTTGAACCAATTTTTACCTGAAATTAAAATATAAAATGTACTATATGGATTTTTAAAATCTTTGCGCATTTTATTTTTACAATAAAAATATTCAAACTTAAAGTTCTTCCATTTAATATTTAATTTTTACAATCGTTGTAAGCGCAGAATTTATAAATACCTCAATGTAGAGTAAAAATCAGTTTGTGTATCGATTAGCATATATGATTCAAATATATATATATATAATTATTTCTTTATTTAACCTTGGTTGTGATTTTCTTTGGGGGACGATGACATTAAGTAATATGTTTCTACTAATAAACTTGTAAAAGTTAACTCAGAAACACTGCTGACAAACGGACACAAAATGTTCACTTCTCAATCGAACTATGAAAGATAAATCCTATTAATTTGTATTTATTATTTTTTACCTCAAACGGTTAGCGTGATCTCTAAGATTTTATCGATACCAAAAAATTATTAACATCAATAAAATAATTTTTCCATAATTTTTAAACTAAATATTTCATTTATAAGGTCCTAGATGTATACGATTGTACACTTGGTCTATTAAGAATTGGACCATTCAACTACGATCCATTACGCGGTGTTGATCTTTGGCTTGCACAATCAGATCAATGTATTTTACAACATTTATCAACATCACCAGATGTTGAACTGCCTCATTTTGTTTCTCAGGTATAAGATATTATTCATTTTGATCATACTGTTAATTTTTAATTTTGTATAATGTTGAAATGTATAATTTAAATATATTTACGTCAATATATAAGCTATTATTTAATAATTTCTTTTTAAAAATCCTTAATACTTCATATAATTTTATTGAAGTTTGATTTTCTATAGCTGACAATGTACATGATAATATGCTTTTAAAATACATACTATTTGTTAGATCTTATTTAACTGATAAAACTACTGTATCTGCAGTTTGTAATAAATACAGAAAAAAGTAAGCTTAAAAAACATATTCTGAAATAATTTATTCCGGTATTCTATAAATTGATAAATAAATTATAACAAAAAGCTTTTTTACGGATTGGTCTCGTTTTTTATTAAATTCAGCCGCAGCCGGACTAGGGAGGTTGTTTTAGATTTTAGAAAATAAAAAAAAATCAATTATAAAATAATTACATTTAATTTGTATCTTGTCGACACCTTTAAAAAAAAATTACAATCTTGAGATTTTGGTTGTAAATATATGAATAATAAATAAGTATTAGATGGTAGATATAATAATGAATTACACAGAATTATTTGACGACGAAAAAATAAGTTTACTTAATAATTTGTTTTTAAAAATTAGCTTTTATGAAATATTATTAATTTTTATTTTCAGATGCGAGCAACACTTAAATATATTCAAGATAATCAATTTCCAGCAGTTACGGTATTTCGAGATAATAGGCCACATTACTATCGACGAGATGAAGCTACTGGAATATGGCAGCCGATTCGATATTAATTTATATTTTATAATTTTTTTTTAAATTAAACATGTAAACTAATGATTCATAATTATACAAAATTTTTTTATATTAAAAAAGAAATATACAAGTTCGTTGTAAAATTTCGACGAAGTACTTTCGTCTTTTACAGACCTTTCTTAATTGTAAGAATATAGAAACAATTCTATAAAAAATATATTAAAAATAAAAACAAGTAATATAAGTTTAAATATAACGTAAAATATATTTAATTATTTTATATTTATAATAAATTATACGTTCAAAGTAAAATTTTTAAATGATTTTTATAAAGTTAATTTTTTTTAACTATTTTAATATTATATTTTAAGAGATGTATTTATATTTAATTATAAAGATTATAATATTTTTAATGTCCTTGCAAAATACTCTTAAGAATTAATAATCTACGAGTTGAATACTAAAAAACATTTTTCATAAGTTAATTCAAATTTTTGTAAAAATCAGTAGGGTATAACATTTGTAATAAAAATATAATACTGTTGCAGATATAATCATAGTATCAAAAGAATTTGAAAATGACGTATATTTTCTTATATCATCAAATGTAATTCAATAAATATGTCTTTTAAAGATAAATATCGATATATTAAATTTTTTTACTATTTTAACAGAAAAGTATTATTTGGGAATTTGTCTATATTATCGTTTTTTTTCAACCTAGGATTAATTTTTTAAATAAAATCAACATGGTAATTCCATGTTTCATATACCTACAGGTTTTAAAACAATTTTTTAAACACTTAAAATTTATATTTCTTAATATATTTTTGAATACTAAGAATTCGCATATATATATATTGTATTGGTTTAAATATACGCAAATAAAGTTAAGCAATGAAAAAGTGTTATATGAATTATATGTAATAGTACAAACTTAATAAAATATATATATATATATATATATATATATATAAATCAGTGCTAAATTATTAATAGATATTTTACTTTACAGATCAGTATGAATAATTCAACAAATGAATTATATAAATTTCATCAGATCAATTTTTATTAAATTTTCGTAAATTTTTTTTTAAATATATTAAATTAATTAACTACAAATTTACCAAAGAATTGAAAAATTTGTTAAATATATCGTTTAAATATTTAAAAATTATTTAAACTTTATTCAATTATAAAATTGATATTAAATCATTTTATTTTTAATGCTATTTATCTCTAAAATGCATGCTTTTCGAGTTTCATTAGAAAATATGAAAAACTATAGGACCTTTTTTTAGCTTTTTTTATATAATATTGAGTGTGAAACTTTATTTTGAGCTATTTATAAAATATAACGCCACTTATCAAAAATAATTGCAGCTTTTATGTTGCAAAAGCTGTTATTTTCGTATCATATCATAATCGCTGATGAAAACTAAATATGATACGATAATCCAAAACACATAAAACTGTCCGTAAACCAGGTTCAAAATAAGATATTTAAATTAAAAATAGAATAGTTTATATATGTTATTAGAAAATGTGATCTACTATAGCTTTTGAAAGAAATTCAAAAATCCACTATGCGCTTCTATTAACTGTAATTGATACGTTTGAAAAGAGCAATGCAAAAAATTGTCCAAAACCGATATCTAACATGAATTAATTTTTTTTCACGATGACAATTCGCAGGTATATATTGAAATTAGTATTAATAACTATATGAAAAATAATGGGTGGGAATTTTGGTTCATCTTGTGACGAATGAATTCATCACAGTAGTGGAAAGACTTAATTATTTATTTAACAATAACTTCAATTCACACGCGACTACCTGTCAACTCGAAGCTGGAGGATGCTATATTGATGTAATGTAGTAGCCGGATGCCAATGTATGTATAGGAGATGCTGCATATGCATATATGAAACGAGGATTGTATATCTATGATATTATAATATTGCATAGTAGTGAGAGTAGGACCGAGATTTTCTCATCCCCACGTACCGCTACGTGTTTGTCGGTAACGGTACTATTGGAAATTACCCATCAAGTTACGAATGCTTAATTGAAATTATTGTAAAATAAACGGGGCGCTGAAGTAGTGAAAACGAGAGTAGTATAGAAATATGTTATTACTAATAATTGACAAGTAATTGATAATGTCAACCAAGTATTTGAATATTATCGGTGATAAAGAAAAAGTCCTGTTTACTCAAAGATTTTCAAATGAAATTAAAGTAGAGTGGGAAAACGAGCATAGATTCATTTTCCACAATTCTTTTAAAGAGCATGTAGAATAATTTTGAAATATAATTGTGACAGGTAAGATAGAAAAATGATAGATTTTGGGAATGAGAGACAGAAAAGAGAGAGAGAAAGAAGTATAAGTATATAGAAAGGAAATTATAAATATATATATTAATAATTATAAATAATCACAGGTAGTATTGTCGTTATTAATTTTTATTGAATAGGTAAGATTTTGTAATATCTTATTAATTAATATATGATTGTTATATATGTCTATATAATTTTATGTATTATAAAGTTAGATGGTAATATTGACTGATATAATTGAATTAATTTAATTCTATTATATATGTTAAAATAGTGAATTGTTTATTTAATTTGATCATAAAATTACTATTAGTCCGAACAGTAACTATTCAATGGAACTCATCCTTCAGTGATATATATTTATTATGCGGTATTGAATATTTAAACATTTTCAATATTGTAGTGTGGAATAAAAATTAATATTTTGCGCAACGCAGGAAGTTTTCGTAAGAAATGAAGTATGTTAAATACTTATTTATAATGAAAGATTGTCCTTTCTGATTAATTTTTTCCCGATCAATAAAAAATAATCCATTTGGTATATATTTCAGTTTTGAGAACAGTATAAAAAATTAACTCAATACATTTTTAATCTCAAAAAAGGAGAAATCCTTTTGTGACAGAATCTATAAAGTAAATACTATTGTACAAAATATATCAAGTAGATATCTATAGAGTGTTATACATCGCAAATTACATATTTACATTGTATCTAGGCGAGTATCACGATTAATTATAATTGACAACAACATTGAACGAATGTTTTAATCGAGTATTAGAATTTGATTCACTGCAAAAAACCAAATTTTTTTAAATTGTTCCATAACGAAGAATAAAATATGAGTTCATTCGTATATATCTGAAATAGAAATCCTTGAATGATATACATTTTTGAAATAGAAAAACCACGAATTTATAAGAAACAGCTATATTCAAAGAAAGCAAAACTAAAAGTTCAAGGAAGCGAATACAATTCCATTAATTAAGATTATAATGGCATGAATTTTGATACGTGTACTGAATAATTTCTATGATTATCTTTAAAAAAGGTAAGTGTTATGCAATATAATTAGTGCATTTCAATGTGTATATTAGGAAAAAGAAGTTGTAAGTAGTAAGCGTTAAAAAAGTTATAATTATACTCAAATATAAAAATAGTGTTCTTTTATGACAAACATGCAGCCATTCGTACTTGTATTAATAGGATTAACAAATTCAATAACTTAATGAATTTCTTTCACTCGCATCCTATTCGTTAAATTTATATCAGTTTCTTTAAACTTTTATTATAATTCAAATCCAAAGCATGGCTTACAAATCAAAGATTTGTTAACAATAAGAAAATAGAATTTTTCTGCGATGCGTATTTTGACATGTTAAACACTATAAATAAAGATGGTAATTTGTTGAATTCCGCTATAAAAATTGTATCGAGTTTCAAGAAAAATATATTGACAGATCAATGTTGCTTATGTTAAAAATTATTTTTTTTTTTTTTTTTGGTCAAAAACTTTTGAGATACATGTTATAATAACTACATCCTTCTCGAGAGTTGCTTGCTGGAACAGGGTTCATAAGAAAGTGAATACGGTTATTCTCTCATACAAGTAAATATTTACGTGCATGTACATACACATATACACTAAACTGGCGCACATAGCAATTATATATTTTAATCTACTAGTGTCGGACGGATTAGTTAGCGGCAATGCTTGTGGGTTGCTGCGCTTGGCAATCTTATAAAAGGCGTCGCGGATAGTTCGCATAGAAAATACAAAGGCATCTCTTATTGTTTAATGTCTGTGTGGAATATAAGCATGTATCAGGAAGGGCAGGAGCAGTGCGGCTCAAGCGGAACTCGAATGTTGATCTGTCCAAGCATCCACGGAAGAATATTTTTGGTTACTCAAGAGCTGCGGCTCCGCACCAACTAGAGCACAGCTGCTCGTGGATGTCTTAAAGAAGGCAAGGGTGAGAACGCCTGAATAAAACTAATTGATCTTCCGTAGACTACAGCGCCTCGCAATTCCACTGATTTTACATAACAATCGTATGATAAGAGCCATCATTAAATTTTGATAGATAATGATGAAGTGAACAATTATAATTTTTCAAAAGAAATATATAAATTATTATTCTCATAATTCATTTTTTAATAATTTTCATTATTGTAATTTTTTATAAAAATTATTGTTTGTGATATTAATATTCAATAAACATTCTTTATTAAATCCGCCAGCAAAGAAGATACAATCAAAATTAAAGAAATTAAATTTAACTAAAACTTTAATACACTCATAAAATATAGAACTAGTAATGATTATTTTAATTTTTAAATATTTTAATTGCATACAGCATTTATAGTATTATAATATTTTAAAAACTTTTGTGAACAAAATAGAACATACTAAATAAAAAATGTTGTTCATAAAAGTTTTTAAACATAATCACACTACAAAACACTTAATATATAAATGTCACAAATAACACAACATTTCTTAAATTAATTTTAGGCATAATATTTATAATTTTATAATAATTATTTGAACACTTAAATATTTTTAATATTTATTTATTTTGAATAAAATTATGATTACCAATACAATTTACATTATGAAAAAATAATTTATGTACATTTATGGGCACATTTTTTTACGAATGAACAGGTCAGATATGTACATAAAGAAATGTACATTGAAACTGACTTCTTTCCCTATTCTTAATGTTAGGTTGCGATAGGGGAAATGCCCATCATTTTATTCATTTCTTATGGGCATTTCTTTTAATACATTTAAAATCCACCAGGTTTGAAGCAATCACCCCGTGTATGTATTTTTAAAACGTAACACTTGATCTCCCCTTACATCTCTAGTTTAATATTACATCAGCACAGGGGGGTTTAGCTTTAAATGAGACGACTGGAAACTAAAATCCATGTACAAGTATCAAGAAAATATAGAACCCTACACCTTACATAAACCCGTCTGTCTTTTTCCGTGAGCCGACACTGATAATTCGGCACATGTGTTTACACCACAGAACATCAGTAAAAGAAGTGTAAGCCCCATGTTAAATAGGGAAGACAAACATGGCGGCCAAAAAAGTTTTCTTTCTCTCTCGCACTTACACATTGCCACTAGCGCCTCTGGCGAGTGCATGTGAACTATAAAAAAATTTTTTTTGGCATGCTTTAAAATCCATTGAAAAAAATTATACATATATATATATATATACTCATATAAATATGAAATAGAGATAAAAGATAGACTAATATGTTAAAAGACTCTATGTTATATATTGCATAGTCTTTTAACATATTAGTCTATCTTTTACCTCTATTTCATATTTATATGTGTATATATATATATATATGTATAATTTTTTTTCAATGGATTTTTTAGCATGCAAAAAAAATATAAAATTTTTATGCTAAATTATGAATATAAATTTAAAAAAAACACATCCTGTAATGTGTTTAATATATATTAAATTATAATTAAAAAAACATAATTTTTTTTAATAAAACAATAATTATAATTTTGTACGCATGAAATTGACAACTATTTAAATCAGATATTATTTATACTATTATATATATATACGATTTAAATAGTTGTCAATTTTATGCGTACAAGTTTTTAATTATAATTATTGTTTTATTAAAAAAAATTATGATTTTTTAATTATAATTTAATATATATTAAACACATTACAGGATGTGTTTTTTTAAAATAAAGTATAAAAACAAAATATAAATAAAATGTATACATTTTTATATGTAAAGATAATTGTAAAATATATTTTTATCTTTTAATTACAAAATATATTATACACTATTTACACTTGTTGTTTCCTCCTTTATATTGTATATGAAATTTTGTATAGTAGTTTTGGTTTCCATCTGAAAATAAAAAATATATTATAAAAATTTAAAATTAAACATTAGTTTTAAAAATATTAATATTATATATTTTTATATAAATTATAAATAATGTGTTGAAGAAGAGTATTGAAATAGATATTAAATAAATATATTGTTTGAATCATATTTTATATTAGATCACTTGTATATATATATTGCAATTGTTCAACGCTAAATTGTACTATGCAAATAAAATGTTTATAATAACTAAATGTATATAATGTATGTAAATGCGAAAACTTTTTTATATTACTAAATGTATATAAAATGTATATAATTATTTCTAATTATTAAGATTAAAATAAATTTTGATAAAGTACTATGTATTTCTTATTAAAATTACCATCAAATAAATACAAAAATATAAACAAAAATTGAAAAACTTTATAACCTATAATTACATATTATATTTATATTTATATAAAAAAAAATTTTATTTATAAATATTTAATTAAATTAAAATGTTTATACTTACCTTAATCACTTCGAAAAATATTTTTTTTCATCTTATAGAATATTCAACAAGAATCTTTATCAAAAAGATTCTCAATTCATTTAAAAAATCACGCCTTGTATTTATAATTTCACAACACATAACTTTTCTAAGAACTGTGAAAAGAATAGAATGAACATATGTGCTAGTCATCAGGACCGGCTTATAAAAAGGGATGTATGAGGGATACAGTACTGTATAACAAAATAAGTGCAGGGCTCTTATATTATATGAGTCGTATGCATGTAAGTTTGTTGCCACTTCTCCCATTTAAGGCTTCACCCCCCTGGTTTACACTGTCATTTCTTAAAATTATGCAACAGTGTAACACAAAAAAGAAATTAAGCGGTGTGAAAAATGTTTTTAAATATAAAATTTTTTATTTACATTTTACAAAATATTTTGGAAATTTATGTGGAAAGGTCTACATTTTCTGAATATGTTATAATTAATAGGTATATTTTTTTCTTATTACTATAAATGATCAATGAAAATTATTTATACAGATTATTTAAAATATGAACGCACAAATAAAATTGTATTTATGTATATTAATAAAAATATAGATAAAATAATTTACACTATTAGTGTTCAAAAAAAAACATCAAAAGTCCAATAAATAATATTTAAAAATATTTAATATCCAGTAGTGTAATTATTTTATTTATTCATTTATTAATATACATAAATTCAATTTTATTTGTGCATTTAAATAATCTATATCAATATATATACATGTAAATTTTTATTTACAACAAATTTTTTTCATATTTAATAATAATTTTCAGGTTTAAAATTTTTTATAATAATTAAAATATCTTTTTTTCTATGAAAAAAAAAATTTCCTAAGCATTTCAAGAACTGTTAAAGAAATGGTATATATAGATATACGAACTACAGGTAAAAGAAAACATCTGAGGTAATTTGAAGGTTGAAAATAATTTATTATAGCTGAAAAACATTTTTATTTATTATATAATAATGATTTATATTTTTTTATAAATATAAAAAAATATTTCATCATTAAAATGTAAATTAAAACGATATTATGATAAAAAATGTATTCCAGTTGTACTAAGTTATTTTCAACACTCAAAATATCTCAGATGTCAATTTCTTTTACCCTTACTTCATATATCTATTTATACTGTTTTTTTTTAAATAGGTTTTAAAGTGCTTATAAACAAATTTTTTTAACTTTCCATGTGTCCACTGGGATCACTAAAATCGCTTTGGAAGAACGAGAGAAAAAAAAGATATTTGAACCACCATGTTTGTTTCTTATGCATGACATTGAACATTCTCATTATATCTGTTCTATGTTTCAGTTTATTAACCTCTAATTAGTGGGTACAATTTTAAAATAATGATTTATTATTATTAAAATTTGGAATGCATCTTCATAAACTGACTAAAAATTTTATTTTTTAAATTTGATAATGTTCTTTTGCTTACAATAATATAGTTATTAGTACAACGATAATTATGGTTGATAATGATAAAAACAGTGAAAATAATAAAATTTATAATATCAATCAAAGTTTACACAGTAAAAATAAGGATGATAAGTTGAATGATATTAATATTACAGGTAATTTAAAAAAGTGATTTTTAATAATTTGCTTGTAATATTTTTATATTATATGTAAATCAATAATAACATTAATATTAACATTTTTTCTTATTTGATATACTACATTAAATTATATTAGACAAATTTAGTGATGAAATTTTTAATTTTAATAGATAAATTTAGTTCTCTTCAAGCAATAGCTATACAATATGATAGTTCAAATTCTGATGATGATAATAAAATTATAACATCAGTCTCTAATAATCAAGATTATCGAAATAAAAAAGATTTTATAATAACAAGTGATGAATCATCTGACAGTGAAAGCGATTCAAGTAGTGAATCTGAAAATAATTCAAGAAGTTCTAATTGCAGTTATCGTAAAAGTAATAAAAGCTGCAGTGAGGATTCAGAATCCGAAAATCAGATTAAGTAAAAGTTTACAAATTATTTAAATTAAAATACAATTAATACCTAATTATATATTTAAAAAATTTATCCTGTAAGTCTAAATTTAAAATTTTTGTATTCATAAAAAACTGCTGATTGCTTTTAGAAAATTAATTTATTATTATTTTATAACTACATTAATATAAAAAATCTTTGAATACAGAACCAAAGAAAATCGATCAAAAAAATTTTGTAAACTAAAAGGAGAATTTGATGATCTGCCACCAATTCAAGATTTAAAAATTAGTGTACCTGAAGTTCTTTGTGACCTAATAGGCGAAGTAATTTTATTGTTAATAATTATTATTGAATTGTTGTAAAGTATTTTTTTTTATAGATTGCTTGGACTGTGGAACAAATGGTAGTTGTTTGTCCTACACCTGGTAAACCTGTTCTTAATTTAGATACTGTTCTATTTATTGAAAAGGGTCAACGAGCTCTTGGTCATATATTTGATGTATTTGGTCAAGTCACTCAACCATATTATTGTGTAAGATTTAATAGTGCAGACCATATTTTACAATATGATATAAAAGTAGGCATGACTGTGTATTACTGTCCAAATACACCATATACATCAGTAGTTTTTTTAAATGAACTTACAAAGTAAGAAAAAATAAATTAGATGATTAATGTATTCCATAAATTTGTTTATATTGTATATTTAAATTTTATAAAATGGTTTATATAAATATTAAAATAAAAATTATATAAAACAAAAATTTTTGCAGGATGAAGGCTATTGATGAAGTAGGAGATGAAGAGCCTCCGCAATTTTCAGATGATGAAGAAGAGCTAGCGTATTTAGAGAGTATAAAAAAAAAATTTAATAATGAAAATGTAAAAGAAATACATAATAGAATATCAAATAAACGCAAGTGGGGTAATAACATTTTTCTTATTAAATCAACTTTATATGAAAATTTAAATATCTATGTACTATTTATATGTTTAAATATAATTCAGATTGGCAATCTAAATATCCTTCACATATGAACAAAAAAAATGATATTCAAGGAAATACTTGTTCATATAATTCAAAACCATTTTATCGTAATCAACATCCATGGACTCGTTTAAAATATCAGCAACAAAGTGTATGGCAACGACACAGTACATTTTCAAATGATTATTGGTTACCTAATAATTTTCCATATAATGAAATGCACTATTCAAATCCAATGAATTTACAAAAAACAGAAATTTCAAATGTGAAATTTCCACAAATGCAGTATAATTCTATTTTTCAACTGCCACAGATGAAAATGGTATCCTTTCAACAGTTTCCACAAACATTAATACCTCCATCTCCACCATTTACATTACCTCCACCTCCACCACCACCACTACCACCTCATAATTTAAATAAATAAAGTTTATAATGTAATTAAACTTTAAAAAAAAACAAGTTATTGAATATATATTTTAATATTTCTATAATTGAAATATAGAAATAAAGAAATCAAATAATTTTATCATTTAAAAAACTTCTTTATTTTTCTAAGTTTTAACTATTTAAAAATGGGTCCTTTTTATATTTTATCATATTTGGTTCATCAAGACATTTATTAGCTATTTTAATATCATTTTGAATTTCTTTTATTAAATCATCTGTAGTAAAAAATTTTAATTTATATAATTATTAAATTTTGTAACAAAAAATTATATTTAATTGCTTACCAATTGACCTGAAATTCATTTCTGGTCTAATATAACCTAATAATATAACTTTTAAATTCTTATTATAAAAATTATATTCAAATTTATGAAGCAAATGTATTTCCTAAAAACATATTGTATATTATTGAACATTATTTAATAAAATTCATATAATTGTAATTATTAACCATAGTTTTTTTATCATTTTTAAAAAATGGATTCCAACCAATACTAGCAACCATTTTATAAATTTCTTTTTCTAAATATGCCCATCCAAAATAAACTCCAGTTTCAAAATTAATTGGAAGAGTTTCAACAAGTTGTTGTGAAAAATTAGCTGAAATAAGATTTATAAATTATTTAAATAAATATAAATAAAATAGAAGTATTTTTTAATATAAAAACCTGTTGGGTATCCTAATGATTTTGATCCTCTACAAAAACCTGAAACTACTTCTCCAGCTGTGTAGTATGGTAAATAATTCATTGATGCCATTAGTATTTATCAAATTATTTTTTTCAACTTTTATGTATTCAAAGTATTAAGTTAAAGTTTATGATTTACTATATTTTATTTGTAAAATGGTTCATAATTAAAATTTTATTGTAATCTAGGTTAAGATATTAAAATATTACTATTATAAAATTAATTTGATTATAATATTTTTAAAGTAATATTATATAAAATAATTAAAAATTGTAAGAAAAATTTAAATTTAAGTAGAATTATTTTAACCTATATCATGTTAAAGAATTTTAGTATTTAATATTTTTAATTTAGAATTGTTAAAAGTTTTTGGAAAATATAATAAAAAAAAATATAAGATAAAACTAGAAAAATAATTTTATAATATTTAATTATGACATCCTCATTGAATAATGTTTAACATTTAAGATTCATAACTGTAATATTATATAACTTAAAAACACTATTTATTATGTGACTTACAGAAATTTTCAAAGACATTTTAATAAAAAATTATATAAAATTAAAATTCAACTGCAAACGTTTTATTTCTTTACATTAGTTATTAATAAATAATATAATTAACAACTGACACACATTTTACAAAACACGAATCTGTAAATTTGTTCTGTAACTTTGATTTAAAATTTAAATTATTAAAATTAATTTTATATTTGCTTCTTTTTAAAAATATTTGTGAATATTTTAAACTCTCCATTTGTTTTTACAATGCCAATCATCGAATCGTTTCACATTAAAATATTTGTTATGAATTATATTAAAAAAATATAAATTATATATTTAATTTGTAAAATGATAGTTATTATAATATTAATTCAATAAAATAAAAAATATTTTTTAGTAACTAACATATAACATTTATTTATTTATTTACTAACATTTAACATTCATTTACTAACATACATACAAATGTGGATGCTTTGCTTATAATTTATGAAGGTGTTTACGCGCAAGAAATTGTTTAAGCAGAGATTATAAGAGAGGTCACTAATGAAAAATAAGACTCATCGACACAATTTTGAATAGCTGTACACAGCTGCCTCTAGCGGTTGAACAAACCATTCCTCAGGTACCAGATTAAGGAACCAAAATATCCGGAGTGGGGCTGAATATACTTATGAAAACAAATTGTACCTAGTGGAGTTGAATATATTCATGAAGGGAAATTGTAAGGAGTAGGGCTGAAAATACTAATGAGAGGAAATGTACGGATTAAATGAATAACCTCAAATGCACTTTACTCACACATATTTTGTTCCCTTAAGAATTTCATGAATCTCTAAATTTTAATAATTAAAAATTTAAATTAATAAGTGTACACGTTTTTATTAATTACAAAAATAATATTATTAATGAACTGTATAAACTGAAATTCGTTTACACATGATACCCTTTTTCCATTTATATAAATGGGCTTGACATAAAATTTATATTTAATTAATACAGGTATTTCTTATTCTACATAAACAATACATGCATTTCGATAAAATAAATACTACCGTGTGGCAAATAATTTCTAAACATATAAATAAAAAAGCTACAAAATATATGAATATTATAAATACTATTTAATTTTATTCTATTTAGGCTTGCATATATAAATAAGTTTATAAATTAATATGTGTATATGTTTATAAGTAAAATCAATAAGTGTATGTTTTAAAAATTAAGAAAAACACAATTTAAATTAAAAACTGTACAAGTTTTTTTTCATTGCATACATAATAAATGAACCGTATGAAATGAAATTAAATTTACTAAAAATTCCCATTTTTTCCATTAATATACATTTGATATTTGATTAAAAGTATAGAAATACTGCTATACTACATAAGAATAAATGTTTTTTAATGATATTAAAAAGTACCTTATATCAAGTAGTTTTTTGTTTTAAAAAAGTAATTTTGCAAATTTTATTTCAGGTCGGTTTTATAGTAATACTATTTTGTTTATTATAATAAGTCAATAATTTAAAAAAAATTATCATAACATAAATTACTAAAATTAAATTAAATTTAAAATTTAAATTAAAAGAGAGTACTAAGTCATCGCTAATCAAGGAGGTAATGAAAACTTCATCCATATCACCAATTGTCCTGTTTGAACATTACACAATATTTTACCAATCCTAACAAAAAGCCAACGTTTGTGGGGAATGTTCCCTAATATTCTTGGTGTAAAACTCGTACTGCCTTGAATGGAAAACGTTATATAAACTATCTAATTATGACCTTACTGTTCTCGTGCTCACAATCCGATTTAAACCCGAATAAAAGGCAATTTTCCTCGGATCAAATACCGATTCAATCGGAAAATTGCAAATTTCGCTCTCAGGTCATTCTCAGAAGCGTGTCGATACTAGTATGGCCCTACAACCCGATTTCAGTAAGAGATTAGACCCTCCTTTTGACTCACAATTTGTAAAATAATAAATATAACAAAATATTTACAAATATACATATAGAAATATTACAATATACATAAATATACAAATACAAATAATTTTATCCATAATATTATGAAAATAATACAGTGAATATTTCTTTAAATTACCTATAATCTGAATACAATAAAGAATAATGTACAATTTTTATTTTCATTATCATACATTAATAAGTACATTATATACATGGTTCATCCACGAAGAATAGAGTTTTTTTTTTCATTTTGCGCCTATTCGTCGTAGAAATTTGGGAGGTGTCTTAAAATTTCGACAAACTCTTTCCGCATTTGTCCCTTTTTTTTTTGTTTTTTCGATAATTTGAAGAGGCAGGATTTTATTTCGCTTGAAGGGTGTTTTTCAGTTTTTTGACATGACGCGATGGAGCAACTACTCGATCAGCGTTACGCGATAAACTTTTTTTGCAATTAAAAAAAACAGTGTGGAAACGTATAAAATGTTGCAAGAAGCGTATGGACATAATTGCATGTCATAACCGCAAAGTGGAAAGTTGCACAGAGCTTTTAAAGAAGGCCAAGAAAGAATCATCGATGAGCCTCGATTTGGATGCCCAAAAAGCTTTCGAATGGCTACGAACACCCGGTGCGCGTTAGAAATTTTAGATTTAGACCGCCGATTAATGATTAGAGTAATCGGGGAAAAACTGAATTTAACGCTATCTATGGTGCATAACATAGTGCAAAAACATTTAGAAATGCGAAATTTTTTTGGAAAACATCAAAGCTGAAGAGTTTGAAGATGCATTTGAAATTTGGAAAACATGCCTTCAAAATTGTGTTGATGCAGGAGGAAATTATTTTGAAGAATTTTAAATTTTTATTTCACACTATTTATAAATCCATCAATAAATCATCTTTCAAAAAAAAGGTAAGAAATTTTTTTTTTTAATCTTGGAACAAAACATTCTTGCGTAGGGATTTATCACTAATCGCTTCAGCACGTCGTGTCAAAAATTTGAAAAACACGCTTCACGCGAAGTAATATCCTACTTCTTTAAATTATCGAAAATATAAAAAAAAAGGAAGAAATGAGGATAGAGTTTGTCAATATTTTAAGACTCCTCTCAAATTTCTACGACCAATAGTCGCAAAATAAAAAAAAAATTCCATACTTTGTGGATGAACCATGTATTTCAATTTAATTATACACAATTATAACTGAAAACTATTTTAAAAAATTTATAATTAATTTCATTATATATGTAAAATATTCTTTAATTTACAATTATTGGTTTTCAATCGCATCTTTGTTGAAATTTTCGTGGCTGCATTATATTCATGACTTATTGAATGTGTTTTCACTAATAAAAGATATTTTAAAGTATATAAATGACTAAATTCTTTGTCGAATCCTTCTGGAAATTTAAGATTTTTAAAACGTTTCATGATGTAGCACAAAATTCTCATGTTTGAATGTTTATATGAAAAACATTTTTGTAGGACATGTTAAAAATGTAGAATGATACATTTTCTTATTAGAATGCGAAAATTCTCTATATGATAATTATTTTTCCTCTTAAACAAAAGGTTCGTCTGCATTTTTAAGGAATAAAATCTCTTATTATATTGCAATAACCATTTACGTGTAATAAATCTTGCAAAGAATATAATTGTTATATGAAAAATACTTATTTACAATATTAGAAGCCGTATTTTCAGTTTTTTCATCCATTAATAGAAATTCAAGAGTCTCTAGTTCTTCGGCAAAAGCATCTAATTCACTTTTTCATTAATATCATGTTCTACAAAGAACTGTTAATTATATCCGTAGTAGTATTATTTTTTTTTAAATTAATATTTTTTTTCCGAAACCGTTCTACTTTATAATCGTTTTCAAATTACGCAAATTACATGCATCTATAACTGAATCTAAAGTCTCTACAAAATAGGTCCATTGACACATAGTTGTAAAGTGAAACAAAGCATGTGCATTATCGTCTACTAATTTTAAAGCACTTGCTATTCATTGACTTTAAAACTAAAATGATAATTTTAGCTTCATTGCTTCAAACGAAATCAGATAAAAATGATTTTCCAATTTGTGGCCTAATAATAATAAATTTAATGTTGTGCGGGATATCATGCTTACACGTGTATTAAGACTGAAAATTATATAATTGGCATTTCGTTTGCTTAAGTAATTTATAGTTTCATAACTGTATGACGGGTCTTTTAATTAAATAGAGTAAATCAAACACAACAAAATATTTAATCTTGTCTATTAAAAAAATAAGGTTTATTTTTTGTTATCCAAAGCAAATTAAAAAATTTACGATTATTAGGATGTTAGTCATATAAAATAAATCGAACATCAGCGCCAATTTCTCTTAATTCTTTAAGAATTTTAGGGACAATTTTCGTGAGTTCGTCTCCGTAAATCCCATTATCCGTAAATCCAAATGCTAATATTTGGCGCCGTCGATTTTTCTCATTTAAACCATCAACACAAAAAAGCAATGCGTGTTTCGCAACATTGTGAGTTCTTGTGCCCAAGCCTATAAGACTGTTAATAATATCGTATTTTTTAAAAATATTATTCATAGCTATTAATTGACATTTCATCAAATTTAAGGCCACATATCTATTCATCGTTACGCAGCCTATTTAAAAAATCTTTTAAATTATTAAATATGCAATTATTAAATTCCGGCATAACATCCAATTCTGCAATCCATCTATGAACTGTTTATTCGAGTGGAAGTTGTAAACAGGAGGATTTTAATTTACTGCACATGCAGTCGAATAATAATACAGTTGCTTTACCAAATCTTTCTCAGCATTGCTGTAATAAGTTCTGTTTTTTTTTAATTGTAGATTGATTATTGTTTTTGTGAACGATGATAATTCATAATTATTAAAAACAAATTTTTTCTACATTTTTTCTATAAGATTTACTGTTTAATTTTAATACCGACATTCTTCTGTTGTTATATTTTAATTTTTTTCTAGTTACTTCAGATTTTTCTAATAATTTAATATTTTTTAAACTAATATTTGTTACCTTATATGTTTTTGAATTTTTTTTATTTCAAAAGAGAAACAAGTTGGATAAAGTTTTTTGGTTTTTATTTCTACCGACGCTTTATTGCTAGATTCTTTAATTACAATTATTCCATTTGTGGGACCATTTATCAACGTGTTGTCCATTATATCTTCATGTGTCATCAGTTGAACTGCCTAATAAATAGATAAATAAGATATTGAATATTAAATCATGTATTCAATATTAAATAATACATTACAAGTTAAATAATATATTAAATAATTGTTAAATATTAAATATTACATTAAATTATCAATACTTCATTTTATTGAATTGAATTATTAGTACAATATGTATCTGTTTCTCTGCAATTATCTGTGGTTTTGTCCAATGTAAAGGATTTGATTTTCTTCTTTAATGTGAATTTAGTTTGTCCTCAATAATAATTCAACTTACAAAAATGATTACAACACAATCCAGAGTTCCTTAAAGTTCGTCGAGATCATATTTTAATCTATGTATTATCTAAAACAAGATAATAAATTTTAATAAAAATTATACCAATACAATAGTTGATACTATTTATGATAAAAATATTAACTTAAATATTTCTATATTCTATGATATTTCATTTGTATATGCGTATGATCAACTTTAACGCATAATTTTTTGAATTTATTTTTTGTCTTGTTACGGCATGAACCGAAACTTTTAATATCTATTTTTTTTTTATTTTTTATTTATGAATCAAAACTCTTATTGCATACTTTTTCTAATTATTTAAATATGAATCGACAATTGAATTTAGAATGTTTTTCCAAAAACATTCTCTGTACACGCGCATTTCAAATGATAATAAAAGTCAACCAAATATCCTATCAAACATTTTTCTAGTTTTCCCGAAATATAACTTCGAGTTGCAATGACCGTAAAAATTAACCGAAACACGAGCGGCTGAGGAAAAGCCTAATTGCGCACATGTGTAAGAAACAAAATTCAAAAATTTTCCAGATGTGGAGACTAACTATTACGTAGAATAAAATTTTATCACAAAAATTAAGTTTAAGTCATCTATGGCATGAAAAGCATGAAAAATATAAATATCAATCAGAAAACACTACAAATCATGAACCCATAAAAATAAGAAAACGAAACTACCAAAACTTAATAATTTCTTTATAATCAAGCCGACTACAAATTATTAATTAATAATCAAATTATTATAATCATCAATTAACAAACGAATTATTATAAACAAATTATTAATTAATAACCAAATTACTATTAACAAATTATTAGTAACGAATAATTATTAAATAACAAATAATAATTATTTAACAAATTATTAATTAACAAATAATTATTATTAACAAATTTTTGTTATTAACAAATTATTATTGATATTATTATTGACAACAGATGATTATTGATAAACCGGAAATGATAGTATGAATATTAGTGACAGATTGTTGATTAGTCAGCAATTATTAATTAACAAATAATTTTAGTAACAAATAAGTATTATTAACAAATAGTAATCAGCAAATTATTAAGTTACAAATTCATAGATTATTCACACCAAATTAATAATCGAAAAGTTGAAAACTTGGTAATTAACAAATTAATCGAATTGTTAATTAACAAATTAATAGAATAACTAACTATTAACCATTTAATTATTGATCTTTTTTTTATTAATCTATAAATCACGGATCACCGAAATATTAAACTATCCGATTGTTAAATAAACAAACCGATAAACAGCGCAAGATTGTAAATTAATAAACTATCGAATTAAATATGTGAGCTCATCATTACTTTTCCCGGAAAATTAAACTTTATCTAAGCCCGAAACCGACCTTATGATTAGGCAAATCTAAAACAATTAAGATATTAGGTCCGGAGAAGGAGATGAGTGCGACAAATAAGATTCGTTCTTTATAAAAAAACAACCAGGCATCAAAGAGTATAAAAAGTGCACGAATTCAGATAATAGCAGCATTAAGCTGACAAGCATCTTTCATCGCGTGTTTAGATATTATTTGTGAAAATCCAAAATATAACATTTCGAGGATCCGATTTATTGGCGAATCTTGGTTTATATTTCGATACAATTTGCGAATCTTCATCATTGTACTCCACATTGACAACTAAGATTATTAAAATGTATTTTTTATCAAATGTATTTATTTATTTATTTATTTATAAATGTATTAATTGTTTTTTATTATTTATTTTTTTTCCTGAAATATTTTCTACTCGTGTTCGTTCATTTTCATTTTCATAAAAATAATTTCGCGAAATTTGTATACTCTATCACAAGTGCTAGTGCGCGCAAGCGTAAGCTCAAATTAAACAAATTACCGTCGTCGCGACAATTGGCAAAAAGGGCTAGTGCGGTAAAATGTAGGCCCAAATGTTTCAATGAAAGAATAAAGTCGTGCACATCGGATATTAAGTTCTTTTCTAGGCCAAGAACTCGGAAAAGCTTAATAAATGTTACGGACGTAATAGTCTTGTATATCATTTAAAAAATAAATATACCTTCATTATTAATATTTTCTATTAAAAATATTTTAGAAAATTTTATTAAATATAAAAAAAATTATTTAAGTGATTGTTTAAAATTAAGCTCATGATAATTGATAAGCATTGAAAATATTTATTCTATTAAATAATGAGTGCTTAATATTGTGTCTAAATATAATACAAATCTATGAATAATATTTATTGTGATTTATTTATATACAAATTTTAATTAATTTAACTATAATATGTAAAACTGTATACTTAATTTATAAATGAATATTTGTTTTATAAAGAAATAAATTATGTGATTCAAGTGTTCACTAAAATTTTTTTCTTCGATTATTTTAAAAATTATTTTTATGGTTTCTAGTTAATTAACATATTTTTAGTGTAAAGATATAGTGTATGGGATTATTAGAGAAATTATGCACATTCATTAATAATTTATTAATAATATTTTATTTATTTATATAATAATATTATAAATTTTTATATTAATTTTATAATAATATATAATAATTATAATAAATTAGTTTAAATTAATATTATTTATATAATAAATAATAAATTAACAATATAATAATAATAATATACACTAATTAAGTTTAAAATAACTAATAATTTTTTAAGAAAAATATAAAATAAAAGGATTTTGTCCAATGATATTTTAATGCCGTAAATCAATAAATACAATATCGCACATTGAATGTTTTAATTAATAATGAATCAATAACAAGCTATTTTACAATAGAATATTGCTTCAGGTAGTGTACATTAAACTCAAATAAAATAATCATTTATTCTTATGTTTATATTTCATAAATGAATACCAAGCAGTAAATTATATCAAGAAATTTAAAGGGCATTTTACAATTTATTTAATTTATAACAATTGAGTTGCATTTGTATGTAATTATACTGTCTTGAATATATTGACATATACCTCTAAAATTTTCTTAACGTAATTGTTAAATCGTCTGAAAATATTGAATTAAACAAGAGAAACAATAGAATTTTTTTTAAAGAAGTTTAATCAAAACTTTCGTGTTGTACATTATTAAAACAAACCTATATTGAAAATCTACACTGAACACATTAAAATATTGCAGCCATGTGTAACTTTTTCTGTGAAAAATATAAATATATATAAATGCATAAGTAGAATTATAAAGACAAATATTGATATTATTGTAATTAATACTAATAAGCAATATATGTAATTCTATAAATAATTATTATGAATATTATTTGACTCCTATTATTAAAATTTATATTAGTTTCTATAAAATCATATAATATTGTATAGTATACATAGTATTTATTTATACAATTATAAATAAAATATTTTACACTTTTTTCATTAGAATTCACACATTCAAAAAAAAGTAAAATGTGAAAAATAATGAGAATGTAACAAGATTTTAAGAAAAAGTATTTCATTTATAAGATTTATAATTAATTCATTTCGTATATTGAGGAAATTACTCACTTCCCCAATATAAAATCCTTGCACGTTTAAACCTCGAGAAGAGCAACATACTATTTAGAAACGTCGGAGAAATTTTTCCATTAAATTTCTATTCTTAGATTGAATGAATCCCGTTTAATAATACATATAATATGCATGTAGAGACAAAAAAGAGACAGAGAGAGATAGAGAGAGGTGACGAGGAATATTTCCGAGTCAATTTTGTTAATCCATGTAGAAATTGTGGGACAGGAAATTTTCCCCGTTCAAACTTTAAATAATTTTATAATTCTAAAATTCTTTCTAAAATAAGAAACGCAGGTAATAAGTATCGTTATTATGATACACCTTAACTATATTTCGTTTACGTTAAGTCAAATTTTAAATGCGAAATGAAACGAGAGGTAGAAGGTGTATGCATGAGAGAAAGATAGAGAAAGTGAGAGATTAAAGCGTAAAATAAAAATATCTGGAAATCTTGACTCGTTTAATATCTAGATTTATATCATCTAACAATGATGTACAAATCATTTGCGAAATGACAAATATTTTTTGATAAACCAGATACATTTAATATTTTGGAAGTAATGAGACAGATGGCAGAAAAAATACAGCCCAACGTTATTTGATATTTTAAATATGATAAAATGATCAAATTATAAATTAAATGTTAATTGATATTGAGAATGATAAAATGATCGTGAATCACAGATATTTTTAAAATTGATAATGACTGAACAAGACATATCAAATTAATAAAATGGCATACTTCAATTAAATGTGATCAATTTTTTTCTCCGTATAAACGATGAAGATTTTTTTTATGTATAGAAAAAAACATATATAATGACATAAGAAGTATAAGGGTATGGTGAAGATAACAAAGATTCATTGGAGGTATGTCCTCCAATGATGGATAGAGTTTCTAGTCATTAAATGTGAAAATTAACCACCACTATATAAATAAATAGTAATAAATAATAAAATTATAGCAATAATTATATAATCTAATGAAAAAAGTAGTACTTACAGTAAAGATCAACTACAATAATAATGCATAATAATAATAACAACAAGAACAATACAATAATAACAATAATAATAATAATAATAATAATAATAATAATATAATAATAATAATATAATAATAATAATAATAATAATAATAATAGTAAGTAATAATAATAATAATAATAATAATAATACATAATAATAATGTATAATATCATGGAAATAAATGTCTGCTTTTATACATAAAATTAATAAATTTAAAAATACCATTGACAAAAACATTTTTATATAAAATAGTCTTCCTTAATTATTATATAATTTATACAGATTTTATAAAAAAAATAAAATCGTTGTATCAAAGTAAAGTTTTTATTAAATGTGAAGAAAATGATATAGTTTTAAAATAAATAATGGAGAAGTAACGTATAATTACAAACATTTCATTAAGAAAAATATTAAATATTGAAATATATATATATATATATATATATATATATGTATATAGACTTTTAAAAAAGTATATAATTTTTAATGCTATAATTTAACTGAATATATATTTTTTAAATAATAGTGAAACTACTTATTTTAACCAATTATTATCTTAAATAATAAATTGTAAAATATTTGTAACAAAACGGATAGCAAGATCAAATGACATGAAATCATATATAATCATGAGTTCAAGGAACTTTTAAATATAAAATTTCTACATGTACTGAAGTAACGTACATTAAGATATATAAAGTATGTAGACTAGTATGGCCTTGCACTACAAGGTACAAACATTTTATTTTCAAGATATTTTATAAGCGAGTACATAAAAATACAAAATATTTTTAAGTATAAAATCATTTTAAAAATTATAAGTTTTTTCAGTAATAATTTACACTTTTATTTAACTTATAACATTTTAATTTCCAATGATATTTTGTAAGTGAGCACATGCAAATGAAAATGATTTTGTACTTAAAAATATTTTTCACGCTACTTAATCTCTTTTCTGTGTTACACTGCTTGATAATTTTAAGAAATCACAGTATAAACACATTACCACTGTACTGGATTACCAGTGCCGGCTCACGAAAAAGGACATATGGGGTTACGTAAAGTGCAGGCTACTATTTTTCGTGACATAAATTCGGGGAATATGGCGGCGTTTGTTTTCAGTCTTTCCATTTGAAGTTGAACCTCCAGCTTTAAAATTTATAAAATAAAGTTAACCAACTAGTGCAATACATAGTCAAATCTTATAAAATTTATGAGAAAAAACAACAGAATGAGAAATAAGAAATACTTAATGGTGTAAGCTAAAACATACATCAAAATATTCATTTATGACATAGTTTGGCTATACTTATACATGCGCCACAGAGTGAAAATTCAATAGTATTGTCACGCAAGGCTTGTGTATTTGTTTAGTACGTACATAATAGAATCGGTTACTCAGTTGAGTTTCATCGTGTATTACGATAACAACATACGTCATTTTACAAAAATTATCATCGACGTCTATCATCGTACAATTTGATTTGAAAGAAAGGCAAACATTACAAACAAAAGCAATTACAAAAAATTAAAAAAAGGCAAAAACATTAGTAAAAGATAATTCTGTACAATTGTAAAAAATATATTATCCTAAAAAGTATATAAAACGATATAATGTAAAATTGCAGACTACATGCTTACGACCTATTAATTGTGTTTTAAAAGTTTTATTTTGTATACAATCCAAAAAATTGAAATGAAGTGACTTGAATTACATTACTTTCTCATAAACTATTCTTAGTACGAGGTAAGTACGCGCCAAGTATAATACACGTGCTTTTATATTTATTTTTAATTATAATATTTTAATTGATATTATAAATCATGTTAAAAATTTTATTTAAACTCATAAAATTAAAGCAATTTATATAATAATATTTTTAGGACAGTCTTAATTAAATTTATAACAAATTTACTTAATTTTGTACTTTATATTGATTTAAATTGCATATTTCCTTATGTTGGGCACCAAATATATTATAATAGTATTATATATATAATTAAATCCTTTATTTATATTTAATATATGCTTTTTACTCTATGTAACTTACACGTTCATAATGCAATGGCAACAATTTATAATAAGTAAATATTTCTAAATCTAACAATTTTTTTAAACGTAACTTTTTTATTGTTTTCAATTTTATTATTTTTAACATTTCCAATATTCTTAATATATATTCTAATTATTTTTCGTTTTTACTTACTTTTCTTTATCATTACCAAGTATATAAATATATCCACTATTGCTTTTTTCACATTTAATTATAAATTTTTCTCTTTTTACTTGAAAAAAATATTGTTGATTACGATCTTAATATATACATTAATAAATTATTAATGTTCCGTTATGTTTTGACGCCATGTAAGTATAGCGTATTTCCAAAATAACGACATATCGATAGTATATATTATAAATAAAATATAAATTAAAAATCATTTTTTAAGATGAATAAGTTTATATTTTTGAATTTGTTTACACACAGTTTCAAAATTTATTTAATTTTTTAATTATTAAATACTAACAATATTACTGTTTATATCATTTTATTTATATTATAAAATTAAGATAAAATTTTATAAATCTTAAGTTATACTCATAAATTTTGTAACATTATTCTTGATTCCAGAATCATTTTTCTTGTATAAGAATTTAATTTTATCTAATATTCTTTATTAATATTATTTATTATACAATATGAAAAAATGAGCTAGCTGACCTCAGTAAAAAAAAAAAAATGTTAATAATTTGTAAAGCAACAACGCAATATTAATAAATTTTATTAATTTATCAATTAAATATAAATGCAGTATAATTGCAAATATATTTTATATGAAATAAATTTAAACTGCATAAAAAATTGTCGCTTAAGCATTACACGTTCTGAACACAATATTTTTTTAAATATTTAGTTTATACAATTGTATTTATAACCTAAACAGAAATGTATTAAAATTTAACAAATATTATTTAAAAAATATCAAATATCAGAGAAGTACAAATATTGTATTTATTGATAATTACTTGTTGATTTCTTACTCCGTACATGTAGAATTATTAAAACACTTGGTTTCATCGTAATTTACAGATGAAAAATATCAATATAATTATACAATCAAAATAAACTAATTAATTAATTAAATCCGATAAAAGTACATTTTTTAATTCTATTTCAAAACTTCTGTAAGCATAAATAAATTTATATATTTTTGTTTATATTTTTAACGTAAATTATATAAAGTATGTTATGGTAAAATTGAAAAGTTTCTTTTAAATATTTTAATTAATAAATAATTAATAAACAATTATCCATGAATCAAATAAACTTTGGTTAGAAAGTACATTATTCTTAATGATAATGTATTTTAAATATATATTCTATAGTTTCATTCTAGACAATTTCATAATTTTATTAATAAAAGTACAATTAAATTATAAAGTTATATTATTAATAAACTACAATAAAAAAATAAGCCAAGCTAATTATTATACAAACATAGTAAAACAAAAATAATATTACATATAACTTACAGTAATTATATTTTATTCAATTTTACGCTTTTTAATTTGATTTCTAATAAGAAGCAAAGTAGAATTAACGATTATTTTGTTGAATTTAAGTTCAATCATGAAATGTAAATAATAAAGTAAAGTATAAAATATAAATTTATAATTGTATAGTTCAAGATATCTAAATATATACAAATTAAAAATTAGAAATGAATATCTAAAAGTTATTTAATTATGTAACATTGTTTAATGAAACGATTATTTTTTTAATTTTTTTTAAAAGAAAATTTTATATAAAATGAATTGTACAACATAGAAAATCAAACTTAGTATGTTAGGTACTAATATTTAATATTACTAAAATATATAAAACGAAAATTGTAAGTTCATGGAGATATAATATTAAATTCAGTTTTTCATTTTTCATCAATTATTTGTAGTAAATAGATTAAAAATTCTATGCTAATATGATTTATACCATAGACGCTTGTTTTCTACAATATAAAAATTAAATTAATAATGAAGATAACAAATGATAAAAGAAAAATTTTGTTTGTTACGTGTAATTACTGTAAACTACATCGTCGTACTTCTGTCGCTATGAATAAAAATGTGTAATATATTTAGAGATTTTCTTTTCAATTCAAAGGCAAAAATTCATATATTAAATATATATTAAATCATTGTTATACATAACTGTTATGATATAAAAACCCAGACTAGACTAGTAATTGTAGAGATAAACTTTGATGTACTCATTGTTAACAGGTTTATCAATATCTACATTACGGTGTTATCTTAATGTGCAATATTTTTTCACTTATTTATTGCATTATTTCTCAATAAAAATACATACTACACCTACAGTACTACCAAGTTACATTTGTATGCACTTTTATAACATGCGGATTCTTTTGAAGCTCATATTCCATAGAGAAAAGTAGAAGAATTGTAAGAACTACTTGAATAATTTATTCTGCATTTTTTTTTCTAAAAGGAAAATTCTTTTCTTGGCGGTCGACTGATATAATAATCAAAAAGTATAAATTAATAATTTTCTATGAACATAATATAAATCACTATGAAAGTAAATGTAAGTAATTGTATTTTTAAGTATGCAAAATAGCTTTTTTGACCGAAGGATTTTTATGAATGTTACTTGAAGGGTGTTAATTTTGTCGCGAGAGGTGATCCCCTAAATAGAAACGGTATATCTAATTAAGCCAAGAATGATGGTATCGGAAACTAGGATTCAAAATTTAAAAGTCTATTTTGGATTAAGCAGAAATGGCATAAGAAGATGATAGCTAAATTTTATTTTTGATTTAATATGAAGGATTTAGAGACTTCAAATGAGTCTTTGATAGAAAATAATACCAAGGTACTTGACAGAATGTGGCCACAGAATATAGATGCCGTTAATTATAATATTAGGTGGTTTAATAAAGCGAGGGATACTTTGTCTAAAAAGAATGGATTTAGATTTATACGGATTGATTTCTAAACGCCAGAATTTTAACCATTTAGAAAGAGTAATAAAGTATTTATTGGTGTAAATAACAGAAAGTTTAAGGTTCTTGCTAATAGCCAATATTGCTATATTATCTGCATATAGCAGTTGTTTGTAGTTGGCATATCAGCAAAAAATATGTTAAAAAAATTCGGAGTAAGTTTTGAACCTTGAGTAACTCATGAAAAAATAGGTCTGGCAGATAAAATAGAATTGTCTGCTTTATCAGAAAAAGAATAATCAATGAGATAAAATTAAATGATATAAAAGATATGAGGTGGGAGAGAAATTAGAATAAACTTATAATATAATCCAATGTGCCAAACTTTATCAAATACTTGCCATATATTCAGAAAAGTGAGAACTGAAGAAAAACCTCTATTAGTAACATCTGTTACGTTTTCCCTAATATGCTGAAGTTGATGTTCTGTGCTGTGATTGTTATCAAAACCGAAATAAAAGCCTGGGATTATTATTTAAATCGATAAAAACTAAAACGGGGTAAAAGATTAATGATTCAGTGACTTTACTAAGAGAGGATAGTAGATTAATATGCTTATAGATATCAGGAGATCTGGTGTTTTTTCAGATTTAGAAATGAAAACTACTGTTATATGTTTTCAAAGAAAGAGAAAATAGTGGGATTAAAGAAATGTATTCATAATATTTGTAATCATAATAATGTATCTATGAATGAGAATTCTGAGGATGCCGTTAGTAATATTATCTGGACCAGGGGATATACGCTGAGGAAGATTTTGAATTATATGATTTGTTATTATGGGTGAAGCTGAAACTATACCTTAAGAGGATGGAGAGAAATCTTATTTTAAGGAATTAACAGAAATGTTACGTTTAATATTCAGAATATTATAGAACGTATATATACTATACAACGTGTTGTGTTACATAGTTAAAACGCGTTTCACGTGAATTTAAATTCTGATGTTTCTAATAATTGAAAAGAAAAAAAAAGGAATCGATAGAAAAAAAACTATCTGCATATTTCCGATCTTCTCGAAATAAATAGTGGCTTAAAAAAATAACCCTTTACACTTTTATGTACATAAAACTATACATAGAACTATCGAAGATTACGTTTCATGTAGTTAGATATATAAATTATGCAAGATCTTTTTTCTGTTAAAAATTTATATAAGTTATGCTACATGCAACAATTTTTGCTAAATATTATATTTCTATTCATAAATATTTGTAATTAAAATTTGACATAATTTTTTTAATAATTATTTTTAATAAATTTGTAGCAAGATTGTCACCTAAAATAGGTATGAGATATTAAGCAGTCTTCAGTTAAAATCACAGTTTAAATATAAACTGAAAATGGTTTCTTCTATTACTACGAATGAAGATAATGAAGGGCTGAAAATTTCCACCTTGGAACTTCATGATGAACATAATTCTTGTTTAATTCTATCTTCATTGAATATGATGAGAAAAAATAAATATTTCTGTGACGTCATACTACATGTAAGTTATTATTTGTATTTGAATATATATGTTTGAAATTATTAAAATCTACGTTGATCAGTTGAGACGAAAAACAAACAATTTAAAATTTTAATTTCTTTCAATGTTGCTAAACGAGATTTTCTTAGTTTACGGATGGGGAACCAAAGTGATTCTATCCAAATACTGAATTCAGTTGTTGTTTATAAACATCAGAACATAAATAACTCTATTTCAGGTTCCTTTTGTTTTACAAGTTCTAAGCGCTAACGTGGAAAACATCATGTTGCAAAGAGAATACAAGAAAAGTCAATTAAACTTTCAGAAAGCAAATCAGTTACGTTCACAACGAGATATTCAAAGACTGACTATTCACAATTTTTTTTGGAATCGCTGAATTAAGTTTTTTTCCGGGTTTCGCTCTAGCAAAAACTTTCCAAACAATAGACCTGTTTGGTCTCTAATTTTCATGTCTGTTGAATTGAAGAAAAAAAATGCTCTAAACAAATTATATAAAATAATTCAATTACTAATTTTACACATTACTAATTTTCTTTCGTTAGCCCAAATACAAATTTTACATTTAATAGAAGATTCTGGTCTCATAATCGAAACGAAGTATGCAAATAAAGTGATGTAAATGGCTCTCGATCAACACTTTTAATAATTTGAAAAAACCTTTACTTCTCGCCTGATGTTGAAAAATTTATTAATTATCGAGTTTGTAATTTACAGTACGTTTATATTCAGACTCACGCGTACTATATTCCTATTTTTGTTGAATACATGCTGAATGAATTTTGAATTTTGAATTTAAAAATTTGTATCAAACGTTTTAATTTATTATTTAAAAAAATAATTGATGTGATACATGTATTTATTTTCACTTCACCGTGTGTAATTTAAGACCTTACACTCTTTCGTGTCTATTCTCTTTTACATTTTATTAGTACTCACCAGTTTTTTTCAAAGCATATGTCACAGTTATTATAGTTTTCTATACTTCTAAATTTTAAACATCGATTTATCCAGTACAAATACCTTCGCAACATGATTCGTTAATGTACATAGCTTATAATTTTTAATTTTTTAAAGTGTTGTTATTTATTATTATTTGTTTATTTAATTTATTTATATCATTGTTTTATATTATTTAATCTACTAAAAATCTGATTATTTAACTTTTTAAATATTATTGCTGGTAATATAAAAACGAATATAATTTTATTTTAATACTAAAATTTATTGCTAAATTTTCTTATTTATTTTAATTTATAGGCAGGGAATACGGAAATACATGGTCATAGAGCTGTATTGGCAGCAGCATCTCCCTTTTTTTTTGAGTTGTTTAGTGTTGATATTCAAAGCAACAAAGAACGATTAATTACTTATAAATTAAGTGATGAAATTGATAAAAATGCATTGCAGAAGCTTATTGACTATGCTTATACCTCGAGGTAAGTATAAATATAATTAAATAATTATAATAAAAATGGATACAATAACTATTATTATTTTTAAAAAATTAAATTCTTTCAAGATTCTGAATCGATTTTTAATTACCTTTTATACGTATTGTTTTTTTTATTATTGGTCTTATAATATCGTATGAAAATCATACACATTTATTATTAACTCTTCATTATGATTAATATCAGTTAAAATGTATATTAAAATTTAAATTATAATCAAATAATTGTTTTTTATTAGTCATAAACTATAGTAGTTTAATAAATAAAAGCAGTTAAATATCTGAAACATTGGATTTTATTGTGTTAAGTATAAATATCTGCAATAATTTGCAATACGTTCCGATGGAGGCTAACAAGAATCTTTAACTATACATTAGAAATTTTCGCCTTGATAAGAGTAGATAATTTACTTTGAAATTGAACGAGGGAATGCTCGAACACCACAAACAATAGTTAGATTCAAAAAGCACGAATTTTTTCAAAGCTGGGAGAAAAAGAAAAGACGCAAACATCAATTTTACTTATTTTGGCGAATGATGTTACATTTGTACGACTAAGTGAGGGCTAAGATCAGCAAATAATCATTCTTCGTTCGCATTGTGATTCTTGGGCTATAATTCTTCGACAATCAACTGTGTTGTCATTATGGTGTACTTGTCTATTCGAATGTCAGATTAATAATTATGGTTGATTATTTAATAGGAAATTACAAAGTAAAAAATACAAAATTGGTTACAGATATCTATAAATCGTGGATACTATCCAACTCACTAACTCGTTAATGAAATAAAAAAAAGAGTATATTAAGAATTTCAATCGTTAATTTTGTTGCTAAGTTAAAAAAGGATTATAAGGAAATAAGCAAATTGCAAGTCAGGCATAGAATACCCTGTAGTAGATGCGTTGATATTTTGGAAAAATTTTGTTAATGTCCCAAATTGATAACCTACAAGAAGTAATACCATAAATAATAGCCAAGAAGATCCTGAATTTAAGAAATATAAAGATTTTTATAAAAGAAGTTGAGAGGGCATATATGCTGTTAATTTTTGTTTTCATATGTTTTACCTGTTTGTTCCAAATGACAGTATAATCGAACATAAAGTCTATTGAATGAATTTAGAAGACAAGAAAAACTGACCTTATATATATAATATTATATATAATATTAAGTGATAGTGTTTCGGAAAAAAGAACATAACTTAGAATTTTTTGAAAGATATTATGAATCTCTAGGTTAACAGGCATCTAATGAGTTTTGGTAAAATAATATTTATCTTCGCGGCTGCATTAGATTTAAAGTAGTATTAGTCTAGAATGAATACGTCATTATTTTATTACATAGTGGTTAATAGAAAAAGATTGTGAATGCCATTGTAAAATAAATAATTCATGAAAGTTTATTGAATTTATAAACATTTATTAAAAACGAACGAATTATTTAAAAATAATTAATCTTTTATAAACTAAACTATTTACTTATTATTATAGTGATTTTTATACAATGCTTTTTGGACCTTGATCACTATGAGATTTTATTTTCTAAGATCATTTCTATGTTTTGTCATTTCCAATCTATATAAGATTTTCATGCTGAAAATTACTAACATAATTTTTATGATTACGTTAAATTCGTGTAAGTCAATATGATTAATCTCACATACATACTAATCTTAATTACCAAAATGTCTAAGAATAATTAATTCATCAAAAATAACGTTCAATAATTTATAAAAATTTAATTTATTTAGCTATATATCAATATAAGGTTTAGCAACGAAGGATGGTGAAATACGAATAGTTCGTGATAATAAAAAAGTAACCACCTGTTTTAAATTATGCACTTTATTTAGAAGTTCACTTTGTACACGTAACGGAGAAATTTAGCTCTGTAGTGCTTTTTAATGTCCAAGTTATTATTACACTGATAGATCTACGCGTCTACTGCCGAATGACATCTTCCAGTAGTTTCGATTTTGAGATCCGACAAGGCACTATCGACATGGGTGCGCCATTTTCCCGGCGTCCATGAGTTTCCTTCTCCTTCATTGTATGTGGGTTTTTCTAATTTTTCCTATGCATTACACTTGTTCGACTCACCATGGGGTGTGCATGATATAGGTAACCACTACAAAGGATTTTTCCGGCTTTACATGAAAATGGTTTTCCATGGAATAAATAAATAATTATTTTTTTATAGTAATTTCACAACACTTATTTTTAATATAGTTTTTGTTAGCACATCTCCGTCTCTGTATTGGAATTTATAATTATTACTACTCATTTATTATTATTTGAATAAATTCTGTAAAAAAATTAAAATAATAAGGATGAGAGACATATAGTTTTTATTATAAAGAATTATGAATAAACTGTACTCGAAACCTTCAAAGTCATATTCTGTATTCATCAATTCATCTAGAAGCATGTTATATTTTTTCATGTCTGCACTGGTATCAGATTCACTTTATTCACATTATTTAAATGTTCTTGTAAGATGAATTAATCTTAAAACCAATTCGTATTATAACCTAATTGATTTCTCTAGATTAGAAATAACTGCAGCAGAAACAAAATCGATTTATTTGGCTGCCATGTACTTGAAAATGGAACGTATTGCTTTACAGTGTACAGCTCATCTTCTAAAGTCATTAACACCTGAATCTTGTCTAGATATACGCTCGATGCCTGGCATTACACAAAATGAAAATTTTGTTAAGCAAGTTGACGCTTATATTAAACATAATGTAAGTATTTCTAACTTTTTATTATTAAAATTTAAAAAAATAGAGAATTAGAATTAAAAATTAACGAAATCTATATAATTTTGCATGTTGTGTTTTATTAAATCGAGAAAATGTTTATCTTAAAGAAACTTAACAAGTTTTTTATAATCTTAAGTAAAATATATAATTAGGTAAAAAATATTACAAGTTAAAAAGGTTATGTTTTATTTAAAATTAAAATACTAAAAACAAGTAAATTTTTAATTAATTTATAACATTATAATATCCATACAATTGATATTTACTTTCTACTTTTTAATCTTTAAATAAAAAAACTTAAAATAAAATAAAATAAAGTAATAACTACAGTTATTTATTATATAATTGAAAATACATTGCAATTCATTTTTACATAATTTTTCATATATTTCTAAAAAATTGTTGTCTATATATATAGTTTTATATATCTCCTATTAATAAATAGTATTTGTTACTTTTTTTAAATATCTTAATTATATTATGTTATTTATATACAAATAGAATATAGTGCTGAAAAATATATAATATTTTTAAATTTATAGGAAATAAAAGTGAAGTGTAATGAACAAAATTGTTTATTAATTATCTAGTAAATTTTAAAAAGATTTCGTTAAGCCTAGACAGTTTTTATTATATTAGTTAAATGAATTTTACTATAACTTTAGTTACTATTCGAATTATAAAATAATTAAAATACTTCATAATTTAATAAAGCTATACAAATTTTTAATAAATAATAAATTAAAATATATTATTCAAAATTATTTACTGTTAAATTATAAAATACGATATGGTATCCCTGTATTTTTATAAGTACAAATACACAGATGGTGTTGTGAAAATAATTTAGGTAAATATTTTTTCATTTATATTCTGAAAAGTGGTTTTTTACAATTAGTAGTATGAATACATTGAATATAAATGTATGTTTATTTGTGTAAATATTATTAAACTCAGAATTTTTGTGTTTTCATTTTTTTTTTTAATTAATAATTTTCTTTATACAACAAATCATTTAAAAATAATTGAATAAAACTAAGTATAAGGTTTAAATGACTTTTCTGGAGCGGTCCTTTTATAATTTTCATGATTTCTAATGAAAAGTATTTATGAAATTTATTGCGATTTTGACATACAATTATCTTGATAAACCTCTTTTAATATTTTAAAAGTTTCCGCTCTGTTTTTTTTTTAACGACAAAGAAAATTTTATCGTGTAGCGTTTTTCCACTAATCACGTCGTTGTGCCGTGTCAAAAAATCGAAAAACACCCTTCGCGCGAAGTAATATCCTGCCTCTTCAAATTATCGAAAAAACAAAAAAAAAAGAACAAATGAAAAAAGGCTTTCTTTGCATTTTAAGACCCATTCCAAGTCGGTACGACCAATATTCGCAAAATGAAAAAAAACTCGATACTTCGGGGATAGACCATGTACTTAGCTACAATATATGAAATATTGTAGCACATTTTACAATAAAAAATACTTGAATCTTGTACAATAAATATTCTCAACATTATATGAATACACTTTTGCTTAAACGTGAAACTTAAGTACAATTTTATTTGAATTTGTTGAGCTACTTTTTCGTCGTATTTCTTACACGATTTAGAATATAGAGCTTTTTGTGCAAGAATTTACTAGTAAGCACAAGTTGTAAAATAAATTTCTCGATATGTGCCACTGTGTATTTTTATTGCACAATTTTTACCATTCCAAATAAGAAGATTGACATTTTATGTCCACTGAATTTTTCATACTTAAAGTTCGAAACTAATAATAATAAAAATGAGAGATCAAATTTAAAAAATTCTACACTAGACATACTACGAATACGGGTATGCACTTAATCAATTTTCATTCGCTTTTTAGTTCTATTTTAATTACATTAAGTTTTATATAACTCTTATAAATACTTATAAACAAATAATATTATGTACGTGTACATATTTTTATGTTATATTCATTTGATTTTTTTATTTAACTATAGTTTTTCGATATGTTTATTGTTACGTATTTAAATATTATCAATATATATATTATTTTATCTATCGCCAGATTACTATTCCGCCGTAGCTGAGTCGATCAGATCGTCTTATCTCCTTTGCGAAGTTCGGCTTACGTTTAATGAATAATGCGATATTTAAAGTTCAAGACTTATCTTTATTTTAAATAATCGGAAGAAAGAGACTGTATGTTTTGATGTGTGTATATGGCTCGTGATATATATAAATTGTACCCTACTTGTGACCGTTTCTTAAATTACTGTTACACTTTGCGTCTTTAATTAATTACGCGATATCTTGTACTCGACTCGGACCGGAAACCCTCATGTATGTTTTTGATCATGCATGTTTTTGATCATGCATGTTTTTGATTGAATTTTTATAGTTTTTGTATTGCAAGTTTCCGAATTCTCCCACTACCTTTTGAACCGATTTTGTATTCAATCTTTGTTTATTATTTCCATACCTCTCGTAAATCTGGCTCAAATTTATGCTGATCAACTATTTCATAATTCCGATCGTTACCAATATTATGCTATAATTTTCAACTTTTGAATTGTAGGTTACTAAAATATGTCGAATTACGTTACGTACGTAACACTTATTGATAATTTTGATTTTATTTTACCAATAATAATTTCTTAACAAAAATAATAAACAAAATATATGACATATTTTTTATTAAATTTTATCTGAATCTTAATGTGAAATATTAAAAAATTTATAAAATATTTTTAATGTATCTCTGTAAGCTTTTAAAAACAAATTATAATGTTTAGTATATTTCAAAAGTAATTTGTTTTTTACAGCGTGAAGTGTGAGAGAGGAAAATTTATGCATATTATCACCAATAAAATACAGTGAATTAATATATCTTTACATTTTTATTTCTTTATTTATTATAATAATACCGTAGGAATAAAAACCTTTTTTCCATAAAAAGAGAAAAGTCATCGCCGTCGATGTCAAAATCCTCGTTACACTATGCAAGTATCATTTAAACAAAATTTTTTGTTGCATAAAGAAAAAGTTTAAAAAATATTTCAAAATAAAAAGATGTATCAAGAATTTTGAAACAATTTTTCTAAATATCATAAATAAAGAAGAGTATATGAGAAAGGATAAATATTATTATATAGCGTAATACAATGCATTATGTAGTATTCTATATTGTAGTGCAATGAATGACTGAAAAAGTATACAATGTCGATTGTAGAGATAACATAATTTGATAGTTAATCATTACTAATTATACTGTAATAAATTGACATGATCAAATAAATCCGCAATTGGAATGAAGTATAAAATTTATTCTAGAAATATAATTCATTTATTTATAATATAAAATGAAGTTCGAGATCTTTACTTGGCAGTAGCCTCAGAGAAATTTTGATATAAATTTTTCTTCTGTCTCGATCTTCCAATTTCATCTATGTACTCGATGTAAACAAATTTAATAAGTATGCGATGCTCAATTGTTGTTAAAAGTATCAATACTAAAATTGTTAAATTTTAAATAGAATAATCATTATTTTTTCATTTACTGTGTGGGTACGGGATATATTTAATAATTAACGATCAATCGTAACGGAATAAAACTTTTATTTATACTTGTACAATGCGACAGCAACTCTCAAAATGTCGAGATGCAAAATAGTGAATTCTCTTGTACCTCCGTAGTTATAAGAATATAAATTTAAAGCTACGAAAACTTAAACCTCCATAAATAATTTTGGAGATTTATACATACTCCGAGTTCAGGTACGCAGTACTTTCTCCTAGATTCACCTGACTTTCCAGTGAGTCACGTATACTACAACTGTTTGAATATTCTTATCTAACAAAAACCATCTAGCTTTGAAAAGACAAAAAGTCGATTAAAAATATTCTACATACTTTATCATTGTTTCATAACAATGTTTACGACAGGGTGAAGATATGGAAACTTACATGCAAAATACAAAGAAAAAGATAAATAGTAGTTTAAAATGGTAAGGAAATACGGGATAAAAATATTTCTTTTCGTTCATAGTATTGCGTCACAAAATATTATAAAATCTAAATAAATAATTAAATAATTTTATAATCAAATTTATCATCTTATTCAAAGTTCCGATGTCTAAAAATGTTTAAAAATTACAATGATAAATTTTTTCAAATAAATTTATGAGATTCATTTTTAATAATTAAATACTAAGAATAATAAATATAAAATATTGATTCTCAAAATAGATTTTTAATTAATTAACCATAATATAATTTCTATTATTTACTTTACTTATTTAATTTCGTTGTAAATTTTAATTGAAATTGATTGATCCAAAATTTTCGTAAATACAAAAAGGGCAGCAGGGTATTCGATTGATTTACTACGTTTAAGATTACAAAACATGGTAAAAATACTAAAATTAGTACCACTTTAATCAAAATTAAATGTATGAGAACATCACTTTCTCGTATATTTGAAAAATCTTTTTATCTCAGTATATTAGAAAAATATTACAAATTAAAATAAATAATCTTTGAGTAAAACTGTGATATACAGGAAAGAAGAACATAAACAGTAGAGAAATATCTATAAATCAAGCAGTAGAGCCCTTTTTAGGTCTCTAGTGAAATACTATAATTTGAATGCATTAAAAATAAAAAAAATCTGTTGTTTTTTATCTTCAAAAATACAACTTGAAATATTTACCGGCTAAATTTTTATAAACAATTTTAACTAATAAATCCTTTTTCCAAACTTTTTTTTGTTATAAAATAAAAAGTTGTTATTTTAACGCTATACTCAAACACTCGAGCCGATTTTAGAGTTTTTAATGCTTTTAAAATATATAATTATAGTACAATGGAACTTCACACTTTGAAAAATTCGTTTATGTTATTTGAAACATGTTGATAAACATGACCAAAAACAACCGAGCATGAAATAGTTGACAAAAAATAAGAACAATAACTAAGATGTTAAAATGTATTGTAATAGGAGTGAAAAAAGTTTAAACTAACTTGTTATCTTTTGTTCTTTCCCGAATACTGTCACTTTTAGACTTTTTGCCTTATTTTATTAACTTTATCCATATTTTTTATATAATCTAAACGAGTTTTACAAAGCATGAGATATTCTGTTGCACTATTATTTTTCTTAAAATCGTTGAAAAAACAAAATTTGGATAGCGCATTGAGTTAAAATAAAGTTCAAAATTGTTCGCATAATTTAATTAAAAATTGAATTGTGTTATAACTAATGATTCCATAAATTAAAAAAATTTCACAAAATAAATACATATAAATAATTTTAATTTTTCCAAACTAGAGTTCAAAAGATTAAAAGATGACAAAGTTACAAATTTTATACTTAAAATAAATATTATTCGGTTTTTAGAGGATTTTTTGACTTTTAATTTTCCAATCCGTTTATATATAAATGGATTTTCTTAATAATTTATTAACTATAATTCATATATAGATACTGTAATATTAAAAGTAAAACTTCATTTTATAACAAGAAAGATAAATAAATGGAATTGTTCGTTAAAAATGTTTACAAAAAATTTCGAGTGATATTTTATTAAATAAAAACAAAAGATTTTTTACGATTTTTAATGCATTCAAATCACTGCGTTTCGTTAATAGCCTAAAAAATGTTGTACTTTGTGTAACAAGAAAGGAACTAGGTAGGATAAACTGAAGGCTAAAAGCATTTAAAATATAAATAAATTCTATTGATGCGTGAATATTGATCATAAGTTGTTGATGTCGATCAATAAACAACATGAAAAATATGTTTCAAGTTTTTAGCAGTTCATATTTAACGATATTATTTTGAATTTAATAAATACACAACACTATCGTCTTTCCAAAGCTATTTTACTTTGCCACCTTATTTAACTTTCTGAATTTTTTCTGACTTGCAAATATTGATTAATCAATTTTAAATTTCTCTATAAATTTCTGTGGATTATCTTTGTGTTTGAATCAGGTCCTAATCCAATAAAATCTGCAATTTCACGTTTTTTTCTAATTTCAGACTTTTTCATATACTCATTATTTTTTATAATATAATTATCTGACCTAAAGTTTTACGTATTTAATAAAGTACAATAATATACAATTCGAATAATAAATATTTAGTTTATTACTTTATTTCTTATTTTTATGTACTTGATTTTAATTACCTGTGATTTAATTTTTGAATTATTGCATCAAACATAATATTTTTTAAACCTAATGTATATTTTTATTTATGATAAATACTTTGTTATTTTCAACATTTCTCAACATATAAATAGTAATTAGAATTTGACAATATTTATACAAAGAAAAAGAATATAAAAATACATTTATGTAAAATTTATATTTGTAAGAATAGAAAAATTTTAAACAAAATTTCATAATACAAAGTAAAATTTCATGTGTAGAGAAAATTTTTAATTAAATTAAAATAAAATTAAAAACAATATTTACATCAATTGTATGCATAGTAATATATCCTTAAATGTAAAAAAAAATGACTATTATAAGTTTTTAGAATCATTATAATGATCGCATAAACAATTTTAAATTATAATAATTAAATTATATTATTATTATTTATCTTTTATAAAGTTGAAGTTTAAAAAAAGGAAATCGTATACGAAATATTGTATAGATTTTTCAATATATTTTTAACATGGAAATTGATCGAAAAACTTATAAATAAAATTAAAATTATTTAAGAAGACATCCTGTATTTTGTAATTCTTATGAAGAATAAATCCTTGAAAGTATGGAAAATAAAAAATGATAAATGTTTTTAAGTTGTTTACTGACTGAAGTTTGGCAGATTAATTCTTTGCCATCTTTAATAAGTTTATTTCAAAAATTTAATCACAAACAAATTATTATTATAAATTATGCTTTTAAATATATTAAAAAACAAAATGATGATTATTAAAGAAAATATAATTAAAAGAACATTTTTACTCGAACTATTATTAAATTTTAATATAATTAATGTACAGTGTAGTGTAAAGATGTTGATTTAAATTTTACTAAAATTATATATAAATATAAATTTCTACTCTATACTTAGTTCGTAAGATGTTTTATAGAGTTAATGTTTATATGTAAGATTTATATATTGACCTTTTTTAATTGTTTGTTGTATTTTCATTTGTCTAAAATTTTTTCTAAAACTATTCATTGATAATCATTTTTTTTCTCCTTCTAAAATATTTGAATACAGAAATATTATTTTAAAATTTTTTATGCTCTAACTTTTTCTTTTTAAATATGTTTAATCTGTTAATATATTCATGGAACAATAATTTAATTCATTCTGTAAATAACGTATCTAATATCTTATTTTTCAATCCGAAATTTTCTATAAATATGTTATCAAGTTTTTTATTAATATATTGAATAATAAAATATACTAAAATTTTTTAATTAATTAGAATATTTTTTAAAACTTTTCCAATCAAAAATAAAGAAATTATTTTAATAAATATTTTATTATTTTTTTATGTCGAGTTACTAAATTTTAGCTTTTTCATTAAGAAAGCCTTAAAAAGCAAAAACTACACAGAATGTCGATCAATTACTTTAGTATTTAAAAACTGATTCTAATATCATTTAATTTGAATAATTATTAAAACAAGAAAAATTAACTTTTTATCAGTAAAAATTTTTTGTAATAACTAGTACATGTTTTTCATTATTGTTGTTATTTTTATTTAAAAATAAAACATTTATTTGTGTTATATAGCAATATTTAATCTTAAGACTATAAACATTTTAACAAGATATTTTATAAATTTTAATATGATTTAATATATTTAACTTTTATTATCAAGTCAATAATTGTATATTTTAAAAAATTTTGATTATTATATTAAAACATTAAATTAACATTTATTATTATTATTTTTTTTGATAATTACAAAAATATTAACAATATATATTATAATATTATGAACAAATTTTCGATGTATTGCTTTTTTTTTATTTAAAAAATCCGGTTAACGAATATTGGTTCTATATAGTTTGCGTTTCCAGTGTTAAATTAAAAAACGAGTTTGTACAACCGCGTGATGATAAAAATATTACAATCACGAAGAGAAGCTTCTGCACCCTTGATAGATTCCTCGCTCTGCTCTCACGATAGTTTGAAGCAGTCTGTGGAAGTCCAGCCCTATCTTTGCTACCAAGTGTGAAGATTGAAGTACTCTACCAAACCAGCCAGGAAATGAGCCTTGTAAACGATTCGAGTTTGTGTTGCCTTGTACTGGATTGGATAAAACGTTTTCTAACTGATCAAGATAATACAGGTGTTAAACAACTCGTCGAAAAAACCTATCTTCTATATCTTGCACTAGACAACACTCTACAGGACTGTACGGATCTCCCTTCTGGTGATGTAAACGATACGGATATTGTTCAGGATTATAAAAAGATGTCTCTTAAGTCGCAGGTCCAAAACAAAAATAGGAGAAAAGGCGTATTACAACCAGCAAAGCCAAGAGTACTTATTTATAATCAACATACCGAGGACTCAGTAGAAGAACAACTAGAGCCTGAATGGAATATGATTGGCATAAATAAAGTAGGAGGTAACAATGATTTAATTTTTACAAAAAATTATATTTAACTACAAATATTTATTATAATTTGTTTATTAATATTATTTTAAATTAAAATATTGAATTTTCAATTTTTTTTTAATTAAATATTCTTTATTGACATTTGAACTTCCATTTCATATTTTAACACAAAAAAAATAATTTAGTAATTGTTTATTAATGTTTAATTTTTTTATAAACTTATTATAATTTTATAAATCATGTAAGTTTATAATATTTTTTTTCTTCATTTGCGTTTATTTATCGATTTATTATTCATTTTTTCATATGCTTGCCATTACTCTTCTTTTTCTTTTTGCTCAACTCATTTTCTGATATTTATTTTACTTTTGTTGTTATCTCTTGCGATAAAATGTTTCCTTTCAATCAGTAATATTAAAAAAAGTCATATCTAACTGTTTTACTATTTTCATAAATTATTTTCACTTTAAAAGGTTCTTCCTCACTTTTTTCGGGCACTTTTATTAACTTATTATTTTTTTGCTTTTTGTAAACTTACTTTCAAATATCTTCTTATATTTAACATTAACAAATATTTTTTCTTATCAATATGATACATTTTTAAGTATATTCTCAAACATTTTTACCGTCAATCTTTATGTTTTTATAAATCTTTTCTTCATCAAACTATGCTTTTTTTAATATCATGTTAATTATTTTTGTAAACATTTTTAATTAACATTCTTCATTATTGTTTCTTTTTTTTTTTATTTATTTAAGCTTTTTCAATTCTCGCATTATTATTTTATTATTATTATTATTATTATTGTTTCTTAATAGTCTATATTCTAAATTTCTATTTTTCATTATTTATCTTTAATGTGTCGTCTTCTTAAGGGGTAACCTATTATGGCATACTAAAAAATTGTAATTTTTTCAAAAATTATAAAAAAACTAATCAAGTAAATGTTTTGAAACTTTATTAATGAATTTATATACATGGTTCATCCACGAAGTATCGAGTTTTTTTTCATTTTTGCGACTATTGATCGTAGAAATTTTGGAGGGGTCTTAAAATGTTGAAAAACTCTTTCCTCATTTCTCCCTTTTTTTTTTGTTTTTTCGATAATTAGATGTGGTAAGATTTTACTTCGCTCGATGGGTGTCTTTCAAATTTTGGCGCGCTGAAGCGATTAGTGGAAAACCACTACGCGAGAATGTTTTGTTCAATGATTAAAAAAAAGAATTTCTTACCTTTTTTTTGAAAGATGATTTATTGATGGATTTATAAATAGTGTAAAATAAAAATTTTAAATTCTTCAAAATAATTTCCTCCCGCATCAACACAATTTTGAGGGCGTGTTTTCCAAATTTCAAATGCATCTTCAAACTTTTCAGCTTTGATGTTTTCCAAAAAATTTCGCATTTCTAAATGTTTTTGCACTATGTTATGCACCATAGATAGCGTTAAATTCAGTTTTTCCCCGATTACTCTAATCATTAATCGGCGGTCTAAATCTAAAATTTCTAACGCGCACCGGGTGTTCGTAGCCATTCGAAAGTTTTTTGGGCATCCAAATCGAGGCTCATCGATGATTCTTTCTTGGCCTTCTTTAAAAGCTCTGTGCAACTTTCCACTTTGCGATTTTGACATGCAATTATGTCCATACGCTTCTTGCAATATTTTATACGTTTCCACACTGTTTTTTTTAATTGCAAAAAAAGTTTATCGCGTAACGCTGATCGAGTAGTCGCTCCATCGCGTCGTGTCAAAAAACTGAAAAACACCCTTCAAGCGAAATAAAATCCTGCCTCTTCAAATTATCGAAAAAACAAAAAAAAAAGGGACTAATGTGGAAAGAGTTTGTCGAAAATTTAAGACACCTCCCAAATTTCTACGACGAATAGGCGCAAAATGAAAAAAAAACTCTATACTTCGTGGATGAACCATGTACTTTATATCAAATTAATTACAGAATATAAAATAAAAATATCATTCCTGAGTCAAGGTATATATGAAACCATGAACATAAAATAAAGTTGTAAATTAGGTAATATTGAATAGATCCAAAGATTACCTGTTTGCAAAAGAAATTTTTTTTTATTTAAATTAGATAAAATTTTACATATTGCGAATCTCCAGTTTTTAAAATTTCAAAATGTCTAACTAGAATATTAAATTTTTTTTTGCAAAAAATACCTTATTTTTCACACGCTAAATTTGTAACATTTAAAATATTATAAAAATAATGATTCGTAATATAACAAAAAGTGTTCTATATATTTTCTAAAATTTTTAAATTAATTGAATAATTTTTGTTCGATTTATAATGTTAGTCATTAGGAAATAGAAATTAGACATTTGAAAATATTGTAGATTAATTTTATATATTTCATGTACATTCTATTAAAATTAAACAAATACCTGATGTCCTTGTGCCTCTATTTTTAGTATAACTGTTATTACAACCTTCTTTTTTTATTATTGAATTTCATAACTTGTTTTATTTTCATTTTTGCATTAATTTAAAATTTTAATCAACTTGAAGTTTACTATTTTATATGTCTTAGAAATTTTGAACCGATCAAGTAATTTATTATTTATCATAAGCTTTAATAATAAAGATAAAATAAAGTAAAACTAACAAATCATATTATTTAACAGAGCACACATTCCTAGCAATTGTAACTTTAAATGGATGGTTAGCGAAGCTTTCCATACTACTTCGTTTGAATGTACCTTCTTTTTCGGAGTTACATGATAATCGTAATAAGATTCCGGAAGATCAACGAAGTTCAAGTAATGAGCCCGATTTATACTGTGCTTTACCTACCATGAAAGCGGGAAAGTGTTCAGTAGGATGTGCCGAACTGAATGGGGCGCTTTTAGTTTGTGGTGGATATGATCGAATTGAATGTCTTAAATCTGTTGATATGTACATACCTGCAACAAATACATGGACAGCATTGGCCTCTATGACAGAAGCTAGGGGTAGGTTTGGAATTGCTGTTATAGATAATAAAGTCTACGCTATTGGTGGTTCCAATGGCATCACTGAATTATCAACTGTGGAAATGCTCGATTTCAAAAGTGGAAAATGGAAATCTATTGCTAATTTGCCCTTGGCGAGATCTAACTCTGGTGTCTGTGCCCTAAGTGCTAAAATTTATTGCATCGGTGGATGGAATGGACAGGTTTATTATTATTTTAATAATGTTTTTATTTTTCATACAATTTTTTATTTTATGCATTTTTTTAATATATATGCTATTAACCATCGTTACTATTTAATATATTTTAAAAACTTTTTGAATGTAACCATTGTATTATGGAATATTTAATATCCTAAAAAAAAATTAAATATTTAGATAATATAATTTAATTTCGAATTTCCTCATATTTTCATGTAAGGTCTTTTCATGAAAAAAAGAAACATTTCATTTTTTAAAAAAATTAGTAATTCATAATTTTAGTAAATCAAGTCTTATAAATCAAGAAGTATAAAAATGTATTTGATTTTTACTTTAAATTCTACAACTCCTATAAACTTTAAGCCTTTACTTGTATACATTAGTAATATAATTTATTTTTAATAATTTTATTAATTCATACATTGATTTATGATATCATATCGGATTTTTTAAGACAAAAATGTTTTTTTATAACCTTTATAATTATATTCATAGTTATACAATTTATAAATTATAATTATATTTACATTAAAAGCAATTTTTGTAGTTTATTTTAATTTCTATCGCAAATTTTTTATCATATAATATAAATATTAGAATATTATAAAAGTAATTTCATAAAATACACTTAATAGAGCAGAACTGTATTTTAAATTGTTTGAATTTGAAAATTTTATAGATTGAAATCAATATAAAATAAAATAATAACAATTAACACTACGTGATTGTTTCCCCATACATGAATATAAAATGTAATACAATGTATTAAAAGATATTTTAATTGTGTTAATTATTTAAAAATTCGTTGTGCCTTTAAATAATGACAGTTTTTTAATTATTAATGTAAATAATACTTTACAAAAACCAAAAATATATTGCAGTGTCTTCAATAACTATAATCTAAATACTTTCATAATAAAAAAAATAGAGAACACGAAGTAATATAACAGAATGAAAGATAAAAACATTCTACAGGCTGGCATAAAGCAATGCGATATTTTCAATCCTGAAACGGGTACATGGTTAAGCATCGAATCGCTTAAAATTGGACGTTATCAAGCTGGTGTAAGCGCATACAATAAAAAGGTTTACGCGGTTGGAGGTTGTGATTCCTGGAATTGTCTCAACTCCGTAGAAATTTATGATCCAGAACTCAATATTTGGAATATGGGACCATCTCTTATTACTGCAAGACGCGGATGTGGAGTTGCTGTATTTAATGGAAAATTATATGCCGTAGGTGGATCTACTGGTACTCATAGCTTAACTAGTACAGAAGTTTATGATTCCTCTGAAAGAGAATGGATGCCCGGTCCTAACATGTCAATACCACGAGCTAACGTGGCTGTTGCTGTTGTTGGAGATAGGTGAGCCGTTTTCTACTAATTTTTTTAATAAATTGTTGCTCATTATCTTATATTTACTTTATATATTTAAAAAAAAAACATTCAAATATATCTGCAAAATTAATTATCGTTACATTTATTGTCAATAAATTAATAGTTGATGTAAGTAATGAAGATTTAACAATATATTAAATATTATCAATATTTTTTAATTATTTATTCACTTAAATTATAAAATAATTTAATAAATATATGTATACCTAAAAATTTTTCTTTACAATATCTTGATTTAATGAATAGTTATAACCATTTTTTATTTTATTAGTTTTTTATAAAATTTATTATTTTTGTATCAATCTCTTAATGTATAATCTTTTCTACGTTAAATAGTTTAGTTATCAACAAGATGTATTTTGGTATGTTATTGTGAAAACCAATAGTATTATTATTATTATAATTATTATTATAACAGTTTCAATCTTTCGGCTTGGGAATGAACAATTCGTGTGCGGCTAATAATTTCATAAACTAATGAATATCACATTGAATCACATTGTTTCATAATATCACATTTTAAATCATTCAGTGTCTTTATTGCTTGTTTCCTCATGTCTCAGTCCTTCTTGATTTACTGTCTCCGTTCATCTTTTTCTTTGTCTTCACTTTCATATCGGTCTCTGTTATTTCTCTTATTAGCCTACGATTCTCGATCGTTCCTTTAAACTCCTTCTTTTCTGGCTCTTTTAAGTACCTTGGCAACTCTATTTCTCTCAACAACTTGTAGTTACTGTAATATTTGGCATCTTCTATTTTCCTTGTCCTCTCTTGTTTCTATCTGTCAGCGTCCCTTTTTCTAATGTCTACATATATGTTATTTCCCCTTTCTCTCCATATTTAAATCTGACTTCTGCTTAATCCTAGCTTGCTTAAACCCTTCTGTATTTTATCTACATTGCTTCCGTCTGTCTAGAATTCCTTCTTTTGTTCTAAACATATCCTCGTTCACGTTTCTTCAGATAGGGCTTCTAACTTTTCCTTATATTTCATTACCTTTATCTTCCTTTTGCACACTACCTCTAGTTCCTCAGCCTCTTCGTACACCAGGTATCTCGGTGTACAAAAATCGAGACACAGTATCCATGTGAGGTAATCCAGTTTGATTTTTCCTATTCTCTTGGCCTCGGCCATTCCCCATATTTCCACTACGTATTCTGTGACTTCTCACTAGATAACTGTACAACATTTTCCTCCTATTGAAGTCGCCTGCATATTTTCTTTCCCTTATTCCCCATGTTTTCCTCGTCGTCACTCTTCCTTTGTTCAACCTTTATTCAATGTGTATGTGTCGTATTCCCCTTTTCTATTGAAAAAGAACCTCATGTACCTGAAGTCATCCACTACCTCTATCTCCTTGCCATCCACCTCGTAGCTTTAATCCTTTTGCATCTTTTGAAGATCATGATCTTAGTCTTGTCCGTGTTTAGCTGTAGCTTTCTCGCTTTTAGTTCTGTTCTTATGTTCCTCATCATCACCATCATCTCCTCATTTTCTTTGAGTAGCGCCAAGTCGTCAGCGTACGCCAACGTCCATATCCTTGTACTCTTTATCTTGACTCCGCCTGTACCTAATCTTCGCATTTGCTCCTCCAATCCCGCCAACTATCTGTTCTTAAATTATGCTCTTCGGTATATGCAAATTTTGTTGCCAATGTCATCTACCCCTGTGGTTTTCCTCTTTTTCAGTTTGCCCCGTGCCTTGCCGTATTCGCTTTCTTCTAGTACCTCTTTGTCTATCCTTTCCCGCCAATATTTCTGCTTCCGTTCTCCACTTCTCTAATTCTCATAAGCAGATTCATGAAATGTGTTTCCCATTGGTCCACACTTATGTCTTATACTTATTTCTCTTTTTTTCCTGTCCATATTCAAATGCCTCCATATTTCATTTTCATCCTTTAATTCTTTTATCGCTTTCTCCTCTTCATTTTTGCACTTAGCCTTCTTATATCAACAGATCTTCGTCCATACATTTCTCCCTTTCATATTTTACTTCTTTCCAATTTTTCAGTATTTTCCTTGTCTTTCTCTTGGCTTGTCCGCATTTTCTATCCTACCATCTGCTCATACCCATCTTCCATGCTCTGGTAGTGATCTTGCTTTGAATTGCCGTCTTTATCTTTTCTATTATCATACGCCACAGTTCTTCCACCCTATCCGCGATTGTTGCCTCCTTGTAGTTTTCCTCTATTTTTTCTCTGTATTTTCTAGACTCTCTTCATCCCAAACTTCTATTACTCTTTTTTCTCTTTCGCTATCTCCTATTTCATGTAGTCTTCCTTTTCTTCTTTCCCCATGTCCAGAGTGACACATGTTAGGAAGTGATCCTACTCCACCCTTCTTTCTACCCTCATCTCTATCAATTTTTCCCAGACTCTTATCTGCAACTACATCTATTACGTTACCTCTGTCTCCTCGTATGTAATTCTCCTTCTGAATCATATAGGGCTGTGCCGTTCATTATATACCAGCCATTTCCTTTGATAATTTTAACAAAATTTTTAAAAAGTTCCCCATTTGTCCGAGCCATGTATTAAAATCTCCCATGATCAGCGTTTTCCACGCTTTCATTGTAGTTATCCTCTATAGCCACTCATTTCCTTTTCATATCTTTATTGTATACCCCTGTATAACCAGGTCTAGGTCTTTTTTGCAGCGAAATCTTGTCTTAATCACCCCTCAAGACTCTTTCTCCCTATTTCAACCAATTCCATTTTTCATTTCTTGTTTACCCCTGTAACGAAACCCCCAAGTTCTTCCTTTCTACTTTTCCTTTGTGGCAGGTGTTACCCTCTATTCTATCTGATTTGTTAGGTGATTCTTAGATTTTTATATGTTTTTTTCCTCTACCCAGGTCTTTGCTAGACACACATAGTTCATTGTCTCTATGTGATCCCAGAAATCCCTGTCTTTCCCTCACAATCTTGCTATGTTATTATCCAGAAAATAATATTCCTGATTTTTTCTCTTTCCCTTGTTGTTCTAGCATTTTTTTACTTTCGTTCTTGCTCACCTCTTTTAGTGAATGCCTACCCTTACTCTTACTCCTTCGATATCGACCTTCTTTCTCCCTTCTCCCTGTCCGTTTTTTCTCCTCGTACTTTGTCCATTCCGTACTCTATAAATCCTTAGTCATCTTGTTCTCTTTATTTTTGCTATGTCTTGCTCTCTACTCCGCCCCTTCGTTCACTCCTTCTCTGTCCTTTTCTTTTTATCCTATCTTCGCTTGTATGTCGCTCCAACTTTTTCAGCCTGACCTCTATCACTAATGCTCCTTCCAATTTTATCCATTTCCTAACTTTCCAATAATAAATAAAGCTAACTTTCCAATTCCTACTTTCGTGTAGTGGTTCCTTTTTCTCGCCTTTTTTACTCATAAATTAATCTCCTCCTGTATTATTCGCTCTTGAAAGCTTAAATCATACTCTATGTATATATCCGAGCCGATCCGCCTCCTTCTCGCCTTCATCACCTCGTTTTTCGAAGTCCAATCCTTAAATTTCGTCACCAGATCTACGTCTTTCCACCATTCCTCCTTGTCTCTTATCTTCACCTCTAATTTTTCTTTCATCAATATATCGATGAATCTTTTCAACAAGCTTTTCCTCTCTAGCTCTCTTCTTATTTTCTCTCACCATTCTCCGTATACTGCTGACCTCCCGTTCCAAGAATTCAGATTTTACCCGGCTCGCTCTACTGTCTCTTGATGCGGTTAATGAGATCAATATTAAACTGGACCTACTTCCTGGTCTTGCCAACCTATCTGTCCCTGTGTATTTCCCTCTGCAACTTTTCTCATCCGCTTCATCCATGAAATACTTTTCAGTCTAGCTCATTCTTTTTTCAATTATTGCTCTTCACTCTAACTCGTTCACTCTCTCCTCCAGAATCTTTACATCTTCCTCCGTTTCTTTCCATTTCTTTTCTATGTTTTCTATCTTTGTTTTCACCTATCTCACCACCTTTATAATCTCGTTTTCCTACATAATTCATTCCTTTAGCTCTTATCTATTTTCCTGTGTTCCATTCTCTCTCTCTCTCTCTCTCTCTCTCTCTCTCTCTCTCTCTCTTTTATTTTTTCTTTCGATATCTCTCATCATTACTCTCTACTTTTCCTCAAATGTAACCTTATTTGGTTTAGTTAAGTCCTTTGACCCGCTCCGCTTCTCGTATCTCAGCCTCTTCGTACCGCCTCTTTCGGTCTTCGTGGTCAGCTGGTTTTAAAATATCATTTAATCGTATTATTTCTAGAGTTTTCTTTTAGCAGATTATTATTGTTTTTCCAATATTTATTTTAGGAGCCTTTTTTCATTTAATATCTGGTTTCCTTTTCTATGTTCAAATTACATATTTCGTCTTTATATTTATCAATTTTATATAAATACAATTTTCAACAATTCTCATACATGATTAAAAGATGAGTCTGGCACTACAAGAAACTTTTTTACATATTTGATAGCTTATTACTTCAAAAATATTTTCCTAAAACATTTTATTGGTATTGAAAACATTAAAAATTGTTAATTCGTAATTTACACATTAAAAATTAACAATTTAATGAAATGAGTGCGATAGGATTTTATTTTTAAAATAACAATTACTTTTCTGTACAATATTTTGATTGATTTTATCATATTACATTTTATCATGTATTGGATTTATATTGAATTTGTTTAAAAAATCATTGTCAATTATACTAACGCTATATTATATTTATTTAGTTTTTCAAATTTTTAATTGTATTATTTGAAGATTAAAAAAAAAATAAAAGTCTGATGACGAAGGAAGCACACTAAACTTGCCGTAACACATTAATTTATTTCATTTAAAAGACCCTATTTTTACACATTTAAATCACAAAATGAATTAACATTTAAAATTCAATTCATACGGTGCTGTATTAGTGTTAGACCGACAATTTCGTTCACGAATTTTATCAAATTATACAATAATATAATATTGATAATTTATAAATAAAAATTTTTTGGTGTATATTCATATTATCAAGATTTGTTACAATATAAAATAGAATATTGAAATTTATATTTAGATGATTTCGCATACGCGAGTAATCATCCATTTATATTTATAATAAATTTTATATATCATATACTCAGTTCGTAACAATAGTATAATTCATTTAACTAACATGACATGATTAAATTTTAATTCCAATATTAAAAAAATTGTTAAAAAATATTAATTTTTTAAAGAAATAATAGTATTTTAATTTTAAGGTTGTATCTATAAAAAAATTAGAAAAAAATTATAATTGAAAGAAGTATATATAATTAACATTAATTTTAATCTATAGAATGTTTATTTTGTTTTTAATTTGACTATTATAGGATTTAATTTTAAAAAGCTATAATTTTGTAGTTATTGTAGGATACATGATATTTAAAGAAACTTAAGATTTTTTAATCAATGCATATAACTATGTATTTTTAATTATCCATAATCGCTCCAAACGCGTAGTGGAATTGCACTTTTTGACAATCATACAATATTTATTTTGTCTAAAATATTTTTACATTTTATCCATAAAAGGTTAAACTTATTTGTACTACTCCCATCTAAATAGGCAGTTTATTTTATACATTTCCTCTCACTATTTAATTTTTCCTTATTATCACCATAAATACATTAGTTCTACACTTTATCTCTGTATTTCATACATTTACAATATAACATGAAATATACCTTAAAAGATATATTTAAATTGAATTTTAATTTCAAATTTATTTTTAACTTGAATAAAAATATAAAGTAATTATTTACAGATTATATGCAGTTGGAGGTTTTTCTGGTAAAAATTTCTTAAATTCAATTGAGTTTCTAGACATGCAGACTAATGAGTGGACAATGTTCGTACCAAAAACAGAGGGTATAAAAAACGCCTTAAAATCGTGAATACAGTTATTCAAAAATATCAACATAAAATACAATTTATTTGAGTTATAAAACAGTAATCACAGTTAAATAAGGCAAATTTGAAAACCGAATCTAAATCAAACTTCATTTTTGTTTTACTATTTGATATTTTACTCACTACATTACTAATATTAATTTATAATGTAAATAATAAAAAAGAAAAGATCAATTTTAAATTAACTTAACATACAAAGAATTTTATTTTACATTATTATGGTTGGACATATTTGTACGAATTTTATTTACTTTTACAATTTTTAATATTTTTGTCGTCCACATATTTATAAATTATTTATAGGTTGATCAAATTTTAAAACTGATAACCTATTCTCGTTAAGAAAATACGTGTATTAATTTGTACTAAGAAAAATCAAACTATACTTAAAAATGTTTCTAAATTTTGGCCCATTTATATTTATATTAAAAATATTTGTGTATTATGACATTTAATAACAAAAAAGTTTTTGAAACAATGTATGTCGTGATTTTATTTTTTTACATTCATTTTAAAACTAATATTAAATTTTATCTATTGAACATATAATTTTCATTTGTGTAATTTTTCTTGTATATTTATTTTATTTTAAATAATTGCGTAGCCACTGGCTGTGCAAAAAGTGCTTTGTGTGCAACCTATCAGTACCTTTCCTCATTCACTACGTAACACTCAATCAATTCTACCGCCGTCCTAAAGGCATTTAAGGACTAGGATGTCCCTAGAAGTTGTAATTTCTTCAAATCACTTCTTGGTATTACTATAATTTTTCTCAACCTCTTCTCTATGTATTTACCTTAGCACCCAGATCGACTGGCTCAAACTTAGATTTTTACTAGAAAATTATCCTTTCAATTGTCAATCCTCTTTCAACTCTAGTGAAATCTATGAAATTATAGAAAGGTTCTTCTCAACCATTAATGATATCATTTGATAATTCCAAAAATCTTAAACAGATAAAAAATTATAAAATCTCCACCCGTATATTCTTTAAATTGAATCCAGAAATGTCATAAAATGAATATGACAAAAATTGCACCTCTACCTCAATATAGACTCAATACTGCCCAAAAGTTACTACGCCTTGCTCTAATATAGTATCGTAAAAAATCCTTTAACGGCTACTCTGCAGAAAACCGTCCCAATTGAATATGGAAAATCAAGAAAGCTTCAGCTTATCTCAATTGCTCTTTCTTACTCCCTCGTTTGTGAATCCCCCTCTCCACTATCTTTAAACATTTTTTTTTCCGGCAACTTATATTTCTTGAATTGGTATTGCCTATCTCGCTATCTCTTTTCTCACTCTTTCTATCAGGGAGTTTAAGTTGTTTTAGTCGGTAACGCCCTTCTGGTAACTCCAACACTACCCACCGATAAGTGTCTATAAAAAATATCGTAGACAAAAAAAATATAATCTACGTTTACAATTATTTATACAGTAATTAATTAAAAATCTAAATAATGTATTAAAGCATTGTTTAAAATAAAAGTAGGTTATAAATGAGGATTAAAATAAAAATAAATATAACAGTTATATGTGGTTTTTAAATATTTTATTCATATAATTAGTTTAAATAACACTTTTATTATAGAATAACAAATGCGTATGTGTGCGTGTACGTGCGCACACGCACGCACACACAAACACACAATTATGAAAACTTAATGTCATTTTAAAAAAGATTAAATAAGATAAAAAGAGGGAATAAAAATAATAAAAAATATTTACTAAAAAAATTCTATACCGGAGGACATTTGTACCAATTCTTACACTGCAAAATTGTAATATTGTTAGATTAATTGATATAATATATTTTATATAAAATTTTTTTGGTATGTACAAGGTTTCTTAGATATAAATTTTTATTAAAATCTTAGAAATATTAAAAATATTTGATAAAAAAAGTTGAAATCTAATTTTCAAAATAATTTTGCAATATTGACACAAATTTTTAATTGGAGTATTTGTATATACAAATTCAAACCTTTAAATATCATATTTTTAAGTAATCGGTACAGACTGTTCTTCACTAAATAATTAATAGATATTATTTTAATTTTGTAGAATAAAACTAAAAATAAACTTTTCTATAATTCTCCATTAAAGAGCTTTTTGTCAAATAAAAATTCTCCTAATGGCCCATGCGATTCCATCATTTTTCCCAATGTTGAGATTTTCCCTGCAAGGTCTCTTTGACCCTTGTACTGTTCATCCAAGAAGTCTCCTGTGAGATAATCTACCAACTACAATACAAACATTATTTCAAAATTTATATTTTAATTCTATGAAATAAATTTTTAACTTATATTTTTAATTAATTTATTGATATTTATGTTATAAAATTAGATATATATAGTTATAAAATGAATCCATTACAGTCATATATTTTGAAAAAATAATAAATTTTTTAAAACAAAACAAAAATTAAATTTAAAGTCTTTTATAAAATAAATTAAAACAATTATATTAATTATTTTAACCAATATTAATTACCAACAAGTTTTTATTAGTTTATATTGACATAGATTTTTATAACAATGAATAAAAATTTATATATACATTTATAATTAGTTTTTTTTAGTACATATTACTTAATAAATAATTTTAATATAATAATAAAAAAATTTAATAATCTACTAAAATGAATATTTTTTTATCATAAACATCAAGATGTAAGGCATCGTCAGATTTGTTATCTGTTATAGGTAATCTTATCAATTGTATACCTATTAAGAAGACAATAATTATTTGTTACTCACATGATAATCGTTGAAAGGATTATTTTTAGGTGATTCGCAATTTATAATAATATCACGAATGCTACCAGTTACTTTAGTCTCCAAGTTAAGAGCATCAGTAAGAGCCTCAATACCACTATTCCATTCTTCACGTATTGGTTTTAATGGAAACTTGAGAAGATTGCTCACGTCACTCGTTAACTGTCCGCGCATCAACAAATATTCGATGACCTTTATCGCGTGTTCACGTTCTTCATTTGCGCTATCGATAAAGAATTTACTGAAACCAGGACGATTGACAGAGTCTTGCATAAAATGTGCACCCTAGAATAGAACATGCTGTTTACTTTTTGATTTTTCATATAAAATAATTAAAAGCAATTTAATTTATTAAATCTTTTCTAATTACATAAATTATTTACTAAATAACATTTTTAATAGGAAATTTTAAATCAAATATTAAAAAAATATTGTTATTTAATTAAGTGGAAAATATTTATATATTTTATTTATATAAGAAACAATCAATAAATATACTATAAGAAATTACAAGAACTAAAAACGTTATATTATAGTCACACATTTTTTAATTGTAGAAATATTTTCCTTAACTAGTTCTTATATTTATTCAAAAAATATATAATTTATTTTGTATATAAATTTAATTATCTAAATAAAATAGAATTTTTACAAATTTCAAAGTTTTATGTTTTATTTTACAATAAAAATCCATTTTATATAATGTGTACATTGACTTCTATAATTTTGATAAAATAGTTGATAAAATGAAATTTATCAATTTATTTTTTTATTTTATACATTATTTTATAGTAAAATATTTGATTTTAAATTATTAAAGTAGTACAAAAAAGGCAAAGGACAAAAAGTGATACATTGTTATGAAAAGCTATTGACTGCAAAAAATAAAATAAAAAAATTAGGATATTAAATAAAAAGACAAAAGAGATAGTAACAGCTAATATAGAAATAAATATGAATTGAACATGTATAAATGTACATGGATCTGTACAAAAAATTATTGAAATCGTTGTTATAAATTTTAATTTATATTAATTACTTTTTTTAAAAAAAAATTTAAGATTTCGAAAAAAAAGTAAACGTGTTAAAATTTTTTTACTTTATTTAAACTAAGATAAATTAACTATTTCTTGCTTCTATAATGGTATTCAACATTATTATAATTTATATAAATATAAGCATTTATACATTTATGAACTAATATAATTAAAATTATTTTTAAATTATAAGTCACCACTCTTAAAAATACATTAAAATAAATAAAAAATTGATATATATAAATGTTATTAATATTAAAAAATACTAAATACTATAAAATTTGTTAATAAAATTAATTAAATTTCATATTTTATTACATTTATTACTATTCCTTCAACTTATTAAACTATTTTTAATTTAAAGCAACCGTATAACAATTACAATAAACATAATAAGTAACTCCTATTTCTAGAATAATAAAAAATAATTATGCAATAATAATTTTTTAATCATTTTAAGTAATTTGTTTAATTCATACCATTGCAAAATAAGTCATGGCTGCCTCTATTTCAACTTTTACTTGTGCTTCAAGAATTTTTGTACAAGAACTGTCCATGGTTTTCCATTGTGGTGGAATATTAGTAGGTTTAATAGTACCTAAAATATATATTAACTCCATATATAAATTTATTCTTTTTGCAATATAATAAGACTATTTTCTATTTATATTTTATTTATAATTATTATAAGTAAATAAATTCAGAAAAATTTTAGTTCTCAATAAATATTAATATTTTAAAAATTATTATTAAACTAATCATTAATTTATAATTACAAAACATAAATTATTATTAATACTTATAAATGATTATTTTAATACAATATCTTTGACACATAAAAATTGTAGTAAGAATAGTCTTTAAAAGTTTAATATTTTATTGCCAGTTTTTTATAATAATTATAAAATAAATATAATATTTTCATAATATAATTTTATAATATAATTATAAAGAAAACTAAATAAAAAATACTCAAAAAATTAATAAAAATCATACATAATATTCATTTATAATAAACAAAAATACATCTAATACTCATTAATTTACTTTTGAAAAGAAATTATTTTTATTCCTTAGAATAAATTTTTAGAATGCAATTCATTTAAATTAATAAAATGTTTATTGTTTTTATTTGATAAAATCTTTTGGATAATTTATGAAAATAATAAATAAATATATACTTATCAAATTACTATAATAGATAGATTAATAAATACTCCACCCATTCTACATTATTTATAAATTCATTTTAACTTTATATACAATTTAATATTTAAAATATTTTAGTAATTTCTTTAACATTCATAAAATAATTATGACAAAAACAATTTATAAAATGTAATAAATTTTATGTAATCCAATAAATTGAATAACTTAGTATTAAATATATATTCATTTTCATAAAGAATATTTTAATATTAATTATGAGGTAAATTGTTTATCGATTAAAATAAAACCAAATGCATATTATCAAAAATTCATAAAATTAACTGTTAGTTACTAAAATTTAAAATAAGTCAGCATTATATGAATAATCAGCAACAAAAAATAAAATACTTTTAAAATTAACTTAAAATTAAGAACATTTTCTGTAGTTTTTCTGTAGCAAGTATATTTTTTATGTCATGAGGGCACCAAATAGTTTTCAAAACATTACAATATTAACCAAAAAAACACCTATAATATTTGAAAAAGATCACAATGCAAAATGGATATTCATGAACATAGAGTACACATGCATGCGTATTACTCACATTTGAGATTGTCTGCTGTGCAAAGACAAACGCTTGTCAGCACGAATGCGAGAATGTTGAATCGTTTCATTACGAAGGTTGATATATTGTTATGAATAGTAAAATGAAAGAAAAAAATTTTTTGTATTCGTCAAAAATATCTCGAGATTTAACTCGTTATGAAGCAACCTTTATACACACTGGCATAGAAGGCTCGCTTTAACAATGTCCTCGAGGTAGTCTGGCGGATATGTGGACAGTTTATAATCTCTTGAATCTGAGTCAAATACTACTGTGTTTGGCCATTGGCCAGTTAACAAAACAATGATATTTATTGTATATAACCTCCTTCACAAACGACGAACTTCTTAATGCTATAATAATTGTATTGTACTTTTCACTGATGCTCCTCCAGCATGGAAAAAAATATTCACATGCATGGAAGGGGAAACACATTCAAGAGACATATATTTCTTATCCTGGCGGGATGCGAGGGGAAGTATCACTGGAATATTCTTCGCAGTTGGCACTTACAGCGTTGCCACATTTTTTAAGTATTATTTATAAATGCGTCATACGTATTTAAAATATGAAATCAGAATTTATTTTTTCAAAGCTCTTTGCCTTGTTGGTTTTTTGTCATATTTTTTTTATTATAAAAAAAACACAAATTTTGTGAAAAGCATTCGAGTTTATTTCATTTATAATTATTCATAACACAAATTTTAAATATTAAATAGTATATTAACTATATAATATTAACTAAATAGTATGTTTTAGGCAAACAAACAAAATAAATACATAGTATGGATGTAATTTCATACATTTTTATTTTTATATTTCATAAATTTCAAATAATAATGGACGTTTAAGAATTATATATGTATATATATGTAAGTTCGCTTCATTTTGTATAAATGTTGATACCTTACTGTCAACAACAATAAAAAATCAAATGTTTAATCAAAGGCATTTAAATAAAATAATAAAAAATGAGTGTCTAGAAACAATAAAAAAGTACTCTGAATTCAGTTTTATAAATTTATTTACAATTTAAATTCCTAAAATTAGCATTAAGTTTAATTATTATATGAAATATGTGTTTATACATGTACCAGTGTATGTGTAAAATGTTTTCACTAATTCATTAAAAATATTTTATTATAATTTAAAAATAAATTAATTCAAATATTAAAAATGTGCTATTTGTGATTTAAATTAATTTAAAAGTTGTATAAAGTGTAATATATATATTTTTTCTTTTAAATAAATATATATTATGACATTATTAAACATAAATAAATGAGTATACTTTTACACCCATAAAAGTGATCAAGCTTTTATATGCATATGTATAGTGAAATTCATATTTCTACGGTTCTACAATTATATAAGTTACTTCAATTTTTCTCTTTAATTTAATTAGTGGCAGATGCAAAGCTGTTTTTCCTATTTTTCTTGAGTTTTTTTCTTTCTTCTAAATTCCATTCTTCTTTCCGATTGTTTTTCCTTTTCTCTTTATTAACTACTATCCAACTTTTTTCTTCGTACTCTCATTTGCCCAGTAATCAAAGGATTCCTGGTTACTGATAACCTTCTATAAATAATTATATTTTTTACTAATTCATTCATACACTTTTATTTTTTATTCTTTAAATTCACATACTAATTAAAAATTTTATTTGTTTAATTGTATTAATTAATTCATTAACTATTCAAATATCCATTTGATTAAACAAATTTTAAATTTTAAAAAGTTTGTTTCTAAGAATTTGTTCATTATTCAAAGATTACAGAATATGTCGTGTAAAAAATACTCGTTAAAACAAAATTTTCCCTCTTCTTCAAAAAAGTAAAAAAGTTTGCCTATATAGCTAATCAGCATATTGAATTTTTTGTTTAAAAATCTGTGGAGTGCAAGGTCTCTGTGCCTTAATTTTTTACCATTGTAAGTTCTGAAGACAAAGGGGAAAATTAAATAAATTAGTAGCTTCAACTTAATATTATAAATGCAAAAAATGACAAGCTATAATATATCTTATAATTTACCATGTATTTAATTATATTTATATAATTAGTATTTTTTTGTTTTTATGTGTTAAACAGTAATATTGTTTTAAAAATTAATTAACAATTCTTGCAAAGTACTGAACATGTATTATACAATATAATTCTATTATATTATACATTAACTGGTATTTTTTTTCTTAGCTTTAATTAACTTGAATTTTTATAACTTTATATTAAAAAATATTATCAAAATAAAAACTTTTGATGATACATTACATAAATTTTAATATATATATAAAAATATTTAAATTTTATTGAATTTTTTACTTTCCAAATTATAAATTATGTTAATTACATATGAAAAATAAACCTTTTTTTAGACTGTTAAGACACTTAAAAAAGTTTTTTTTTCAGATTCAATCAAAATATGAATTAAATATTATAAAATACAGAATAAAAAGATTGTATTTTGTTTCGAAAAATTTTTAAATAAATTTTTTAATTTTAATATATTATCTCTATTAAATCTTGAATTTATATAATTATATAGTTTATGAATTATAGATGAATATTATATTTTTAAAAATATAATATAACATAAATTTTTACAATTAAAAATTATTTCGAATATAATATATTTAATTTTATAAGAAATAAGATTATCATAAATTTGATAATATGAATAACTAATTATTTTTTCATATATTTTCTATAAATATACAGTTGTAAATCTCATATTTCTATTTTAGTTATATTAATTATGCATATACGTAAAAATGCTGAAAAAAATTTGTACTTTTACATTCAAATAACAAAATTGTTCTTTTTTTTCTTTATATTAAAAACTTTTTTAGAAATACAAATAATAGATTGAAAAATGATATTATAGATATTAAACTGTTTTTATTTTTGAAGTTATTATTCCTGTAATGACATGTATATCATACGAAGAACCAACTATGGTTAATTATTAGAAAATTAAAGTAATATATATGTTAACTTGATGATGATTAATATTATCGAAAACTAATATTTAGCATTTTAATTATAACATCGTTTTAAAAATAACAAATAAACATTTGTCTTAAATTGAGAATTATCGATAGTTGTGAATAATAATTAATTTATATATTCATTTACATATTATTTATTAATATATATGATTATATATTATTATTCACATATAATTAGAAAAAATTTTAAATTATTACTTACAAAGAGAATAAGAATACACAAATAAAATAGAAATAAATGTAATTAAAATTCATTAAATAAAGTTATTTTATGAATACTTAATTGGAAAAGAAGATCAAAAATATTCTTATTTGCCCTTTTTTTATGAGCCATAAAATTTCTTTATTAAAATTATTAAAGCAATATATAGTTCATTGTTTTATAATAAGTGTTTAGAGATAATAAGCATTTTAAGATCATTTACATAAACATTTTGTAAATAAATATAAAACCATACGATTGCATCCATTGCACCTTAATAAAAATAAATAAAATATAAACAACTGTTTATTCATAACAAGTAAATTTAATTTGTTGAAAAAATTAAGAAAATACAAAATTAATTTATTGTTATAAATAGACATTTACTAAAGTATAATCATGCAAGCATCAGTCAAAATATAATAAAAAGTATTACATATTAAATATGAAAATAAATCAACATTTTGAAATAAAATAATAAATAAGAATATGTCTAATTCTTCATTTTTTATTCCATCGTTCATTTACATTATTTAAAATTTAATAAATATCAGATAATACTTGTAACGATTTTTTAATAATTGAATAATTTTTTATTTCCACAAAATTGATAATAAAAAAATAAACAAAAAAATTTGATTAGTATTTTTCATTTTAATTCAATATAATTTCACAAGATTATGACACATTATGAAAATCTACGCAACAAGCTGATAGTGATATTTATGACGAAAAATAATTAGTCACAGAGTTTTTAATGAGTTTTAAATTGTATATTAGTCGTGATATGCGAAATTATATCAGTTAACGCTTTTGTCGATCGGAATCATTGTCAACACACATTATCACAAAAAAAATAGTGATCGTATCCGTTAAAGAAAAAATTCCGAAACTACCCAACAAGTTAGGAAAGTTCGGAATTTCCAGTATCATTATTTGAATACAAGTACAACTCGTAAATAATTTAATGATAACGAGATCATTTTAGAAATCTGGCAATACCGCATCAAACACATGCGCAAATATTGGCTAGCAACTACAATCTGCTCTCATGACATGATCGGCTGAAACGCAACAGCAGCACTGTCGTGTTTCTTCATTGTTTAGCTTGGCGTCGAAGCGAGAGTATTCACGCATTTTGCTAAACATACCAAATTATCGTAAGTATCTTATACAATGAATTACTATAAAGACTTGATTTACTTATTAGTTTTTTATTTAAACAAAATTATACAATTTTATGAAAAGAAGGAAACAATTTGAATGTGGAAAGCTCGAAATTTATAACAAATACTTTAAGTGTTATTTGCACAGAAAACGTTAACTCATAAATTCAACTATTTTTTGAGTGGCTTTACTAACGTCTTTATTTTTTTATTGACGCCTGCTTTTACTTGTAACGTAATGTGTGTCAAAAGAGACACGCAGTATGTGCTTCGTGTACATATCGTTTGATAAGATTCAATTTTTCGAGATTAAAGAATGAATATGTTGTTCACTTATTTTTGTAAAATAATCAATTTTATAAATTGTATTTTATAATAACAATATTAAATAATCTAAATATCACGTGAAATTTGAATAAATTACTTTTAACTAAATTCTTTGTGATCAATAAATAGATCTGAGGTTATTCACTTTTTAGAAAAACTTATTAATATATTAATATTTTATTTAAATAATGATAAATCTATGGTAAATTATATTGGTAAATAATGGTAAACTAAATATTTCAATTTTTTAAGTAAGTAGAGATTTTTATGTAGAAATAATGCATTTATAACTTAATATAACATTTTTGATAAATACAGATTCCTTGTAGTATGGTATATAATATGGGTATACTGTTATATGAATTTTTTAAATAAACCGTCATTGTTTTTATAAATTTGTCATTTACATTGTAGTTTTAAAATCAAATTTAAACATATATTTACTTTTATTTTTTTTGATTATATATATAAAAAATATATACAATAATAGCATACTTATATTTAAAAATTAATTAATAAAAAATAAAATTTTATTTTCCTTGCAGCAGAAATGTATACATTAGGAATTTTATGTGCTTTGCTATTAAGCACTAATGCAGAATTTTGTTATAATGACGTTGAGGATGCATGCAGTCCAAAACTTACACCGATGTTAACAGGTAACTATTAAAATTAACAATTTTATTTAATTTTTTACTACATAATTTAAAACTAATTTTTTCTTTTTTATAATAAATAATTATATTAATTTTAAACAAGTTTTAAATGTGTTAATAATTCTTACATAAATATATAATTCAAATATTAATATTTTGTAGATAATCCAACACTGCCTAATTGTAATGCAAAGTATGGAGGTATTGATGCTTTGGAAACTGAACTTCAAGCTTTTGCAAATAGTCATATTGAAACTAGTTTTGAATTTTTGTTAATGTCAACTCATTTTGGTAACTATGAATCAAATCGTGATGGATTTAAAGGTCTTTATAGAAAACTATCTGATAGTGCATGGGAAAAATCAATTAATATAATCAAGTATATTGCTCAAAGGGGTGGTAAAATGAACTTCAATCAACTTCCACATTTTAAGAAAAATGTAAATTTATCTTTATTACTTTTTTAAAATTGCAAGAAAAGAAAAAATTACTGTATAAAACAAAAAAAAATATTTATCATCAAAAAATTATGTAAATTTTATATTGATTTCATGTTTATTTTGTCATACACAAACTTTTTAAAATGTAAATACAGTAATTTATTTTTATTATATAGCATTCATCTTAATGTCTATAAAAAATAATCATAAACATACATAATTTAATCAACCAATACAAATTTAAATAATATGTTACATTTACTATTACAAAAAATGACTTAAATCATATTTTTAAAGTTTTTTTCTATTGGTCATAACATTTATTTATAACCACTAAGGTATATTCGTTTTTTTTTTTTTTTTAAATAAATGGTAACTCAAAATAACTTAGTGTACATCTTATATGGTGTACTAAGAAAGTATCCAAACTAAATTTTATTTTTTCTAATCGACTATTTGTCATAGTATTTTGGGGGGAAAAAATGTGCAGAAAAGTTTTTTCTATTTTATTTTTTATTACAATTAGTAAAAGAAACAGCATTTATTTTCATATAAAGCATGTTTTTTAATCTTGTAACATGGCACAATGTACCGATTGGTAGAGTAATTTTAGGAAGTAAAATTTTGTTTATGACTCGATAAAAACATTGTTTTTAAAATATTTAATAAAAACTTTTAAATGTTAAAAAAGGTCTTTAAACGTAATTGTACATGTAAATGATAATTATAAAATAGGCACAAGGCTTTTAAGGAAAGCTGGAAGGATGTCAGGAATGAGGTCTATTCTGGATGCTGAAAAACTGACCGATTCGATACTAATGTCTAGCGTGTGCACAAAAATTTAAGTTCAAACCATCCTTTAATTATCAGAGCAATCAATGGCATGCTGAATTTATCAATATTTGCATACAGTTTCTCATAAAGACTTTTTTAACATTTAAAATTCACTATAGGGTTTTCACAAATCCACAAAAACATTACATCGTGTATAGATGTTCAAGTGGTGTTCCATGATTGAAAAACAGGCTTTTCATGAAGATAAATACCACTGCTCCTAATAATCATAAAAAAAGTAAAACAGTAAAAACTTCCCTGCATATTTTCTCAAAACAGTAGTCGAGTTAGAAACAATAAAATTTAATTTTGATACTTTTATAACATATCACACATATTAAAAAAAATATCAAATTAAAATATAATTCATTTTGTATTGCATCTTAAATAACCAATTTTTCATTTAAAATTTCATTTTCATGCTTATTAACATTTTTATACTGAAAAATAATAAAATTAAATAATTAAAATAATAATTAATAATTAAATAATGTACACATAAACATATTTACTACATAAAAATCTATATAACGTTTTATTAACTTTATATTTAATTATTTTTTATTTTTAAACAAAATATTTAATTATTAAATATTATAGTGTAATAAGTTTGTTAAAGTTTTAAATTAAGTTTTTTTTAATTATAAACTAAACATATAAAAAAAATATTATTGAAATCATATATTATCTTATTATTATTAGTCATCATATTATTGAAATTAGATTAAGATTTTTGTATATTATATAAAAAAAAAACTTTATAAAAAATGTTATTAATTTTAGGGCAAAGACTCTCGTGTTCTGGAATTAAATGAGCTACACAGTCTAGCTAAGGCTCTTGATTCTCAAAAACAATTAGCTGCTGAAGCTCTTCGTCTACACACTCAAGCAAAACATCATCAAGATGCTGCAGTAGCTCATTATCTCGAAGAAGAGTTTTTAGAACCCCAATCTCAAGTTGTGCGTACACTGGCCGGACACGCGTCTGATCTTAAAAATTTACTCAATCGGGACGCACCAATTGCTGTATTTATGTTTGACGAATACCTTCAAAAATCTCTATAAAAATTTTTTGAAGAAATCTTGTTATATAATAATTATATTGATTCTATATTTCATAGCATTCAAATTTATTTAATCTAATAATAAGTTATATAGTCATGTACAAAATAAGTTTAAGTACAAAAATTTATTAAAAATATATTTTAAAATTTTATGGCAAATAATTTATTGGTTTATTGTTATATTTTAATTTCTTAAATTCTACACAGCAATATAGAATTGTATATACATATATACATACATACATATCTCCAAATATATTTAAATTATTGTATAAATTGTTTGTACTTTTTTAAAATAATTTTTATAATCAGAATAAATTATATTAATAGGGTAATACATTTTTTGTGGGACAGTAGTGAGTATCAAGAACAATATCATTTTTAAATAATTTAATTTATATAAAAGTCAATCTACTTTTTTCTATATTTTATACTATATTATTAGAAAAATTATATTATATTATTTAGAAAAATTGAGTAGTAAATTAGGTAAATATAAACAATACTTATGAGTTGTATAAGTAACACATGTGTTTTTTGCAAAACCACATCTATGCATCCTTATGAATTCATAACTAAATTAAAAATGAATAATATATAATATAAGAAACACAATTATAAAATAGAAAACTCATAATTTTATTTGTATAGAAAAAGACTATAATTATAATTCATTTAATGTGATTAAATTTTTAATGAAAACTAAAAATACTTGAAAAAGTATGAAATATATTAAAGATAACTAAATAATATATACAAATAATCCAACTAATAAATACTTTTTTTTTCAAAAAAATAGAACAAAATTAAATATAAATTACAAAATTGTTTTAAAAAAAATATTTATTCATAATTGGTAAAACTAGATTGTGCAAATACTTATGCAACCCTATATATCAATACAAAATATTTTTTTTACTTATTTAATAAAATATTAATATTATTTAATCAAGACTATATTACATCATAAAAATATATTTTCTTAATAGTCCTCTTTATTAATCCACTGAAATTGTTTGATGTTTAAATATATATTCCATAGGTATAAATGAAAGAGGAAATTATGATTTCATTATTAAAGAAGTTTTTACATATGAATTGCATTGAACATGAAATTTTACACTAATTAAACTTAATATCTCATAAAATATGATCTAACACACCTTATATATAGATTGAAAAAGAAAACTAATCCATATATATGTATCAAGAAATACTATTTTAAATTACTTTACATTTTAATTAATATTTTTAATTTTTCAAGATTTTTATTTATCAAAAAAAATTAATTTATACAACTATGTCTTAAACTATTAAATTTATAAAATAAAACACAACTTAAAAAGCTATATTACTAAATATTAAAAGAATAATAATAATGTTATTGTTGTAACCAAAGATTGTGAATAAGCTGTATGTTAAATAGAAGAAGCAAAAATATTAGATAAAATGTTCTTTTTCTATCTCGCACTTCCAGTTCATTATTAGTGTCTAATAGGTTCAGAGTAAGATATAATAAAAAATTCTTGGAGAGATTGCTGATAAGCATATAAGCATTTGGAGCCAATTTGGAATATTTCAGTAATATCCTGAAATAAACCAAGATAAGATAAAAAATTCTAATCCTAACAATCGTCCAAAGTATAAGCTACGTGCGTCGTCCGAAACTTCCGTCGTGTGCGACCCGCCATGTTAGCTCACGTGCCGGCATCCTTCGAAATTGGACCCCACATAGAGATTTAACCTATAGGGACGCCCGTAATTGCCATTCGTCGCAGTAGCCTGTGCACTTGCACAGTCTCTACGCGTGGACTCGCGACGCGTAACCAATCCCCATCCCGATTTTCCCTTGTCACCCTATCACAACGCCTGGTAGTGAACTGACCAACTATCGTGCGCCGTGGTCGTGGACACACCGAGTGCTTTAGCCTCAGCAGCATAACGCTTCGGGCCTTTCTTTCGATAGCTTCGTTTTCCTAACCTTTCTGCTACTGCTCACGTCTACGTGTCAATATCACCTTTCTCAAATTTTTCCGCTACTCACGTTTATGTGTCGATCCAATCCTCAAAAGTTTTATTGCTTGCTGTTGAACTTTCCTCACTCATCTGAAATATTGTACACCCTATAAAAGTTCTGCATTCGTACAATTTACACGATAGTGTCTGCAGTCCACTGCCTTGGGTTGTAGAGAGCCTTCCTTGTTTCAAAGGCCGTTTGTCACAAGCTCTCGAAGCATCCTTCCTTTCATCCCGTTGAAAACATCCCTGATAAAAACTGGTATCACGTTCTCATCTTCGCTATATATATTTACGTCGTTATCCATCTCGCTTTTCCATCATACCGTCGGATTAATTATCGATAAAAATCCATTTTCGTACACATTATTTAGCTGTCTGAAAACTAATTTTGCATGTTTAAATTAATGTAAAATAATTATGTAAACTCAATTACTATAAATTCAGATAGTACTGAACTTGTGTATCTGTTCAGGGTGTAATTGTTACTGTCCGTGACACGCCTGGCTGTCACCGTTTCGAGTAGACATCTTGGTCAAATCACAACTTAATTTTTAAACAATAATTTATTATTGATTTTGTTCCGGGATTTGTCGTTCTGCGTGGCGACTCACTAATTACAAATATTCCAATTAAAACTGAATTTAAATCAAAGTGTATTGTTTAACGATAATAACGAAGGTGTTGTTGTATTTTTGTTAGAGAGCTGACCATTAAAGGACACCTTCTGATGATATTTATTCTATTCTTTGTGCTTTATTGACTATACTCAGTGAGCAACGATTCGCACTCCTGGCAAACTAGTTGCCGCTTGTCCCGGCGTTCTAAATTTCTATCATTTTTTTTAACGAGCGCTCGACTCACCCCTTTACCCATGATAGGACAACGGAGTCATCTCGTTACATTACAAATAAATAGCTGTTCTTATGTGAAAATAATATATAAATATGAAATTAGCGCATCAATAGTTTATTCATAATTTATTTGTTAAAAAGACATATTTGTAAATTTACAATGTTATTTAATTGCTATAAAACAAGCTCCACCAAGTACGTACAATTTTTGTAGATTCATTGTAACACTAAGAAAAATAAGTTATAAAAAAGTGAAATTTTTTATTATTTTTTATCTTTAAAATTTTTTGAAAAGTTTTTATTTAATTAACAAATATATTTTGAGGCAGAAAATAATCATTATTGTCATTAAATTTTTCTTCATTAAGAGGACCATTAAAATACATTTCTTAAGCTTTTTTCATAATGTAAATATGTTTATAATTTGTTTTCTAATTAACATAAAAACTTTTCGAGGTTTGCAGGAACAGTAATACATATATATATGAATTATATAAAGTTCAATATAAAGCTAAATAAATTTTTATTTTAAATATATATATATTTTTTACACATTCTTACTATTTCGCATGGGGAAAGAACATACCATTTTAAATTTGATAAGAAAGAAAATTGAGTTAATACAATTTCTTCATCCGAGGTTTAATTTTCGAGATATAAGCACTTGTTTGGGGAAAAACAGGTCTTTTTTGTTTTAATAATTTAATCACATACTCGCCAGTAGTTTCCATGCAGCATAGCGATATTTTTTTACAACAGATTGCATTGAATCGATTTAAAAAAATATCGACTATTGCATAAAATTTTTGATTTTGAATCAAAATGATCGGACTAATAGCGGTGTGAAGAAAATTTTATCGAAATTTTATTTAAATATAAAACGCTTTTATATTTAAACATAATAAGCGAGTTTATTTAATGTAGCATGCATTGCAGAAGACACCGTTACTTTGAGTACAAGCATCTTCTTGTTTGTTGTTGACGCCGCGTCTCTGAATCTTATTTATTATTGTTTTATTACTTTGTGTATTTTGCAAGTGTGTTGAATTGGTAATTTATATAATTATAAATAAATTATTTTAATTAAATATTGATGAGCATTACAATTTTTTTTATTTATTTCATCGATACATAGATTATTTCTTAGAAATTTATATTATTTTTAAATATATTTTTATATTGTTATATAAACATATGCACATGTATACAAGAAAGACCGCCATTTTACCGATATATCACAAATCTTTCAATTTTAACCTAAAGTTAGTGCTTATAAGATTTTGGTCATATTTGCATAAATATTGAAATGTTCTTGAAGCTATTAATTTGAAATGTAACTCAGTTGATCACATTTTTTCGCTTCTAAAAAAGCTATTATGATATGGATTGCTTTCTTATATTCGAATTGGATCTGTGCGAATTGACGCGTGTTTCAATGTATTCGCGTGTATTAATTTAAATCGATTTTTAATTTTAATTTTTATATTTACGTCGTCCAGTACTTCTATAATTTCGTATAGGACCAGGTACTCTCCATCCAACTTCGAGGTGCGCCTGACTTTAAAATTTATACAAAGTCTCTTGCCTCGAATTTTGTTAATTTAACATACTATTAGAGTATATTTTATATTGCTTTTTAGATTTTTCTAAAATTGACATTACCTATGACTATGTATAAGCTAAACACTATGCCAAATCGTTAATCTTGCGGAATACTTTGTTTGTGAGTCCGGGCGGAATTTGAGCTTTTTTATCGAAACAAGCTTAGTAAGAAGCGTGTTTATTTGTTTCATATAATTAAGTATTATAGAAAAAAAATGCAAAATGTGATCCACTAATCCCACGAAGTATCTAAGCAATAATGTTTCAAATATTGTTTAAAGGCATGGTAAGATTCAAGGGATTTTAACGGGTTTTGACGCAATGTTCAATGTTATATGTTTTATTCTAAAAATGTTGCTAATTTCTTTCATTGTTATACTATAAAAATTTCAACCTTGATAAGTTTAATTTTAGGGCATCTGTAACGTGCAGTAGGGCAATATTACAGGTATTCATGGTGAACACGGAGAAGTTATGGAGTATAATGGAGAAGGAAAAAATTGACCCACAAATCATAGACAGAATTAAGGATATTTACAGAGATACGAAATGCATAGTGAAAGCAAATGAAAAATACTCAGGGGAATTTAACACCAATAGAGGAATTAGGCAGGGATGCTGCCTAAGCCCGACCCTCTTCAATATATACAGTGCTGGGCTTGAAGATATGCTGGAGAAAGGCAGAGTAGGAGGTATACTAGTGGGAAAAAGAAGATTTTGGTCATTGGTCTACGCGGATGACGTGGTGATGCTAGCTGAGAACAAAGAGACAATGCAAATAATTATGCACACGCTGAAAAGGTTCCTGGAGAGCAGAGAAATGATTATGAACACAAATAAGACGAAGATGATGATATTCGAGAGAGATAAGAGAGATAACGAACAAGAATGGAAGTGGAAAGGAAGAAATATAGAAAGTGTGGAAAGTTTCAGATACCTTGGCTTAATATTCAACAGAAAAGGGAACTACAGAGAGCATTTAGAAGAAAGGAAACAAAGGGAATGGTTGTTGCAAAGAAAACATGGAGCCTGGGGGAAAGAAGATGCGCCGGTGATTACCGCATAAGTAAAAAAACTCTTCGAATACCTAGTCGGCGAGGTAACAAGCTACGGTACAGAAATTTAGGGTATGGAGGAGACGAAAGATATGGAAAAAATAAAGACAAGTTACCTCAGATGGACGCTAGGCCTAGATTACTGTACCCCGGGGTATATTATATACGAAGAGACGAAGGAAAGAAAAATGTAGGAAAATTGGAAAATTAGAGCCTTAAAGCTACAAGAAAAAATAGAGAGAATGGACGAGAATAGATTAATAAGGTGTTGCCTCGAGGAAAAAAAACAGGAGTAAAAAGAAAGAAGAACAACTGACTTGATCGAAAAATGGCTGAACGGTATTGGGCTTAGCCGCAGACAAATAGAAATATGGAACGAGAAAGGAAAAAATAAATGGGGGGAAATTAAAAGAAGAGAAGAAGACATAGAAAGACAAAAGAGATATAGGAGAATAAAACAAGCAATATACAACAAGGCATACAAGAAGATAATGACTTTAGAACTACCGGAATACCTAAAGAAAGGAAAGAAGATAAAAGATATTAGAGCAGTGGCGAAGATAAGGTGTGGTAGCATCATGGAAAATAACAAGTATTGGTTCAAAGAAGAAGAAAGTATATGCAAACTATGCAAAGAGGAAGAGGGGAGCTGGGCGCATCTACTGGAGCGATGTAAAATGGTAAAAGGAACAATAGATAAAATAGGAGAGCAGAGAGGATGGAATGACAAAAAGGTAATAAAAGAATTCAAGAATAGAAGAGAGAACCAGGTGATCAGGAAAATAGTTAAAGAAATAATAAAAGAAAAAGGAAAATATAAATAAGGTACTATAGATGATAATAAGAATTGAGGGAACAATAAGACTGGATGTATAAAGTAAGATAATTAGAACATATAATGCTGTAAATGATGTACATAATATAATATATAATATAGCGTTAATTATAAGGCAAACAACACTATAAAAAACATGTACAAAGTCCGCTCCCGGGCCGAAAGGCTGGAATCTCTATTTAATAAATAAATAAAAAATACAGGTATTCATGTTAATGAGAGGTAGTTTTGTCTACAAATTTGGTTAGGCAATACGAAGTTAATAGATATTTATTTCCTGGCTCTGTTATGATTAAGAGTCTTAATATGTCCAATTGTAATTTATTTGTGTATCTGTAATTATTATGGGTAATTGCGTTTTAATTTTAATTTATTTCGTTCGTAACTTTCGCAAAATTTCACATATTCATAAATATTATGCTTCATTCCTACCTAATATAAGTTGATTTTTATATTTTTATAGATTTTACTTATGTCTTAATGGCTGACTTTCACCGAATCATGAAATTATTTTATCATACCCATCTTTACATCTTCGTCCAGAAGATGAATATGATTTTTGCAAATTATAAACTTATAATACCATTATTAAATATAATAATTAAATAATTTTCAAATTTTTTTTCATCTATTAGCTCGATACCGTTATTATTTTAGGATGCTCATGCTCGTTTCCACCTGAGATAAAAATGATGAACAAAAGTAATATGCATATCTATTAATATAAAAAATATTGTACAAATATATCTATTGATATAGTTTACCATATATATATTTATTTATGTACGACATTTGCATACACATATGAACTGAATTCAACACACACTTTTGAAAATTAAATGTGTTTATCGTTTTATATCTATTTTAAACTGTTTAAATGAATTGATTTTAAAAACAAAAAAGTCGTAACCGTAACAGTTATAATATTTTCCAAAAATATGAATAGTCAAAACAGAAAATTTATATTTATGTTAATATAAACATTTTTCCATATAAAAACTAAAATTAAGAATTATATATATTATATACAATTCATTTAATCATTTTATTCATTTAATGTTTATAAAAATCATTGAAATATATTACTTATTTATTTACAAAAATATATTTATATTATTCCTAATCGATATGAAAAATACAAATACAGAATTGGTTCTTTGCAGAGCACAAAAAGGCAATGAAGGATTTTCCAAGATACTGCATTAGAACAATGCATAATGACTTTTGGAAAGCATTAGATCTTTTTTAAATAAGACATACTTTTTTTATCACTTTCATTTCATGACATTTTTGGATTTAATTTAAAACGATTGAATTTAAATTTGACTAAATGTTTTAGAATTTTTGATTTACGTAAGATTTTTGGGACTATGAAATGAGATTACTAATGCTTGAGGAGAATCTCTCCATAATTTCCTCGATTTCACTAGAGTTGAAAGGGGAGCGACAATTGAAAGGATGATTCCTGAGTAAGATCTAAGTTTTAGTTAATTGGTCTCACTACGAGCGAGAATACATAGTTCGTATTGAGGAAAATCACACATCACCTGGAAATGATCCGAGGAAAATGCTTAGATCAAACTGCTTGAACATCCCGATAGGTGGCAATTTTATTGAAAATGAAAAAAACAATGGTTTGAGTTACTCTGGTAGGATTTTGGAGAGTCACGATTTAAAGGTTTTTAGAGTTGGAGAAATGGAGGAGTCTTAAGTCGCGGTCATTATAGGTTGGTCAGTCTCAAGTTAAATGCCGGGCATTGACATCGCTGGCTTCGATCGTACGAAAATGACTTTTAGCAAAAACAGTTTTTAAGTAGATGAAATACATGTAACATGAAGAAGAATAGAAGATGAAGACTTGAGTAAGGGAGTAATCTGAAAATTTTCCAACTGCATCTGCTTCTGCTGAGATCATTAGTATTTTTTTCGCAGGAATGGGGGAAGCCAGTGTAGAGAGTAAAAAACATCTTAACATCCAAAGGTGGGTAGTATCGGACTTATCAAACATTGCCATTGACACTATCGATTAAAAACCCTTCTACTGAGATAAAGCGGGCGAAAAAGAAGAAAAAGGGGGTTGAGATTACTAAACCGAAGGTTATTCATTCGTTATTATTCATCTCGGAAAATTTAAGCAAGGAAGAAATTAAGAGGAAGAAAAATTAGGATTGAACGAAAAAAAGAACACAGAAAGAGAAGACGAGCGTAGACCTGCAAAGTTAAATGGCTATAATATGAAAAACGTGAAGAATGCGAATTCGATACTCAGAATATAAAAATAAATATTACAATCATTAAGGGGCCAAGGTACAGGGTCTTCGGATCCGATCATACTGCTTAAGTTTACAGTCTCCCAGGACCCTGATTAATGGGTTGGAGTGAATTTTGACCGCGAGGTTGAACTTGGAGGCAAGTTCGTGAGCATATTTGCCTAAGGGTGAGATTCTGGTTTCTTTATAGATCTGAGCTATATGGATGAACTAGGCTGTAGTTAAAGCATGATTGGAGAATCTTATTGTTGGTACTTCAGAATATATTCAGATTTTTAGAGACTCCTGAGATAGAGAGAATATATGAAATTATTCCACGAATCATAGCATTGAAGGCTAGTTATTTGAGTTGTTTCAAGATTTTAGAGTTTTTATAGAAGGGAATAAATCTGGGCCGCGATGATCTTGTTTCTAGCATGCTGAATTTGCTTGTTCCAAGAGAAAAATTTGTCAAAGTAACTACCGAGATATTTCACCTTTGGAGAGCAAGGGAAAAGATTCCGAAGAAGATTGATTTCTGAAGAGGATGGTATCTTTTCAGTAAAGAGGATGGCCTTGGATATCTAAGCATTTATTGAGAATTGCCAAGAATGAAGCCACTTGACGATAACCGAGATGGCTTTGTTAATTCTGGATACATCATGGAGATGCTGGCTCGAATCTAGAATAGCGAGGTCATCCACATATGACGCGATGATGAGAAGGTAAATATTGGGGAAAACACTCAGATATATGTTGAAGAGAACTGGGCTAAGTCTTAAGCCTCGAGAGACCCCAGACAATACTTGCATTTCTTCTGATTGAGAAAAGACACACTTTACTTGTATAGTTCTGGATTTGAGATATGATCTGATGATATCGATTAGATACGGAGAAAAGTCTAGAAAAATCATTTCAAAGATAATCCTTTTATACTAGATAATGTTGAATGCTTATCTGATATCTAGAAGGAACAAAGCTGAGATATATCCTCGGTTGAATATATCAACGTTGAGATCGGAGATCCTCAGAATCTGATGATGAGATTCTGAGATTCCTTATTGAGGACTTTAGAATAGACATGGTAGCTTGCTCAGTCATCCCTTGAGCAGTTGACATATAGGGATTTGTTTTTGGAATTGTCTTTTTTGGGGCGTGTAGGGGAGGTATGTCCTCGAGTACAGAAGGCACAACACCAGCTTGAAGAGCAGTAACTCGCAGTATGATGAAATTTAAGGCATCTTCTGCACTGCGGAATAAGTTTTAATCTATGCTTCTGTTTGACCATAACGTTCAAAAGATCAATTTTCTTCAAGTCTAAGATTTTTTGATAATTAAGTTCGGATTTGTTGAGATGAACCTTAATAACAGGAAACCCTTTTTGTTTAAGGTAGGAGAGGATATCCTGTTCCGGGAGGTCTTCGTGTACTTTTGGAATAACAACTACAAGGTCATGGTTCTCCTATAGCTGATTTGTGAAATATTTAAGCTTCTGATTGCTTAGAAGCTTGGTTAGACCTCTGAAGTCATCAGAATTGGATAAATATATTAGAACCGAGTATGTCGCAACAATAATGTGTCCCGGGGGCGAAGAGCGAATTAAACTCGACCGGATCTTAATTCAGTCCGCTTTATTCCATAAAATAATGGGGGAGTGGTAGATGTGCTGAAGCGGTAGGACTAGGTTTAGCTACACAAACCCCATGGTAAATGATATTAATGAAGTTATTATTATTTAAAGTTTTATTGGAGTAATTGGTGGAATACTACATTTGAGAAGAAGATCGCGAAACCAACCTTTTTGTCTCACGATCACTCATTTGAGACTCAGAATAGTTTTTAGATTTACGAGAACGACGTTTCCGTTCCTCCACAACAGTAAACCGTCTCCTGTGGGAAGACGAATTGGAAAGAGGGTGGAAAAAAATAAAGAGCTTTGAGTCTCTCAATCAATCCGAAGAGTATGCCTATAAGCTTGTCTTGAGACAGTGATTTTAAGTTCTTCGGGATTTTTATAAGTAATAATTAATGTTATACATTACTAAATAGGCCAATTATATTTGGATTGAAAAAACCGTTTGCGAAGGTGAAACTGTAGAGGAATCAAAGCCTTAGTTACTGAATGGCACTAAAGATTGAACACTGATGACTTGCGTGTCTGTGGAATCGAGGCACTCTCACGCGAGGGCTGTGTCCGTGTGTAAAAGAATTATTGTAAATATGTGTGTGTGTCTCTATGTTTATATTATGTGAATGTAGAATTATGTAGGATGGTATGTAAGTGTTATAAAAATAATTAAAAATATATAATAAAATATATCAGTTATGACATATTACGTTTCATACCTTAAGAGTATTGAAACTCAAGGTGTGAGAGCGAAAGACATGAGGTCAAGATGATGTGAAAATTATTATGTATGTACGTGCACAATTTCAAGAAATTCCGAGGATCGAACGGCCGCGATTATATAAAGTGTTGAGGTGACTGTTTTATAGTTGTTTGCCAGTGAGACCATTAGAATTCCAAATACCACGTATGTTAATAATTTTATTAAAATGATTTAACTAGAAATAATAAAAAATTAATCCCGCGCTATGTGGTGGTCAATGTTCGGCGCTTTCTCTCGCCGTCAGAAGCTGACGGTAAAAAAGAGTATTCGTTTTCGTTCTTTCGCCTATTGTTGTAAAGCACGATTCTTGTGCCTGTTAATTGGTGATCTGAGAATCCCCTCGTCTGGTTTTGCACGTGTATTTTAGTGTGTATATGTGTATATAGTTGCACGAAAGGTATACCCACGCGAGCACAGGCTATTCTCCACAGCTTTGGGAGACACATCAGCCCCAGCGAGCCAATCACCCGGTGATCTACGTATCCCGGTGCGGCACCTTCACGACGACGAGGACGCAGCCGAGTGAGGAATCCGAACGTGACTCCTCCACCGCAGCGCACAACCTTATATATGTGTAAGCAAATCTCAGGCTTTTTCCCCTCGAGAGAATGAGCGAAAGAAATAAATACAAGTCTTTATTTCTTTGCATCATCCTTTCATTATCATTAAGCTACAAAAAAAGGATTTTCATCCATGTTAAAGAAATACAATTATTTTATACATTCTAATAACTTTTATGAGACATAAAAAATAACATAAGAAAAAATACATTTACAAAATTTAACAATTAAGCAAAACCAATATCTTTCCACACAAAAGATTTCCATAAAGATGTCCTATATAATAACTTCTTTGAAAGACTTAAATATTTGTATTAAACACAATATTTTTAATAACAACACAATTTTTAAATGTTCACAAATATATAAAACATATCTTTAAAAATAATAATAAGTTTATTCACAGGTAATTTACACTTTATTGAACTAAATATCTTTATTTTGTAAACCACCAGAAATAAATAAAACATTTTAAAATATAACATCATTTTAATAATAATAAATGTTATCACTGGTAAGTTAAAATTGTATTAAAAAAAATATTTTTTAACTAACATAAAAATATAAATGTATTTTAAAAAAAATAATAAGTTTATTTGCTGCTAATTAACACTTTTATTAAGCTTTTTGGATAATTTATTAAGCGAACCCGTATTCTTGTTGAAAGAACTTTTCTTATTGTTCAAAAATTTTAAGAAATGAGAAGTAAACACATGTGTCAGATTATCAGTACCGGCTCACGAAAAAGGACACATGGGGTTATAGAAAGTGTAGGGTTCTGTATTTTCTTGATACTTTCTATAACCCCATGTGTCCTTTTTCGTGGTTTGTATTATATTAGAAAGTTAATGCCCCTCTGAAGAGCAAAAAGGACATGAAACGATCTAGATAACCACTAGTGCTACACCCAATGATTCCAGAGATCAGTTATCGAAACAATAATACGGCTAAAGTTATTGTTGCAACATTTATGAAGAGAAGTAAATGATTAGAACCAACCCGTTCTTTCAATCATATGATACAAACTTGATAAAAATTCACTGAGCAGTTGCCTGACACAAATGATATCCATGTAACCCGTTTATTGAGTACCAAATTATTAAGGTGGTTTCCATGGCTTTGCCGATGCTTCAGAGAAGGCCTACGCTGCAGTAATGTATTAAATGTTACCCGTTAAAAATCAGCACTCATTTTTATTCTTTTGTAAGACCAACATAGCACCCGTAAAATCATCCTCTCCACTAGAATTATGGTTAGAATTATGGGGATTAGCGCTATTAAGTGACACGTTACAGAGTAACTTACTCTATCAAGGACTTTAACTTCAGTACTGGTTGGACTTCTAAATAGTTTTAGCGTGGTTGAAAAAAGCACAATATCATGACATACATTTGTAGCTAATCAGGTTAGTCGGTTAATGACTTTAATTCCAGATGCAAGTTGGTCTCGTGTGCTATCGTCTCGCAACAGAACTTATGCCCCTTCAAATAGCACCAGTTACTTTCGATTACGTGACGATCAACTCTGGTGGAAGGACTCTAAAGAACTATTTTCAATGCCCAAAAATCTTTTTTTCTTTCGTCTGCTACCGACGAAAAAAGTTCTTCTGTCTTCTGAATCACAACTCGTTTGTCTCCTGAATCGTCTTCAATCAAAATCGTCTGTGCTATCGGCAAGAACTCTTATTAAACAATTGCAAGGTGTAGTAATGGAAATCCTAGTCGAGGTTTTTCACCTTCATTTATGTGTCATCTTTTGCAAAAGGGTCGTAAGCAAAGATAAAATTGGGTGAACAAAATTCATTGCAAGTGCCTGTCTCTATTAAAGTAGCCATTAGATGTCATCTTGTCAATAAATCCTGGCCTTCATAACTTGGTGCGCGTGGTAAGGGTATGCACATCACCAACTACTCATCTACGTTCGAATAAAATGCCTCATACTTTTATTTTTTTTAAATTCTCTTATTGGTGTTCTGTGAGCGGCACTAAAACTGTATGTTTAAATTATAAATGTTGAATATGTATATCTTTAGTAACATTTAATAATAATGCGTTAGTTTTATAATATGACATAATTTATCAAAATTTTATTTGTATTACGAATTTTATCTATGTATGAAATATGTTTATTTTAACACTGATTTAGATTAATTTATTTAAAAACATCCATAAAAAAACAGTTATTATCAATAATTATGTACTATACTTTACCACCTGACATAATTTAATATTGAAATTAAATTATTTGAGTCTCAAAAGTTATAATGTATAAGGTGGGTGTCATATTTGATATTCAGAAATACTATAATAAATAGTGAAATAACCAATCATATTCATTTATTAATTGTATTATAATTATATTAATAGTACTTTATAATTGACTTTTTGGATGTAAAAAAATATAATAAATTATACATTACTATATTAAATTAGTTTGTGTATAATCTATATTTATGTTTAATTAAATTTTTTATGATTTTTAAAATATTATTAAAAATTTTTTAACATAATTTTGAAAAACCACTGATTAGCAAGAAAACAACTATATAATGCTTACTCCATTTAATACATGCAACCAATGTCTTCCAAAACTTGATTCAAATATCTGTAACACAATATTTTCAAGCTCAGCAAACAATTGATTGTGATGAAATCTTCCCAAATATTTATATTGGGAGATGGGTATGATATATTTTTATTAATTTTCAATAATCATAACAGAATCCATGATTATGTTACTATAGTTTGAAATTTAATTTAAATAAATTTAAATATTGAATAATGAACATAATTACAAATGATTTTGTAATATTACTGCTAAACATAAAATATATCTACAGAGAAAAGGAATTACTGATTTATTAAATACAGCTAAAAGAAAAAAGTTTGGTATGGTAAATACAGACAGCAATTATTACATCAATAAAATATCTTGATTTACAAATGATTGAAGTACTAATATAAGTCAGTTCTTTTTTATTGCAACATCATTTCTAAAAAATGCAGTTGCTTTTGGAGGTAAATAAAAATATTAATGTTCTGTTTTCCATATTTTTATTATTAACATTTCATATAATTTCATTTAATAATAATTTATTATAATACGATTTTAGGTAAAGTTTATGTACATTGTATACAAGGAATTTAGGAAGTACCACTTGTATAATTGCATATCTAATGATTAAAAAAGAAATTTTAGCCTCAGATACCATTTATACTGTATGTTTCAGTAGATTTATCCAAATGACATCTTCCTTTGTCAATTAACAGAGTTAGATAATGAGTTACACAGCCAAAGATTATAAATACAAATAATATTCATAAGTATTTTTATTGTTCATAAAATTTACTATAAAATCAATAAATCATACATTTTTAAAAAAATTAGGCGTTATATTAAATTTTTGTATCTTATTGTTATTGTAAGTTATGTATCTTATTGTAATTTTAATTTACGAATAAAAAATATAAATAATTTGTTATTACTTAATATTTAAAAATACTGCTTTTAACTTTATAAGTTTATGAAAATATTTAAAAAAAAAAAACTATCAAGTGTAATAATAATGAACCATTTATCTCAGTAATTTAAAATAAATTAACTATTAATACAGGGTAAGGAATGAAACACATAAATAACAAATTGATTAATCAATTTATTTTATACATCACAAATTTACTTCTTCATTTTTTTATCCTTGGCAACTTTTGTTACATCATCAGGATTTTCTGCTGCATCTTTAATACGCTTAGCTCTAACACCAACTAATTTTGCATCTATTCTTGCTTTACGTAAAGTAATGTATGCATTAAACTTTCTTTCACTTTCAGTGATAACACATGCTTTGGCCTTAATGGGTGCCTGGTGTAGACCTTGAGGCATAACTTCACCTTTCACTTGAACAGCTGTTTTGCATTCTTCTACATTTGCTTCACCTTTCTTAATCTATAAATAATATGTATATCAATATTTTGATTTTATAATTAAAATGAATTAACCTTTTAAACAACTGCTGTATCAACATTTTTTTAATTTTACACATATTAGTAAAATTAAAATTTTGCCTCATGTTTAAAAACATTGATGAAAAATGAAATATTAAAATTTGTTATTTTCTTAATAGACATATCTAACTCTTAATATTATTTATAATAAAAAAGATACTTATCAAATCTATTAAATAATAATTATCAATTTTTCTTTTATTAAAATGCTGAATAATGTATTATAATTTAAAAAGATTATCAATGAAAATGAATCAATAAATTATTAACAAATTTGATTAAAACAAATAATATAACAAAATAAAAAAAAAATAAATATAATTTATTATGTTCATTTTATTTTTTCATGTTTAAAACTAGCATTAATTTATTATACTATTATTTAAATACTATTGCAATCATTGTACCTTTTTTTCATTTACTGGAAATAGAATTAACTTTGTTTTATATTCCTTAAGTCTCTGAACATTTTGTTGTAATGATTCTACAGATTTATTCCGCCTTCTTGGATCTACAGCGATTCCAATGGTTCTAGCAAATCTTTTATGAAGACCACTAGCTTTTAGTTCTTCAAGAGTAAATCCTTTACCTGCCCGAACTTTAGTATGGTAACGAAATGTAGGACAATGTACAATTGGTCTTAAAAGATTAATAGGTCTAGAACAATAAATTGCATTTAAGATAAATAAAGTTATTAACACAGGGAAAATATATATATATATATATATATACCTTGGAGCAACAGTTCGAGCTTTCTTAACACGATTTATTCTCCTACGGTATTTACGTGCCGGTTGATTAAACCAGGTTTTCACAAAACGCTGCCAATCTTTATGAAAGTGTCCATTAGGAATCATATTATTTCGCTTTCCCATATTTGATCTGCTAAAAACAAATTTAAATCAATTATTTAATTATTATATCAGATAGAATGATTTAACATTATTGAATTAAAAATGATCTAAATCAATAATTAGTATAATAATTAGTATACTTCAGATTATAATTTTTTTTTGAAATACCTTAACCTTTTTTAAGTACGTATTTTAAATATGAATGCATTAAATTATTTTTATGTAAGAATAAAAAATATCATATTAAATAAGAAATAGAATAAATATGAATCATTATTTTAATCTTTAACAACTAAATGCAATATGATGTTAACAAAAAGAACAGATTAAATTTTATGAAAATATGTTACCAAATTGTACTGTAACCTATGAATTAGTAAAATCAGAAATGAAAAAATAAGTTTATATCTTCATATAAGACAATACTTATGAAAAATTATAGTAATACCTTGCTAGCTCTTATGGATTTGTACAAGAAACAAATATTGATTTTTTTGCACAATGTAAAAAAATCAGATAATAGTAACAAAAGATCGTTTCTATATAAAAAACATTACAAAAGATAAACTTTTAATAATTGTTACCACCACAGAACAGACACTAAGAGAATGTTAAAGCACATGTTAAATTTTGGCGACAAACATGGCAGCAGAAATATCTTCTTTCTCTCTCGCACATAAAGAAATACTAGCGACCTCTGAAAAGTTCATGGCCCGAACTAAAATTTTTTATAAGTGCTTAAAAATCTATTGAAAAAAAAAAACATTACCACTACATATACGAAGCACGAGTATATTCCCTTATGCTTCGCATATGTACAGAACGTTTTTTTCAATAGATTTTAAAGCACTTTAAAAAAAATTAAACTCAGGACACAGACTCTTGAGAGGTCAGCAGAGAAGTCATAAGTGCGAGAGAAAAAGAGCATATTTCTCCCAACATCAAAATACCACTATTCAATTTGGCCTTTAAATTTAATTTTAATATCAAATATTTAAAAATTTTATACATATTTTTTTTTTATAAATAGTTAATACAATATATTTATATACTTTTAATTAAAATTTAATTTTAATATCAAATATGTTTAAATGTTATGCATACTTTTTGTTTTACAAATAGTTACTACAGTATATTTATATATTTTTGAATAAAATTTAATATTTATCTGTATGATTTCTCAAAAGAAAATATATTTTAATATTGTTGTCATATTCATTTATTTATTAATAGTTAATTGTAGTTTTAATAACATCTTTTCATATTTTTTTAATATTTTATTTTAATTAGAAAATAAAGTTTCTCTAAAAGTAAATTAGTTATTTATTTGAGTAACAACATTAATATTTTTAGACATAATTTCTTTGTACTAAACTTATCCAGATATTATATACATATATGTTTTATATAATCAAAATTTAAAAAATTTTTTTTGTTATTAATATTTGATATAAATATTATTTTATAATTTATGGAAATTAGTATTTATTTCTTTTGCAATCATCACTGACAATTTAAAATATCATCCCATTGATACTCTTCAATCTTTAAAGAGATTTTATTTATTTAAGTTTTAATTTAAATAAATAAAATATAAAACTAAATGAAATTTAGTTTTATATATCATTAAAATGTTTATTTAATGCTGATAAAAACTTGGATCTTATTTTCACAACTATTAATAAATAAATGAATATAACAACAATATTAAAATATATTTTCTATTGGAAAATCATGCAGAAAAATATTAAATTTTATTGAAAAGTATATAAATATATTGTATTAACTATTTGTAAAACAAAAAATATGTATAAAATTTTTAAATATTTAATATTAAAATTAAATTTTATTTAAAAATATATTAATAAATAATTAATCATATAAATCAACTAATGATAAATAAAATATATTGTTTTTCCAAAAATATTTACTATTAAACTTAATAACTTACCAATAAAAATTGTATCATTGATATTGATTTATAAAACACCTCATTGTATTTCATCCGCGCCAATCCTTATTTTTATTTGATAAAATAAAATGTTGTTAATATTTATTTATAAATCTCCTCATTATAGTTGATTCTCATAATTTTTTATTTTTATTTAATAAAATAAAAATCACTTTTAAATTCTCTCAGTTACTTTGTAATAAACACTAATTAATTACATATTTATTTATATTTATATTCACTTAGAAATTCATTTATATTAATTGCACGTGTATAAATGAATTTTTCAGTCTCTTCTATGAAAAAATTTTGTAACAACTAAAAACTTCAAATCTGTTCTCGACTACAAGCGTTTGAAAAATAATAATCTAAACACATGTACCGGGTTACCAGTACCGACACACGAAAAGGGACATATGGGGCGATTTTATTTTGCTTAACTTGTCGAAATTGTTATAATACTAAAAATAGGAAAGAAAAATTATTTTTTCAATTGAATCGAATAATTTCAACTAAAAGTATATGCTATTATTAAAAAATCAAAAAATTTTAAATTATTATGTCGTCGAAACTTTTTTTGTGTCACAACCTGTCTGTGGCTCGTCTACTGCATTTGTCGCCGCTCTCTCATTTAGAGTTGACTCCCTCTGGTTACCACGTTGTTCACAGCGACCCTGGAAGAATTTATGAAAATTAAACTCGTGGCGAAATAGGTAAACATGAAAGTCCGACATTATTAAATGATCACTTATAAAAATGTTAATAATTTTACTAAATTTTCAATAACAACAATGGTTGAACTAAAAACTTTATCATCCTTAAGTGATTAAAGGGTAGCAAAAATTAGGAGTGGAGGAAGCAATAAGTTATATTAGAGAAATACACTGTTGTCAGAAAATAAAATAAAAAAGGGAAAGTAAATGATGACGTAAATCTTAACAGAAAATTCTACAAGATTAATGATTTAATTACCACTATATATTAAAATATGTGTATATGTGTGAGATATATGGATACGACTGCTGTATATAATCACACACTTTCTCAAAAAAGGAATCTTGCTTACAATTTAATAGATAAAGCCAGCTTATTATAAAATCAGTGTTTTCATAAAAATAATCTGAAGATGGTCAGATCCATCCTCCAAAAAAATAATTACCCTGATTATTTTATATAAAAACATATTAAAAAAACAGTTAAAAACTCATAAATTTAAAAATACAAATAACCGGAATAATAATACAGACGAATTTCATATTTTATTTTTACCATATCGTAAAAAATTTTTTTCTGAATATGTACTGAAGTTAAAATATGGAATAAATTAAATACCTAATGTAAATAATAAATTGGACTTAGTTATTATAAAAAGAAAAGACAGAATCGAAAAATGGGACAATACTAATGTTGTTTATAAAATTAAATGCAATGATTATTCATTGGTGTACATTTGTGAAACTAAACTTAAGTTACGAACAAGAATAAATGAACATATTAAAGGCAACAATAATGCATCTGTGGTTACTGCACACTCTCATAAATACAATCGCAGTATAGATTGGGATAATCTTGAGATTCTTGATACGGAAACTGATTGTTAAATAAGATTAATTTCCGAAAATATACATTTTAGAATAAATAATAAAATGATTAACTCGCAAGAGGACACTCAAAATTTAAATTTTTAATATCATATGATCCTCAATAACACGATGAACAACAATATCATGATATAGAGCATGAACTTAGTCGTACTATATAAACTGAGGCATATTAGATATTATTTACATTTAAATAGTGACGTTACAACCAATACGTCGTAGAATACCTGAATATTCCTGTGCTAAAATATTAGGTAATTATAATTAAAATTAATATTTTGTAATTTTAAACATATGTTAAAAATAATTGTATTATTTTAATAAACAGTTTAGAAAAGAAAAAGGGATATCTTGTCGAAACATCAATGTAATAATCTATAAATAGCGTGTTTTATTCAATCTGCACCTTATTGGATCACATTCCATTGCAATATAAAAATATGGAAGGTACTCTACATAAAATATTTTATCTCTTAATGCTTCTCTCTCATTGTTAATTAATGTTACGTCTCAGAATATAATAGAAAATATAAATAATTACTTCATATTTTTTTTATAAAAATTATAATTTAATCATAAATTAATGCACAAGCTAGTGAATAAAAATAATAATATTAAAAAATTATTATTACGCTGGATTTAAATGATCTTATTTGAAAAAAGTAAGAGTAATTAATGAAAATAATAATATTACAAATTTATTTAAAAATATAATAATATATATTGTAACATGTACGTTACTTGATAATTGTGCTTAGTTATATTCTTGCAATAAATAAAAAATTTATAAGCCTATAGTATCCGAAGGGTTGATGTGAGTAGTTGAGTTATTCAGTTGATTCGAGATTGTTTTGCACACTCAAGAATAGAGGCTTAGAAACCCTTGATTTTGATAGTTATATCACAAATAATAATTTTAATTTATTAATTAAATGTTTTAAATATAAAATTGACTGATGATCAGTCGAAATCGCAAAAACAAAACGCTTCCCTTTGGGTCATCTTTTATAACCAATTGGTTTATCTTTCCCACCATAACAAACTTCGTGATGAGATAGGGTAAAGAGGTGATTTTTTTTCTTATTGATAGGCTTTGTTTTCATTATGTCCGTAGATTTTTTTGTTATTATAACTTGTCAGTACTGATGGTATTTAAATTTATATTACTATGTAGAAAAATGTTTTAACTTTGTTTCTAGTTTCAACTCACCTTTCTGTGGATTCGATCTATCGTCACATTATTCGACTTGATCATTTTGCAATACAATTAGAATTTATTTAAAATAACTAAGTTTAAAATCTGTTGGAATATTATATTATTTAAAATACATTTTGTACAATAATTAATACGTGTAAAAAATTTGGGACGTAATATTAAATGTTTTAAACTGTTTTCCTATTGTTTATATAAAACTTGCATAATAATTACTACTTCTTATTGTATCATTATTTACTACACATTTAAAATTTATTATGTATTTTAACCTTAATTATAAATAATTACATTAATGCAAAAGCTTTTTTTATTATACATTCTTACACTGTCAAATAATTTTAATTTAGAGTAAACAATATTTGTCTATTTTGCAGATATTTTATTAAATTACAATTAAAGAATTGTCTATATATATATTTTCGATCATTAAAAGCGACAGAATTGTTCTTCGGGTGTAAGTTTTTTTTCAATTTCGTAACACGGTCCGATGGAACGCTTGAAGAAATAATATTATACGATAAAATTTTGTATATACATGATCCGTCCCCGGAGTAACGAGGTTTATTTTTATTCTGCGACTATTGGTTGTAACGACTTGGGAGGGATCTTAAAATGCAAAGAAAGCCTTTTTTTATTTGTCCTTTTTTTTGTTTTTTTGATTATTTGAAGTAGCAGGATTTTACTTCGCGCAAAGGACTTATTTTCAAGCGATTAGTGTAAAAACGCTACGCGATAAAATTTTGTTTACAACGTAAAAAAACAGCGCGAAAACTTTTAAAATGTTAAAAGAGGCTTGTCAAGATAATTGTATGTCAAAATCGCAACGTGGAAAATGGCACAGAGCTTTTAAAGAGGACTGACAAAAGATTCACGACGAGTTCTAATTTGGACGCCCAAAAAGCTTTCGAATCATTACGAAAATCCACGGCGTGCTAAAAATTTTAAATCCGGACCAACGATTAATAATTAGAACAATCACGGAAAAACTTAATTTAATGCAATCTACGATACACAATATAGTGTAAAAATATTTAGAAATGCGAAAAGTTTGTATAAATAACAAAGTTGAGGAAATCCAGACAGTTTTTAAGAGCTGGAAAATTCGCCTTCGTAAATGTGTTGATGCAGGAGGAAATTATTTTGAACAGTTTTAAATTTTTATTTCAAACTGTTTATAAGTTAAATGATAGATAATATTTCATTAAAAAAGGTTTCTTTTTTTTGGAAACTTTAAATGAAACATTCTCGCGTAACGTTTTTCCACTAATCGCTTCAAGTCGCTGTGTCAAGAAATCGAAAAACACCTTTCGCAAGAAGTAAAAACCTACCTCTTTAAATTATCGAAAAAACAAAAAAAAAAGGATAAATGGAAAAAGGATCTCTTTACATTTTAAGGCCTCTCCCAAGTCGCTACGACCAATAGTCGCAAAATAAAAAAAGAACTAGTTACTCCGTAGACAGACTATGTATATTTGTATATATAGCATAACGTGTTTATTAAAAAAATATTACTAAAGATATAAAAAATAAACTGAATACATAACGCTATTTCATCAACATAAATAATTGAAAAATTGTTTTGGTCAAATAAAATGTATCTATTTTAATTAAAATTTACTTAATTGTGCAATTTACTTTTAATGTTTTATTATAGTTTATTGTAAGTTTTGTAAATAAAAAAACGCAGTTAATTTTAATTTGAAGTATATACTTATTAGCATGCTTCACCTTTTTCATGTCGGAAGAATTTTCTTTATGTACATTTAATCATTAATTTGTATTTTTATTGTAATTTTCACGCATTTTTTATATGTGTAATTACTCTATTCATCCTTATAGTAATAGTATATTAGCGATAGTATAACGATATTTTTGGATAATAGTTTATGACGAGAAACTCCTGCACATCTGAAACGACTTAGACACGTAAGGTAGCGGTATGAGGGAAACTCAGACGGCGGATTTCTTGCTATCTACCTACGAAATGTAATTTCGACATGAGGAAGTTCCTCGAGGTGCGTCACTTTCGGTCCAGCAGTTCATTGAAAATTTCGAAGTGCAAATCTTTTTACTCATAAATGTTGTTACTTGTATACCAAATATTTATTCTATATTAAACAAATTAAATTCCAAAAGCACTTGAATTTATTTGTCCTCCACCAAACTGTTACAATTATTTTATTAGGAAAATTATTAATCGATCAAAATTAGTTTTCAAAGTCCTGTGTAGTTTCTCTAATTTAAAGTCTTTATTTTTTCGTTTATAAATTTATATACTTGTATAACTAAGTATTCTTAGTTATACAAAAATGACTTTTTGTGCAAAAATTTAAAATCATTATCAACATGTATTTCTCAAACTTAGGCTAAATCGAAAGTAAATTGATTGCCGCCTAAAGATCTCTCCTTGCTACAATATGGTTTTTTCGAAACATTAAACGTTTCCCCAGTAAGTAACATGTCATGTACTGACTTAAACATAGAATGTAACAACAATTTTTTTTACGAGTATTTAATAATGAAAATCACGTGTTCTGAATTTATCTAGTACGAATAGTATACGTATTTCGTCATAAAGAAAACGTTAACAAAAATGAAATCATGTGATGAAAATTTTGTGGTAATAAGTGAATTAAATAACTATTAATTAAAATAATTGTGAAAATAAAGTGTTTAAAAAATAAATAAAATTTAGATTTTTAAAAATGGCTTTAAGTCCAATTGATCCAAATTCTTTCTCAAGACCAGGTATATTTTGTATTATTATATACATACGTTCTATACAGTATTTTTAACAATAGAATAGTAATTATGCTATATTTAATTAGTCTAGTAATTCCTGTTGATAAATAATTTTATTTAACAATGGCATATTCATACAATGCATAAAATTGTATTTACAATATGTTTTATGTATTAAATATTTTATTTTTTAAATAGGATAAATAATAACATAAAAATTATTTTTAAACTTTAAATTAAGTAATAATTATTAGATTATTCTTTATTTTATATTTATATATGCATTATTTTGGTATTTGGTACCAAATATATCATAAATTAAATATATAACATTGTTTCTAATTATTTTTTTGGTTAAAGAACTAATTTTTTATTTAAAAATGATTAACAGCATCCTCTTATTTATAGATTTGGCAATAATTACTCATATACATTTGAATGTATCAGTTAATTTTACAAAAAAAATATTAGATGGAAATGTTGTGTTAGATATTGAAAAAAAAGGAGATACTAAATTTTTGGTAGGTTATTACTATCTTAATTTATACTGATTATATCAATATTTATTTTTGATACCTCAAAGTCAAAAAAATTTTTTTCACAAAATTTTTTATTATTGTTAATAAAATATAAAATTGAAAATGTAGGTAAATTTGCCTAGGCCTATAGATTGACATATGGTTATTTATTTCTTTATAATTAAAACAGTTTTATAAACTATAAAGGTAAATTTAATATTTAAAATAATTAATAATATTTATAAATTAAATTAAAATTTGAATTTTAATAATAAGTAAAAAATGATTTATGATTTAATATGTTTATTAGATATAAAATTATGATTATTAGATATAAATTATTTAAGTTTATAAAATTATATATATATTATATTTTTTAAAGTTATATAATTTAGATACATATTTAATTTATATTGTATTATAGATTAAATACATTGTATACAAATAAGTTTGTTAAGTATAATTGAAATCAAAAATAATATTGCATGAAATTTAAGTCAATATTTAAATTGTAAATATTTTTATAAATTATATAAAATACAAACATTATACATTATATCAATAATTAAATTTTAGCTTATGTATTACAATTATTAAGTATTATTCATATAGTGTGCTACAATACTAAACTTTATATATATTTGTATATTCAGTTTATTATATTATTGTATTTATCAATTAAATTATAGTCTTTTATTCTTATTTTAAAAAATAAATATATAAATGTTATAATTTAATTGATAATTCATTATAAAAAATATCAGTTAAAAGAAATTGTGATCACCTAATAAAATAGGCATGTGAACTCTTTTAATTTACACTTAATGTTAACATTAAATTTTGCTATATCTAGCTATCAAATGAAATTATAATTTTCAGTTATTCATTTTTTTCAAAAGATTATTTATATTGTTAATCATGAGATATTTTATGAAATTATTAATTATTGATTAGATTTTAGATGTAAGAGGACTGGTATTGATATCAATTGTGAATATAATTGATGAATCTAGGCTTGATTACTGCGTGGAAAAAGGTGTTGACTATGGATCCAAACTAAGTATTAAATTACCAGATATATCAATCAAAGTTGGTGAAAAAATAATGTAAACTACAATAATTTTTCTTACTATGAATAATTTTATTAAAATTAAAAAATTTAATTAGAGATTATTGGTATATTTGATCAAATTTTTATATTGATATGGATATTGAAAATAGCGTGTGGCATTTAAATTACAATTTTTTATAATATAATTATGGAATACTAAATATTATATATTGTTATTCATAATCTTAATATAAATTCTTAATAAACCGAACAAATTTTGTTATCAATAATATAGAACACATTTTATTCATAAACTAAATTATTATACTTTAAAGAAAATATGCATAATATATATGTATGATATGTGTGTATGTAATTATATAATTATTGCTTAGGTACAAAATTAAAATTAATTATCGGACATCACAAGATTCAACTGCATTGCAATGGCTATCACCTGAACAAACTTCTGGTGGAAAATATCCATATTTATTTTCCCAAAATGAGGTAATTTAATTTAATTAATTTTGTGTTATAAAGTTTATTTATACATTTATTATATATGTGTGTATACTATTTAATAAAAATATACCAGTTTTAATTGGAAATTATTTAAATGAAAATAAATGTGTAATTTTTTAAAAGATAAATTAAATTATATAAAAATATTCTGTATTGAAGAAAAAAATATATTTGTACTTTTAATTTTTTTAAGTCTAGAATTATTTAACGTAACTATAATTGAGGGCTCAATATCTATAAATAAAGTAGTTCGGGAACAATATAACTTTTATGAAGTCCCACAATTTCCAGCGTATTCTTGCACGATCATCGATAGACCTGTTTCTTGTTACCAGTCACATGGTGGAAATATCACTAATTTTGATCGCCTTGTAGTCGATCAATAAAAAGCCATCGGCTTTCTTGTCTGTAGATTATCTTCGCCGGTACTTGAAAGTTAACCTCTAATCGCTGTCTTGTAGAGAATATTCAGATTAACTAAAATATGCAGTGAAATAGATGTCGAAATAAAAAAAAAATCTCTAGCCAACCTTTTTCCACTTCCGACAATAGAACAATTGAGAACATGTACCAATTATTGTAAATATATTTGTTACATTTTTCAAGATTTCTCGCGTACTTTATAAAAATTTTATCTTTCAGCTAAAATGACTACTAATATATCAATGAACCTTAATTTGATTATTAAAAAACAAACAGAAAAAAATTATAGAAGACGGGTAATAAAAATATTTATCTTCAAAAAGAATATTAAGTTTTAAATTGAATCATCGAACGAAATATTGTATTAATAATATTATATTAACAAAATAAGTAAACTTAGATATATGTAAGAATATTTATGGACCAAATTCTTGCAATTAAAGATTTTTCCCATGGACTTCATATAATCAACAAATATATAAAAATCAGACTTATTAAAACAAATGTAATATTATTAATTATATTTTATAATTATTATAAATTATAACTGTCTTCTTACAATTCATAATAAATAAACCCCCTATCACTAATTGTCTTCCACATCTTGATAAATTTTTGTTGTTGAATTTTTTAAGTTCCTAAAAACACTTAATAATCATGTTATTTTTTTTGTTCACAAAAATTGAACAAAATTATAAAATTAAGAAAAAATCTTTCTCATTAATGAAATGTATACTATTGAGTACATGATTAATTAGTAACTATATCTACTCGCATATATATATGTAAAGAACCTAAAAACATGGTAGTAGTTGTATATTAGTATCTCATTCTTCTACACATACGCAATACAGATTGGAATAAATATATGTAATTTATATATATAATAAATATATAAAATTTTACATTTTGATAGATAGAATATACAATATCTAACAATGTTCAATGTAAGCGGCTATTATACAAACTGAAACATCATAAGAAGAAACACGAATGTATAAACGTAGTTTTCTTTATAAAATATTGAATTACACATTTGTGGCAGAACATAATTTTCGTGCAAGATTTTTCTGTTACATTATGTAAATATTTTTATTTATATTCATGTTTTTATTATATTTTTTTCTTAAATTTTTCCATTTTGTACTAATGTACATTTTAAGTTTTGTCTTTTAATAAAATTCAATCCAATGAACACAATGAACAGCCCTCAAAACATTTTGGTTATATCAAATGTATGATATTTTTATAATATATAATTTTATGTTGTAACAAAATTATACAATATTTCATTTTCATTTCTTCTAAATAAAATATCTATATATTTATATCTGTTATTGTTACTAGTATGATAGCTATAATAAACGATTTTTATAAAATCATATTCAGATTATTTATAAAATTAAATGTCGCGATAAGTTGCATTTATTTTTAATTCACATTCATTATATATATTTTATGTTTTAATTTTTTTTCTTCAATATTATTTTTTATTTTAATTAATGATTGATCAAAAATATAAATTCTGATAGAAACATTATCTAAACTAAGATAAAAAAAATCTAAACTAAAACATAAATTCACACATTTTAAATATAATTTTTAATATTTTAAGCAATAAATAATGTATACTTATTGTTTGGGTCATTTTTTTTTCCAAAAGAAAGTGAACGGGCTTACTGATTCATGAGTTCATGATAGAGTGGAACCCGAAAGCAAATTGTCATGTGGGTCTGAAATCATGTGAAAGTTCAGTTGTTTTACTGACCTTACGAGCTTATTCCTATTATGTTAACATTTATTGTTATTATTTTTCAAAAGGATTCTATTTTCAATTGCAACCAGGTATTCGCGTTAAATAATAAAACATTGCAATCTTATTGTCAGCGATATTCCTTCAGCATCCAGGTCTTTCCTGTTTAATTAGCACGAATTTGTAAGCTGTGACTAATAAAATGTACGTATTTTTACTTAATTAGCTAACGAAATTAAATACTGTGTTTTATTTCATACCAATGAACAGTCATTGCTATAAATTCTGATTTATTCTTGTAGTTCAATTCTATGAAAAAGTTTATGTAAACAAATAATTTTTTCATCTAGTAAGAATCTTGTTTAAAATTTAATATTTTTTAAAACATAGAAGATATCAAGTATTACAAGTATTATAAATCAAAATTGATTAATTGTATTATTGATATAATATATTATAATTAAAGTATAAAAATAAAAAATTTTTTCTTCCGAATATACTATTAAAGTATTAGAATAATACAAATATAATACTATTTTTAGAGCGTATGTTATGTCTGGGGTTATTATTAATTTTTTTTAATAAAAATATTATTAATTTGTTAAATTTAAATTTACATTTATTCAGTATATTAGTTTAATACAATTTTTTAAAATGATTTTACAAAAAATATATAATATAAAAAGACGTTCTGTAAGAATAAATTTCAAAATAATATAATCGCAAAAATTTAGACACCGCGTATATTAAAGTACAAAATTGTCGCTCGGTTAATGTATAACGTTACTTATTTTGAGATGTGAATTTCGTTTGGCTATTTAAGCGTTCTTGAGAGTAGTGGATAGTTCGAAAGGCCGTTGTGGGTATTGTATTTCTTCTTGCGCAGCTTGTTATCACCACTCCGAGTTGTTTTGGGCTCGGAGTTCCCAATTGTGATAAGAGTTTAGATTTTTGAATGTTGAGTATAAAGTTTACGAATTAAATTTTAATTACTTTAGAATGAATGGCTGTCGAATTGACAAAAAGTGATTTTTCTTCTTCAGTACGGCTTTTATAGCCTTTTCAAATTTACCCCACCATAACATCTTTACAGTTGAGATCGAGAAAGGGTGGTCTTCTTTGCATTGATAATTTCTTAAATAACCTGACCAGGAATTATTAATTTGTCAGTAGTAGACAGACACAATGAATTGAATCTATGCCATTTCCAACTTAATTTCCAGTGAATCTGGTCTCAGTTATATTTAATTTTCATGATAAAGATTCATTTATAAATGAATCTTTATTTACAATCGATACTTTAAGAAAGATATTTTTTTTTATTTTTTTACATAACACGTATCATATTCGAATGTCAAATGGCTTATAAAAAAGAATTAATTTACTTATATATGACTTATATAAATAAAGCTTTTTTCAAAAAATTTTATATAGAATAAATAATAAAATAATAATATATAATTATAGAATGATATTTTATTTAAAAAAAAATTAAATTAATTGTATGAATTTAAAATATATTATTTTGAAAAATTATTTTAATTTTAGACAATTCATGCACGATCTATGTTACCATGTCAAGATACCCCTTATGTCAAGTTTACTTTTTCTGCCAAGGTAATTTTTTTATTATTTGTATTGAATAAAATTTCAATTTAATGAATAAATTTTAATTTAATTATTTTATTCATTACTTTTATTGCTGTATGTATAAAAAACGATATACTCCTTATAAATTATCTTTTGAAAATTATTGTAAATACAATTCTTATGATGTTTCGTAATTCGGAAATTGCGCTACGTTTAATGAAAATATAAACAAAATAATAACAAATAATTGACCTTCGTAAGAAGGGGAAACCTTCACACTCTATCTTTATTATTCGATGATCTTTATTAAAAAGTTTATGTATGAGGCATTTCATTCGAACGTAGATGAGTAGTTGGTGATGTGCATACCCTTACCACGCGCACCAAGTTATGAAGGCCAGGATTTATTGACAAGATGACATCTAATGGCTACTTTAATAGAGACAGGCACTTGCAATGAATTTTGTTTACCCAATTTTATCTTTGCTTACGACCCTTTTGCAAAAGATGACACATAAATGAAGGTGAAAAACCTCGACTAGGATTTCCATTACTACACCTTGCAATTGTTTAATAAGAGTTCTTGCCGATAGCACAGACGATTTTGATTGAAGACGATTCAGGAGACAAACGAGTTGTGATTCAGAAGACAGAAGAACTTTTTTCGTCGGTAGCAGATGAAAGAAAAAAAGATTTTTGGGCATTGAAAATAGTTCTTTAGAGTCCTTCCACCAGAGTTGATCGTCACGTAATCGAAAGTAACTGGTGCTATTTGAAGGGGCATAAGTTCTGTTGCGAGACGATAGCACACGAGACCAACTTGCATCTGGAATTAAAGTCATTAACCGACTAACCTGATTAGCTACAAATGTATGTCATGATATTGTGCTTTTTTCAACCACGCTAAAACTATTTAGAAGTCCAACCAGTACTGAAGTTAAAGTCCTTGATAGAGTAAGTTACTCTGTAACGTGTCACTTAATAGCGCTAATCCCCATAATTCTAACCATAATTCTAGTGGAGAGGATGAGTTTACGGGTGCTATGTTGGTCTTACAAAAGAGTAAAAATGAGTGCTGATTTTTAACGGGTAACATTTAATACATTACTGCAGCGTAGGCCTTCTTTGAAGCATCGGCAAAGCCATGGAAACCACCTTAATAATTTGGTACTCAATAAACGGGTTACATGGATATCATTTGTGTCAGGCAACTGCTCAGTGAATTTTTATCAAGTTTGTATCATATGATTGAAAGAACGGGTTGGTTCTAATCATTTACTTCTCTTCATAAATGTTGCAACAATAACTTTAGCCGTATTATTGTTTCGATAACTGATCTCTGGAATTATTGGGTGTAGCACTAGTGGTTATCTAGATCGTTTCATGTCCTTTTTGCTCTTCAGAGGGGCATTAACTTTCTAATATAACACGTTCTCCGATACAAACCACCTTAAATCTAATGCTGAAACATCTTTGTTGGAGACGGATTAGAAAATGGATCCCAGAAACTATGTTCGGAATTCACGGAGATGCCCGTGGTGAAAAGGATTAAGGGGTATTAAAATGCGCTAATAATGTTGTGCGTTTAGACAAAGGATGAGCAAGAAGTTCGAATAAACACACAGGTAGATTATGTAGGATTGTGTGAACAGGGTGGGTGCATGCAGGAAAAGGACGGATGTATGTTGTTCGCGACGGGGCTGTCAGATGCTGTATCGTTTAAGTTTTTTTAGGCTTGATTTCGGCCGATTTCATTAGTAAGAATATCATCACCATATACATGGTTAAGTAGGATTTCAGAACTCAGAGGGAAATGATCTTTCTGATTATAAGCGTGTTAACGAAGAACACGAAAAGTCAATAAAATTGTACAGCTAACACCGCAATTAATAGATAGTAAGCGAAATTCTTGCATGTTATCGTCTGAATTCTCTCGCCGAAGTATTTGCTGCTAGAATGTATCATCAAGATGGAACAAAAAATATGACGATACATCTTGACGATCTCCGCATTGAATACTACTTAAATACCGCGAGCACGTAATTATAGTAGCTACTTATCTGTCAACAAATCTTTTGCAGCTCGTATCTATCTATATTTTGAAAAATGATCTGATGACTTTTTTTGTCTGCGAGTATCAAGGCAACTTGCACAGCTCACATATGAATTATATACTGTAATTCTTGTAGGTCAATAGAAATATAATATTGGTTCAAGATCATATAAAATCAATATTTTTCATTTCTATTTAATAGTTTTATTTAAAATTCGAGTCTCATATTGTGACGACGTTTAGCAGGTATGGTCAATAATAATGTACACAAAATAATAACAATTACTTGACCTTCATAAGGACAGGAAACCTTCACGATCGACCTTTATTACTGAATGACTAGTAGTGCTAAATGATGGAATAATGGAGAGGGGAAAAGTAAACAAAAAAGTGTTAAAGATAAATTGATAAGATTTTAGTTTATTGTTCTTTGTTGAGATGCTGAGTAACACAAAATTTTAATATTATTAAGAATATATACACTAGGTTTTATTCGAAATACTTTTCAGTGAAACACGTCAGTTACAATATTCGGTGTTTTACAGTAATTATTCGTACATGTCGTTACGTTAGATGTAAATGCGCGAGTGCGGACTCAGTGCAGTCTTGATGCAGGCGGGCGAGGGGAGCTGAGCTCAATTGTGTTCGAGAGTCAGAACGAGAATAATTATCAGCGCTGAAAATAAATTTCTTATCGACGAACAAAAGGTGTTTAACCAATTCGCAATTTCTTAGGACTAAAAACTCGTTAAGGGCTTTACGTTATTCCGTCCATATCATGTATCGCCGCTTTAACTTTTAGCCCTATAACCTACATACATAGAATGTCATACTACCGCACAGACTACTTGCAATGGTGTTCCGCCCAGGGAAACCCAGTCGTATACTTAATTTTACCTTCTGCATATTCGTCTATTTACATAATGATTTACATAGAATTTTTCTAATGACGTCTTGAATTTATTATTTCAACCGACGCCACAAGATCATTGATATTCGATTATGAATAGTAGAAGATGGTCTTCCGCAAATTCTGTAGAAGAGGAAGAATGGATAGATTGTATAAAACCATCATTACCCGATGACAAGTGCAAACTGAGTTATAAAAGAAAGAAAAAAACTTTAGAATGTTAACAATATGAATGATTAGAAGCCTCGATAAGGATTCCCTCTGAGGAACTTGAATGTTTGTGGGTGGCAAAAAGACTATTGATTGTAGGAGATCAAGGAGACGAAAGGCCACGAATCGTGGTTAAGCCGTATTTTTATTAGCTTTATCGTGGATACGAAACCACTTTGATGTCAGAACAGCTTAAACGTCGGAATTCCAACTTTTTTTTTAATTGATCTGCAAGAAAAATTTTTGGAAATATTTTAAAAAGATAATTCTTAATTTTTGCATTAACAATTCAGAACTCATTAATTTAAATTTTATTTTGTTTTTTTTCTTTAAAGATGAAATAAAATTATAAATATAAAAATAAAACGTTTATTTGTAACCTTTGCTTTTATATGGATGTTGCAAATCTGAATAACAATTCTAATATGTAAGAAAGACACAAAATAAATCTCGAACCGGAACACTCACGGTAAATTAAGGAGTAGGGATTCCTTAATAAAAGCGACACATATTTATTAATCAACAATTAAACAGCGCGTTTATTCGAGACTGAAATTGTCTAAGCTACGAACAAGCCGATAGCTAGACTGAAACTGTCTTGTGCTGCACTGCAGTGCATCCTCCCCGGCCCGTCAAGGTTGGGTCGGGCCCCAGCTGCCTAGATTTCTTTTTGTAGATTAGAGAAAAAGCGCCACTCGTTAACTCGCCGTCGCAGGACAGTCGACGCTTACAATTTTTTAAATTGGAAATTAATTTTTGAAAAACATGGGTATATATAAGAAAAAATATTTACTGAGTAAATATCTTATTACGTTTTTTTCTGTCAGTATTTTTATTTTTTTTTTTTTTTCTATTATTTCTTCAGCAATATTTCAGCTCCTTATATGAACTCATATTCTTTTTAAAATTAGAACTCGTAATGAAATGAATGGAGGGGATAGAGTAGGTATTAAATAGGGAAAAAATAGATAGATTCAAAGTCGGTAAATCTTCCTTGAATTTTTACTTTTTTACTTATAGTAAAGAGCACAGAACAGTAAATAAGAGAATGTTAAGTTCAATGCTTTACATAAGAAACATGGTGGTTAAAATATCTTTTCTCTCTCTCGCACTTCCGAAGCGATTTTAGCGCTCCGGGTGGACACATGGAAAATTAAAAAAAATTTTTTATAAGCACTTCGAAACCTATTTAAAAAAAGGTGTTGGGGCAGTTTTCTGTTCAGTGCATTTTTCACTTCGTGAAAAGGGAAAGTACACGGAAACTGCCGAATCTTGTAAATATTGGAAAGGGGGGGATAGGCCTGAAAACGAATCTTGACCTGCGTGGGGTCCGGCGCGGGGGAGATGAGTAATTCTTCTTGCGACGTCGCGCCTAATGCACTTGCGGTGCATTTCTCTCGATTTCTCGCCGTTATTTTCTTGCTCTCGTGTGTAACAGTTTTCTCGTTTTCTTGCGTTGCGTGCGTGTGGTGTGTGTGGTGTCTCGTGTGAGACGTCTGGTGGATCCAGAAGCCCCTGGACCTATCGTTCCCCTGTTCCTACGGCGGCGCCCGGCGATCTTTTCCAGGGTGGGTGCCGACGAGCACCAGGACCGCCCCGCTTCTCGCAGCGCGTCTTCCGACGCCCCCGCTGCCTTATTGCTCGAGCGTGAACCGCCGATTGCGAGCGCCTGTGTGCGCTAATTCATCGCGTGCGTGAAGCACTCTCTGTAAGTTTTATACATTTCCTATCCGACGCACCAAGACTTTTCCCCCTGACGGAGGGGGTTTTTATGCCGCGTCAAATAAATTATATTGTATTTGTTGTCTCGCGATTCTTGTATTTCATTTAATTTCAAACCTGCAGCAATAATTTCCTCTTCCTCACTCCTTAATATTATTGATCCTAATTAATTCATAAATTATATATAAATTTTAATTCTTTTGCATAATTGAGGTAAGTCTCAAACAAAAGGTATATATATCTATATGAACTATGAGTAAAAAAATTGACATCTGAAATATTTCGAGCTTTGAAAATAATTTAGTACAACTGAAAAACATTTTTATTAATAATTTTTAATGATTTCAATTTCTTATTGAAATGTAAATAATAATTATAAAATTATTAATAAAAATGTTTTTCAGTTATACTAAATTATTTTCAAAGCTCGAAATATTTCAGATTTCTATTTTTTTTACTCGTAGTTCATGTAACTATACATACCCTTTTTTTAAATAGGTTTCGAAGTGCTTATAAAAAATTTATTTTTTTATAGAGCAAGAAAATAATTTTAAAATGTATTTTTAAAAAAAATAATAAGTTGATTTGCTGCTAATTAACACTTTTATTAAACTTTTTACTATATTATTAAGCGAATGCGCATTCTTGTTGAAAGAACTTTTCTTACTGTTCAAAAATTTTAAGAAATGAGAAGTAAACACATGTGTCAGATTATCAGTGCCGGATTACGAAAAAGGACACATGGGATTATAGAATGTATAGGGTTCTGTATTTTCTTGATACTTGTACATGGGTATTTGTTTCTACTCTTCCCATTTACAGTTGGACCCCCCTGGTAAAGAGTATTACCTTATCAAATATTATATCAAATTTAATAAAAGATTTAGTGAAAAAAAATATATATACTCAGTTACAAGTTATTACCTGTCCGTTGACCCAACATAAGTAACATTTAATAAATAGAATTTTTACAATAAAAATTGTGACATGCGGTTTCAAAATGAAAAGTTTGAATTGAGGAATGGAATAATTTGAATTCAAAGAAACAAAGCATTGGCGCTTCTAGGAAAAAGCGGCTGGTAAAGGACAAATGAGCGCACAAAATATAAACACAAACTGTATTCGTAAGAATTTATGTTATAACTTAAATAATATTTTACTTATTACACTATTGTATTTATACAAAATTTATTATATGTAAAATCGCCGAACGTGAATTTTTTTTTATTATTCTCTTTTTCTATTAAATACGCTATTGAATAAAAATATTTTTTGTATTTCTTATCTAGAAAATCACAATATTGAAATCGGGAGCAGTTAAGTGTTTATTTAAATATTTATTCGATTAACAAAATTTTTTTTTGTACGTCGCAAAGTATTCAAATTTTTTTTTAGCATTGTTATTTCTATAATTTAATTTTCTTCTTTCAGTGATTAAAATTAAAAATAAAATTTTTTTTTTACAACTTATACAGGTAGCTAAATAATTGTATTGAAAATAAAAATTAGTACTCATTACACGATATATCGAGATATATGAAAATGTAGTCTTACAGTGCTGATAGCAAAAGTGTAAAGTATCAGCATAACAACGCGAAGGTTCTCGGTTCGATTCCCCATTATCATAATTTTTTTTTTCTAGGAAAAACTTCTTTAAAAAAAATTTGTGAATTCAAATAACGAATAAATAATATGAATAAATAATTAATTCAATAACCATTAAATTATTTAATATAAATTGAAAGAGATTCGACTTTAAATACAAGTTTTAGGCAATGAACTATAATAGCTGTCGTGGCGTAATGGATTAGGTACATGCATAATAGCATAACGGAACGAGGTTCGAATCTCGACGTTGTAAACTTTTTTTTTCTCTTTTTAGTTTTCTTTTTCATATATAAGAAAAAAAAACTACAAAAATTTTATTATAATAAAAATTTAATAATTTAAAATTTTTTTTTATTATTATTAGAAAATCCTTATATTTAAAAAACTTCCCCTTTCAATATTGATTATTAATTTATACAAAATTAAATTAAATAAATAAATGTAAAATATAACAATAATCAAAACATTTAATAGCGTTTCAAGTAAAATTAATTTTAACTCAGTCAATATATTAATCTAACAAATAAAAGTTATTTTTCGGTCTTTAAAAATTCTTTATTCTATCCTGGCTAAATTTTTCGATCATCAAGTATGCTTTCGAAACACGGATTTGTAAAGCAGGATAGAGTAATAAAAATAAATCTAATTTGAGAAAAAGAGAATAACATTAAAACTGCCGTTATAAAATATTTTTTTTTAATGCGCAAAATAGTTTGAATATTAATAACCATCGGAGCACATCGTTTACAAAGAAGTTCAACCCTGCATATGTAAAATCATAAATTTTATAACAATTTCATAATTTTCCTATATAGTATTACTTATATGTTATTCTATGAGACGTAGTTTTCCTGACCAATTAAGCTAATTTAAATACTTCAAATAATTTACTTAAATTCAATTGTAACTGTGTCAATAATATAGATCGAATTAAAAATTTTTTGAGTAAATTACAAACTTACTTCTCCCAATACTCTTCTTTAGGTAAACTAATAGAATGTCATATATATAACTATTGATTACTTAAAATTAGTAACAAATATTTACAGAATCCAATAAGTAAGTATAAACATTTACAAATAATTATAATACCTATTTAATTATTGCTTAAAAATATATGCTATATTGTATATTTGCTATGCTATATTATTGACTACCATATATATTGTATAATTCATCATATTATGCTTATTTACACGTAAAACTTATATATATTAACATTATACTCAATATTTGCAAATTATAACTATTATATTAGTGTACGTTTGAGAATTTAATTACAGGTCAACAAATGAAAGGTATACCTTTATATAATATATAATTTAAGAATATATAAAATTTATAAATGCTTACATTATAATATTGCTATATATATAAAACTCTTTGCACAAATTTATTTATTTTAATGCAAATACAAACGGGATAACGACGTGTAGCGAAAACTTTTTTTTGTATTGAATAATTATATCCCTCCTCCAATCACTACTTTCTACATCCCAACCCTCGCGTTTTCTTTTAAAGAAAATATAAACAAGAAAATAAGCATGGAATCGTTCAATGAAGAAATAGATATGTGGGTAGAAGAAAGAAGCAAAACAGAAATCATGCACTTGCTAACAGAATTAAATCTAAAATTCACGGGAACCTGGATAGAAAAAAGAATCAGATTATATGATCTATTTCGAGGTTTAGAAATTACAGAGGATATTCGAGAGGCGGAAGACAATAATTCGCGCTTCATCAGAGATAGAAAACTAATGAAAATAGTAGAGGAATCAAATATTAATAAACAACAAAAGGAGAAATAGTAGAAATAATTAAACTAAGAAATATAAATAAAACACAAGAGAAAGAAGAAAATGATTTAATCGACTGGGAAGAAAGCGACGCAGAGGAAAATGCGGACAATAATAAAATAGCCGCAGAACAATGGATAAGACAAATTCATACAAATGAAAGACTGATCGAGGAAATCAACGATACCAGGCAGCTCTTTCATTCACTGCACGAAGCTCAATTGAAATTAACAACACTAGTAGAAGCTTTAACGAAGGAGGTTCAATCGTTAAAAGCCCTACACATAAAAGAACATCGTGTAAATTTCCAAGATACGTTCCAAGTGCAATATCCGGACAGACAACCGACAACAAGTACGCCGGCTAATGTTGCGGCAGTGCTCGCCAGATTAAGTTGGACTCAGACGAGGTCGCTGGGTGATTCTGGCCGTGGGGGGTCGCATGTATTCAACACATGCGAGATGCCTAGCTCAGGCATAGCATCTTCAAGTATGAATACGACAGGCAGACTGGACATTGGAAGAACGGTACGCCAATGGAGAATTAAATTTTCAGGTGAAAAAGGAATGTCCATTGAAGAATTTCTGCAGCGAATAAGTGAGTGCAGAACGCTGACACCCCTGACAGACGAGGACATCCTCAACGCTCTAACGGAACTCCTTGAAGCTACTGCATTACACTGGTACCGCCAATCCCGGTGCGATTGGCATTCATGGGCGGATTTCTGCGAAGCCGCACGTAAGTGTTTTGGAATCGATACTACTTTTCAAAACAAGCTGGCGGCAGAAATCGACCGCAGGACTCAGGGTCGAGGAGAACCCGCCAGAGATTATATCTACCGACTCCAGACGTTGATGGGTTACGCTCATGAGCAGTGGCACCCTGAGAGGCAATTAGATCATATCTATAGAAATCTATTGCCGGAATTAAGGAAGCTGATTCCACAGGAGAAATTCAGCAACATCAATGAGTTGGTCGTCGCTGCCATGGAAGCTGAGGACCTTATTGCGATGGAGCGGAACTATGTACCGCCTTTACCTCCGGAACAGTCGGTCATGCCAAATTTAGCGTGGGGAAAAACCCAGAAGAAAACTCCAGCAAAAATAGCGGCAATAGCGGTGGATGCGGTAAAGCCTACGAACAAGAAAAAGCTTACACCAGCAAGCAGCGTAGAATCTGTCGACGATGGCATCAAAGGACTTCGGGAAGAAATGAAGACTTTCATGAAAACGATCCTTGGATGGTCACGACGCCCTCAATATAAGGGCCCAACGGGGAAGAATGGAGGAAAAGGAAGCCCTTCAGCCAAAAGAAAAGGACCAAGGAAGCCTAAAAGCGACCACAACAAGGATAAGGAGCCTGGAAACATCCCTGAAGTCACCTGTTGGGATTGCGCATGGCCTGGATATACGCGTCGATTGTGCACTGAATGTTCGGGAAAATAGGAGCGGAGCGAGCCGGAGAGGTCCAACTCGCCCCTCAACTAGTTCATTGGACCTCAACTGTTGAAACCCCGGCCGATCATGCCCGGTGGTATATCAACGTCGACATCGGCGGTTATGGCGTTCGTGCCCTAATAGATTCGGGCGCAGCCAAAACGGTCCTTGGTCCTGTAGGGCTCCAAATTGCGACCGAGGAAGGTCGCCCAGTTCAGCAATGTCCCGACGCCGCCGTTCGCTTGGCAAACGGGCAAATGGAGACGATTATTGGCGAGGTTACGTTACCTTTCGCTATTTCAGGTTTTTAAAGAGAATTGAACGTTATTATTCTCCGGAATTTGGAAGCCGAGTGTCTCCTGGGAGCTGACTTCTTGCGGAAGTTCGACGCGGTACTTTACTCAAGAGAAGACCGCCTGGGTATAGAGGGTGGAGAAACAGTGATCCCCCTCGAAACTTACGTAGTCTCCCCGAACTGGACGAATGCGGTAACCCCTATAGGACTGGCCGATGTAACACAGGAGCAACGGGAGGAGGTCATGAGGTTAGTGACAAGAACTCTAGTTCCGGAGGAGGCACCATTAGGATGCACCCACCTGGCTGAGCATAGTATCGATGTGGGCGACACTAAGCCCATAAAGCAAAGATACTTTCCAGTATCACCAAAGATCGAAGAAGAAATGCATCGCCAGGTGCGCGACATGTTGTCGCAAGGGTTAATACAGCGTTCCATGAGCGAGTGGTCGAGCCCGGTAGTGATGGTCCGGAAAAGGGAGGGGACCTACAGGTTTTGCGTCGACTACCGCAAGCTAAACGCAGTTTCTTGAGTTAGTGCGTATCCGCTGCCCTACATGGACGTGATCTTGCGCAAACTTCGCCACACCCGTTACATCTCGACACTGGACCTGAGTGGCGCGTACCACCAGATTCCTCTGGCCGAGCCTTCGCGACATCTAACCGCATTTACTGTGCCAGGAATGGGACTCTTTGAATGGGTACGACTACCCTATGGTGTGGCGGGAGGACCCGCAACGTTCCAACAGCTCAGTGACAAACTGATTGGACCCGAGATGGAACCTTTTGCGTTCGCTTATTTGGATGATATAATAATTGCAATCGCAACGTATAAGGAACATCTCGTACAACTGAAGACGATTTTAACCAGGATCACGGAAGCAGGGTTGACAATTAATCGTAAGAAGAGCGAGTTCTGCTGTACCCAAGTAAAGTTCCTGGGCGTCCTCGTCGATCGAAACGGTTTTCGACCAGATCTGGACAAAATAGCGCCGTTATTAGAATACCCGGCGCCTAGAAACCTGAAGCAGCTCCGCAGGTTCCTCGGGATGGCTAGTTGGTACCGAAAGTTCTTGGAGAACTTTGCTACCATCGCCGAACCCCTGACGCGTCTCACCAAGGGAAATACCAAGTACGTCTGGGGTAAAGAACAACAAGCAGCATATCAACGGCTGCTAACAGTGATTGCGACGGCACCGGTACTTAATCGCTCGCAATTTGACAATGAATTTACACTTCAGACAGATGCCAGTAACACGGGTCTTGGAGCAGTACTCACTCAAGTCTTGGAAGGACAAGAGCGAGTTATATCCTTCGCAAGCAAGACGATGACTGTTGCTGAATTATTGAAAATTACAAATAATCACTGAATAATTACAAATTATTCAGTGACGGAACGTGAGTGTTTAGCAGTTCTGTGGGCAGTGAAGAAATTTCGCCAGTACCTGGAAGGATATAAGTTTACTGTCGTGATGGATCATAGCAGCTTAAAATGGCTGCATAATCTCAAGAATCCGACAGGCAGACTGGCGCGTTAGGCGCTCGAACTCCAAGGATATGATTTTGAAGTCCAACATAGGAAAGGATCCCTGAACGCGGTGCCTGATGCACTATCGCGACTTCACGAGATGGAACCGGAGGTCACCATCTCATCTGTAGTTCCAGCTGAGACACCTGAAGACCCATGGTACCAGCGGATTCTGACTAAAGTGACCCATAACCCGGCTGATTTCCCATGGTGGAAAATCGTCAACGGAAGACTATACAGATACCGAACCACCAGAGCTCTGAATGAACATCTCGAAGATCGGGATGCTTGGAAACTGGTACCGAGGATGGAAGAACATATTCCGACTATTAAGGAGGCACATGAGAGTGCCACTGCCGGACATTTTGGCGGGAGAAAGACTAGCGAGAGACTGGCCCAGCTTTATTACTGGCCGGGCATGCGTACACAAGCCAAAGAGTACGCCTGTAGATGCTCCACTTGCCAGCAGTGTAAGGTCGAGCAACGACCTCCCGCAGGCTTAATGGGTAAGAGACCCATAACCAGTCCATGGATCACGGTTGCCGGAGATATAATGGGACCACTGCCTCGCTCTGCCAAGGGAAGCGAATACTTATTAGTATTTATGGATTTATTCACTAGATGGGTGGAATGCGTTGACATCAGGAAAGCCAACGCCCAAACAATTCTTAAGTATTTTAGGGAAAGGATTATTCTTCGATATGGAGTACCGGAAGTTTTCTTATCGGACAATGGAACCGAATTCAAGAACAGGGTGTTAGATCGGTACCTCGAAGAAAATGGCATTACGCATATGACGATTCCACCGTATCACGCCCAAGCAAATCCTGTGGAACGAGTGAACCGTACACTGAAAACGATGCTCGTGGCATATATGGGTGACTCACACCGGTCCTGGGACGAACAAGTTTGTGACATTACCTTCGCCTACAATACGGCAGTCCAGGAATCTACTGGAGTAAGTCCCGCTTTCCTTAACATAGGGAGAAATCCCATTGCGCCTGGAACTCTGAGGCGCCAGCAAGAAATTAAAGCTGTAGAAGCCGAAGAAACACGAGCGGCCAGTGAATGGTTGAATAGGATGCAACGCATGAATGAGATACATGATGCCGCCTCTCAACGAGCCCAGCAGGCTCAATCCAGACAAGCTCATTATAATGCCAAGAGAAGAGACAAGGAGTATCAAATCGGAGATAAAGTATGGTGCCGGAACAGGATTCTCTCGTCTGGAGTCCTAGGCATTTCAGCTAAACTTGCCCCAAAGTTTAGGGGCCCAGGAATCGTAACATCCCGAGAGGGGACATGCATCTATATTATTACGGACGAAGGAGGTCAGGAAATGGGTCGATTCCATGTTGGAGATTTAAAACCTTATCTCCCAGAAGTGACCGAAGGGACCGTGAATCCAAGGGAGGAAGAAGCCACCAGCGTTCCTCAAACCCGCGCGAGAGTTACTCTACCACAGCGTAAGAGAGGTAGGCCTAGAAGAGCTCGGGTGTTGGTCACTCGTAGGACTCTCCTTCAAGGAACCCGAAGATTACCTATTGCGGACCATTCCGCCTTACCTCCGTCTTCTTCGGATGATATTGTCACCAAAAAGCGGCGGGGTAGACCGAAAGGCAGCGTAAAGAAACGCCTGGCGAATCCGACAATTTCTCCGCGTCGAACCCGAAGCCACGCGATTCCTTGAGGATCGCACCGACAAATCGCTAGTGAACCCTTCCTACTCTTTCTTCTCTTACATCAAAAATCCGAATTTTCTTTTGCTTGATTTATGTGAGTGTTTTGGTAGTTAGAAGCTGCTTTCTCTGCTTTTTCTTCATCTTCTTCGCCCTGCGCACTCTTTTGCTTAAGCTTTCCCTTTGAATCTAATTTCTCTACGCTTTGTTTTTCTTTTCTTTTCTTCAAAAGTTTTCATACGGCTCGCATGAAGCTCTTACCCACTAGATTTTCTTAGTCTTTCAGTTTGAGCTATTTTCTTGCTTTCGCAGCATGGCATGTGCAATTAAAATAACAGCTGAAATTTTAATATTCCGGTTTCATAATTGCAGGATATGGAAGATAAGAAAACCTCTGAAGTGGCGGTAGCCGGGGATGAGAAGGAAGTCGGTGGGGCGGTGAAGCCCCCCACAGTGCTTCTCCGTCTTCAGACGATGGAGATGACGATGGACTTACCTCCATCGTCCAGTGAGCAGGAAGCTCAGATGAGAGAGCTTCTCCGACGATTCGGGGAAGCGCTCTCGACGACGAAGTGCGACGCCCAGTGGCGCTAGGGATAACTCCCGTCGCCGCCACTACACCAGTGCTCCCCGTCCCGGAAGAAACGGGAGCACAGGTCCGGCAAGCGGCCGAGGTGGCGCATCCGACCGCCCAGGATGCCGAGGAGGGACCGGAGTCCCCGAAGAAATCCCGATGCGAGGTGAGAGAGACCGAGTTGCCACCTGAGGAGATGGAGACCAAGACCCCAACAATAGAGCCGGTGACGGAAGCGGAGGCCATCCGAGTGCTTCTTCCGAATGGGCTGATCCCACGCCCAGGGGCACCCTGGAAAGAGGTGGCCCTCCAACTCGACCACCTGTACTATCGCCAGGTGGAGTTGGAGAAGCTGACCACCCAGGCATTGGAGGGGTACCGGGCCTGGTGGACCCAGGCTCCAGAGGCCGAGAGGCAAGAGTCAGCTCAAGGCGACCTAGACTATGAAGACTGGGTCAGGGACGTGGTCCATGAGATAGAGTGGAGAAATGGCTGGAGGGAAGCTCGGGCCACACTCAAAAAGGCGCTAACCGAAATCGCGCAGATCAAGTCGGTCATCCGAGACTATCAGATGAGGATGGACGATGAATATCCCCGGCAGCTGGACCTGCTCCAGAAGGCCACCTCACGGGGACATGATGCGGAGGAAATCCGCCTAGCGGCGAATCGCCTCGCACTTTTTCGTGCCAACAGCCGCAGGAGAGCGGAGCAACTCCACCATAAGCTCCTACAAGCTCAAACAGATAAGCTCAATGCGGAAGCCCGGATGAGGGACCCACGTGGGTACAATCCCACTTTACCAGCTCCAGTGAGAGCTTGTTCCCAGTGTGGCATCAAGGGGGTCGCTAGAGGCCGTGATTGTGCCAATCGGCACAACCACCCGAGCCAACGGTGAGGAGAGGAAGGAATCAGGAGCTGGTGTTAAGCGAATCGAAGAGACTCCAGTATTGATATTAATTAATTAAAATCTTACACTAAATATTGTATGTTGTAGTAAAAGTTTTGTTCTTGATAGACCCTATTAAAAGAAAACATTCTTGAAATTGATTGGATACAACCCGAATTATTCTAACCCCTGCCTGACAACCAACCTCCTTTTTCCTGGCCTCCTTCTACCAGTTTACTCTGTACAAGCGGCGAGGAGAGAGTAAAACCCGTTAGCTATTCGCGTCTGGGGGTGGGGGGTGTGACATGCGGTTTCAAAATGAAAAGTTTGAGAGAGAGAGAGAGAAATAGGACCCCGGTCTCGGGAGTGGGAAAAACCGCGGCGGCACGCGACTCAAAAAAAGGGGGGTAGTAGTTCTTGTTTTTCGAACACGCGTGCGAGACGTCGGCAGTTTTTCTTCTCCAGCAGTTTAATTATCTACAAGTTTTTCTCTTGTTTTATCGGCGTAAGGATACACGTAGTGAGTTATTGTTGCGTAGGTTGTGCATGCTCGTGTGCCGCTTTTCTTGTTTCTCTCGCTTAGCTTGCAACTTCGGTGCTTATTAGTCAATCTCTCTCTCTCTATGCATGATTCCGACGATTGTAGTGAACATTTTGCAAAAGAAAACCGCGGAAAAATAAAGGTGCGTGTAGGCGAGCGGCGTAGATTTGTCTTTGTGAGAAAAAGAAAAAAAAAGAATAATAAATTGGTGGCTCTACAAAAAGAAAAAGTCAAAATTGGTGTTTGATTTCTTCCTGTTTTATCTGTTTTTCTCTGTGATATTATCCTGATTTTCGAGAAAAAAAGAAGAGAAATACAACGAGGTTGTTATAAAATATTAAATATTATTTGTGCAAAAATATATTGTCTATGAAAGTAATAAAACTTTGATGCAAATTCAGCATTTTATGTTTCTTATTAGATTTATAATAATTTTTGACATCACAATCCACATTATATTTATAATTATATCATCTTATACATATAAAATGAATTTGTAAATAAATAAAATTCAAAAAATGAACAGGCTAATTTTATAATTCTTTATTGTACTTTTAATAAAAAAAATAATATTCTTCATTGTAGATAACAGCTCAAGCAGAATTAAATGTTTTAATGTCTGCAATAAAAGAGAAGGTAGAAGTAGTTGATAATTCAATAAAAATACATGAATTCCATCAACCAATTCCCATTCCATCTTATTTAATTGCAATAGCTGTAGGTGCTATAGTTTATAAACAAATTGGCCCTCGTACAAAAGTATGGACTGAACGGGAATTACTTGACAAAAGTGCATATGAATTTGAAGAAACCGAAATCATGCTAAAAACTGCAGAAGAAATATGTGGGACATATGTTTGGGGTAAAATTTAGATGAATACAAATTATGTTTTATTTTATCATAAGCTTCTAAAAGTTAATGAATAACTTAGAATAAATGGTAGTAAATAATAAAAATAAAACTTCAAATTATGCTTTTAATTTTTTATAACTGTATAATTACATAGAATTAATTTAATATCTATTAACAAATTTTGTCAAAGATTAGATAAAAAATTATGTTAATAATAAGTTAATATTTTAAAGTATATCATAGTTTTATATCGCATTGAAAAAAAATATTAAGCAGAATAATTGAAAGCTTTGTTTAATTATTTATTTTGATTTATTCTAAAATTTAAATATAGTGTTAAAAAATGATTTATTAAAATATATTTCTGGAAAAACTACTAAATAAATAATAAAAATAAATAAAGTATTGTAGGATCCGAATGTTATTGGTTTCTTATAAGTTTGTCTGTAGAGTTCTTAATACAACCTTTGACGTTGCTACCCAACATTGAATATCACTAATTGTATTCAGTAATGTGTTAAACTCAAACACAAAATTTATTAATAGTAACTTAATTGTAACTCAGCTGTAAATAAGCACATTGGCTTTAATCATTATTCATAGTGACTAAATCATAATTCGTACAATCTAATAAGGTATGATCATGTATACGATGTTGTATTTATCATATCGCATAATTATTTTGAATACGTTTATCGGAATGTAAAGAATTTACTCTTTTGTGGATTCTAGCTACAACATAAGCTTATTATCTAATCTCACAATAATATATAATTATAAAGAATGATGAAAAAATTTTTTGATATTCAATTTCAAATATTTTTTCTTCTATTCCGAACAATATAAAGAAATATTTTTTTTATCACATTCTAAATTTATAGCTTAAAATTAGCTTTGATGTATATATTATAGTCAGAAATGGTATAATTAATAAATTCCTATTGATTTAAAAAAAAAAAAAAAATCTCAGTAGATATGATTTTTTGACTAGTTGAATATAGATTCGTATTTTTCAGGCTGAGTAAAAAAATATCCATTATCGATATCTACATTTATCGCCTATACAGCAGGTAAACTGTATACTTCGGATTAAAGGTATTACTTGCATGCAAAGGCATAAACATATCATCTGCGTTAGAGTATTTATGAAACTGGGAGATACATCAGTTTTTTTTTAATTCCCTATTTAGGATCCATTCAAAATTCGATAGACTTCAAGAAGTACATGCGGGTTTTTACTTTGTTGGTATTGAGGACATAGTAAAACAATACAAATTCCTGCATTCAAGCTATAGTCAATGCTTCCTAAGGTCCCGGAACAAAGATTAGTCGAGTCATAGAAAAGTTTTAAATGATGCTTACATTTTTGTACTCTTTCAAAACACCTTTATTTTGAATGACAGTTTTTCAATAGTATAACTTAAACATTAGAAACAAAGATGGAAAACAGTAATATATTTTTTATTTTCATCCGAGAACATTCTAAAAATATATTACAATATTCAGTGAAATGTTCAATTACATAATATGAGTATTTATTATGGCCACGAATATTTATTTCTCCCTTTGTTGCATTTTATACTTACTTTTTAATCTTATTAAACCTCAGTAACAACACTAAGTTAAACCAGATCTGATTAAATCAGTTCATCTTGCTATATGAATCTAGTTTCAATTGCAGAAAATAAATGATAACGAAATTCATTTTTTTACAGACAATATTAATACCATACATAAAAATGTTGATACTCTTTGTCATAGTATTCAAATGCTTGTTTAAATATGTTAATATTTCTGTTAACCGTTTTGTGAAAAAACAAGTAATTTCTGTGTGTAGTAAGTCGTACAAAGTGATTGTCATATCTTTAACAGAACGTTTACCATGTCCTCCCGAAATTTATCGCGATTGTTTACACCTTCCAGTTTTCTGAAACATGAGCTTCGAGAAAATTGTAAATTTTATAACTTTAGATATAGTTTTGTGGATGAAATCCAATGATTTAAATTTCTCGTTAAAGGATTCCTGATCTTGTTTGTTATTAAATTTCAATACTCTGAGTTTCTCAAGTCGTGATTGTATATAATTAATATGTAGAAACTATTGAAATAATCTGAGTTTTAAGATTTAAAGTCTTTTGATTATCTATAACCCATGTTTTATCAGTTACGTGCTACATGATCCATATATTTATTAAAATCAATGTACTTCTTTAGTTCAGTCGAAGATAGATTTTTTATTTTTAAGACGAATTAAAAACGCTCTATCTTCGATAGTTACATTACAGAATCTGTACTATGTGCTCTTGATTAAAAATAATTTCATAAGCAAAAACAGTGCTACCGATATTTTTAATTAAAAAAAAAATTAATATTTTTAAACTGTACAAATAAGTAAATCATTCAGTAATATTATTGTTAATAAAAGAGTTATAAAATTTCTTTTAGGTTCATATGATTTATTAATTCTTCCTCCAAGTTTTCCATTTGGTGGAATGGAAAATCCATGTTTAACATTTATTACTCCAACTTTACTAGCTGGAGATCGTTCTTTAGCAAATGTAGTTGCTCATGAAATAAGTCATAGTTGGACTGGAAATTTAGTAACAAACATAAATTTTGAACATATTTGGTTAAATGAAGGCTTTACAGTATTTATTGAAAGAAAAATAGCTGGAAGAATTTATGGTGATAAAGTTAGACATTTTAATGCATTAATGGGACTACAAATATTAAAAAACGAGGTATAATTAATTTTAAGACATAAAGTTGAATCATTTTTTTAAATAAAATTTATTTGTATTAAACAGATTAAAACTCTTGGAGAAAAAAATCCACTTACAAATCTTGTAACAAATTTAACAGGTGTTGATCCTGATAATGCGATTGGATCAATACCTTATGAAAAAGGACACACTTTTCTGTTTTATTTAGAAGAATTACTTGGAGGACCTGAAGTTTTCGAACCTTTTTTACGAACTTATTTAAATACATTTAAATATAAAAGCGTAAATACAACACAATGGAAAAATTTTTTATTTAAATATTTTTCAAACAAAATAGAGGTTATTTTAAAAATACATAGTCTTATAATGATTTAATTTTAATTTTCAAATTAAATACAAATACAATTGAATTTTACAGATCTTAAATACAGTAGATTGGGATACTTGGCTTAATAAACCTGGTGAACCACCTATAATTCCAAAATATGATACATCACTTGCTAATGAATATATGGTCTTAGTAAGTAAGTGGATTACAGACAATAGAGATATTTCATTTAGCAAAAATGATGTTGAAAATTGGACATCTAATCAAAAGGCCGCCTTTTTAACTGAGTTAGTCTCATGTAGTAAAATATTATCTGTAGAACAACTCATTTTGATGAATGAAATGTATGGTTTTGACTCTTTATACAATTCTGAAATACGGTAATTCTTTTTATATAATTAGCTTACAAATTATTTATAATGTTTATTTAAATAATATATTAAAAATATAGATTCATTAAAAAAATTAAAAATTTCAAATACACCAATAAATATTTCTCATTAAAAATTAGTATATGAAAAAGTAATTTTTTAAATTTAAATTATCAATATCAGCAATTTCGAAATTAATTCCTTTTTTAATATTAATCAATATTTAATGGCATTTCTTCTTTAGTTTTCAGTGGTTACGGCTAAGTTTAAAATCTCGGTGGGAATGCAAAGTTACTGAAGCTCTTAATTTTGCTACATCTCAAGGAAGATTGAAGTTTGTACGTCCACTATTTAGAGATCTATATGCATGGGAAGCAATGCGTCAAAAAGCAATTGATACATATTTTGCAAATAAAGATAAAATGATGCATGTTACCAGAGAAATGTTAGCAAAAGATTTACATTTAACATTGGAAAATAAATAAAAGCTACATGTATTTATAATTGTTATTACTCATTTTATTTTGTTCTATTAATATACTCACCTTCAACTTGAAGAAAAAAAATAATAATTTTCTACACTTAGTATAAAATAAATCAATGTACTTAATTAAAAAAAGAATAAAAATATCTTCTAAATATTAAATTTATTATAACTTATTCAAAAAATTATTCTAAAATACAATATTCTGGTAATTTTATAATTTGTGGAAAATGTTTAAGTTGTTCTTGATAAATATGATCAAGTCTATTTGGTACTGGCCTCAGCTGTCTGATTTGATTACTAATGTTTTTGCTGATTTTTTCTGGAATATTATCATCATAATATACATGAAGCCTTTGCATAGTAGTTCTTCTAGTTATATTGTTCCCTAAAACACTATATACTGCTTTTTGAACAATCTAAAAAATATAAAAATTTCAATATTCTAAAAAATGATTTCTTTTTTATATTGTTTGTTAGTTTTTTTTTATTATTAATCATTTTTAATTGACAGAAAATTATATTTCTGATACTTTTATAGTATATACCATTGTGGGATCTTTCTTGTGCAATTCCCATGCTTTTGTCCATGATGCACCTTTAGAATACGAAGTATGATGAAAATATACTCGCCGACTCCATTCATCTCCTTTAAGAGCTATCTCATTACTGTTTATTACAATAACATGATCACCACATTCATCTAATTATCAAAAGAAAGTATATGAATTCAAATTTAAATATAATATTTTTAATAACATAATCAACAATTAATGGTTTATTCAATTGATGGTTTTAATATAAATTTAGTTATAACAGATATAACAATGAATATTCACTTGTAGGATGATGAATTGGTTTATATAAACCCTTTAAGTAATGGGATATTAATGGTGCACTTTTATAAGGATCCTGCCACGTAGCATCATAAATATGCCATGCTCGAGCAAATGAGCCCCATTGCTACGGTGAGAATTATAATCATAAATAAAAATTGTAAATAAAAGTTAACAACTACTAAATAGTTTCATAAATTTAATTATTACCTGAAGTCTTCTTGTAATAGACATTAAAAATAAATAGATAAAAATATAAAAAAATTTATTTTTAATTAACGTATCGTAAAAATTAAAAGAACATTTTTTTTTACATAACCAATACAATTTATAAGAAAAATAACGGGATTAGTTCTAAATAAAAAGCAGGCGAAAAATATTTAAAACGTATAAATATTCCTTAGACTAATTACTCAAAGAAATTATATAGTAATGTATAAAAAACTAAAATAATACAGCCCACAATTTAAAAAGAATATATAAATAAACCTATTCAATTACATGAATTATTACAAAAGCATTACGCTATCAGAAATAAAAAGAGACATTATCCATTAATATGGACTGATGATGGAATAAATTTTAGTTGCAATGTGCTGCTACCTGTACGGATTTTTGGTATACACAAAATTGCATCTTTAAAGCAGGGGGGTCTAACCAGAGGTTAATAGAGAGCACAAAACAGAGTTCAACGGGGTTTAGCTTTAAATGGGACAACTGAAAATAAATACCCATATACAGGTATCACGAAAATATAAAACCCTACTTTACATAACCCCGTGTGTCTTTTTTCGTGAGTCGGCACTGATAATCTGGCACATATGTTTACACTGTGATTTATTAATATTATGAAGCATTGTGGTTAAAATATATTTTTTTTCTATATAAAAAAAAAATTTTGTGTTTATAAGTACTTTGTTACGTATTTAACTTTGTCGCGATGCTTGCATAATTTCCAAGTATTAATTCGCTATAACGTAACTTATACCAGGTTTGATTCTGCCCTAGCCGAAACGGTGAAAGCGCTTCTGCATTTTTTAAGGTTCAAAGATGAAATAAATGTAACAAAGTTAATTAAAAAGGTATAATATTTTTTATTCTGACCGATAAAGAACGAGAGAGTGTGCGATTTAAGTGTGATATAAACGTATGTGTATCCCGTGATTCTAAGGTAATCGCGAACAAAAATGAAAAAGAAAATTTTAAGTTCGAACTGGAATAGGCCCCGTGAAATTACGAAAGAAAGATCCGAATTATCTTGGATTCCAAATTGAAGTCAAATAAAAGAAGAATGAGAATCCGTCCGTCTCGTTTTTGATTTTACTTATCACCTCCATCGGATCAAGAATTGAAAGATCCGAGGATTCCCCCTCCAGGATTCGCGGTGCTTCCCAGTCGCTTGATTAGCACTCTGTCAGCTATCTTTCCTATTGCCCCTCGCGTATTTATTTTCGGTTCCCGTGCGAAATGTTCGCGAAAAGACAGATTCAGACGTTCTTATTACTCGCAAGTTCTGTGTTACTCGCCTTTAGATTGACCCCTTCATCATTACTTTTCCTCACACCTCATCTTATTTTACCGATGAATGTATTATCTCCCTTTTTACCAGGATTCGTATACGATCTTTGGAATGCATATAATTAATATTGCATATGTGACAACTTCAAAATCTATTTAAAAAATACCTTAAATATAGATAATATGAAGTATAAGTAAAAGAAAACATCTGAGTATTGAAAATAACATAGTACAACTGAAATACATTTTTTATCTTAATATAATTATAATTTACATTTTAATGATAAAATATTTTTTTATAAATATAAGAAAATAGAAAACATTATAATGTTATTAATATTCAAAATACCTCAGAGGTTTTCTTTTATCTGTACTTTTTATTATCTATATTTATGTTATGTTTTAATAGATTTTGAAGTACTTATAAAAGTTTTTTTTTTGTATAGAAAAAAATATATTTTAACCACCATTAAAAATTTTAAACCTGGCAATAATTATTATTAATATTATTAAATAATTGTACATTTATTTTATAAACTCATTATTTATATATTTATATGTGTAAAAAGTATTACAATACAAAAAAATAATCAAAAATGTTTAATTTTGAATGAATAAAAAGGCTTTATTTAATCTTTACCTTTAAAGCATGAAAATAAAATCATATTAAATTAAACACATGTTACTAATAACAATTTGCAATTATATAATAAAGTTTTAATCATTTTAGATGATATATTTCTTAATTATATTCCTCATGAAATATATGGTTTAGTATTGTCAAAGGTCGTTATTACTTATATAATAAGTACCTAGTTATGTGTAATATACATAATAATATCCGTTAATAAATAAATACAGTTTTTTATATTTGTTACCCAATTTTCTGTATAAAGTTATCTGTCACCCCATAAAGAAATTGTAATAAAATTGATAAAAGTGATTCATACAATACTATATTAGCACCAATCGACCTTGCACAATCGCATGCAACGCATTTTTAATATTAATAAATACCGAATATGATTTTTGTAAACTGCAAGCGCAGTACTTCATAATAAATAAATATTAATTAATATTAAGAATAAATCTGTTATTTTATAAAAAGCGAAATTCATTTGTTTATTTATGAATAATTTTTTGTAAAATCAAATATGTATTCTTTTGGTTTAAATAAACACGTTAAACAGAACAGAAACAGTATCCGTGGCTCGGTTGGTAGGTCACCGGTCCACCGACTCGAACGGTGGCGGTTCAAATCTCGTCTGTTTGGGTGTTTTTTTTTTTTTTAATTATTAAGTTATTACATGTGTTCTTATATTTATGTGTATTTTATATATTTTGTTTGTTTTTTGTTTGTTTGTTTTTTTGGGTAGTTTTTTTTTTCTTTTTTTTTTGAATTATTATAATTATTTTTTTTAATTATCTTTATTACTATTCTTATCACTATTATTATTATTAGTTTAATTATCATCAATATTAGTGTTTTCTTATATTATTGTTAGTTTGGTAAGTAGTTTTTTTTTGCTTTCATTTTCCGTCCATATAAATATTAAATTGAAGATTTTTTTTAGTGATAGCTCCTGAGCTTCTACTGCTCCAAAATGATATATTGCTTCCATGGTATTTGCGAGGAGAATGAGTCGTTTAATTTTTCTTGTTGAATTTTTTCATCTGCCTTTGAAATAAAAGTCTTCTTTCTGTAATTCATTTTAGTATGGAAGGGATGAATTGTTTATTGTTACTGCTGCGTTTTCATTCTTGGTGAATTACCGTATTATTTATTAATGAAGTTATTAATTACACGTTAATTATGATTGTATTATGTAGTTCCATAAGTACTGGTATATATATATTTTTTTTTATTATTATAATAAATAATTTTTTCATAATATTAAGTTTTATATGTATATAATTGTAGTTATTTTAAATGTATGTATATCGCGCCTTGGTCCGGTGGTCAAATCATTCGCACCACGGCCCCGTGGTTCGAATTCGAATCCCGATGCCTCAATTCCCCCTTTTTTTTAATTATCTTACAACTATTAAAATAATTATAAATATGTGTGTTATTTTAAAATTACCTTATATATTATTACTTTATTGTTACAAGCTGGTTTTTTTTTGTCTAAATACTGTTTTATCTATTGGTCCCCTCCTGTTACCCGAAGTTGAGGTATAATTGTTTTGTGACGCCTACACATTCGTAATCCTATGATTATTATCATTATTACGATACTCAGTACTGTTATGGATGATATTCCGAATATAGTAACATTATTTTTAAATACTTCAACCTCGACGTTATTTTCGTTAATTCGACAGATTATCCTGGCTTTCTTTATTTTTTCTTTTAGCCCACCTCCCTCAATTGTTGTATGTGAGTGTTCAAGTGTATTTTGTATGTGTATTGATTTTATTTCGGGTGTCCATTCATAGATGTGTTTGGTAATGTTATCAGTAACTCCCCGATTCTTTAATATTATGTCTAGGGTTAATTTTGCCGAACTTAGTTTAATCTGTAATGTATCGTCTGTTATTTGTTTCGTCACGTCTATTTCTATACTTGTTGTTTTCACGTGACAACCTGGTTTTAATGTTATTATTCCTGACCCTTCTAATTGACGTCTTTCTTCCCCTTTTCCATCACATTGAATTCTTATTTCCTTATTTTTAAGTACCGAATAGATCCAGGTGTTTTCTCTTTCTAATCTAGTAGGATTCGCGTATAGTGCCGATTTTGATATCGCATTCGGATAGGTCGAAAGGTTGGATTTCGAATTGAGTTTTACTTCACAGGACTTTTGTTGTTTACCCGTACTCTTGGTTCTAATTTTTCGCATATGTATATAGAGTTTGTTTTAATACATTCCCGTAATTTAGTCTCCGTAATCTTTATATATAATCGTGTTTTGAAATCGACTGCGATATATATAGTTTCAGATTTTATATAGAGCATGAGGTTCTCTTTCTGTTGCTGAACTGGGAAAGGTGTCAATTTGTGTAGTACATAGTCGTTTATTCTTATTAAAGGTATAGTTATATCGTATATTATTTTCTGTCCATGGGTGATAACCTTTATAGTTGAAATTTTTATAAGTTCTTCGATGAGTCTGTCTTTTGTTATTGGTAAAGTCTCTGTGCTCAATTTTTCATTGATTTTTCTTGTCGTTTCCGTTATCAACTTTTCGTCGAGTAATTGAGGGTGAATTTCGCCCTTGGCTGCCAGTTGCGTTATATGTAATATTAATTGTATGCTTCGGATTTGAATGTTAGTGTAATCCTCCAATAGTCTTATCAATTCGTTCCATTCCATTTCTTTCTGGATTTTTAAAATGTTACTCGTTACTTCATTTATTTTGTCGCGTAAATAGCTTAATTTTTTGTCATTATATTGCAATTTAGTTTCTATTATTTCCGTCTGATTAGCCAAAAGCTGCCTTCATTCGCCAGTTTTCGCCTTTATGTTGTCAATTATGTTCTTTATTTCCGTTTCTGTGGCTTCGTCAAGTGTCCCAAATAAAAATTTACTGATTTTACCTATGAATGGCAACACTGCCCTTTTTCCCCTAGTTCTTTCTAGTATTTTTGTTACTTCCCGTATGTTTATTAATTTCTCTTTTTCGAGATATTTCAGACTGTTAAATTGTTTTTCACAATTCTCTATTTTTATTTCATTCCGATATTTATTAGACAGTTTGTCTATTGTAGCGATCAAATGTTTGCTATGTAGGAGGTTATCATTAGTGTCTAAGTATTGAATGATTTTCCAAGTGCTCCTCGACTCATGTAATGTTGCTACTCCTTTCATAAATATTCCGGGGTTATTCTTTATAGGCATTATAAAGCCATCTGTTTTCGTTTGGTCCATCGTCCTGTAATATTCATATATTTACTTTTTCCATTAATATATTTTTTTCATACGATTAACAAAAGGATTGGGGTAATAAGGATAGGTAAAAGAGGGAAATTTTATTCATACATTGTGCATTTTCTTATATTATATATATTCAATATAGCTTTTGCTGTAGAAAACCTGCTGGTCAGTGTGATACCTGCAGTTTCATGCTCTTTTATTCCCGGGTCGTCCCTCTTGTCACTGACTTTGGAGGTTTATTTGTTTATATATCTATTATGAAGAAGAAATTCATTTTTCTTTCCTTCCTATTTTTTTATTTAAGGCAATCATTATATGTTAATCATATTTCTTAGTGCTTCTAACGATGATTTGATTTTAATTATTTCATTTATTTATTAATTAATTTATTTATTTATTTACCAGTATTATCTGTTTGTCGTCAATATTGTCTATGTTTGATTCAATTAATAACTTGTCTTTTTTGTATTGACTTTATAATCCCAAAATTATTATGGAAGGTTATATAAAACAATCAAAAATTTGAAAATAAAAAAATTCATTTTTTTTGTTGAAATTTTGAATTCCATTTTTTGGGTGAAATTTAGGGCTTACTATCATTAAAATTGATGAAGATTTTAATTTTATGGATTTTTCGAAATAATGATTCATGTGAATTAATAAGAAAATAAATTTTTACGAGAAAACAAGGAATTTTATACTTCATATATCGATTTTATTCCCGAAAATATCTGATTTGATGTATATTTTCTAGTTTTGTAGTGTATTTACACGTATCTTGATCTTGTTTAGTATTTTTCGCCAATTATATCCGTTTGATTTTTTATGTGAAAGGTGTTCTACTTATATGTACTGTGTACCATATTAATGGCGTCTCGATAACTTTCGGGCGTTTCCCTTTTGTCCTGTTCTCATAAGTCTAGTAATGTTTTCTTTCTTTTATTCATTCGCAATAATAATAATCAAGTATATATTTTAATGTACTTTCAACTATTCATTAATTGTATGTGATTATTTATGTGATTTTAGTAAGAACTTATTACATAGCTGTTAGTATCGAGATTGATATGTATAATATTATTAGTAAATAAGGAAAAAGATTATTTTAAGATTATTATTGGAAATATCGATTGATTTGATTTATTTTTTTTTTTTGAAATTATATTCTTTTTTTTATATCAGTTGATTTCTCATGGCTTCTCGCGTTTCAGTTCATTTGATCGCTTCAACTTGTCCATGTGTACTATTCTTGTTCCTTTTCCATGTTTTAACGTGACGTTGTGCGTTTTATAATTTATACCGACGATTTCGTAGGGACCCACATATTGTTTTGCCATCTTTGCTAATTCTGGTTCTTTTAGCCTGTAAACCATTTCACCTTCTGTGAAATTTCGAGTACTTACCCATTTATCATAATAAAATTTGGATCGGTATTTTGATTGAATTAAATTCATCGCTGCCAAGGCTTGTAACTGACTCAGCGTTTCGACTACTTCTCGATGGAAATCATTATATGTCGTGCAATCATTTGATATTTTGAAACTTGATGGTGTGCACGCTTTCCGGCCGAAAATCAACTCGTGCGGTGTATATCCTGTAGCCTCATGCTCTGTACAATTATAAGCGTGTTGGCACAGACAAACCCACTCGTCCCATTCGTTATACTTTTCGATATAACTTTTTAGATATTCGGTTACTTTATGATGCATTCGTTCGATACACCCGTTCGATTAGGGATGATATGCAGTCGTGTTGAATTTTTCGATTCCGAATATTTTGGCGAATTCTTCTAGGGTTCTATTAATGAAGTGAGTATCCTGGTCTGTTAATATTGTTGCCGATGGTCCGAAATAGCATATCATCTTGTTGATCATTGTTTTCGCGACTATGATTCGCTTTACTGGGGTCAGTATGCAATATTACATCAGTAAGTCTTGTATCGTCAAAATGTACACATTGCCGTTTTTTGTTTTTACTAACGGCCCATAGAAATCTAATGATATTTTTTCAAATGCGTGATAAGTAGTATCGGTTATGATCATCGTCATCTTCGTCTTTTTCCTCATAATTTATGTGTTTGGCATTTTGTACATGATTTTACAAATTGCTCCACTTCGGGTCGCATGGTTTTCCAATAATAATTTGCCGCAATTTTTTTGTATGTTTTATTTATTCCACGATGACCTCCCATAGGCGATTCGTGATATTCCCGAATTATCATGTATCTATCTTTCACTTTTGGCACGGGGAGATTGTCTTTGAATAAAACTATCCTGATGTTTTCATTATCGAGCAATTCGTTGCAACATTCCACAAAATAATTCCATTCCGTTTCTTTTATCAATTGCAAATCTTTTATTATAGCAATGCTCTTAACGTTGTTATTACGACACATGATTTTCAAATTTTTAACGCTTTTAATTATTTCAATTCGCATTACTGTATCATTTATATACCTTTTGATGGTTATACCCATAATAACTATGTCCTGAATTCTTTTTAGATGTATTTCACCGACGGTATACTCCCTGTTTATCCAAGAGTTAAGAAATATATATTCTCTCTCGATTAAAGCCTCCAAAACTTCGGTGTTAAAACTGGCATCGGCCGTCATTAGAAATACTATATTTGCGTAGTATTTAAAAGGATGTTCATTTATTAGTTTAACTCTTGTAAATTTCGCGTCGGGGTCTTCTCTCCACGGTGGTCTTAGTGGAGGGAGGTGTAATCGCGTTACTCTATATCGTTCCAACACATCCGAGCTTCGCGTTATTTGATAATTTCCGCTCTCGGTCAAGGCCGTATCTCTTATTCCGGTCACCGTTCCAGATGATTCCATTACCGCTTTGCTGACCTCGCGATCATTGTTATCGCTATTTACACTATCATTTTTACTTAATCCCGAGTCGAAGTCCGTTGACTCGCACGTTATCTGCCGTCTATTTGTTTTCACGTATGGGGTATAGTGATTATTTTCTAAGTGTAAATATATGATGGGGTCAAAGTCAGCAGTGTCATGCTCTTTCCTTTCGCAGTATTTACACCACGTCGGCGGTTGGTAAGGCCTATCATAGCGCGGACCACGCCCGTTGTTGTCGCGCTCGACGCCTCTTTTAGTCCGGACTTCGTAAAGTTCTTTATCAAATCTCGTCGCGAGGTTAATGGCTTCCTCGAGGGTCTCGGGCCTTCTTGCATTCACCCGGATAGAAATCGAGTCGATTAGCCCTACTGTAAACCTCTTGATAACTAGATCTTCGTGTTGTCGACGATCCGGATGGCGACCGATATGTCTAGTTAGGCAGTCCAGTTCCAACAGTTTAACTCCTCACGCAGAATTCTCATGCGATCCCCGAACTCAAATACAGGTTCTCCGTCCTTTTGCACGCATCTTTTGATTTTGTCTACTGCGTCTTCTACAGCCTGAGGAGCTCCGAAAACTGCTCCCAAATCAGGGATAAAATGATCAATCGAATCATAATTGCTTAATTTAGATCCCATAAATCTCTTTGCTTTCCCGATCATTTTATTACTTAAAGCTCGCAAGATGAACCGCTCTACTTCAGGTCGTTCGTCGTCTAGAGTTTTGTATATCTAATTTATCAAATTTAATATTTCATCTGGTTCACCCGAACACTTTGGCATCTGATCTACTACCTTGTATGGGGGCATACTCGACTTCATAGGAAAATCCGGTATATATTCGAATTGTCGAGTATTTTCTACTGGCATAATAGGCTCCTGTTGTCGCGAAAGCGTTGTTCGGGGCATGACGGTTGGCGCGGCTGCACCCGCTCTAGGTGTATAGTATGTAATGGACGTTCTACGCGGTTCACATGACAATCTATCTTTTTCCTTTCGGAGCCGATCGATTTCTTCTCTCATTGCTTTCATTTCAACAATCAATTCCTCAAAACGGCGGACCCTTTCGTCGATATTGCTATCCGGTGACACGGAATCTACGCTCGGCCATCCCCCTAGATCGATAATGTTTTGTTCCTCAGCCATCTTTAGACTCGCTTTTTCCGAATCACACTTATCTAATCCTACAGCTCCTACTGATTTTAATTTCTAAATATTATCTCCACAAACTCGTAGTTGTTTCTACGTCGATGAGGAGACGATGAGCAAATTGAAACGTTATCTCTTTTTCGTTCGCGCAATTCCACTCCCCGGACGCTGTTAAATTGGACGATACTAAACGCGGCTTAGGATCACGTTCGTATGATTTACTACACGTAAATAACTTAAATCCTTTAAACATTACTTAAAAAATTAATTATTTGACACTATCTCCAAAAAATAACCAAAAAAAATTTCTATAATTCCGTTGGATCCGGTTCTAACTTTCGGTTCGGGTCACAAATTTCACAAAACAATCGATATTTTTCTTAAGACAGATTACGCCGCATGCATATAATTTTATAAATTATTCAAAAGAAAAAAAAATACAAGATACACTTTTTCGTACTTATATTAAGATAATAGCTATAATTGTTGCAACTCCACAGCTCTTCATGGCTTTCCTTATTGTATTAGTTTCCTCGATAAACCTTGTTTTCAGACTGTCTCACTCGAAAAATCACTCACAAAAAAATTTCCGATACCTCGACAGAAAATCCTGGTCACCGCACCAAAATTTGTTACGTATCTAAGATGTCACGATTATATTTATTCTTCGATAATTGAATCACGAAATTTTCTCCAGGTTTCGTTCTGCCCTAGCTAAAATGGTCAAAGCTTTTTGGCCTTTGTAAGGTTCGGAATTATCAATAAAGAAAACGCGAGTTAATTAATATGGTACTTTTTTCTTGATGAACGAGAGAGAAAGAGTAAGATAATGTGTATTACAATGTTTCTTGTCGCAAACAAAACTAAGTCCCGATTGTATAAAATGGATAGTAATAAATATTAAGAACCCGAACCGAAATACGAAGGAAGCGAACCGAATTCCGGATCAAGACCGAATCGAATGCTCCTACATGTTATTTGATTTGACTCATTACCTGCGCTGTATGGGAGAAATTGCAGAATCCGCGAATTCTCCCTCCGGGTGCCTCTGCTTGATTATCGTTCTGTCAGCTTTCTCCGGTATTGTCTTTCGACTGACCTCTGTATATTCATCGTCGCCTCTGATCTTGAATTTTCGCACGTTGGTGAGCTCGGACGTTCTTATTACTCGCGGGTTTCCCGTTACTCGCGACTCCGTTTGATTCCCACAATGTTCAATGATGCTACTACAATTTAATTCGTCGCATATGCATATGCAATTTTACATACGTGACAATAAATAATGACATAATTCCCCACAAAAATATTGTTAAAAATTTAGGTATTAATATTGATAATAATTTAATTTTCAATCGATACATTGATATACAATTGTACAAAGCTAAAAATGCATTTTATGGCTGCAAAAGATTATTTTTTTTCTAACTTTTTGGATAAAAAAATTAAAATTACTTGTTATATAGCTCTAATTAGACCAATCATTACTTATGGCTGTCCTATTTGTTATAATATTTCTGCATCTATTATAAAGAAATTAAGAATTTTCGCAAGAAAATGCTTAAGATCTTGTCTAAGCTCTCACAGATCAACAAAATCTAATTCTAAATTTTATATTAATAATAAACTTATATATAATAATGCTAATATTCATCGTATTGATAATCATATTTTAAAATTATGTAGAAACCATTTTTCCGCTATACCAAACATTAAAAATAATAGTCTTATATTTCCGAAATTATATCTTAATTCATTATACTTTCATTCTTGCATTAAGTCTGGCTTCATCCATCCTGAAGCATTTATTTATTTAGATAGAATCAATGTTTTAGATAAAAATAATATTCCCATATTATACCACTTTAATAGAAAACCTACAGACAAAAAAATTACTTATGATAAAAACATAAATATTGTACATGATAGCATTAACTTTAAATTTTCAACATCACTACCTTTAAAAGACATAAGTGATAATCATAGAAATAATTTAATAATGTATTGGTAGCTCTCTCATTAAAATTAATGCTATCAAAACACGTTTAAAATTGTACTTAATTTTTAATTTTTATTATTTAGTTTATACATAATTACGATTAGTTATTGTAAAAATATTTAAACATATTTCTATTATATATTTAAATATTTATAACTCCTTTATCCTCTCCCTATCCTTCCCCTTCACCCTCCTCTGTATATATGTATATATTTTTCATAATTTTAATCATATGATATATCCAGTTTTTTTTTAAATTAAGTCTTCTTTTCTGGATAATTTTCAATATATTATAAGAAAGCGATTATATATATCTATTATATTTTAATTGATAACTGTTCATTTGTATAACATTATTATTTATGTAAATGTTTATGACTTCATTAAATGTTTCTTTTTATACACGTTCTTGTCTGTACATTATAAATGCAATTCATTGTTTATTATGAATATAATAAAGTGTATAATAACTGTATTCCAATGGCTTTAATAAACATCTTTAAAAGTTAAGTAAAGTAAGTGGGGGATGTAGCTAAGTCGTAGAGCGTTTGCTTTACATGTGAAAGGTCCTGGGTTCAATCCTCAGTATCTCCAATTTATTTCATTTTACTGCTAACTAGAATATCTAATGTTAATAATTAAAATTCTATAAAAAAACTTATTAATATATTTACAAGCATAATATAATCAGGAAATAAAACTATTATTTTTATAATTTATATTTATAAAATGTCTACAAAAATTATATTATTTCATAATCAGTGTATTTATAAACTTAAATATTTTTGACAATCATTTTGCCTCATTAATACAATTACATTGAAAAACTGTATGTACATATCTTGATATACAAAAATATTTTATTATTTATAAAGTTATTGGTATATTTGATTGTTTATATTTATACATATAAACAATAATAATTTTTTCACATTTAACATGTTTAAAAAAAAAAAATTAATCATTATACATTTAATTATTATTTTATTATTATTATATCTTAAAAAATGTATTTTACAAATAATTTTTAAATATTTTAAATAGCTACAAATTTATATTGAGAAAAAATGGCGTGAATAAAGTAATTATGTATATTTTAAAAATATATTAAATCAGGATTTTTTAATATAAACGATTATACATTACAAATAATACTTGATTCATACAATACATTTCAGAAAGAGAAAAATCCTTAATTATTATATATTTCAATTAAAATAATTTTTCACCTTACTATGTAACTTTTTAAATCGTAAATCCTTTCATTGGAGTAAATGATTTTTTTTTTAAAGTAATAAAATGTTTTATTTTTTATGATTATTAATCAATAAAAATAATGTGAATATAATTCTTCACGTATTTCATCGCACTTACAAGAATAAAAATATTAAACTGATGGATGTTTCAATTTTAGCTAAGCAAATCAATTATAAAAAAGAATAATTTCAAAAATATAAATATAAAAATTTTAATTTTTTTCAATTATAATATAATATTGTAGCAAATAAAGTAACCAAATTATGAATCAATCACAAATAAGATTTTATGTTTAGATTCCAAAAACATTTTTAAATAATTTTAAGCAAATCTAAATAATAAGTTTAATTAATTATTAATTTTCATTTATAAGCATTAATTAAGTAAAAATTCTTAGGATATCAAATATTTTTTTAAGAAGTTTATCAAAACTATTAAGCTACTAAAGCGTTCAGAAAACATCAATAACAATAGAATAAATGTTTTGTTCATTTAATTTAAAAATAGTGATCAAATAACTTACATGATAACTTAGTTATTTTAATCTGTACCGTTTTAAAATTTCAAATTATTTTACTATTAAAATATCAAATTTAAAAAGATATTCTCTTATAAAAAATTATTTGAATATATTAAATACATGAAAAATGTTTTTAAGTTTAAAAAAGATTTAGAAGCAATTATAAATTTTACATAATCATTAAAGAAAATATTCTTTACGCTATATTATATTATAAAAGATCCATACGGGTGTAAATTATTAAAAACTTATTTTTTGTCACCCTAGAACGTTTTAGTCAAATGTTTACTTGTCTTGATTAGATCTTTTATTAAAAATAAATTAAATTGGATATATTATTATAAAATTTAGGCGAAACAAATATGATTTACAAAATGACATGAAAAATTATCTAAGTAACGAAATCTCTAATCTTATGACTATATAACTTATGTAACTAACGCATATTATTGTTGTCGCGGTATCAAAATTTAAACGTACTGATGTAAGAAAACATAAACATTAACTGAATGTAATTGTATAAGACATCTAGTATTTTTCATATATAAATTCTACTGAGAATCTATTTCAGGTGTAACGTAACAAGATTTATAAATGATATAAAATATTCCTATAACATAGAAAACATTATAAAAGCTTACATTAATATTAAAATTACAAAAATATTAAGATAGAAAATTCATATAGAATGATATAAAAAAAATTAAAAATAGTCACCCTCGTGACCATGTTAAAAAAAATTTTTACTAAATAAAATAAACTAATTAATAAACATTTAAAAATAATCAATAACTACCACCAACAAAAAGTTTAAAATATAATCCAAAATAATCCTTAAAATTTTTTTCCTAAAAATTAATAAAATATTGAGAAATAAAAAAATATCCCATATTTAGAAATTGACATTAATGTTAATTTTATTAATGAAGCAAACATTGGTTTAAATAAAGTAAATATTGATAATAATCAAAATTTACTAATTACAAATACCATACAGAAATTAAACACGTTTAGAACTACTTGAAAATTCATATTCAAAACCTGAATCTAAGTAATAACAAATTAGATAATATTATTAATTATGAAATTAATAACTTTAAATAAAAATATAACTATTTTGACCAAAAACCCATTCTTTTCACTCAATTTTCATTAAACAATTCGGTTAAAAATATTAAGGATTCACAGAAATACATATATATCTGAAACTTTTCAAAAATTAAAAATACTATTAAAAATTTAAATATGATGAAAGCTTTAAACTTTGATAATATACCAAATATTTTTTTTAAAAAAATGACTTAATATCATACATTATGTTACTATAATCATCAATAGTACTTTAAATAATATGCATTTCCTTAATGATTAAAATAAACTAAATTAATTGCAATTCCTAAAAAAAATAATGGTTATTCACAAATTTGTAACCTTAGATCCATAACTTTATTGCTAAATTAGGGTAAAATTTTTTAAATTATTTTATTTAAATCTATTGTAGATTATACCATAAAAATAATATAGTTCCTAAAAATCAATTTGAATTTAAATAAAAACATGGAATTGCTAAATTTATTTAAGATATTAAATTATTTTTAAATGCAAAGCAATATATTGGTGATTCTCTAATTGACATTAAAAAAGCTTTTGATATAACCTGGTTGGGAAGATTAATTTATGAGATATTTAAAAAAAATTATCTCATTAATAAATATAATCAATAATATGCCAACAATGTCCTTTAGAGTTTGTGAAAGAGAGTTCCATTAAAATAAGGAATTCATCATAAAAAATGGTCTACAAAAAAACATTAAATATGCTCCTATTTTATTAAACATTATCAATAGTGATTTATTGAACTTGCTTGAACTGAATTTATCTCATAATAAAAATATAAAACCTTTAGAGATGATTCAATCATTAATGTAAACAATTTTGACATCAAAGTAATTATTGAGGAATTAAATATCTTATTTTATAAAATCTCTTGATATTAAAATAATTGAAAAATAAAAATAAATTTTAATATATGTGAATCAATTTTTTTAAATAAACATCTTGAAATTCAATTATACAAAGTAAAACAAATTTTCTGATTGTATAAGATACTGTTGTATTCGAAATTCTTAAAAAAAAAATAATTAAAAGTTATGTGCTATGAAACTCTAATTAGACCAATAATTATTTTATAGTTGTAAAATTTGGTACATTTTTTAGGTATCAATAAAAACAATTTAAATAATTGCAAGGATCTACCTGAGAATTTTTTTTTTAACCTGCACAGATTATCAGAATTTGAATTAAACATCAAATAAAGAACTTCACTTTACATATCTCCAATATAAATAGAATAAATTATTTTATTCAAAATTTATATTTTAACTCGTGTTTAAGTTCATGATAAATACCTCTAAAAACACTCATACTTGTAGATTTGCAATATTATAATAATACTACTACTATAACAATAATACTACTTAAACCTACTATTTATCACTTGAAAATAATATCTATAGATAAAAAATTAAATTCAACAAAAATATAAATTAACTTTTTCCTAATAATTTTATAAAATATGATATATCCATCTCTTAAAAAAGTATGAAAAATAAATACCGTAATAACATAATTAAATTTTGTTGGTTATCTTAACTACTTATATATTTACACGTATCTAATTATGAAATAGTTTAATATCATAATGTATTCTAAAATCTCATAGTACATAATTTCAAATTCTATATATTATAAACATTCTCATAATCTGAATTAAAAATAACCAATTTTTTTTTATTATTATTATAGACAATTTTTTATGGATAAAACAAAATGATCAAACCAATCTATTAATAAAAGAAAAACTTCATCTATCTTATATAAATTATCCATTTATTTATATAAAATAATAAGTATAAACAAATTTTGTATGACTGCGTATATCACGTTACATGCTATTAGCTAATTATATTAACAACATAATATTTGTTTATTATGAATTTGTAAATCTTATATATATTTATCTTATATACATTCTATTATATAAAAATACATAAGTTTAACATCATAAACGTAGTTTCCGTGGTGTTTCCAGTTTTTTTTTAAATTAAGACTTCTTTTCTGGATAATTTTCAATATATTATAAGAAAGCGATTATATATATCTATTATATTTTAATTGATAACTGTTCATTTGTATAACATTATTATTTATGTAAATGTTTATGACTTCATTAAGTGTTTCTTTTTATACACGTTCTTGTCTGTACATTATAAATGCAATTCATTGTTTATTATGAATATATTTTAAAGTTTATAATAACTCTATTCCAATATCTTTAATAAACATATTTAAAAATAAAAGATAGCAAGGTTTCCGTGGTGTAGTGGTTATCACATCCGCCTAACACGCGGAAGGTCCCCGGTTCGATCCCGGGCGGAAACAATAATCTTTTTACTTTAATTTTTGATATATCTATTATATAAATTTACCCAAAAATTTAAAAAGTGAAATAAGAAATAAAATTATTTATTTTAAATATGTTTGTTCAATTTTATATAATTTAATTTCATATATTGTATTTAATATGTACATGTTTTATTGAAAATTTTTTTTTTGGTTTTTTCTATTGTATTATAGACATTTAATTTAATTTTATTATTTTTTTATTATATTACAGAATTTAAAAGTATAAGGTCCTTAAATAAATTTGTGAACAAAAAAGAATAAGTTATTTCTGAATTTTATTTCGTAAATACCTGATGAAGTAACTTTCAGTTTATACGTACATTATGTTATTCATAATTGATTTATTGGTATATTATAATGATATGTAAGATTAAGATGCGTGTAAGATTTTTTTTTGGAATATGCATTTTATTTTTTATTTAATATACTGTACGAATGATGAACTTTTTGTGTACACTATACATAGCAAAACGGTCGGTTGGTAGTCCAGAGTGTTAAATATGAAAAAAATTAGACAACATACTAAGATGTAATTTAGGGCTTATTATATCTCATAAAAAAATTGGCATATATTTAGATATTAATCTTGATAATAATTTAATTTTTAATCAATGCATTTAAATTCAATTAATTAAGGCTAAAAATGTTTTTTAAGCTTGCAATCGATTATTCTCTTCTAATTTTTTGAATAAAAAAAATATAAATTACATGTTATATGGCTTTAATTAGAGTTATCATTACCTATGGTTGTCCCATTTGCTTTAATATTTCTACTTTAATTAAGGAAAAATTTGGAAATACAATGTTTAAGGTCTTGTTAAAAATTTACATAAATGCGTTACTTTTAATTATAAACATTATATTAGTAAATCTATAAGTTATATTAATTCTAATATTTAGAGGATTGATAATGACATTTTTAAATTAATTATAAATCATTTTGCTTTTATTCATAATATTAAAAATAATAGTTTAATTATTCTAAATTATATCCTAATTATACTTTGAGTTTTGTTTAAATTTTAACTTTATTCCACCAGAAGTAGTTATTTATTTAGACGAAGGTAATCTTTTATAAAATAAGAATAATATACCTATAATTTATTATTTTAATAGAAAACCTACTGTTAAAAAAATTTAGATGATTTATCTGATAATAATAACTTTATATTTTCAAAAGCTTTTTAAAAGATTCACACAGAAATAATTTTAAAAAATATTGGTGGCTTATTAGATAATTATTCTTAAATAAATTTATAATTTATATTTAATTTATGTTTAATTTTATGTACAAATATTTAAATATATATCTTTTATATATATTTTAAAATATTTACATTTTCTTTCTTTCTTCTTCTTCCTCTTTCTTTTTTATATTTGTATACATTGGATGTTATTTTATTTTCATTCATATTATATCTCCAGTTTTAATAAGAATTATAAACGATAATCTACATCTATTGTATTGCATTAATAATTATTAATTTTTATTTTCTCATTTTAATTTGTGACTGTACATGACTTCTACAACTGTATCTTTTACACATTCTTTGACTTTATTAATTGAATGTCCATTTTATTGTTCATTATAAATATTAATTATATTATATTGGCATCAATAAACATCTTTTAAAATTAAAGTAAATTAATTTGTAATTTTTTACTTGAAGATCATCTGCTTACTCATAGATCAGTATCAGTGGAACATTCACTATCACTAATTTATATTTGATTTTTTTTTACAATTAATATATAAATCATTGAAATATAAGAAATGATTTATAAGCAACAAACTTCCTATCATTATATAAGATATATTTTAATTAATGTTATATGGATGGTTTTGATTTGAATTCTTTCAAATGATGCATATCCCTACATATAAATCTACGAATTAATATTCAGTAGTCTAAATTAGTAAGCTAATTTAATATATAGACCAAATTTTATGTTAGATTTTAAAATATATATATTTCCAATTAGTAATAATATGAGTAAAACCATAATCAATAGGGATTTTTGTCTGTTTAATAATTGTGTTGCGATCAATTAATTTAGACCGCTTTCGAACATAGAAACTAATTTTAATCCAAATAATGAACAAAAAAATTCACTTGTTTTTAAAGAATTTTTTATTTTATTTACAAAATTAATATAAATTTTCCAGTCAGAGTTCAGACAGAAGATAAATAACAAAAACTTGTTTAGCTATTTATAAATTTTTGAAGTTGAATTTTAAAAAATATATCATAAAATTCTATTGTTACACAGTTTTTGTAGGGTTCTGATATATTATTTGCAATACGTAGTTGATAAATCAAATACAGTCTTAAAATTGTAAAAATCCCATTAAAAATTACAACTAAATTACGATTTAAAGAATTTGAAAGAACAAAAATCATTTTGAATAAATTTAGAGAAATATAGTTCCTATATAATAAAAATACAATAATAATACATACATACTTTTTCAATTGACAATATAAACGATTTTTCAATAGTTTTTTAAATCATTGTTAAGAATATAATTAATATAAATTTCTTCAAAATCAAACTCTATTCAGTGTGAAGTGTGTTTAAAAACTATACTAAAAATCATCTTATTCCTTCTGTCTTTTTCGTTTCTTAATTTAGGTAATTTTATTTGTTTTCAGTTTATTTCTAACCTTATATTATTTACTTTTATAATTAAGTTTTTCAGAAACTAGTTTAGAATTTCTTTATTTCCAGCATTGAGTTTGAAATACTGTGTTACTTGAATATACGATGATTCTTACGTTTTTTCCCTATCAATTTGATTGTTTGTAATTATTTATGATAATTTTCGAATCCTTTGTTTAAAAAAATTATTATATACTATAAAATTAATAAAAAGTATAATTATTCATATTAGTTTATAGGTACATGAACTTAGTTGAACGCTTTTTACGAAACTTTCTTATTTTATTTCCTTGTTTTCTTTATATTACCTTGTGCATATTAGTAATAATTTGCCGATAATGTTTTTTACTTGAATCACGTACCTTGTTTCGTCATAATTTGTTAGTATTGTAATATTTCTAAGCGGATGTCCTTGTAGTAGTTTGTCTTAATTTGTGATGAAATAAAGTGTTTCATCTTTATTATTTTACCTAGTTTCTATTTGCAATTCGCGGTCACGTATCTTTCAAGTTTTTATTTTGCAAAATTATCGAAATTAGATAAGGAAATTTCACTTAAAAAATCGGGAACGTTATACTTTTAAAAGTGTGACGGAAGTTTCCTCGCGTCGAGATTTTGTTCACCATCGTCCGAGGGTATGTCCGAGGGAATTGGGCAGGATAAGGGGTTGTCGAATTGACAAATCCGATTTTATATGTTAAATGAATTTTAATTCAACCCAAAGAAATAAGGTGAATAGAAAATGAAATTATAAATAAAATGACAATTAACAAAATAACGATATTCGCTACGTACATAGGTTAATTCACGGGGTGGAACTTACTTCAGACGCGGGGCAATTATTCACGACACACATACACATACATTAGACGTTACGTAAAAATACATAAAAAATACATAAAATTATAGACATATGCATAAATCACATTATAAAATACATAAAATATTAAATACATAGAAAAATATATAGGAAAAATATATTATTATTATTCAATCGGGCAGGAAGGGGTTATTATTATTATTATTGCGGATACAATAAAACGCGCGAATCGCTGTATCGCCTTGAAAATGGGACCAGCTTGATTCGCGCGACGCTTTTAGGGTGAACCTTGGGCGAGTTCTGGAGGAAGGGCGGCGTTCGAGCGTCTAGGAGTCGATATCTCCCAAGTTGGCTTAGGAGCGACACCCTCGATGCAAGTCTCCGTGCTGTTCAAGGTGTGTCAGGGACGACACTTTGCATTGCACTGATTTTCAATCTCGTAGAACACTGTACAAGGTGGCTCAGGCACAGCGTTTCCTAGGTGAAATTATGAGGCAGTCAGGGCACCGTTGGAGGGATTAGGCTCGGTGTCTTACTTCTGGATCGAGAGTTGCGCACCCTTACTTATTATCTGCTTAAGAGCGGTGGAAGCGGCGACGTAGGCCAACGCCGAGCAGGGACGGTGGTGGGACGGTAGTCGAACTACGAGGGGGAGTCATTCCGGTGCTCGATGGTTGCACAGTAGCAGAGCACGGGTGGAACCGGGCCGTTGGTGGAGAGGCGGGGCCGAGTCCCACTGCGAAGCGTTTTCGGGGAGCCGCAAATCTTCATGACGAGGGGGCAGTCACAAAAATTAAAAAATAAAACAAATTAAATTAATAAGTATACATGTTTTTATTAATTACATAAATAATAAATTCAATGATGTATATAAAATCAAAAAAATTTACACATCATTTCTTATCTCTTCCATTAATATAAATTTATTTGATTTATATTCAATATCTATTTTTATTTAATACTAATACATATATTACATATTCTACATAAGAAATATATGCATTTAGGTAAAATTAAAAACTATCGAGTAGCAAGTAATTTTTAAGTACATATTTTACTGAAAAACATAATTTTTTCAATATTATTTTAATTTTGTTTTATAGTAATGTTTTTTTATATATATACATTTAAACTATTTGAAAAATGATGTAATTTGAAATAATTATAATAATATTTTACAAAATACACAATCAATATATACAATATATATTTACAATAAGCATTTTTGTATAAACAATTCAGTGTATATAAATACAAAAATACAAATATAATATATTGTAACGTCTCATTGTTTTTATACAATAAAACAATATACTAACAAATTTTATATAAGTTAAAAACATAAATTTTAACTAACTGTTACGTATCTAAGAGGTCACGACTATGTTTATTCTTTAATAATTAATTCGCGATAATATTTTCTCTCCAGGTTTTGTTCTGCCCTAGCCAGATCGGTCAAAGCGTTCTGGCCTTTGTGAGGTTCGGAAATCGTAATTTAATAAAACGCGAGATAATTAATATAATACCTTTTTTATTATATTTCTCTTAATAAACGAGAGAGATAAGTATCGCAGTGTGTAATACAACTTTCCTTTGTGTCTCAAAACTAAGTCCCGATTGTGTAAAACGTATAAGTATTAAAGAACCCGAACCGAAGTACGACCGAATCTAATAGTCCCAATTTGAAGTCCAATTCAGAAGTGCCCCTACGTGTTTTTCGATTTGACTTATTACCTCCGTTGTATGGAGAAATTGCAAAATCCGCGGTTTCTCCCACTGGGTGCTTCTGCTTTGATAATCGTTCTGTCAGCTTTCTCCTTTAACGTCTTTCAATTGACCTTTGTACATTTATTGTCACCTCTGATCTTGACTTTCCGTAATTTGTCGAGTTTGGAAGTTCGTATTACTCGCGGGTTTTGCGTTACTCGCGACTCCGGTCGATTGTCTTGATGTCAATTTCCCAATGTTTCGTCTTTGCTTTCGCTGATATATATATAAATAAGTCGTCGCATATGGATATGCAATTTTACATACGTGACACGTCCGGGGGCCCTGTGTCGACGTCCTTGTCGACTAGAAACAATAATAACTTTGTTACTCTTTTTGTATTCAAAATTTCATGTTTGTTTGTGTTCGTGTAGATGTCTGTGTACGTGATTTCATTTTCTCTTTCGAGTCGCTACAATTGTTTTTGTCGTTCTCTCTCATTCATATAATGTTTTAAACTTTAAATTTCTTATGAACTAAAATATACAAATTATTACAATGGTTATACATATTACATTATTTTATTTCTCTTCATTATGCTTATTCCATGTTGCAGTTAGTGGCATATTTATACTTTCTTCGACTCAGCATTTCTTTGATGATTTGTCCTTTCCTTTTATTAGTTATATTTAATATATATATAGATTATTTTCCCTTTCTTATCCCCCCGTAAATATTTTGTTATTCCGAAACATACTCTGTATTAGTATTATAGTTTATAATTAATGTTTATAATATATCTTAATTTATTACTATTATTACGAATGATTGTATATATTTTTCCCATATGCAACCCCTTTTGAATAGTTATTATATTATTACATATTAACATATTATGGTATCAATTGTTTTAGTATTGTCGAATGTCGTTATTACTTATATAATAAGTATCTGTTTGCGTATAATATACATAACAGTACCCATGGCTTAGTTGGTAGACCACCGGTCCACTGACTCGAACGATGGCGGTTCGAATCCCATGCGTTTTGGAATTTTTTTCTTTTTTTTTTTGTTGAGTTCCCTATTTTACTTATTATTGTTATTATTATATTTTTGTTTTGTTTTGGTTTTTATTTTTTTTGTTGTGGTTTTTTTTTGTTTTTTTTTTTTTTTTTTTTTTAATAATTTTTCTTATTGTTAGTTTACTTAATACTATTGTTAATGTTTACTTATGCTAGGGTTACTTTTTGTTATTTCAAGATTTTTCTTCATCGGCCTCTTCGTCGTAGAGTCGCCAGGCGTAGGTCTTGCCGGCCTCTTCGCATCTCTCCTCCTCGTTGTTAAGTATCGCGTAATATACGCCCCTGGCGTCTGTCGGAGGCTCCCAGGCACCTCCATGCTGGAGATCGTTGTTGTCCTCCTTGAGGTTGGCCCTTGCGAGTGTCTTAGCGCCGATGACCCGACGCTGCAGCCTATGGATCACTCCCCTTATATGCGGGAGTGACAAAAAGATGCCTAGGGCCACCTCTTTGCTCCGGGTCTGCCTGAACCTCGAGAGGTCCCAGCATCCCCGGTCTCGGAGAAGTGTCCAGACGAAAATAACATTAAAGATCTTCTTGAGGTTTAAACCTCGTGCTTCGATGGAGCCGAAATTGTAAGATTTCTCCATGATATTTGCAAGAAGAATGAGTCGCTTAGTTTTTCATCTCCTGTTGTCGCAAATCTTGTCCCTGTGATTCATTTTAGTATGGAAGGGATAGTTTGTTTATAATGAATGATAATGAAACTGCTGAGCCTTTCATTCGTTGCAGATTCATAGCATTAAGTTATTATTATTTTTTCTTACAATTATTAAAAAGATTATACATTTTGTATTATTTAAAAAAATTATTATATATATTACTATTTTATTGCTGCACTATTGCTTTATCTATTCGCCCCCTCTTGTCACCCGGAGTTGAGGTATGATAGTTTTGTGACACTTACCTATTCGTAATCCTATGATTATTATTATTATTATAGTGCTCAGTACTGTTATGGATGATATTCCAAATATAGTAACATTATTTTTGAATATTTTAACATTGTCATTATTTTCGTTAATCCGGCTAATTATCCGGGCTTTCTTTATTATTTCTTTTAGTCCACCTCCCTCAATTGTTAAATCTGAGTGTTCGAGTGTATTTTGTATGTGTGCAGATTTTATCTCTGGTGTCCATTCGTATATGTGTTTGGTGATGCTATCAGTGACCCCCCAATTTGTTAATATGGTGTCTAGGGTTAAATTTATTGAGCTTAGTTTAATTTGTAGTGACTCGTCTGTTATTTGTTTTGTCGCGTCTATTTCTACACTAGACGTCTCCGCGTGACAACCCGATTCCAATGTTACTATTCCTGATCCGTCTAATTGTCGTCTTTCTTCCCCTTTTCCATCACATTGAATTCTCAATTCCTCGTTTTTGAGTACCGAATATATCCAGGTGTTTCTTCTTTCCAATCTAGTCCAATAGGATTCGCGCATATTGCCGATTTTGATATCACATTGCGATAGGTTAAAAGGTTGAATCCCGAAAATGAGTTTTATCTCGCAGGGACTCTCATTATTTACCCGTGCTCTTGGTTCTAATTTCTCACATATGTATAAAGAATTTATTTTAGTACATTCCCGTAATTTAGTTTCGGTAATTTTTATATATAATTGTGTTTTGAAGTCGTCTGCGATATATTTAGTTTCGGGTTTTATGTAAAGCACGAGATTCTCGTCTTGTTGTTTGACTGGGAACGGTATCAATTTATGTAGTTTATAGTTATTAATTTTTATCAATGGTATAGTTATGTCGTATATTATTTTTTGTCCTTGGGTGATAACCTTTATAGTGGAAATTTTAATAAGTTCTTCGATTGGTCTGTCTTTTGTTATTGGTAAAGTTTCTGTACTCAGTTTTTCGTCGATTTTCCTTGTTGTTTGTGTTATCAATTTTTCGTCAAGTAAGTGCGGATGTATTTCGCCCCTTGCTGCTAATTGTGTTATATGTAATATTAATTGGGTACTTCGTATCTGAATATTAGTATAGTCTTCTAGTAATCTTATTAATTCGTCCCATTCTAGTTGCGTATGTATTTGTGCAATGTCACTTGCTATTTCGCTTATTTTGTCGCGCAAATGGTTCAGTTTTCTGTCATTATATTGCAATTTGGTTTCTATTATTTCAGTCTGATTAGCCAAAAGTTGGCTTAATTCGCCTGTTTTTGTCTTTATATTGTCAATTATGTTTTTTAGTTCAGTTTTGGTGGTCTCGTCAAGTGTCCCAAATAAGAATTTACTGATTGTACCAATGAATGGCAATATTGCCCTTTTTTCCCTTGTTCTTTCTATTATTTTTGCTATTTCTCGAATGTTCATTAATTCTTCTTTCTCGAGATGTTTCAGCCCATTAAATTGTTTCTCACACGTTTCTAATTTTATTTCATTTCGACATTTAGTAGATAGTTTATCTATGACGGCAATTAGATGATTGCTATGTAAGAGATTATTATTAGTGTCTAAGTATTGAATGATTTTCCAAGTGCTCCTCGACTCATGTAATGTTGCTACTCCTTTCATAAATATTCCGGGGTTATTCTTTATAGGCATTATAAAGTCGTCTGTTTTCGTTTGGTCCATCGTCCTGTAATATCCACATAATTTTCTTATTTATTAATGCGTTTTTTCTATGCGATTAACAAAAGGAATTGGGGTAATAAGGGTAGGCGGGGTGGGGGGAAGAAATTTCCTTCATATATTGTACATTTTTTCCATTTTGTATAATTAAATTCAATACAGCTTTTGCTGTATACAAACCTACTGTTCAGTGTGATACCTGCACTTTCATGCCCTTTTATTCCTGGGTCGTTCCTCTTTTCACTGAATTTTGTGGGTTCATTTATTTATTTAATTATTATGATGAAGAAATTCATTGTTCCTTCCCTCTTTTATTTATTTAAGGCGAATGATGCATGTTAATCGTATAAAAAAATTTCTTTTGTAATTCCAAATAATTTTTTTTTATTAATTTTTTTTTTTTATAATTTCGTTTATTTATTAAATTATTTATTTATTTACAGGTATTTTCTGTTTGTCGTGTCTGTTGTCTTTGTTTGATTCGATTAATAACTTGTTTTTCTTGTGTTGACTTTATAATCCCCAAAATCATTATGGAAGATTATATGTGTCGTGTGGCTCATGCGTTAAGGCTGCTGCCTGCCGCTTCGGCCGCACGAATCGAATCCCGGTGACTCAAAAAATTTTTTTTTCTGTCGATCTTATATTTGCCGTTCATAATTAATGAATTTATTATTAATTAACATTATTAGAACAATAAAACTTGAAAAAATAAAAATCAAAAAAAAAAATTTTTTTTTGAAATTTTGAATTCCATTTTTTGGTAAAATTTGGGGCTTAATATCATCAAAATTGAGGAATATTTTAATTTTGCGGTTTTTTGAAATAAAATTTCATGTGAATTAGTAAGAAAATGAATTTTTAAGAGAAAATAAGGAATCATATACTTCATTTACCGATTTTATTCCCGACAATATCTGTTTCGATGCGTATTTTCGTTGATTTTAGTGGACTATGGAGTTCAAGTTTTATACTGTATTTACTCGTATGTCGACTGCTCGGGTGAAGTGTAACTGTGTGTGGGGGAGGGTCACTCCTTGTTTATTATTTTTCGCTAATTATATCCGTTCGATTTTTTATGTGGGAGGTGTCCTACTTGTACGTACTGAGTACCGCATGAATGGCGTATCGATAACTCTCGGATGGTTTTTTCTCTGTTCTATCCCCATAAGAATAATTATGTTTTTTTCATACTCATTCGTAATAATAATAATTAAGTATATATCTTATTTTATTTTATTGTACTTATAATTATTCATTATTTCTACATGCGATTATATATATAATATTATTAGTGTTAATTTATTAGATAATCATTAACATGGAGATTAATATACGTATATAGTTATTAGTAAGAATTATACATGAGTGTTAGTGATAGAAAAATATTTTATAATTATGAATAAGAAATATCGATTGATTGATTTTTTTGTTGAAATTGTACATTTTTTTTTTGATTTCTTATGGTTTCTCACGTTTCAATTCATTTGATCTTTTCAGCTTGTCCATGTGGACTACTCTCGTTCCTTTTCGATGTTTTAACGTGACGTTATGTGTTTTATAATTTATGCTGACGATTTCATAGGGGCTCACATATTGTTTTGCCATCTTTCCTAATTGTGGTTCTTTTAGTCTGTAAACCATTTCACCTTCTCTGAAATTTCGTGTACACATACCTCTATCATAATAAAATTTGGATCGGTATTTTGATTAAATTAAGTTCATTGCTGCTAACGTTTGTAATTGACTCAGCTTTTCAATTATTTCTTGATGGAATTCATTATACGTCGCGCAATCGTTTGATATTTTGAGACTTGATGGTGCCGAAAATCAATTCGTGCGGGGTATATCCCGTGGCATCATGCTCTGTACAATTATAGGCGTGCTGGCATAGACAAATCCATTCTTCCCATTCTCTATATTTTTCTATATAACTTTTTAAGTATTCCGTTACTGTATGATGCATTCGTTCAATACTCCCGTTCGATTGAGGATGATATGCAGTGGTGTTGAATTTTTCGATGCCGAATATTTTAGCGAATTCTTCCAGAGTTTTATTGATGAAGTGAGTACCCTGATCTGTTAATATTGCCGCCGGTGGTCCGAAATAGCATATCATCTTACTTATCATTGTCTTTGCGACTTCAATTGCTGTAGCTCGCTTTACTAGTGTTAGTATGCAATATTTCGTCAGTAGATCTTGTATCGTCAAAATATACACGTTGCCGTTTTTTGTTTTTATTAAGGGGCCGTAAAAGTCTAATGATATTTTCTCAAAAGCGTGAGATGGTGTGTCTGTAATAATCATTGGCATTTTTGTTTTTTTTCTTACTAATTTATTCGTTTGACATTTTACACATGCTTTTACAAATTGTTCTACCTCGGGTCGCATGGTTTTCCAATAGTAATCGGCCGCGATTTTTTTGTATGTTTTATTTATTCCACGGTGACCCCCCATGGGTGATTCGTGATATTCTCGAATTATTGTGTATCTATCTTGCACTTTCGGCGTGGGGAGATTATCCTTGAGTAACACTATCCCGATGTTTTCGTTATCAAATAACTCGTTGCAACATTCCACAAAATAATTCCATTCCGTTTCCTTCATCAGCTGTAAATCTTTTATTACTGCAATGCTCTTAATGCTGTTATTACGACACATGGTTTTTAAATTTCTGACACTTTTGATTATATTGGTTCGCAATATTGTATCATTTACGTGATCTTTGATGGTTACCCCTATAACAGCTATATCTTGAATTCTCTTTAGGTTTAACTCGCCAATAATATATTCCCTGTTTTCCCAGGAGTTGAGAAGTATATATTCTCTCTCGATTAAAGTTTCTAAAATTTCGGTGTTAAAACTTATATCGGCAGTCATCAGAAATACAATATTTTCGCGATATTTAAAAGGATGTTCGTTTATTAGCTTAACCCTTGTAAATTTCGCGTTAGGGTCTTCTCTCCACGGCGGTGTTAGTGGTGGGAGGTGTAATCGCGTTACTCTGTGTCGTTCCAATGCAGTTGGGCCTCGCGTTATTTGATCTTCTTCGTTCTCGGTCAAGGCTGTGTCTTTTTCTCCGGTCTCGGTTTCAGGTGACTCTATGACCGCGTTGCTGACCTCGTGATCGGTGTTATCACTGTTTATACTATCATTTTTGCTGGATCCCGATTCGAATTCTGTGGATTCGCATGTTATCTGACGTCTGTTTGCTTTTACATATGGTGTATAATGGTTATTTTCTAAATGCAAATGTATAATAGGGTTACGAATTTTATCGATAAAATGACAATAAATTAATTTGTCTTTTGTAATTTGAAAATGTATGCAAATATTAAAATTGAATTCTTGGCAAAAAATGTATACGCAGTCATCATTTCCCCATTCATTATGAGAAGATAAAATTTGGACCGCTTCTTTCGGCTCTTGTCAATCATCTAGAAATTTCGAATTTAATAATTTTTCTCTTAATTCTATAGTTGAAATAGATAGATTAGCAGCAATTTTGAGACTTCGGAAAAGACAGTCTCCAGGTGGTTCTATCGGTATTATTTCCCGTACGATGTTTATATCTAGTTCTATGCATTGCAAGCCCTGATTGTATAAAGGTAGATATGCATTTTTATTGTTTTCTTCCTCAAAGCTTATATCTTTAATGGTCTTATTCGTTAATTGATCAGTGTTACTGGGAATTTCGCTCTGTTCATCATTCGGGTTGGCTTTCGGTGATGTTATTATTTCATCGAATACAAAATTTGATAGCCGACTCGACTTGTGACTTTCATTCTCTCGTTCTTCTCGAATCTCTATAAGTCCTGTCGTTTCCCTTCGAATTTTCACGTCCCATCCTTCGTGATCTTTTGCACCTGTTGTTATTACTTCCACGGTGTATTTCTTTCATTCGTTTTTTATTTCTTTCGGTTCTTCCTGGTTATATTCGTGATCTTTTTCTTTACTTATTTCTCTTACCGTGATCTCGTTACTTCCCTTGTTCTCTATGACCTCTAGATGTTCGAGAGAGCTATCTTCGTCGTCACTAGAACCGTGAAAACTGATTTTCTGTTTTGCATTTATTAAGCCCGATTTCTCAAGAGGTGTGCTTGCTGATACGTTCCCTATTTTTTCCGAATTCTTTCGTGTTGACTGGGCTGGTACATTAATGTCACTAGTTGTCGCTGTTTCCGGGTCTGATATTTTCGAATAGCATAACTTATTCCGCTTGTGGAGGCCTCGTTTCCGTTTGTTCTTTTTCTTTTTCCCTTTTCAAGGGTCCCTTTTTTCATATGGTTTCCAGTCCTCGCTCTCAGTTTCGCTCGTGGGTTGTATCGATTCCACATCCGATTCTATTTCGCTCTCAGAATCACTCACGTGTTTTCGTTTTTCTACCATACCGATGTATCCATCTTTAAGATTTTCTAACTGTCTCTGTTCTTGTGATTCCGCTAAGGCATATAATTTGTCTCTGGGCAATTCTGGGTTTACTTCGCCCTCCTGAAGTATCGGGTTTCGTGATAATGCATCCGCGTTTGCATTCTTTATTCCGGGTCTATATATAATTTCAAAGTCGTAACCCTGTAATGACGCTTTCATTCTATTAAACCGAGTATCGAGGTGTTTAGTTGTGTGAAAATGTTTTAGCGGTTCATGATCTGTTATGATAGTGAATTTTGTTCCGTATAGATAGTGTCGAAATTGCTCTTTTGCGAAAACAACTGCTAGTAGTTCTTTATCATATGTCGAATATCTCAATTCTGGGCCTCTCAAACATCGTGACGCGTAGGCGCATGATCGGTCTTTTCCCAATTCGCCTTGGCTCAAGATGGCTCCGAGCGCGTAATCTGATGCGTCCGTTGTTACGATAAACGGCCTTGCCAAGTCAGGTGCTTGAAGAAACGATTCACTGCACAGTATGTTTTTAATCTTATCAAATGCTTCTTGCTGTTTCTCTTCCCAGTAGAATGCTCTTGTACTTTTAATGACCTCCAATAATGGCAGCGTTATTTTCGCATAATTTTGAATAAATTTTCTATAATATCCGGAAAATCCGAGAAATTGTTTTATCTTTCTTGCTGTGGTCGGTACAGGATAATCTTTAACTGCGGCTATTTTATTTGGATTCATGTATATTTTTCCTGATCCAGCGATGTGTCCCAGGACTTTGGCTTCATTTTTCAAGAATTGACATTTTTTTGGCTCGATGGTTAAGTTGGCGGTCTCCAGTTTGCGTAAGACCCTTTCTAATCGAATTAGGTGTTCTTCAATTGTATCCGAGAAAATCATGATGTCATCGAGATATACCTCTATCTCTTCCCTTGATAGTCCAGTTAGCGCTAACTCCATTGCTCGCATGAAGGTGGTGGGGGCTCCCTTCAGACCCATAGCCATCCGGTTATACTGGAAGCTACCTCTTGGCCCCGATGATGCTGTTAACGGTGCTGAGATTGGGTCCATTTTTACTTGAAAAAAGCCCATTTTAAGGTCCATGATGGATATGTAATTTGACCCTGCGAGCTTATCAATGAGTTCGTTCGCGAACGGTATGGGATAGCAATCCCCCAAGGTGATCTCGTTTAGCTGTCGAAAATCTGTCACCAACCTCCATCTCTGATTGCCTTGCGCATCTGGTTGTTTCGGGACAATCCATGTTGGTGAGCAGTACGGGGACATCGATGGTTCAATGACGCCTTTTTCTTCTAATTTAATTATTTCTTGTTGCAATATTTCCTTCAACACTGGTGGATACCTGTATTGCTTTGTTTTTAGTGGTCTTTCGGATGTTAGTTCTATCTTATGAGTCAATAAGTGTGTTGCGGCCAGCGGCTCGTCATCTAGACCGAAGCTTCCCGTGTATTTCCGTAATAAATTTCTGAGTAATGTTATCTCTTCGGTATTTCTTCCCTCAACATCCACGAGGGACATAATCATATTAAGTCTTTCTTCCCGTTATTCTGGGTTGTCATTTAGGTAATTGCTAAATCTTTTAATATCCGTGATTGGCTCCGCGCAATCATCATTTTCATAATTATCATAATTTAATTTTTCGGTGAATAAATTGTTAATGGTCAATTGATTTATTTCACCGCCCCTCTCATTATATGTTGTTCCTACGTCTACTTCCCCTTTGTCTTCTATTACGTAGCACGGTAGTAATTCAATTTCCGGTATTGATATGGAAACAGGCATCTCGTTGGTGTTTGTACATTCTATGAATATTACCCCTTTATTTGAAACGGATAAAAAATTGCCAAGTAGAACTCCTGGTGCCAAGTTTTGAGGTGACACCCAACCAATTTTCGTATCTCCTTTTACACGCGTGCAGACTCTCTTTCTCGTTTTCGCAGGTATCTCAATATTATTGTCTCGAGCGAAGGGTATTATTATATCCCCTAATTTTAAATATCGGTGCTCAGCATTAAGCATTCCTTTATATTTTCCTATTATGTCCTAACCCAGGATTCCGTCTACCTTAATCGGTATATCCTCGAGGACTACATGAAATTCGCATTTGACGTCATGTATCGCGATCGGTAAGCTTCCCACCGTCAGACATTTTTCTGAGGCGAAGCCGTGTACCATTATCATGACATTCTTGTCGATTAATTCGCTCATTTTGATTTTTTTTCCTTTAATTATAGATACCTCTGCTCCTGAATCTACGAAAAAAGAGGCTTTGTTGTTTACAAATTCTATCGCATGGATTTCTATAACGGGCAATTTTCTTCCAGCTTCCATATAATTAACTCTGGCTACTCTTATTTCGGGGAATTTTTTTTCTTTAGTTTCCGTGTTTTCCTGCTCAACAATGAGGGGCTTTGTTGAACAAGTGTTTAGTTTAAATGTTGGTTGCTGTTATCGATGGTTGTGACATTTTCAATTGGGTTTTCTTGAATCAGATTGACTCTCGCGTTCTGTCATCGTGGCGCGTTCTCTAACGGAGGTCTCTCGTAGTGGAATCGGTCGGGGGGAGGGCCGCCATTATTCGCGGGACCGATGTTAGCGTAATTAGCCCTATTATCATTATTATTGTCATATCTTCCCCTATCTCGATAACTATTTTCTTTGTATCCATTATTTTGATTATAATATCCATTATAGTCGTTGTTATAGCAACGACGATCGTTCGGCCTTCCACGATAATTATTTTGGCTCCGTTGATTCGCATATGGATCGTTATTATAATTACTTCGGCGATCGTAATTCAGGGATGCTCTATTATTGTTGTTTGGATTATTAAGATAGGACACGTTATTTCGTTCCCCGACGGGCGGTCCTGTATACTGGGGCCTTGGCGCACTTTGTTGGGACCCTAACCGCATTCTTCGTTGATCCATCTCCCTTAACAAATTCCGGCAGTCAGCAGTATCATGCCCCTTTTTTTCACAATATTTATACCACATCGGCGGCTGGTAAGGTCTATCATAGCGCGGGCCACGCCCATTGTTGTCGCGCTCGCCACCTCTCTCAGTTCGGACTTCGTAAAGTTCTTTATCGAATCTCGTCGCGAGGTTGATGGCTTCCTCGAGGGTCCCAGGCCTTCTTGCATCTACCCGGATAGAAATCGAGTCGGTTAACCCTACGATAAACCTCCTGATAACTAGCTCCTCGTGTTGTCGGCGATCCGAATGACGACCGATATGTCTAGTAAGGCAGTCCAATTCCGTTGCCGCGTTTAATTCCTCGCGTAGGATTATCATACGATTCCCGAACTCAAATACGGGTTCTCCGTCCCTTTGCACGCATCTTTTGATTTTATCCACTGCGTCTTCCACGGCCCAGGAGCTCCGAAAACTGCTCCCAAATCTGCGATGAAATGCTCAATCGAATCATAATTGCTTAATTTAGATCCCATAAATCTCTTTGCTTTCCCGATCATCTTATTACTTAAAGCACGTAAGATGAACCGCTCCACTTGAGGTCCTTCGTCGTCTAAAGTTTTATTTATCCAGTTTATTAAATTCAATATTTCGTCCGGTTCGCCCGAACATTTCGGCATTTGATCTGCTACTTTGTAGGGTGGCATACTCGATCTCATATAGAATTCCGGCATATATTCAGATTGTCGAACAACTTCGACAGGCGCATGAGGCTCGCGAGATCGCAAGGGTGTGGTTTGAGGCGAGGATATTTGTCCGGCCGCGTTCATTCTAGGCGTATTTACAGCTGTTGTCCGCGATTCGCATGGCGACCTTTCTTTTTCTTTTCGAAGCCGATCTATTTCTTCTCTCATGGCTTTCATTTCAGCCATCAGCTCCTCCAACCGGCGGTCCCTTTCGTCAATATTGGTATCGGGAGACACGGTATCTACGCTCGGCCATCCGCCTAGGTCGATAATGTTTTGTTCGTTGGCCATCTTTAGACTCGTTTTTTCGGAATCGATTAATTTTTAATTAATCGATTCCGAAAATTAATTAATTCGAAGGAAAAAGGAAAAGCAAGGAAAGGGAAGACGGCAGGTAAGAGTGAAGGGACACAGATAAGTCTGGACTCTGGAAAAGAGTCCTTTCTGGAGGGTAACCTCTGGGAGGAGATAGAGGAGACGATAGAGGACGAGGAGGAAAGGAAAAAAAGAGAAGAGGAGAGAAAGACTAGGGAGAAGGAGATGATAGAGAAAATAGAGGAGAAATGCAACAGGGCTATTGAAGTCATGAAAGACAAAGAAGAAAATACCAGTGCATGAGCCAGAAAGATGGAAATGAATGTGAGGGAGCTTGAAGAGAAAATGAAAGAGATTCAGGAGACAAGAAAGGAGGAGAGTGAATGGAGGGGGGCGTGAAACGCTGGATCTCAAACATTAAGCCTGAGACACAACAGATGGATAGAATCACCAGTAGTGGGGGTGCAGAGAGCAAGGATAGGTCAGAAAAAGGTAAGCAGTAGGTTTAGTTGCAGGATGGACCAGTAGAAGTATGTGGAGTATTGCAAGGATGAAGCTCACGGCCAGGGAAGTGAGCGGGATAATGAAGCTTATGAGAAATAGGGAAAGGAGAGACAAAGGGGAAAATTTCGTGATTAAAGGAACGGTGAAGTACAAAAAGCAGGTATTCAAGAATGAGCGGCCAAATTCATAGAAAATAAGCTGGGAGTGGACGCAGTGATGAAGAGTGCTTGATGGTGTGGCAATCTGGTAGTTGTTAAGATGGATAGCAAGAAAAAAAGAGACAGACTTTGGAAGAACAGAAGAAGACTCATAGGTACGGAAATATTCTTAGACTATGACCTGACCTATGAGAAGAGAGCAATGCAGGTGGAAATAAAAGAATGGGTATGGTAGGCAAAAAAAGTGAGATTAAAAAAAGTATTCGTAGACGGAAACTGGATTAGATGAAAGAGGACTAAAGAAATTGACACAGAGATGAGTAGAATTCTGCAGAGGTGTGACTCAGAGAAAGAGAACCTGGAAAAGAAGGGGAAAAAAGAGACAGAGAAAGAAAACGTAGGGACAGCGAAGCAAAACGGAAATAAGACAAAGGTATCAGAAGGAGATGAGGGGAAGGAGACAAAGAGTAGAGATAAGAACAAAAGTAAAGAAAAGACTAGTTTAAACTAAACAAGAAATGGGACAGATATACAAGAAACAGAAAAGAAGAGGAAGAGAACGAGAGAAGGGTAAGGACAGGAGAGGTAAGATCTGTTTAAGACAGATAAGGGTAAAATCAGGACACTTACACACAAAAAAGACAAGAAAGAAGAAGGAGAGAGGAAGAAGGAAAGACATAGTCAAGCAGATAAAAATGATAAGATGAAAAGGGAGAGTAGACAGGTATTTAATAAGGAGGTGGCGTGGAATAGAGAAAGGAGAAAGACAAGGGACAACCAACAGGATAATTGAAAGAAGGAGAAAAACATAGGCAAGACAGAATGATGCAATGGGAGGGACATAGGGAAAATAAAGATATTTTTTTGGAATGTAATAGGGGTATGGGATAAGCATAGAGACTTCTGGAACTACATAACTACCGTGGATTACATCTGTATGGCCAAAAATGGATAGAGGAAAAATGCGAAGAAATATTTGGAGTGACTCCCAAAACAAATGAAGTGGGAAATCATTCAAGTAAAGCGGGGGAAAAAGAGGAGCAGAGTTAAGGGAGGCTTTATTGTAGGCATAAGTAAGAGGATACAGAACAGGACACTAGAGTTTGAGATAGTAAAGGGTGAAGGTAACATAAGTATAAGGATCGAGATTGAAAACGAAAGGAAAGTATTGTATAATAATGAGAAGATATTAAAAAAGACATGGAAATATATTGACCAAAACAGTGACGAAGAAGATACGGAAATCCTAATAAGTTGAGATTTCAATGTGAGAACTGGGAGATTAGGAAGATGGATGAGAGACGACGGCAGACTTTTAAACAGAAAGAGCAAAGATCATAAGGTAGAGAAGGAGAGAAGGGAATTGGTGCAAAAGATAGAAGACAATGATTGGGGAATACTGAAAGGTACGATGAGGGCAGATGAAGAGGGAGAAAATACATATATAGGACCCAGAGGAAGCACGGTGATTGACTTAGAGATTACGCACAGGGAATGTAGGAATAGGGTGACAAAATTTAAGATTCAGAACAGGGTGAAATCAGACAACTTCCCTATCACCACCAAAGTTAAAACAGAGATAGATGATTACCTACGAGATGAAAAGGATGAGACAGTGAATAAGGAAAAAATGATAACTACACAGGATAATGAAAATATAAATAGATACAGTGAAAATACTAATAGATGGTATGAGAAGATGGATAACACAACTACAACGGAAGATTTATGGAGAAAAATAAAGGAAATCATAAGATAGTACATACCGAGGGAGAGAATAAGAATGAAGGAAAGAAAGATAGGGGAACAAGTATGGTGGGATAGGGAATGCAAATCGGTAAAATGAAAATTTAAGAAGGAACTGATGAAATGGAAAAAGTGGAACAAACGGAAAAAACTATATAATACAAAGAAGATGGAAGGACATATGTAAAAGTAAATGGAGGAAATGGATAGAGATGGAGATGAGAAAATTACAGAAAATGAGGAATGAAGGAGAGATATGAGAATATTTAAATAGAAAAAGGAAAAAAAAGAAAACAAATACGGCCATTAAAAATACTTGGGAAGAGCACTTCAGTGGTCTGCTTAGAGGCAGCAAACAAAGAAAGATAAACAAGTGGAAGAGGAATGACAGGAGTGAACAAACAGCAAAGGAACCATTGGAGAAAAACGAAATACATAATATATGGAGCAAGCAAAAGAAAAAGAAAGCAGCGGGAGTACGCGAACTGCCTAATAAAGTATGGATATATGAAGGGAACAATGTCAAGGAAAGATTGAAGTAAATATTACAGAGAATCTAGAATGAGAGAAACATCCCAGAAAAATGGAGGAAAGCAGTGATAACGCCAATCTTAAAGAAAGGGGATTGCAAAGTCGCGAAAAACTACAGAGGGTTTTTCATGTTACCAACGGCGTACAAGGTGTGCACAGAGATATTAAATCAGAGATCGGAGAAAGAAACAGAGAACAATAGGGTTTTACTACAGGGGCAGGCGAGGTTCAGAAAGGGGAGATCTACAATGAATAATATCTATATACTGAACCATCTGATCCAAAGAAGAGTAAATGAAAAGAGAAAGATGTACGTGCTGTTTGTGGACTTAAAAGTACGGGATTGCCAAGATACCTCAGAACGATAAAGAAAGCAAAGGACATGAAAACAGTGAAAAGAATCACACGTGAAAATATATCCACAAGTAACAAATATTGACTGGGTACAGAAGAAAAAAGATGTTATACAAAAAAGTAGAAGGAGAGTGCAGACATTGGATCATGGAATATGAAATGACAGGGGATATATATAAAAACAATAACAGGACTTGGACAAACAGAGAAATAATGATGAGCTTCAAAAAAAACGTAGAGAATAGGCAAATGCTAATTGAAATTAAAGAAATTGAAAGAAGGTTAGAAAACAGCAAATGGAGATAAAGAGTAGGGACAGTGATCACTAAACAAAGGCAAGATCAAGGGCAGTAAACAAGTGCGCATTAGCATAAAAACAGTACAAATTAGAATAAAATATAGGTGGTGCATATAGAATGAATAATGCATTAATAAGAACTAGATGTAAAATTAAATATATAAATATTCTGTAAATATGTATAATTATGTTAAACTATAAAACCGTCCCTGATCCAGAAGCTGGAACGTATTATAATAAATATAAAAGACTCATAAAGATGATATAACTCTATGTTTGCCTTCTGCCCAAAGGCTTATACAATAATTAAATGCATGAATATATATTTAGGGTATCACTGCATCAGATTCCTTTGTTATTTGATCAATTATAATAAAATCGTTATCAGTGACGAAAAAGGAAATCATTGTGTATAAACAAGTGCTACTTATTTTATTTTTATAATATAAATAAAAGAAAACATTATAAATGTTAAAGCGTTTCACTTATATAATATACTTATATAATGTAAAATCTATAGAATATAAAATTATCCGAAGCATAATGGTGAAAAGAATGTGTTACGTACATAACCTGTCACAATTATATTCTCCCTTATCATTGGATAACGAATTTACCCAGCATATTCTTGTCCTATTCGAAACAGTCAAAGCGTTTCGACCCTTGTAAGGTTCGGAATTATCAATAAAGAAAACACGAGTCAATTAATATTGTCCTTTTTTTATTATTATCTCTCTTAATAAGCGAGAGAGTGAGAGAGCGAAATGACGTATTTTACAATGGTTCGTGTAAAAAAACTAAGTCCCGGTTGTATATAAAAAAATGATAGTAGTTCCCGAACCGGAATGTAGTAGTCAGATTAGAATTTGACCTCCGAATCTAAGTACGAATTAAGAAGGAATGCCCATACGTTTCCTTCGATTTTACTTATTATTTGCGCTATATGGAGAATTGCAAAATCTGCGAATTCTCCCTTCGACTGTTCCTGCTCGATTATCGTTCTGACAGCTTTCTCCGGTGTTGACTTTCGATTGCGTATTCATCATCGCCTTCGATCATGAATTTTCACAATTTGGCGAATTCAGAAGTTCTTATTACTAGTGGGTATCACGGTACTCGCGACTCAGTTAGATTCCCTCATTGTCAATTTCCTAATGTTTTGTCTACGTTTACTGACGCAAGTACAACATATTCGTCGCGTATGCGATTGCAATATTACATACGTGACAAATGTAATATTCCAATATATTAAATATCATTTGTATTATCTTAAATAATTAAAACATATACTTTTTTTTATTTCACTTAAAATTTTAAATATTTGAATAGATAACAATAAATTAAAATATGTGCTCAATAAATAAATAAGTTATCATTTAGCATAATGTATTGTAATGTCTCAATAATTTTAAAATACACTTCCTCCTCTAATTCCAAGACTTTTGCGTTATAAAATTAGTTGCGTTCATGACCTCAAATCATAGCTGGAATGAAATAATCTAATATAAATGAAACATTGTGTAACATCGCAAATTTCTCCTTTCGAAAAACTCCCGAACAGCATTGACAAGTTAATTTCAATATTTTTATTAATTTCACAATTACTACTTAAATAAATCTTTTTCACGATTTTAATTAATTTCCCACACACACTTCTTAACAAATATTTTATTAGATTCGGGACGAGTTCCGCCGCTGATTGATTTGCCGTCGGGCCAACAAAAATCTCGTGGTCTTCACTACCGATAATTCTAAATTTATTTTTTATATAATAACACTACTAGACACTTAATAAATTTCGGATAGTTATTCGTAAATAAATTTTAATCACATAATAATAATAAAATAACATGTAGATATATATATATATATATAATGAATATTAATAATATTATATAATAATGGAAAGATCTCACCAATTCCTATAATTATGCGGTTCCAATAATTAATGTAATATGGATATATTAAAATGGCCACCTGTTTTATATTCTCCTCATGTTCGATTAAAATTATTATTAATAATTGCGATAAATCAATTTAAATCCTTCCTCGATCCTTTCTCTCTCTCCAATGGTATCAAGTTGAATTTTTTTATATATTTGATTATATTTTCCAAATAACTACTTACTTTAAATTTTAATTAGATCACTCTTTATATTACACTAGTCGACTATGCTTATCACTCAATGGCAATATAATAACTGAAAAATGGCTTTCCTTTTTTCTCGAAAGGAAGCCAAATTTCCAAATCTACACTACTTTAAATTTTCAAATTTTCGTATATTTACACCTGAGCTTACGTGTGTAACCCTTTCCCTGATTGGTTACACCCCGTCAAGCTCCCCTTTGTCCTGTGCTTTTCGAAGTCGCGCAATCTCATTGACTGTTCGAAAATTGCCTCAAAGTTGCACGATTTCATTCACTTTTTAAAATTTCCACTTGATGCCGTTAATTCCGGAATTGACATTACCGGTCATTCGTGGAGGCACAAAATAAATTTAATTCATCACTACTATATAAAATTCTCAATACCAAATATATATATGTATATCTCAACACTACATTATCTCGATCTCTCTCTCACTCTAACTTACACTACTGGGGATAGAGAGCGCTTCGATTCAAAAAGACTTCTGGTCACATTCAAAATGCCGGCCGGTCTCGTGACAGTTGGTAAACATCTACAAGACTCGTTTTTCAAATTTCAACATTTCCACAATATCACACTACCGGAGTCCCAGGCCCACGTGAGATTTTACCGCCTATTCTTATTACCATTCACATAATTATTGATTTGAAATATATTTTATTTAACATACTAACAATACTTAATAATTTGCAGGTTAGTGATGAACAGCTAAAACAATTCATCACAATTGTTTCATCATCATCCAAAGCTAACGGTTGCCAAAAAAAGTCAAGTGTAGCAATAGTACGCGAGTACGAACTTAGAAATAAAAACCAAAGTTTTAATGTTCCAAGTTAAATTGCTGATAAATATAATCTTTAAAGTATAATATTTTTTACATTCAAACGTTATCCTTAAAAGTTTTTAAGGTTTAGGAGGTATGCAATTTTTTATCGATGAAATAATCTAACTGAAATTTTTTAAAATAATTCAATAAATCAACAAAAACAATAAAAATACAGTATTTTCATTTGTCAAATTTGGAAATAATAATTAAAAAAAAGTTGTTCAATATTCTTTTAATTTTCTTGTAATTGTACCGAATCTATAATTTTCATTGTTTTAAATGCTTACAAAGTAGTGGAATCTTTACATTGAGGAATTAAAAACAGAATTTAATTGGTAATTTTTGGTATATTATTATGTTATGATGAATATTTATTAAGAAGAAATTTTGATAAAAAATATTTTATAATAAGGAATTAATCATTCCAATAATTTTAAATTAAAATTTTATTTATGAGTATTGTTACGGCCCGAGCCGAAACGATTTATTAATGTATATCTTTATTTTTTTATTACTCTTATTTCTGTTTATTTAAAGTATAAGGCTGAAATGAATTTAGAATTTATTCGAAAGAACATACTCGATAAAAACGTACTCCGAAGCATGACGTATTCCAAATAAAATTTTCTCCAAAGTTCGTAATGAGCACGTTCCATGACCAACATACAAACCATATATATAGGTCGAATGCATTCAAAAGATGTAATCCAGACTTGGCTCTATGAAAACTTACGCAGGTCAAAAGAAGGTCATGATCTCTACGCATGAAAAAGCGATAAGAGTGCGCTTAGAACCGGAGCGGAAAATCTTCACAGCAGATGTGAAGACCGATCATGCTCCGAACAAAGTAAAAGCCGAAAGGTGTAGATTGAAAAATTATACAAAATCGAAATAACACAAGTCACGAACCTCGAAAACGAAAGTGTCAAAATCGATCACAAACATTTTCTTTCAAATCTATAGATTATTAATTAATAAATTAATCACCATTAACCAACAACTTAATTATTAAGCAAATGATTTATTAACAATTAATTATTATAAATAAATTAATTGTCATAAACGAATAATCAATTTTTACTAACCATTATAACCATTACTAACAAATATCATTACTAACAAATTATTATAAACAAATTATTACTTAAACAATGATGTAACTAAAAATTTTACCTTTTACAAATAAATATCAAGAACAAAATTAAAATTGTTTAAACAAATTGTTAATCATCAAATTATTGTTATTAACAAATTGTTAATTTAATGGAAGATTATTAACAGATTAGTGATTTATAATCGATGTACTAATCAATAAAAATTTTTTATTATTATTAACAAATAATTGTTATTAACAAATAATTTTTATTAACAATTTGTCATTAACAAATTGTTAATGTATCAAACCAATGAACTGCTCATACCAGGTTAATAATCTGAAATTAAATAGATAAGAAATTCTTAGTTGACAAAATAATCGAATTGTTATTTAATACCCTAACGAATTAATTAAATACTAATCATTTAATATACCGACCACGGATCGTCGAAATATCAAAGTACGAAATTGTCAAACAGTTGCATGATTAAGAGTAATTATAAATTAGATTATCAAAATAAACGTGTAAGCGTATCAGTAACTCTTTCATAAAATAGAAGCGATCCTATGATTGCTCAACTCCAAATAATTAAAATTTAAATCTAGAGAAGGGATTAGGTACTACAAATAAGATTCTTTGTATATATAAAAATGACCAAATGACAAAGGTTATAAAAAGGTGCGAATTCCGATATCATTAGCATTCAGCTACAGAAAATTCACCGATCTTAAAGTTTTATGCTCAAAAAGCATTTTTCATCGCGAGTTTAGATATTATTTGTAAAACACAAAACTTGTATTTCGAGATCCAATCCACTGTTGAATCCGAGTTACGTTCTAATCCAATTTGCAGATGTACAACATTGTAACCATCATTGAGAAGTAAGACCATTAAAATGTATTTTTTATTAAAATTATTATTTTTTAATATTTATTTATATATCCGAAAATATTATCTATTCGTGTTCATCCATTTTCATTTTCACAAAAATAATTTCGCGAGATTTGTATGCTCCGTCCCAAGAGCTAGTGCGCGAAAGTGTAGGCTCGAATCGGAGAAATCACCGTCGTTACGACTAATCGTTGAACGAGCTAGTGCGGTAAAATGTAGGCTCAAACGCATCAACGAAAAAATAAAGTCATACGCGTCGGATATTAAGTTCTTTTCTAGATCCAGAATTCGAAAGAATTTAATTAATGTTATGGATCTAACAGTATGATAAATTTTCTAATTCAGATAATAATATAAAAAATATTTCTCAGAATAAAATGTATGGAAGTTTTATATACTATAAACATGTATGGTATCTAATAAAAATTTAATGTTATTATTGTCAATTATATTGTTAAAAACAAGAATTAAATAAAGGAATCGTAAAATAATGTTTTATTTGTATTAAGTTACTTAAGATAAATTTCATAAAATTATATCTAATTATTGTTATGATTATAATAAGACTATGTTCAGAGAATTTAAATGAGATTTCTGATTTATTTGAATTTTTCATTGAATGTTGTTTATATTAAATATGGTGTCACCAAAAATTTTGTATTCTAAAATTTTAATCAGAATTTTAGAAGGTGACTATTTATATTGATTAATATAAAATGAGAATTATTTATTTTGAACGTTCCATGATTGTGATTCGAGCGACTTCGAATTCTGAAAAATTTAATTTTTGAAAATTATAAATATTTCTAATACATAGAGAAGGCTGGGAATGGCTCAAAATAATTTTTTGTAGCCTCATATATTTTAATTAGATTTGTTTAAGAAAGGGATTCGGGGTGACCGATGTACGACCTGGTTCGTTTACTCGAACTAAGAAAACTAGTAAGGCAACATACGATCCAGTCCCTGTCATGAAGCATATCATAACGTCAAAAGAACTTGTGAAGAGGGGGAAGGCCTTAAACACTGTTTAAAGGACAAGATTTCCAGTTAAGATTTAACTTTTTTTATTGCTTTGAGTATTTTATCAAGCGTAGCCTTAATCATATAGTATTGTGAACTGAACATTAAATTTCAAGTTAAAAATTTAAATTTTATAAATTTGATTTCCCTTACTGATTAGTCATGTTGATACATATATTTTAATACCTTTTTAAACATTTAATTCTGTTCAACATAAGAATTCTTAAATGAAGAAATTAATAAATTAACAAGCTTGAAATATGATTTATTAGATAGAAATAATTACAATTTCAGATAGAAGCAACAGCACATTTTGACATATTAAACTGATTGCTGAAGTAGTTTAATAAACATTTTCTTGACAACCAAATTAATGGATTTGAAATTGTAGGACATTATAGTATTTAATATTTCTTTTTATGTCTGAGTATAATAAGTACATAAATTAAATTATTTATATAGTACTTTTACTGTATATAGTCATTATATTTAATTTAATACATTGTTTTCTTTGCACAAGAAAATACAAACAACGATATTTATAAATGATCATGAAATATCCAATCGTTTTATGAATTAGGAATTTACTAATTTGAAATTAACTCTTTTAGTGGCTAGTATTATATATTTTATTATTATTAATATTATATATTATAATATATATATATATTATAGAATTAAAAAACCTGCATATTTATATTAGTTTAAATCTGAATTGAGATAATATTTTTATTTGATACACATACAATTTACTTTTACAGATGATATTGATTATTTTATATGACTAGTATTGTATTCTATGAAAATAAAAAGGACTAAAATGTATACGAATTTATATTATGACCCGCTATTATTTAAAATTCACAATATTTAATGCAACTAATATAAATTGTTGTTAAATATTCATGTACAATTGATGGAATTATTCATTAAGTAGGTAAAAATAGTTACCCTTTTAATTTTTATTTTAAGATAGATGAAACTAATTATAAGAAATAGTCCTTCGTATTTTAAAACTGTATATTTGTCAAAGCATAGTTACATTATTACATAGTCTTACATCTATTCTAGATTTAAAAATTTTGAAATGCTACCTATAATTTAACCAACTGAAATAAAAGATAGCCACACATATTTTAATTTATTCATCTCTTAAATATATTCAGATATTTTTATTTTAGATTTATTATAAATTTCACATACATGTTTAAATATGAACTATAATTGGAATTGTAAATTAAATAATTCTCAGGATAGAAAAATAAAACGTTTCTTTTACAACTAATAAGAGACTACATATTCATAAATAAGTATTGAACATTTTTTAAATAAGCATAAGCAAATACATCTTAAAATTAATATTATGAATTACCGCTAACAAACAATTAACAATTAAGAATGTATGAATAATAAAGGCAGTACCTTATTCAAGTTTTATTAAATTTAATTTTAAAATAATTTAAAAGTTGATATGTAATAAAAATATGATCTGACCGAACAGTTTATATTTAAACTTAGTAATAAACAATGTAAATATTTATGTGTGACTTTCTCAATATCTATAGTAGAAATTGCAAATGTAACGACCTTATTTTCCTTGCGTATGTATTAGTTATTGTACATATATATTTATATATTTATTATTTATTTATTTAATTATTAGATTTTTTTCTGCTGTAGCTAAAACGGCCAAATAGCTTCAGCCTTCGTGAGGAACGGAGATAAAGACAATCAACAATGATGATCAATGTTTTCATAATCTTCGATGGTTAGTGGAATTTCCTGTTATATTTTGATGAACTGTACGATTCTGTTGCACTCGAAGCATTTTTTTTATAATTAATTCTAACGTCATTTTTCGTTGCAACGTAGCACAACAAATTATAAATCAATTTAAGTAAGAAAAATTGGATTGCAATCAAACACCTAACCGTATGAATTTTCAATGTTATAAGTATTTTAAAGTTATATCAATTTTCTGATTACTCAAACTAATAACTCGAATAACAGACGTATTTGAAATCATTTTGAAGAATTTTTTTTAAATAAATGATCAATTTAATTTGATCAAAAATTTTAATTACTACTTATTTTTTTATCATTAATTTAAATATATATGTATAAAATTTGAATAATAAAAAATATATTTAAAATTTTGCTTGTTCAACTATTTCAACTGTTTTCTTATATTGATTAATTTCAATATATATTATATATTATCAATAATATATATATAATAATATAATATTTATTATGAATATTACTTATAAATATTTCTTGATAATCAATCCTTAATGAATAATCTTTATTATATTATATATAAATATATTTATATAAATAAATTTCAGTAATATATAATTAAATAAAATAATTTAGAAATCACCAAATTTTTAACTTTCTATAATACTCACTACACTCTTTTGAATATAATATTAAATAAACCAAAAATTAAAATAATAATAATATTATAGATATACGTCTATTGAAGCATAAAAAAATACTAAGCGTTAGTGGAATATTTCTTTTCTTTCAAAAAGAAAGTTTCAACTCCTTTGCATCATTACATTAATTCTAAATTTAAATTAATGTTAAAATTTAAACCAATAATCAAATTTACTGATTTTTATTTAAATTCAGAAAGTTTAATATTGGTCGCATTATAGCCAACAAATCGCTTTTCCTTAGTAAATTTCATGATTTAAATTTAAATTGGATATTATTAAAATAACCAATCAAAATAATCCAGATACAATAGAAAAATATTGTTCAACCGATATGTATAGAAACTATACTTATCGGCTACCTTGTGGCGGAACATCACTAATAATTTACACATCACTAACACTACTTCATATATGCATTTTAATATATATATATAATACATATTTGTGCCTATGTCTGTCTCACTTCAATTTAATGACCTAAGCACCGTTTTTACTAACAAGACTTCCGCCAGTACAATAAACTAAAATGAATCCGGATGACTATATGTTGACAATTTATCAACATTAAATAAAATTCTTACATTTAACAACACTACATCAAACTTGTAAGATAGATATGTACAATTATTACATTTTACCTAACTATTATCTGAAATAATATTAATTCATATAATATACATAAATAAAATATTCATTTTCTTCAATATAATAATAAAACTTATTATTATTTTTAAGTTAGTCTATTAATGATTGAGAACTAAATAAAGTGTCAATCATCACGCCCTCAACATGTCTCAGTACAGCCATAATACAGAAAGATAGTGCGTATTTGTTCCTACTATATCTATACTTGTCCTCCTATTTGTAGATTTCCCTCAGCATAGCCATGGTCAAGAACTTCCCTACTTAGATTCTGATTGTCGTACCAACAGCACGTGGTCGAGCTCCATGATTGAACTTGGAACTAGACTATACCCCAGCTGCTTTCAGCATTATTTGATACAATCAAGTCTACGGTTCGGCTTTGGGACGCACCCTATAAATTACTGCGCTTCTTAATTTTCTGTAATATATATAACTGCGTAGTTGCTTTTACTTTGGTGTTAATTTCTATTTTCCTAAGATTTTCAGATTCTAGAAATAATGCCTCTAATATCTCCCGTCTTGTTTTAATGAAAGTTGGGCAATGACAGTAGATGTTCTATGGTTTTTTCGTTTTGTCCAAATATGTAACTCTTATCTATCCTGTTATCGATGAAGTATGAGTGATATCCGAGATGTCATTGGCCATGTGAATCATCCGACTTCTCTCCATATTTCTTGTCTTTTTATTCTCACGACCTATAGCTGGCATCTCAGGGATAGCTCTACACTGATCAGTCACTTCAACTGTCTAAGTCTTATTTCATCCTCTATTGATTTCATTCTGAAGCTAGAGAAATATGGTTTTTTGTAGTTTCTATTTTGATATGTTCACCCGTAACCTTTGTAATCATTATGCCACCGGTGCCACTTTTAGCTTTGTATTTCCTATGTATCCTTGATGTCTCGGTATCTATATCAAGATAACCTTGTTATTTTCTGCTAGTGTATCCAAATAATTCCTTGAAAGTTAGATCTTCTTCAAGCTAATTTTGACACTTAATTTTTCTATTGATTATTGTCTTAATGCTTTCGGTTATGTCCTTAATTTATGCTTGGAAATCAGAGGTATGTTTATCGATACTTAGAGCAAGCTCATTAAAGGTGCCAGCTACTTTTATTTTCTATTTAATCCGAATAATTGGTCGCAGTCCACTTTGTTCTAGAAATCAAGGTTGGCAAATAAACGCGAATCAACCTTTTCCAGAAAAGATGAGCTAGGCTCTGAGGTTTTCGCCACTGTCTTTCGAGCGATATATTATCCGGTTCATATTAACTCAAATTTATCTCGCTTGAAGTCATCCCAATGAATTAACAGACAGGAGTTTATCGAGTACTCAATTTTGGTGAGTAAGGTGTAAAAAATTTCTTCGGTAGGGGCCTGTTCTCGATGGAAAACGCTAAACAAAACTTTAACAGACAGGATCAAATGCCCCCATGTGGGGGCATCCGGTAGTCTAAACGCCATTCGATGGACTTTTTCGTTGCGAATCTTTGAAGTTTTTCTTTCTCAAGTTTGCTTATTGTTTCTTTCAATTCGCGATTGACTCCCCTGAAATTAGGTCGAAATCGCTATACAGAAACAATGGGATTTCTCTTCTGGATGCTAATTGCTGGAGTGCCATTATCGAGGACCTCGCTGTTAAACTGCCAACTCCAAATGAACAACACAGTTCGTCAAACAGGTAAAAAACACCCCCATCATTTTTTTCGGCGGCGACCTATCTTAACCATTATCGGACCGCAATAATTTATCCCGCAATGAGTAAACGGTCGTTTTCTAACGGTTATGCGACAGGCGGGCAATGGAACCATCAAAAGGTTTCACGATTTCCCGTTATTTATTCTACACCTTAAACAACTAATTTCTATTAGCATTAAAACTTTTCAAACGCTCGTTATGAAGTACTTCTGTTTTAATTCGTTTAAAACCATATCACGACTCCCGTGGTAGTACTTTTCGTGGTGATCACGGATTATAATCTTGGTGATTTCATGTTTTCCGTTCAGAATCACCGAGTTGTTGTTAAATTCGATTCCGGTCGAATTTTTAACGCGACCGTCGACTCTTAATACTTTATCGTCATCTAAATTCGATTTTAGTTTGGCGATATTGCTCGTTTTATTTGCCGATGAATTTCTGCGTAACGCTGTTAGTTCAGATCCAAAGCTATCCTCCTGGATTATTTGGTACCAGAGTCGTTCAATTGCACCTCTCTCGTTTTCGTTTAGTGAATTTTCTTTGGACCATTTTTGTGTGGGTTTGTTTACAAAAGAAGTAACTTTAAATCACCACGGGTCTTTGTTTACCGTATTATGTACGCATGTCGCGTCGTCTACTGGATTTTTCCCCTATCGGCATCCGCTTCCATTTAAACCTTCGTGTTAACCTCCAGATCTTTCTCAAATGATTCAAAACAAATATCTGCTAGTTTTTGGACTCAACTCATATCCAGGCTAACACTATAGTCGAATCGGTCCATAAATATTTACGAACGATAGGAATTTCTAATTCACTCGTAATGTAATTAGCGAATGGCGCGCCTAGGACTGCCGCCTGTACATCGAGCCTTGCGATGGTTTGTATCTTTCACGGGACTATCTTATTCTTTACTATTAACAAAGTTAACCGATACCGACCGTTTTTCCTATTTTTTATTCTTAAGTACGATACCGTGGCGCTGGCCTACAGATTAGCATTGAAAAACGTGTGTAATTCTGCTTCGACGCTCGCGCAGTTCTTCTCGATGATATTACGCGGTATTTTGATTCGCTTTACTTCATTTAATGTACACAGTCATTCTAGAAAAATTTTCTCTTCCCATCTCAAAGTACACCGCATTGCCACACGTCACGCACGAGTATTTTTGAATTTAGAATAAAGAATAAACCTAACAGGCCGAATACTGACATTATCACGCTCGGAACTTCCCGTTTAATGGGCGTCTTTTTACCGTTAGGTATTTCTTCTAATATTTTCTTGAATTTGGATTCCGCTAGCGACCGTTGGACTATGCACGTCGTGTGTCTAGAAAACATAGTTGGCTTTTGAGATTTTCAGAGTGCAAAGTTAAGCAGCAGTGAAAAAAAGTGAAGTGAAATTAAGCAGAGAAAGCAAAAGATAAATTGAGAAGAAAAACACAGTGGGTAGAGGCAAGTCGGAGATAAAAAAGGTGGAAAGAAAAGTGCAGTGAGCAGAGAGGTTAGAAAGTAGAGCGACAGGCGGGAAGCAGAGAGGACGTAAGCTGACGTCGGGGACCAGCAGCAAACTAAAGGCGCAATCACGGACAGCAAGACGCGATAAGACAGAGGAACGGGACACGGACCAGAAGCGCGTGAAGAGAGGTAAAAACACACGAGCCTGGATAATCATCGTTCACAGAACAAAAATAAGGTTGCTATTAAGTAAAAAAAATAAAACATAACAAATATAACTAAGAACAATCAAAATTACAAACTAGCAAATAAAAATAACACACATAGAAATAATAGATAAAATTAAAGTTAAAAATAAATTAACAAACAATTAATAGCAGTAAAATACAAAAATATAAAAACTCGAGAAAAACAACAAGAGCCCACAACAACAGAAGCAAATCAAAATAAAAAATAAAAATAATTTATAATTTATAACTTATAATTCAAAAATAAAATAAAATTAAATAAAAACAATAATGAGCAACAAAGCAGAGAAAACGATGATGACCAGAGGAAAGGCAAGCAAAAGGGAGAGCTCACAAATGACATTGGAAAACATGAACTTGAAAAAGAAAAACATGGCAGAAGAGGATGAGATAATGGAGGAGAGTATGTGAATAAGAGAAGAAGGAGAAAGACGCAGAAGAGAAGACAGGAGGGAGCTGGAGAAACTAAAAAAAGAGATAGAGGAAAGATTCGAGAGGATGGAAAAGATATACGAAAAGGAGAGAAAGGAAAATAAAGAGAGGATTGCTAGAATGGAGAAAATATACGACAAAATAAAATAAAGGGAGGACGAGAACGAGGAAAGTGTGAGGGCGTGGGCGAGGAAGATTGAAGAGAGAATGATGGCTTTAGAAGACGAAATAAAAGAGATTAGGAAAGAAATAATGGCAAGTGGGGACGAGAATGAAATGGAGAAGAGACAATGGAGAGAGAGAGGAGTGAAAGGAGAAGAAAGCAAAGGAGAAAGAGGGGACAGTAGGGAAAGTACTTCCCCAAACAGCAAAGAAAGCAGCAAATCGAGAGAAACACGATGGAGCAGTGGAAGCGGAAGCAACATCAGTGCGATCTCGAACAAAGAAATTCAAGGGCTGCGGAGGCTAATGTGGGAGAGAGAACGAAGAGACAGTGAGGAGAACCTAGTGGTAAAAGGGATGGACAGGGGAGAGATAATGAAGACGGTCGCGAGAAGATGGGCAGAGAGATTTATAGAAGAGAAGCTAGGAGTAAAAGAATACGTAATCAGTGCGTGGATAAGTGGAAGAGCGGTAATTATAAAGATGAAAAATAAGGAAGCCAGGGACAAGGTTCGGGGTGAGAGAAAGAAGCTGTTAGAAACGACAATCTTCCTGGACTTCGACCTAACATACGAAGAAAGGAGGCAACAGGACGAAATCAGGGAGTGGGTGAGAAGAGCGACAGCGAATGAAATCTTCGCAAAAGTGGGATTGAAAAAGGTGTTCGTGGAATGCAGATGAGAAAGATGGACGGGGGCAGAGAGAATGGAAGAGAGATGGAAATATATAAATGGAAAAGTGAACAAAAATAGAAAAACAGAAGATGAAAAGAAAAGAGAAGGGGAAGAAGAAGGAGAGGAAAGCAGAAAGGGGACAGAAGGAAAGGAAAAGGAAAAAGCACAGGAAGAAACAGAGAGGAAGGTGGACGAAGACAAAAGGGAAGAACAGACAAATTTAACGAAAGCAAGGGACGGGCAGTAAAAGTGCAAAGGGAAGAAAGAAAAAACAAGTACGTACAAGAACAGACAAAAGAGAGACTAGACGAGAACAGAACACAAAGCGAGCAGAGACAAAGGCAGGCAAAAGCAAGGAAAGACGACAATAGAATAGAAAAAAGAAGGAGAACAAAAGACGAAGACAAAAAAGACAGACGAAACGGAAAAATAGACATTATCTTCTGGAACATAGCGGGAATATGGGGAAAGGATGCAGACTTTTGGGACTACATAGAAAGGAAGGACTTCGTATGTATGGCAGAGACATGGGTGGAGGCAAAAAATGCAGAAAAGTGCAAAGAAAAACTACCGAAAAGTCTAGAATGGAAGATTATAGGAGCGAAAAAGGAGAACAAGAAAGGGAGAGTGAAAGGAGGTTTCATAATAAGAATAAAGAGAAAAGGAAAGATGCAAGTGGAAGAGTTAGGGAAAGACGTGGACGAGGGGCTAACGAGAACAAGAATAAGAGTAGACAAGGGAAAAAAGACGATAGACATATGGGGAGTATACATCAACAATAAAGACATGGACAAGAAGTGGAAAACAATCGAAGAAGGAAGTTACAGTGGAGAAGTAGAAACTCTTATCATGGGAGACTTCAACATAAGGACAGGAGAGGAAGGGAAAGTTCTGAGTTCTAGAGAAGAAGAAAAAAATGAAAAGGCGAAGGAGTAAGTATAAGAAAGTAGAAAAAGAAGGGAAGAAACTCGTGGACAGCATCCAGAGGAAGGGCCTATCCATAATGAACGAGACAACAGAGGGAGATGAGGAAGGAGAATTCACGTATGTTAGAGCAAAGGGGAGCACAGTGATCGACTTGGCAATCGCAGACGGCGAAATAAGAGATAGGACAGAAAAACTCACAATAGACAAAAGAATCGACTCAGACCACTTACCGATTATAATAACACTACAGACGGAAGACAGGGACACAGAGAAAAGGAAAAAATAATAGAAACGAAAAAAAAACAATAATGAAATGGGGAGAAGAAGAAAAAAAATTACAAGGAAAGGACGAACGGTGAATATAACGAACAAAACGAAAACAGAGACGTAGAAGAACTCTGGGAAGGAATCAAGGAGGTGATAATAAAAAACATAGAGAAAAAGGAGATTAAAAACAGGGTATGGAAAATGGGGGGAAAACATGGTACGACAAGAAATGCAGGAGAGCAAAGGATAAAGCAAAGAAGGCCCTAAAAAGCTGGAAAAAAGGAAAGGCAGGGAAAGAGATATATACAGAAAGAAAGAGAAATTGGAAAGACCTCTGCAAAAGAAAAATGAAAGAATGGAGAAAAAAAGAAGAGAAGGAACTGAAAAGACTTAAGAACGAAGGACAAATATGGGACTATATAAACAGGGGAAGGAAGAAAAAAGTAAAAGGTGGGGAAAATATAGAAATGGAAGTATGGGAAGTCTACTATAAAAAGCTACTCGACGGGACAGAAAAAGACCGAGAGAAGGAAGGAACAGAAGATAGACAAGGACAGAAGCGAAACAAAATCAGGATTGAGAACAAAGAGATATGGGAGATATGTAGAAAATTAAAAAGCAAGAAAGCCAAGGGCATAGATGGTATATCGATTGAGGCATGGATACATGGAGGCGAAGAGGTCCACAAGAGACTGGCAAAATTAATTAAAGAAATTGCACAAACGGAGAACATTCCAACAGAATGGAGGACGGCGATAATAGTGCCGATATTCAAGAAAGGAGACAGGAGTATGCCCGAAAGCTACAGAGGGTTATCTATGCTGACCTCGGGATACAAGATATACACCGGAGTGCTAAAGAAAAGGCTAGAGAGAATGATTGAGGAAGGAAACATGCTCCCGGAAGGACAGGCAGGATTCAGGAGAGGGAGATCCACGACAGACAATATATACATACTAAACCATGTGATAATGAAGAACATTAAAAAAAGGAAAGAGATATATATACTGTTCGTGGACCTCAAAGCGGCGTTTGACACTGTAAACAGGGAAAGGTTGTGGAAAATAATGGAAGAGCAAGGGTGTGACACATAACTGACTGACCTAATAAAGAAAATATATACGGAAACAGGATGCAGAGTGAAGACAGAGAAAGGAATTTCTGAGGAGTTCTGGATTAAAAAGGGTTTACGACAAGGGTGCTGCCTTAGCCCTCGCCTGTTTAACCTCTACATAGCTGGAATTGAAAAAGAGATGGAACTGAATAGAGTAGGCGGAATTAAGAAAGGAGAGAAGAGAATATCGACTTTGGCATACGCTGACGACCTGACTATGATAGGGGAAAGCAAAGAGGCAATGCAAGGGATGATGAGAACACTGAAGAAATTTCTGTTAAGTAGAGAAATGGAACTGAACGCAGAGAAGACGAAGCTGATGATAATCAGGAGGAAAAGGAAATACAAGAAAGAACAATGGAAATGGAAAGGGAAGGAGATTGAGGTAGTTGAAAAGTTCAACTACTTAGGGTTCGTATTCAGGAGGGATGGAAAACACCACGATCATATAAAGGAAAGGATCCACAAAGGAAAAATTGCGACAAAAAAGACATGGGGACTGGCGGAGAGAAGATGTGCTGGAGATTTCCAAGCGAGAAAAATGCTATTTAATTACTTGGTGAAGGGGGTGCTGGAGTACGACGTAGAGATTTGGGTAACAGAAGGAAACGAAGAAATGGAAAGAATAAAAGTGGACTACTTGAGATGGACTCTGAAGCTGGACTTCTGCACCCCTAAATACTTGGTGTATGAAGAAGCAGACGAAAATAAAATGAGTATGGAATGGAGCACCAGAACTCTGAAATACGAAGAGAAAATAAAATAGGTGGGTAAGGAAAGTATACGAAGAGAAAATAAAATAGATGGGTAAGGAAAGCATACGAAGAAAAGAGGGAACTACAGAGAAAGGAAAAAAGATCGAAAGAAGAAAAATGGTTGAACAAAATAGGACTAAGCAAAAAACAGGTAGAGCAATGGCAAAGAGAGGGGAGAGACATATACACGGAAATAAAGCAAAGGGACAGAGACATACAAGGACAAGATAGACGTAGCAGAATGAAGGAATCGAAGTATAATAAGATATATGTAGAGATACATAAAAAGGGACTCCCAGAGTACTTGAGAAAACCCCTGAACCCAAAGACAATGACAGCGACAGGCAGATTCAGATGTGGCAATATCACAAGCAAAAACAGATATTGGAGAAACACTGATGAAAGGAAGTGCATACTATGTGAGAAAAACGAAGGAGATTGGCCACATCTAATCAGGGAATGCGACAGGACAGACGACATATTTGGGGAATAGAGAAAGGGGGTAGAAGGGACATGGACATACAGAGAACTGATGAAAGAACTGGAAAACAAGAGCTGGAACAAAAAAGAAGAGATCATGAAGAAGATCAAGGAAGTTGAGAGGAGAACGAAGAAAAAGGAAGAAATGAAATGAGAAACAAGAGCAGAGAGAAAAATGGGGTGCAATAGTAATCAAAACCGTCAGGGGCAAAGATGTGATAAAATACAATGTGATTTAAAATGTGATATATTACTTTAAGAAAATGTAAATACTGTGTACAAAAAACGTTAACTGCGGAACCCGTCCCTAGACAAAATATCGGGACATAACTGTAATAAATAAATAGAATAAATAAATAAATAAATATTTTCTTGAATTTTTACATTAAATTTTAACTCATCCATCCGCGTATTTCAATACAGACCTAACACCATTTTTTCGTTTTTATTATCTAAATTAATTTCATTCTGATTATTTTCCTTGCCCCACATTATTTTGTCTATCACGCGCGGAAAATTTCTGCCCTAGCCGTACATTTTTAAAAACGCTTCGATTACCTATTTGATTAAGTTCATGAGTTCCCGTTCGTTATCCCAGTTGACTAAGAAATCATCCATGTAATTTTTAATAATTGTTTACTTTTATTGATTTTGGTCCTGCAGGCATTGTTTTTGCGAAACAGACTGCATTTTTATTTTTAATGAATATCGCTTTACTGGGAAAGGAATTGGCACCGAGTATTAGGCTATTTCTTTCATATACGTCCAGTATTCTTCTACTATCTCGTCCATGCCGCAAGAACCGCTGGGCTCCCCGATCCCGATCTTTTACTTTGACTCTCAGGAACATGTCTTTCATGTCCGCTTTTATTGCGACCGCGTATTGACAAAAGCGTATTAACTCTTTTTTCAGGGATTGTTTCAATAAAATCAAATTGTTCACTACGACCGCGTGCTTTATTCCTGTTCTGATAAATTCTCCCGTAATACAGATTCTTACTTTCACGCAATCATCCATTATCTTTTCGTTGTTTATTCCCCTTAAGTTTAGTCTTATCTAAGATCCTTTTAAATTCAGATCATGAGCTAACTCTTTATCTAATAGCTTCACGGAAGACTCCTTATCGAGAAGTGCGCATGAACCTACCCTCCTTCCTGTCATTAAATAACTCTACCGGATTTATTTTTAGAAGAACCGTGCGATAATCTAGTCAACTTTCCAATGTTATCACAGTTTGAGAGATTGGTTCGCCTAAATTCTTCGTTTCTTTCACGACTATTTTTATGTTATGTAGCAGAGTTTGGTGCGATCCATCATAACGCCGACATTTGGTATATCGGCACTGCTTCCAAGAATGCCCTACGCCTAAACACCCGTAGCATAATTTGCATTTCTTGACCAGTTGCCACCTCTCTTTCAGAGTTTTGTTCGTAAAGTTTTTGCAGCGCCATACTCCGTGTTTGCCTTTACATATCTCAAATGATTTTCTCCTACTCTTCTCGCTTTCCTTATTTTCCTTATGTTTGACTGCATACGTTTGTTGCGTTGTCCTTTTCCCGTTCCGATTTTTTCGGAGCTTATGAGTATTTTCGCTTAGTGTTAGAACCTCAACGAATGATTCAGCAGCGTACTCGGCTTGCTGTAAAATAAATCCATTTATTGTCTCGAGCTATGAGATCCCAACGTTTTTATCGTTGGTCTACTGGAGGAAACTCCATCGCAACTCCGACATCAATTTGTCGCCCAATAGTTTTATTAAATATGGCGAAAACAAATACCCCATTAAATTGAGCTTTTTAAATGTAAGATTCGCGTTTTATAATTTCGAAGATAATTACCACAAACTGGTCTCCCCGCTAGTTAACTTGGGCAGCTTTCTTAAAGCAGATATTAGTTTATCCGTGATTACGTTCCCATTCCCTAATCTCATCTCTAATGCTTTCATAATTCCCTTTGCATTATCTCTCTTCGTCAGAGATGCATTGAACACCTACTTCGCCCTGCAACCCTTTTAATAGTCGCGAAATATTTTCTTCTTCATCTCTCAGCTTTGAGGACCTGTCGAACGCTTGTGTGAAGGTCATCCACTCATTTGGGTTTCCTGAAAACGACGATAAATATTCCGAAAGCCGCGATCATTTATTGCTTTATGTTTCTGTTATGATCTCTAGTATACGCTCTATCGTTTTTATTAGCCCCGCATGGGTTTCGCTAAAATTTATGGAATCGTTTACGCTTCCCGTTGAAGTGCTGTGCCTGATCTCTTCTCACTTATAGCTATTCCACCATTATCTGTGGTAAATGAAAATGGAGGCTATTGAATTGTTAACCGCGTATCAGTAAGGTGTATGGATGCTGACTGCGACGGTTAAAGTTGAAGAGCTACTGCGGTTGGTGCTAATAGCTGGTGCGCCAGTAACAGTGATGCTGCCTGCTGGAGCACAATCCCCGGGAGGAACGAAGCGTCGAGAGCGGCGCCCCGTCGTACTGAACTTCCGGATGAGGCGCCGACACTACTACTTCGTACTCCGTCGTATAGATAGGGGACGTTTCGGCGTTCTTCCTGACACTGGGCCTTGGCCCTCCACTCCTGGAGGTCCGCCCACGCTTCATTGCAGGTCCAGCGTCTGTCGCAGCTTGAATTCCTTTTTTTCTTTTCTATTTTTATCATTTCCATGACTTCCTCGTCCACATGTCGGATTTAGGGTTTGATACTCGAGCAAAAATTCAGAAGACGTTAGCGATATACGAAGAAAAAAGTTTCAGATTTTATGTTAATTAATGCAAAAAATGAAAAGATTTTAAAAATTTCCCTTATGTAAAACGAAAATTGGATCGAACATCGTTAACACTAAGTCGCAATTAAATTTTAATAATTTTAATTAAACCTAAGAGATACAAAATACCAAAAAAATACAATTAACTCAAGACGCAGTATCACAAAGTAAATATTATATTTAACACAAAACGCGATAGATTTATCAATTTTTAATAAGTGTCAAAGTAAAAATTATGTTTACCAAATGAAATGAAATTGAATAATTTTAATATATTACAAAAAAAAATTAGATTTGACACAACACGTGATAAAATTTAATAATTTTAATTAAACAAAAAGAATAAATTAAACTAAACTCCGAACGCCATAAAATTTATTAATTTCAATTATATACAAAGAAAAAATTAAATTCAACACAAAATACAGTAAAATTAAACATAATCTATCATAAAATTATCGTGAACGACAAACGAAGCTTAAATATTTTGTCGATATGACTAATCACCTTGTACGCGACTTCGTTTAGAATCACGGGATACACAATCGTTCATATTATATTTAATTATATTATATTATACGCGATATATTATATTTATATCGCGTGCTCGCTTTTGTTCTTCATCGGTCAGAATATACAATATTCTACCTTTTTAATTAACATTATTACATGTATTTCATCACCGAATCTTACAAGGTCAAAGCGCTTTCACCGCTTTGGCTAGAGCAGAATTGAAACTGGTACAAGTTACGTTATCGCGGATTAATACTTGGAAATATAATTATACAAGTATCGCAACAATTTAAATACCTAACACACAATGCAATAATTAACTTTAGCGCAAAACGCGATAAAATTCAACAATTTCGAATATGAAAATGCAAATTAAATTATTCAAATTATACTTATTTGTTTCAACTTCAGCAGAACACAGCGTAGGAGTGATTTCACCTTCCATCTCGAGAATTCCTCGTTTTATTGAAAATCCTTTTCCTGGCGATAATTCCCGGGTTTCGACACCATGTAAATCGTAGAAAGGCTGGGATGGCATGGTAATAGGTGAAATAAAAAATTTCTCTCGTCCTGACAAGCTTGCACTTTATTTCACAATCGCTCCCGTACAAGTCGCTCACAAGAATGAAACTCATTTTTCCCCGGTTTTAGTTAACGCCTCCGGGGCCGCATGCTTCTTCCTTAGTATCCCGATTTTCTTGTGTTTTTCTTAGAACAATAACGGTTACTCTTATTATATTAACCGCCTAAGTTCTCCAAATTTCGTTCTCCTGAATTTTCTACAAACTCACAAGCATACAATTTCACAAGACAAAAACCTGGCGTAAAAAACTTTCGGCTTCCCAACGGAAGAAAAAGCCTCTATACACTATCTAATGTCATACTTCCGAAAATATTATATAATGCTTTTTTAAAAATACAATGAGCTGTTTTCACCTCTAGAGTTATAAAATTCGCATGTTAGAGAGAGGTAGAGATAGAGAAAAATAGGGAGAGAGAGGATTTGGCCGTAAATATGCTTAGAGGGAAAACACAGGGAGTCTCGAACGGCTCCGTCGACTGAACACACACATACACGTGGGCGTCCACCCTATTCACACAGTTCTTTCCCAAGCTATGCGTACGTCTCTGCAAGCATTTTGCTTAACCTGACCAAGCGCACAAAAATTTCATGCGCATTCTTATACCGTCAAATATTACAAACCTGTGGACGTTCCCGCGAAATCCTAGATGCACACCTTCTGGGACTCATTATTCCATTCCGTCCCTAACAATATATATATATATATATATGTACATATATATATATATATAGTATTTTTATTAAAGTATATTTACTATTAAATTTATTAATATACCTATAAAAATGGTGGTCTTTACCTTAATCTTATATCTAACCATTTATATTTTTTATTTGGACTATTTATATTTGTTTGGTCATATTTAAAAATTTTAATTCAACAAAAAATAGGTATATATAAAAAATCACTTAAAAATGTACATGTATTTTTTTTTTAATTAACACTTATTAACTTTAAAATAAATTGAAAATGCACACACATTTTTAACATAAAGCGAAATGAATTATTCATACTCTTCTCGAAAGAGTTGTTGAAACTGCTACAAGCCTAAAATCTTTTCTTTGGCTACAAGTGTTTCAGAAATAAAGATATAAACTTATATACCAGGTTAACAGTACTGACTTACAAAAAAGGACATATGGGAGTGTCTCATTCTAGTAAATTTGTCTAAATTGTTATAAATATTAAAGAAAAGTTAGTTTTTAAATTGAATACAATAAAATAATATATAATTAAGTGTAATTATTATAAAATTTTTAAATTTTCAAATTATTATGGTACGGGTACTTTCTTTTTTGACACAAACCTTCTGTGGACAGTCTGGCGCGTTTGTTGCCAGCACAGAACAGACACTAAGAGAATGCTAAGCCTCATGTTAAATATTGGCGACAAACATGGCGGCAGAAATATCTTCTTTCTCTCTCACACATATAGAAACACTAGCAACCTCTGAAAACTCCGTGGCCCGAACTAAAATTTTTTATAAGTGCTTTAAAATCTATTGAAAAAAAACATTTCTACTACATGCACGAAGCACGATTATATTCCCTCATGCTTCGCATATGTACAGAAGCGCTTTTTCCAATAGATTTTAAAGCACTTGTAAGAAAATTTAACTCGGGCCACAGACTCTTGAAAGGTTGGTAGAGAAGTCATAAGTGCGAGAGAGAAAGAGCATATTTGTCCCACCATAAAAATGCCACTATTTACTTTTGATTAAAATAAAATTTAAATATCAAATATTGTAAAATATTATGTATAATTTTTGTTTTAAATATAGTTAAAATAATAATTTCTATTACTTTTGATTAAAATATAATTTAAATATCAAATATTTTACAATATTTCTTATTTATATGAAATTCTTATTTATTTGTATACATATGAGAAATTTTAAATAATATTATTTTTACAATAACATTTACTATTAAACCTATTTACTGACCAATAAAATTTGTGTCATTAATATTGATTTATGAAATACCTCATTGAATCTCATCCGCATCACTCCTTATGTTTATTTGATAATATAAAAATCTATTCAAAATTCACTCACACTAATTTTTAATAACATGGTTTTTGATTCGCATCAGTTTATTTTTATTTCATAAAATAAAAATCAATTTAAAATTAACTCACACTAACTTTATAACAAACACTAATTAATTATATATTAATTTATATTTATATTTACTTAGAAATTCATTTATATCAATTGCACCTGAATAAATGAATTTTTACTTCTTCTATAAAGACATTTTGTATGAACTAAAAACTTGAAATCTGTTGTCGAATACAAGTGTTTGAAATACTAGAATGTAAACACATGTACCGGGTTACCAGTACCGACACACGAAAAGGGACAGATGGGGCGATTTTATTTTGCTTAATTTGTTGAAATTGTTACTAATACTAAAAATAAGAAAGAAAAATTAGTTTTTCAATTGAATATAATAATTTCAACTAAAAATATATGTTATTATTACAAAATCAAAAAATTTTCAAATTATATTGGGGCAGGCACTTTCTTTTACGTCACAACCTGTCTGTGGTCCGTCTGCTACGTTTGTCGCCGCTCTCCCATTTACAGTTGACCCCCCCCCCTGGCTGCTAGTTTGTGAAGTTAATTCCCGTGATTTAAACTATTAATATTGCTTTAATTATTATTTTTTATTATTAAAAACAATATATTATTTATTATAGAATTTTTTTTTATTTATAAAATAATGTTTATATTTTTTAATTATCAAAAAAATTTGTAATATTTTTTTTATTTTTAGCATTTGAAATCTTTTTGGCACTTGAATAAATTCATATTTATAATATTAAAAAGATGCGATAATTATTAATGTTTTTTTTTCATTTTCAAACAAAAAACTTACTTTAATTTTTTTAATTAATTAAATTTTTTAACGATATAAAGTTTATAATTTTAAAGGTTTTATGTGCTTATTGGTTAAGTAAGTTTCACATGTCCATTAATGCATAATTTTTTTTTTGTATTAAGAAAAATTATTAAATAATAAGAATATATATGTTTTTATTTAATTAAATAGAAATATTAATTCTTAATACAACTTTAAAAAAAAAAATGCTAAATGCACAAGCAAATGTAATTGTAGACAATGTCGAAAAAACACAACCAAAAACATCCAAGCAAATAGAAAAAGAAAAGTTAAAACTAGCTAAATTGGAAAAATTTAAACAAAAACAAGAGAAAAAAAGTATTAATATTATTGAAAAGTCAATTCAAAATGTTGAGGTTTGTAATTTTTTTACAACCAATGTTATGTATTTATGATCACTTTTTACTTATGATTAAATTAAAACTATAAATTATACAATTAATTTGAAATACTTTTCCATATGGATTCTTTTTATAGATACAAATATTAACATTGAAATCACTTTGTTTAAAATAATTTCTTAGTCATTAATTTGATTTATATTTGTATGTAAATTAATATAATAATTGCAATGAATTTATAATGTTAATGTTTTTATAACTTATGACCAATTTTAAAAAAGTTAATGTTACACATATTTATCAATCAAAATTATTTAATTTTTTAAATAATTTTCAGATACGAACACATAAGAATATATAAAGTTACATTTATTAATTTAATAATTGTATTTTAATCTAATTTTGAAAATTTATTTTATAAAATTTAAATTAAAAATAAAATATTAATAGGTTGATAATAATAATCTTTATATATTTTATACTTTTGTAATCAGTATAAATTATTTATTTACTAACTATAACATAAATATTATAAATTAATATACATTTTTATTTATGCACTTAGAAAAATAATTTAAAAAAAAAAGAAGTTAAAGAGTCAATTGTGTATAACTTAAATACTCCACCAGGACAAAAGAAAAATATATTACATCCCATGCCAGACACTTATAGTCCTCAATATGTTGAAGCTGTATGGTATTCATGGTGGGAAAAAAGTGGATTTTTCAAACCAGAATATAATGTAAGATAAATTAAAATAAATTATTTTATTTATATAGTGTTAATATTAAACATGCATTTAAATTTTAATTTTATTTTAATTTAATATTTATTGAGTAGGATTAAAATTTATATTTTAAAAACAAAATACAATACTTTAAAATTTATAAAAGTATTATTATAAACTTTTTGTCATTTATTTGATTTTTAGAGATCTCTCACAAGAAATAATCCTAATGGTAAATTTGTCATGATTATTCCACCACCTAACGTAACTGGTCATCTTCATCTTGGTCATGCTTTGACAAATTCCATTGAAGATGCAATTACAAGATGGTAAAATAAATATAATTTATGATTAAATTAATTAATAATATAAAAAATTTTTGTTTCATATCAAAAATATTGAAATACATAAAAATTATCTAAAACTTTTAAGAAAATATAATTAAAATATTAATGTGTAATTTTTGTAGAAATATTTTATGAATTATAATTTTAATGGAAATTTATCAAAGATATAAGTTATTATATTTTATTGAATCGTTCATTTTTTATTAATTATGCATTTATTAGAAATATTTTTAAAGATTTGTAATTATTCTAACATACTATAATTATATTCAATAAATATAGAATTTATATAATTAGGAATCGCATGAAAGGACGTACCACATTATGGATTCCTGGATGTGATCATGCTGGTATAGCAACACAAGTTGTTGTAGAAAAAAAGTTGTGGAGAGAAGAAAAAAAGACTCGTCATGATTTAGGTCGTGAGAAATTTATTGAAAAAATTTGGGATTGGAAAAATGAGTAAACAAAATTTTTAATAATAAAAAAAGATTTATTTTGATTTCTTTGCTTATAATTAACTTATAGAATATATTTAATAAATATTTAAAATTATATTTATCTATCATTCTTGTATCATTTATATCTTATGTAGAGACATTAATATATTTAGTTATTTATTTTTTAATTTAGAAAAGGTGCTAGAATTTATGATCAATTAAGGAAATTAGGAAGTTCATTTGATTGGGAGAGAGCTTGTTTTACAATGGATCCCATGTTGTGTAGAGCTGTTACAGAAGCATTTATTCGATTGCACAATGAAAATATAATTTATAGATGTAATCGTATTGTTAATTGGTCATGTGCATTAAAAAGTGCTATTTCAGATATAGAGGTAATTTAAAAATTACATTTAATGAAAAAGTTTATTTATCTATAATAATTTATTTTATTTAAATAAATTTCAGGTCCAGGTGAGGTGCGGTGTGAATAAAAATAAATTATTTTACGTCGGCGTTTCGACAAGGTATTCCTTGTCTTTTCGAGGCTAATTTATTAAAAAAACTTCTTACAATTAATATATATGTATATTTAATGGATACAAATAAATTTATTATAAATATAATTACTTAATTTTATTTCACAAGAATAAGTTGGTAATATTAAATAAAGAAATAAAAATTATTTTTGAAAAGTTATATATTAAAATTAATAATAATACGATACACCGACAGGAGGACACGCAAAAGTTAAATTTTAAATCATGACGTAGTGTATGACGTTGTCGAAATATATAAATTGAGGTGATTTTAAATAATGTTTACATTAAAAGCTGTGACATTACAACTAATACGTCGTATAATACCAACTTATTTTTGTGACGTAAAATTAGGTAATTATATTTAAAATTATAAATAATTGTATCCATTTAACATATGTATTCGAAGTGTAATAATTTTTAATAAATTAACCTCGACAAGGACAAGGGATACCTTGTCGAATCGCCGGCATAAAATAATTGAATAGTTTATTTTTATTCATACTGCACATCACCTGGATCTAAAATTTATTTAAATAAACAAAATGGAAGGTGCCTCAAAACTAATTTTACAATAATTTATTTTGTTTTATGTATAATGTATATTCATATTTTGAAGGTAGATAAAGTGGAATTGTCAAGTAAAACATTATTGTCTATTCCTGGATATGAAGACAAGATAGAATTTGGAGTTTTAGTACTATTTGCTTATGAAGTTGAAAATTCTAATGAAAGAATAGTTGTGGCCACAACCCGTATTGAAACAATGTTAGGAGACACTGCTGTTGCTGTTCATCCAAATGATGATCGTTATTCACATTTAATTGGTAAATTTGTCCAACATCCATTTTGTGTCAGAAAATTACCTATTATTGCCGATACATATGTTGAAATGGAATTTGGGACAGGTAAATATCAATATATTATTTATAAATATTGTTACAAATTTTTTCAAATATTTAGTTTAATACATTATTAATAATTTATTATTTATTTTTGTAGGGGCTGTAAAAATAACTCCTGCTCATGATCTTAATGATTATGAAATTGGTAAAAGACATAATTTACCATTTATTACAATATTTGATGATATTGGTAATATTATTGGAGATTATGGAATATTTACGGTATTGATAATAAATATTATTGTTTATTATATAACTAAAATATAAAAATTTTAATATTTTATTATTGATAATTATATTTAGGGAATGAAACGTTTTCATGCCAGACAGGCCATAATAGAAGAGTTAATAAATAAGAAATTGTTTATTGAAATTAAAGACAATCCTATGATTGTACCTATTTGTAGTAGATCTAAAGATGTGGTAGAGCCACTGATAAAACCACAATGGTATTATTCTATTAAATTTTACATATTTTATTAAATAAAATCATGTTACTTTAAATCAAAATTATTTTTTTAGGTATATCAAATGTGATGAAATGGCAAAAAATGCAATGGAAGTGGTTAAAAGTGGAAAACTGAAAATAATTCCTCAACAGTTTAAAAAAACTTGGTATCATTGGATGGAAGATATAAGAGATTGGTGTATTTCTCGACAATTATGGTGGGGTCATCGTATTCCTGCATATTTTATTTCTATTGATGATTTTGAAGTGGAGGTGATTTTTTAAAATTTAAAGAATTTAAAGAATCCCAAATTAATATTTAATTTTATTGAAAATTACGACTTTTATTTATTTTTAAAATTATATATTATTGAAATTATAAAAAATAATTGTAAATACTAGAAAATTTATTATTTACAAAAAAATGATTAAACAAAATAATTTATGATTCTTTCGAAAATTTATTTGATACTAAATAAATATAACAAGTATAATAATATAGTATATAATAAATATCGCAATAATTAATATGAAAAAAAGTACTCATGAAAGTAATATTTTAAACATATATTTTAAATATAAGATTTAATTGATTTAATAAATATATAATGAATAAATTAAGAAAAAATTTTTCAAGATTTCTGATGATGATCGATGGATAAGTGCACATTCAGAAGAAGAAGCTAAAGAAAAAGCATCTATAAAGTTTAATGTTGGTAAAAATAAAATTAAACTTCAACAAGATCCAGATGTATTAGATACATGGTTTTCTTCTGGTATTTTTCCATTTTCAATTTTTGGTTGGCCGGATCAAGTTTGTATTTAAAAAATATGTTAAGTATATTATAATATTAAATAATTAAATTAATTTTCTATGTAGACTCCAGAGCTTAAAGCTTTTTATCCTGGTAGCTTATTAGAAACTGGGCATGATATTCTTTTCTTCTGGGTTGCTAGGATGGTATTTCTAGGACAAAAATTATTAGGACAATTACCATTTAGGTGAGTTGTATATAATTTAAACCTAAATGTATTTATGAATTTAAAAATTAAAGTTAAATATTTTAAATAATAGAGAAGTTTATTTGCACGCTATGGTAAGGGATGCTCATGGTCGTAAAATGAGTAAGTCTTTAGGAAATGTGATCGACCCAATAGATGTCATTCGTGGAACAACTTTAAAGGTAAAATGTTAAGAATGATCTTTTTTTGCTGTTTTATTGAATTGTAAGATTAATATTAAAGTTATTTAATTTAATATGAATACAAAAAACTATTTTTTTTATTGAAACAATATTTTATTTTTAATTTATAATGTAAAAATCGTTAATGGATGCAAATTAAAATAACTGTTTTATTTTAATCACTAATTTTTCGATGATATGATTGTTCATCCATAACGTTTTTTTGGATCACTTACGAAAGGTATTTTTATGCTAAAAATTTAATAAACTATTAATTCAAAATATTTGAAATTATAATTTTTTTATGTGATTGATTTATTCAGACACAAATTTATCTTTTCTTGAATTTTATTAAGTGTGAACATTTTTTTTTTATAGTATATTTAGTGACTAATACAAATATATATTTATTTTAAATGATTTATTAGCAATGTTTTCCAAATTGTTTATATATTTTATATTGTATTATTAATTATATAATTAATATTATGTAATAATACTATGCTTAATACAGCTAAGTAATTCATAATGTAGTTTTAAATTATTTTTATAAAATATTATTTTTTTAGAATAGTTGAAAAGATGCAATACAATGATTATTTTGTGATTGTTCGATTATAAATTATTGTATCATCTTAACAAAGAAATTTTACTTTTTAAAAATTTTTAACTTTTTATATATTTTTGCAGAATCTTCAGGAACAATTAATGGAATCTAATTTAGATTCCAAAGAATTGAAACAAGCAATAGAAGGGCAGAAACGTGATTATCCACAAGGAATTCCTGAATGTGGTACGGACGCCTTACGATTTGCTCTTTGCGCGTATACGTCGCAAGGACGAGATATCAATCTTGATATTCTCAGGGTTCAAGGATATAGATTTTTTTGCAATAAGCTGTGGAATGCCGTGAAGTTTGCTTTAACATACTTTGGCGATAGTTTTAAATATAATGAAATTGATGATATTAAGGTATAATATTAAATAAAAAAATTATTTTATTAAAAATTAAGATACATATTTTTTATAATTAAAGTTAAAAATGATCAAATAGGTGCGGGTTGAATAAAACAAATTTATCCATATGTTGTTTTGATAAGGTAACCCTTATCCTTGTTAAAACAAAATTTTTTTTTTTTTTTTATGTAGACATTTAATTTATCACATTACGACCAATGTGTTGTTGAATATTCGCGTATTATTGCGTTCGAAAAATTTTAGTCTTGACAAAGGTAAGGGATACCTAATCGAAACATTGACAAAAACAACATATGAATAAATTTATTTTATTTAATCCTCACTTATTGGATCATTTTTAACCTTAATAATAATAAATATAGAAAGTACTTCACATCAATCAATACATACATATTTTTTATTTTACAATATAAATAATCAATATATACATATGTATATATATTTATATATTAATTTTTATACAAATATATTGTATAAATATATTTCTTAAACTTTTAATTCGAATAAATTAATGTTTCTAAGAAATAAATGCTATAAATTGTGCACAGATATTAATTAATAATAATTAACTTCATTGAATATATTAATAAGCAAAATTGTCTTTATATTATTCATAATTTTATTTAGTATATTTTTTTAATTCATTTTTTGATTAATATAATTTAAAAATTTTTTAAATATTTCAAATATTATTGTTAAACTTTTATGAAATATTCTATTTATCTATTCATGGAATTTAAACATTATTCAAAATAATATTATTTATTAAGTTTTACAATACAAATAAATGATGAAAAATAGTTATATAACTTCATACTATTAAAAATGTTAAGTTTACTAATTTTAGTTATAGTAATTTAAAAAATGTACTGTTACTAGAAAAAAAATTAATTGAGAATGATTAATATATTATCTTATAATTTAAGTATTAAAGAAGACAGAGTCTTTAGTATAAATGCACTGTGTGTGAGAATGACAGGGTTGATAGTGTACTGTTTTAGCCTTTGCTAGGAACTCACGCAATGGTGCACGCGTTTCTGTTTTCATCTATTTTAATATGAAAAGTTTTAGTGAGAGTAAAAGTATAGAGTTCTCACAATCCAATTTTATTTTCCCTTGATAGCTTTTAAGAGATAGTTCATAAAACTTTTTTCTTTATTTATTATAAAATTATTGACATATTTTGTGTAGTTTACCCGTTGGGTTTATTCACGCTGATATACTATTAAAGGTGTTATTAGTATATATCATGTAAGATGATATTATGTAGCTGAATTTAATAATTTTACTATAATTTTTTGATACACTATGTTTATAAATCAATATCATAACAAAAACATCCTGGCAATATTATTTCAAGAGTTTCAACAATATAGGGTTAGGATCTAGCCCAGTTTTACTTTTGGGAAGTGTTAAAAACTCACGTCGTCCTCTGCAGTGGTTGTAGATGGTTGTCCTTGTACCTGCACCTGGAGTTTTTTCTCACCTCTTGATCTATGCGACAGCTGATTCACTTAATCTGAGTTTTGCATTGACATTAATTTTCGCATCGCCACGCAGCGAAACATTTCAGCTTTTTAATAAGAAAAACTTGCGTACAAACTTAAAAATCGTGTTTTCTACTTTCTTCTATCGTGCTTTTTCAAGATGGCTGACTAGCCGGCCCGTGTCATCCGATATTTGGTTTAAATATCGGCGACATGGCCGATGCTCAGATCGATCAATATCGATCAATGCGTATCAATATATCAATTATATATAATATTATAATTGATATTATATATAATATATAATATCAATGAATATCATCCATGCCGTTAGGGAGAGCGTGATTGGACGGTTCGAATAGCATGCAGTCGCCTAAACTGCAAGCTTATGATATTTACTATAGCAGTGTGACAGTAAATCTCTCGGGCCAAATTGTATCAGTGGGACAGAGTTCGCGAGGGAGACTTATTTTACGGTGAGGAATCAAAACACGATTTTTTTAGGCTTAACAAGTATGGCTTATTATCGATAATATCAAAATACAAAGATAGAATTATTATTTAAACATCATACACAAGAATGTATCGAACTGATTAACATAGAATATATATATATATATATATAACAGAATACGGTCTATTGGTTAATATGTGAGATAAATATAATATGTTAATAATTTTGCGGTTGGAGTATATACAATCATCGCAGGTAGAAATAATATACAATAATTCCGCGAAGAAGGAAGGCGGATAAGTTCGCGATGTGGTATTTTATCGTACTCCATACATCGATACACAAAAGGCTTACCTTACGGAATTCGTTCAATCATTTATACGTTTATACGCATTCACATGTACACATATACGTTCATGCACGTATTGGACAGTGAGAGAGAGAGAGAGAGAGAGGTCTCGCCCTAGAGTCAGACTGGCTATCATGTATCTAACATTCGGAGGCGGAAGCGCCAAAAACGACCAACGAAACGAGAGACCGAGTACCACGTATTTCAAGTTAGTGCACATCAAAGTCGTCCTGCTGCACGTACTATATTGGGTACCATGTATTTAGCTACCACGTGCCCAGTGTAGAAAGAGAGAGAGGAAAGGGGAAAAATAAAAAATATAGCTACTAAACTGAAAGTTTTTTCTTCAGCCCTAATTACTCACAATAACCCTTGGACTTAGTGCCACTAGAGCAACGTGCCAAGGCGAGTCGATGGGTGAGCAACAACTGGCTGCGGGGTGTATTAATGCCTCAAAGTTGGGGTGCTCATCGATCATCATATGCAGGTGATAGACGGGCGCTATTGTTTTGCGCAAAAACCATTTTTCATTCCAACTGGCTGTGGGAGGATATGACCGATTGGGGACAGGCTAATGCAAGCCGAGTCCTACTGTGACACACTTTTGGGTTGCCGGAACTTAGTAACAATGTAGTCCTTACAACAGAAATTAACATTTATTTTAAATAATTAATACTCATTTTAAGAAATTAAGCTATTTATTATTTAAATCAATTGAGTTTTCAATTATATATATACATAATTTTTTATTGCAGAAACTTTATTTCTGAATAATAATTTCTTATTTACTCTCTAATTTTTCTTTATTTACCAATTTTTAAAAGTAACGTTTTTTCATTGGGTAATATAATTCTGTATTGCCTATTCCTTTTTTTAGTATCATCTACTTTAATTGCATTTTACATTATATAAATATATGGTATATACTATTTTAAATGAATTAGCTAAAACTAAATTATTTTTTTTTAATATTATAATTTTAATTAATATTGCAATCGATGCCAAAACCATCCTATAATACTAAATTTGTTTAGAGCAGTTATAAGCACAAAGGATAATGTTGTTTTATTGTAACCATAACTTAGAATTTATGTTCATGGTTTTAGTGTATAAATATGTTGCACTTGTATTTAAAAATTGCATTTTCTTTGCATTATTTATGTGTTAATTGATTCCTTATATCCATTATACATAATGTCTTCTTGAGTATCTCCTTATATATATATTTTACTATTTAAATTAACTTATATTCGATCCTACAAATAACTGATTCAGAAGCTCTAAATCAACTATTTAACTAAAAGAAAGATGATAATTATTATTCGTTCTTTGTACCATAATAAAGTCTTATAATTAATCTTAATTTTTTTTATAAATTTTATATTTTATTTTCATATTTTAAATGCACAAAAACATTTATATATAATTATATAATTTATTTATAATATAATTATGTTTTATATTTTAATTTTAGCAGTTATGTACATTCAACTAATTTATTTAATTTATGTTTTACAGCTTACAGGAAATGAATCAAGCATAGATATGTGGATGCTTTCAAGAGTAAGCTATGCTTCTAAAATTTGTGACGAAGCATTTGGACAGTATGATTTCAATGCAGCAACTACAGCTTGTTACAACTTATGTCTGTATGATTTATGTGACGTTTACTTGGTATGTGGAATTAAAAAATATAATTAGTTTTATGAATTAAAAAATGAGTTTAATTATTAAAATTAATATTGAACAATGATTTGTTTGATCTATTATATAAGAACGTTTGCATACAAACAAATTTATTTGTATGGCTTATAAAATTAAGTTTCTTTCGTTCAGTTATTCTTACTTTCTATAAGATTGAAATTTCAAGTAAGTTTTGTATTTAAAATGTTTTATGTTTAGCGAAATGAATGAGTATTTTATGCTTTAGATTTAATGTTTAAAAAAAATTTCTCCTAACATGGAAAAAATGAATAATGGTACCATAAATACCAATGTTAAAATTACTATTAGGATTCCAGTTTGATGAAGATTTAGAATTAAATAAATCTATAACTAATTAAAATAAATGTATTTTATTCAAGTAACATATATATATACAAGAGTCGTCAAAAGAAATAATATAACAAATAAGTCTCGACACGACTTTTCGCAAAGAGCGCTTGTTCCCGACTGACCGCTTCTATTAAATCAAAACATATTAAAACAATTAAGTTTAAATTTCGCTGTTTACTTATTAGATACTTATTTGTCATTGCACAGATTTAAAGCTTTTCATAACTGATAATATTTAAATTCAACACAGTTGATGAAAAAAATTATTAAATATGTTACGATACAGCTTTCTCTCGTTCTTCGGTTCTCTGTTCCGAGTCGAGATGGTGGCTCCTCGGAGCTAAGGTCGAATCCTAAAAGAACGGGAGAGAGAAAACAAAGAAATAAAATAAATGCTTCTGGTCTATTTTAACCTTCATTATTTAAAAAAAATAGTTACACTCATGTGGTATGTCGAAGGTACCGGCGGGATATGTAACAAAGAAAAATAGAGCGGATTAGGCTTCTCAAAAAATTAGCTTGAGAAAGCCCATAATCAAAATAATTTTCGGATCGCTGGCTCACTTAGCTTCTTCAACTTTACAGTCAAGATGACTCTTCTCGAACCGGCCATTCAATCGTGTTCTTATCGGTTTTAATTGCCCCTTTTATTTGATCTCGCTCGCTAACTTCTATTATAATGAAAATGGTGTCTCATCACTGAACCGCGTGCAGGAGCGACGAAACAATGAATTATCTTCAGTCCTCGATGGCGCAATGTGAAAGCGGACTGGTATATCTGTGGCCAAAAGAGAATACCACTTTCCCAATCAGGTGATTTCAATACTGGACCTGCGTCAGCACGACAAAGACGGTAAGTGACTGAGAAACAGGACCGAGCTCTATGGAAGATAAGGGTATCCTCGGCTATCTCGTTCTCTATCTGTTACGTGTAATATCGCGATCTGGTTTCGTGAATTCTTAGCCTATAGAAAGGCACTTAGATTCACAAAAAATTATATGATCCAACAGTACTAATTTTACAATTTATAAATTTAAGTCATATTATTTAAAATGTTAAAAAATTTTAATTTTATTTTGTAACGTTCCTCCTTCACGGGTGAGGAGAGAATCGAACAGTCGTTGAAAAAAAGATAGAAAGAAACACCAGGAATAGCTGCAGCCAGTCTGCTAGGGATTAAGATTGTTACTTAAATGTAAAGTCAATCAAAATAAATATATTTAAATAAATATTACTAGGCGGTGATATTTAACGACGATCAGCTTCCTTTAATAATACAAAAGAAATAATAAAATTAACGTATGAAATTTTCTGCCAATTAAAGGTATATAAAATGTCATTTAAATACAATATGAGACGGAATGTTGTTAATCATCCTGACCAAAATCATCGATAAATTTTATATAGAAAATATTTGTATCAGCGTTTATTCGCCGAAATGACTATCGGGTGGGCCATGGAAAAACAATAACAATGAAGCAAAAACACAAAGCTCGAAAATTATCCGAAATTTGAATAATTATTTCGAAATAATTATGCGAAGGAATTTCAGATAGCCTTTTTGAACATTTACGAATTAATAACTAAATATGAAATAGCGACCGATTGAATTAACACGAAAAAATAGGAGTCGACCAAATATAAGAAACGATGGCAGTTTATAACGAGAGCAAGGTGGGAAGGCGGTGCTCTAAAGGCGTTTACAGAAAATCCCTTAGTACAAAGGGAAGCCCACCTCGAACGGCGGATACAAGTATAAAATTATAGTGGATGTAATTTACACTTGCAACAAGTCACTTCTGATACAAGCAATAAGGAGAGCTTAATTACAGACAATTAAACTTTTAGAGAATAGGTCGACACAAAAACATGAGTGATCTGAACGAATACTGATGTGCAAGCGGTTTAGTGAGCTGCCTCAAAAACGCGAGAGAAACGAAAAAGGATGGTATCGAAGGATGAAACAAAATGATCTAATCATGAGGTTAGCGCACGGTGTACTATGTAGTCTCGGTTCTGCAGTGTACGACTTATGTGGATGCTGGTACGCACGTCGCTGATCGTGTTGATTGGTGAAAATCCGGAAATATGAATTGGGATCAGGCAGATGTCTACCACCTACTGTGAGGATTACTATGGTGGATTGCCACCATGCAGTTACTCGATTAGTTGATCCCTTATTACGGACCCGTCGTGTAGTTCAGCATATATCAGGAGACATGACAATATGCCGGCTGCCAGACACCAGAAGTTCCGGAGTACACATGTCCGCACCAAAACTTCTAGCTACGAGCGCGTATCGTTACAGTAGAATGTTTATTATCTTTGAAATTTTGTATATACATTATGTGATATGATTCTTATCTTTAGTTCATTTATTTTTTATATATTTTTTGTAAAACGCGCGCGCCCAAGGAAAAACGCTTTGCGGGGACGGCCGTAATGCATGAGCCGGCCCTACCAGCGTGAAAAATACCGGAACCTGGTATAATCCGCAAAGCGACGAGCTGGAATAAATTAGGGACGGCAGGAAAATAGGACCAGAAAATCCCATGAAGGCGTGCTTAAGGAGGCTACCTGCCAAAAACCCAGACCCGTGGCTATCCTTTCCCTTCTCCCTCCCTTGTTGGCATCCACTAATATTAATGTTCCACATCACCGCTCTCCTACCCGTGCATAGGCAATAATCCGATTGGAGCATTAAAAATCCAATTAGCGATCGAAGACGGAAAATACGTGACAGACGACAACGAGCGAAGGTGGTAAAACGCGTACCACCTCAGCAACACATCTGGTCACCAGATGTATAATGTTTCCCCAGGATTATCAAATTTGTAATGGGGAAATACCCACGCACACAAAAATAAAACTTGTCTAGTAAATCCGTGGAAGCATGGCGCGAGCGGTCAGGTAAATAACCAAGGAAGAACACTTACTGTTTGGACATGTAACCAGACGTTTCAAACATTGTTTACAGTTTCCACTGTTTGCTACCTGAAAATTATAACAAGCGTATAATATTAAAGTATTCAAAGAAAAACACCGCGACTTTATTAAAACCTAACAAAATCATCCAGCTCTCCCGATTTACCTTTTGGAAACATTATTCAATCAAATTTTTTTAATAAATGAACAAATTATTTAAAGCGGATAATAAATATTATCGATTTAAATAAAATGTATGAAAAAAATTAAAATATATTTCAAGTTTATTTAATAAATTTATAGAATTCAATAGAATCCTCTCACAGTGATAGGAATATTAGAAAACAGTTCGTTATGGATGTGAATAAAAAACAACAATATTTTTTTTGCAGCGGCGATGTTTCAAACAAATTACTTTGTCTTTATCAAGCCTTGGTCAAAGATTAATGATGTTTATATCGTATAAACCATGTTATTACGTCATCAAAATTAAAAAGTTAATTTATTTAATAAATATTTTTTGCAAACCATATTATTGATTTGAATGTAATTTTAAATATAATAAAAACTGTGGCTCCTATAAATTTTATAGAAAATGTGTATAATATATATTGCAAATGGAATTTCCTTTTCCTTAATAAGTACAATTATGGAAGCTGTTCAACGCTTTCTCTTACCCTCGGTGATTCGAGGGTAAGAGAGAGTGACCGCGCGGGGAAAATAATCGGGAAAGGCACTTCCTGACTTTATCGTATTACTTTAACTCGTAACTTTATAAACTACACCAAATGCGAAGAAATTAAACGTAACTTTACTGATAGTCATTTATTTTTACACTCTTTATGTTGTGCAAGTGTAGAAAAAAGATACAAATTTTTTTCAATATAATGGAAATTTTATTTCATTTATGTTTTATGCAGTTTAAAAACATAATATTTAAGTTTAAATTATAGTTTTATGTATTGTTAAATTGATATTTAAATTGTGTATTTTTTATTTTTAGGAATGTTTAAAACCTATTTTTTATTCAGGAACTGAGTTACAAAAACAAGCTGCTCGATGTGTTTTATTTAAAACATTAGATGCTAGCTTACGACTGCTTAGTCCATTTATGCCATTTATTACTGAAGAACTTTATCAACGTTTACCACATAAAAATTTAATTTACCCTAGTATTTGTATTAGTCCATATCCGACTGAAAAAGAGGTATATTTCAAATGTTAAATAAAAAATATACTATTTTTAAAAATAAGTAAAAATTTATAATTATATTTTTCTTTTCTTTTAAACTACAAATTATCATTCAATGTTTAAATATTATTTTTAAAGCATTATTATTTCAAATTGTACAATATAATTTTTAAGTAAAAAAATTCTCTGTGGATTTTTATTCAATAGTTTAAGTAAATTTGAAAAACAACATAAAAATATAATTTAATTTAGTGTTGTTGGAGAAATGACCAGCTAGAAGATGATATTGATTTTGTTCAAAAAATTGTAAAAAGTATTCGATCTTCACGTGGTACCTATAATATACCAAATAAAGTGAAAACTGAAGTATATTTTGTTTGTCATGATGATAAATATAAAAAAAATATCGCTAGGTATTCTGATGTAATTAGTATATTAGCTTATTCAATTATTTATTTAGAACATGTTCCTCCAGAAGGTTGTACAATATTGACATTTTCTGATAAATTACATATACATCTATTACTTAAGGTAAATTTTATTTCTATTATTCTATAATTTTATCATTGTAGAGAAAATTAAAATTAACTTTCAATTACAGTATATTTTATGTTTTAAATAATTTGGAAAATGAAAAATTTTCAAAAAAAACTTACAATAAATTATTATGGTATAATTTTTTTAATTAATCGTGAATTTGCAATAATCAGAAATGAAAAATTAAAATTAAATCAAATATGTTTTTATTGAATTGACAGATTTTCTAAATGATATACAATAGTATTAGTAATAATAATAATAATAATAATAATAATAATAACAACAATAATAATAATACAATAACAAAAATACAATTTTATTATTTTAAAACAATGAATTTTTTTTATAATTTATTAGTTTTGAAATAAATTAATTTTAAATTTTTATTCCATTCATTTATTACATTTATGACATTTCTTTTACATTCAATATTATTTATTTAATATTATAATTTTATGTAAAATTAATTTTATAAAATTGTTTTAAAATAATATATTTGAGCTATTTAAATTTCTTAAAAATAGGATTTAATTGATCCAGTGAAAGAACTTGATAAATTAAAAAAGAAAGAACGACAATTAATAGGAACGATAACAAAATTACAGCAATCCATGTCGTCTGAAGACTATAATATTAAAGTTCCTAAAGTTGTGCAAGAAATGGATAAAGAGAAGTTACTAAATACTGAAGGTGAATTGGAGAAGTTATTTGAAGCAATGAAGAATCTACAATCGATGTAAACCATTTTTTTAACATTTTGTAGTGGTATAATTCTTAATATTTATTTTTTTATTATAATTAATAAAAATTCATAAATTTATATTTCTTGTAAGGTATTTAATTTTTTATTACATTATATAAATTATTTATTTATTACATTAATATAAAAGTTTGACCACTGAATAAATTTGTTTTCAAAGTATATAATAAGTAATTCATAGAAACATTTTTTAAATTACATAAAAAGATATGTTTACATATTCTATATTATTACATATATAAAAAAAAGTAAAATTCTAATAATAAAATAAATTTGGACATATATTTTTCATTAATTTTAAACCTTCTGTGTATAAAATGATTAATTGGTTATCATCAAATTAAGCTTCCGAATAATAGTAAATTTTAACATGATAACTTTTATTATATTTTATATTTTATATTAGATTATATTTTACTTCTTTCCTGTATTTGTTTGTCTCTGTCCCTTCTCCTTATCTCTGCGTAAATATTCTTTCCTATGTTTTCCCAGTAAGCAATTTGTGCGCTGCTTAGTCCTAGTTTATTTATCTATATTGCTAATTCTTCTTTTTCTTTTATCGCTGCCCATTCCTTTTTCTCTTCGTAACATTTCCTGACCTATCTGTATCCTTCCATTTGTTTAATTTTATTCTCGTATTTCAGTACCCTGATTTTCCATTCCCCGCTCATTCTAAATTCGCGTGTTTCCTCGTACACTATGTATCTTGGAGTACAGAAGTTAAACTTTAAGGTCCACCTGTAATAGTTAGTTTTTATTCATTCCATTTCTTCCACTTCCTCTGTCCCCCATATTTCGACTCCGTACTCCATCACGCTTCACACCAGGTACTGGAACATAATTTTTCTTATCCTGAAATCTACTGGGCATATTCTCTCTGCAAGTCCCCCACATTTTTTTCGCTGCAATCCAGCCTTTGTTTAGTCTTTCCTTTATCTGGTCATCGAATTTCCCATCTCTTCTAAAAACGAAGCCTAGGTATCTAAAACTGTCTACTTCCTCGATTAATCATAATACTATAAATAATTAATAATAATACGAGCGCCGCGTCTCCTCTCATAATTCTTTTAAAATAATAAGACGCATTGACTTATGTCTCGAAGTGTTTTCTTTGAATTCTTCTAACCTTCACCTTCTGCCGATGAGTTAGCGATAATTTCGGACAGCTAGACAGGACTCGGCGTCGGATTTCATATCCGTATATATATATATCCCTTATGTGTTCGTAAAAATATATAAAATAAATTAGGAGAATGTGACATAATGGTTCCATCATTTTTAAATAGAAATCTTTAATTTATTGTAAATTTAAATTTAACAAAATAAAATTCTATTATTACTTATTAAAAAAAGCCTTTGACATATAATGTACTCTTTTTTATCAACAAAAAATTGAAATTTCATTATAATCATCTTTGTAATTTTACATACAAAATATGAATGTAATATTTAAAACATGAATGGATTCTTAATAAGATTACTAAATTATTTGTTATTATTATCCTGAAAATTTTACTGCAAAAATAATATTAACAATTAATTCATATTTAATAATTTAATAATTAAACATTATTTTTTGAGGAATGAAATACATAAATATTACAAAAATAAGATTTTAATAATATAAAATTAGCCAAAATATACTTTGATACTCGTCAAATCGTATATAATTGTATCAAACTGCACGCAATTCAAAAAATCAAATAGAATAACTCATACGGTCGTTTTACTATTACAAAAGCTGTATAGCTCCTGTTGTTCTTATCCATTTTTATATGAAAAAACCAATTTTTAGTCTATTGTCAAAAACATTTTTGCTTTTGTTAAACCATTCAGTACATTTTCATTGGCATTGGTGTTCTTTCTTTGATTATCAAATATTAATACTTTAATTATTTATTAGATTTATCAAATTATTATTTACACAGTATACTGCTACCATCCGTATTCCTTGAAACAACTATATTAATAACAAATTCCGAACAAATAGGAATAGTAATTCCATCTCTTAGCCATTCACGTACTTGATTAACGACATATTCTATTTTTTCGGTGTAATAGGATGTTGATACACAGGTATCTCATTTTTTAATTTATTTACAATATAAATTTACAAAATTTATATTAAATTAATATTAAAAATTAATTAATTTTAATTGGTGTAAATAATGATGTAATAAATAATAAAATCTATATTTTGAAACATAAAAACAAACAAATCATAATATTTTTTAACAAATATACAATTACATAACAAAGTATAAAATTACACTATATATTATACATCATTTTCTAATAAAAACTAGGACTAATTGAATATGATCTGTCTTTTTATGAAGTAGTATTAACAAATTTATATTGTTATACATATAATTTATGTTACAAAGATTATTTAATTGGACCAAGCAATAAAGCACTTTCGTGATAATGAAAAAAACAGTGATATATATCAAAATTTGTAAAAACGTCAATATTTTATTTACTATTTTAATATGTTTATAAAAAAATGTAAAGAAATTTGTTTTTTAAAATATAACTTTATTTCACATAATTAAATAATAACATTTTAGAACATTTTTTTTACAAATCTTATGTATACTGTTACGTACGTAACGTAATTCGAAATAATTTAGTAACCTACAATTCAAAAGTTGCAAATTATAGCATAATATTGGTAACGATCGGAATTATGAAATAGTTGTTCGGCATAAAATTGATCCAGATTCACAAGAGGTGTGGAAATAATAAACAAAAATCGAATACAAAATGGGTTAAACAGGTAGTGAGAGAATTCGAAAATTTACAATAGAGAGAATATCATACAAGAGAAGATAATACAAGAGGCTCCCGATCCGAGTTGAGTAAGAAGTAACGCGTAATTAACGAAAGACGAGAAGTGAAATAATAATTTAATAAACGGTCGCAATTAGGGTACATTTGACGTATCACGAGCCATACACATATGAAACTTTTTCTTCCGATTGCATAAAATAAATGTAAAGTCGTGAATATTAATAATCGTATTATTTATTGAAGTACACCCGATTATTATTTATAGTAAACCCGAATCCTCGCAAAGGCTGAGACATTTTGACCGACTCAGCTACGGCAGAATAGTAATCCGGCGGTAAAATAATGCATAATAATACATATATTGACGATATTTAAATACGTAATATATATAAATAAAAAATTTAAATAAGTAAAAATAATTCATTTTTTAAAGATTATTAAATAAATTTAATATAACAAATACATAAAGCATTGGTTTATAGAAAAATGCACTATTAGCATATTATAATAAACAATTTTTCAAAAAATTATTTTTTACATTTCTGTTTTTTTTTATTGTTAATGAAGTATAATTTAAATTAAAAATTCTTTTGACAATAACTTACATGTTTTATAATTAAATATCAATATAATAGAAAAAAAAATAAAAACAAAAAGTTTAAAAAAAAAACTTTATTTAAAACAATTGGTTTAAAAAAATGTGTCCAAACTGTTTTACCTTTGTCAACTATAAAATTTCGAAAAGATTTTATGATTTGAATACATAATTTCTATTTGCAATTTTTCAATAACCAGAGTATTATTATTATTTTATGCAAACATATATAACAAATATCATATTTAATCAAATTTGGTCCATGCAGTAGGTGAGTTGATTCTTTGCTGAGACGTGATAAACGAAGAACTAAATGGTTTGTTAACAAAATTATTCTTAAACGTAGATTCAGGCTTTGGCTCCAATATCAGTTTTGAAGTTGTTGCAGTAGTTACAGTAGAATTTCCATTTGACAAACCAAAATTGGTAAAATCCAAACCATATTCATGTAGCAAATCCATGTCTCCAATTTTCAACTACAAAATTAAAAATATTGTTTTCGGTCAAACTTTATTTTCTTATCCAAATGTAAATGCAATTAGCTATATGATAAATAAAATAAAGAAATTTTAATTATTCTTATCACTCTCTTTAATTAATTAATATTAATATAGATGTATTACCATATTATATTTTGAAAAAAAATTATATCTTCAATAATTAGAATTAATTTCAATAAAAATCAAGTATAAAGATAATGAAACTTATTTTTAAATAGAATTAGATTATTTATAATAAATAACAACATACTTAATTGAACTGAAGTAAACAACAAATTTATATTTTTAATACAAAATTATCCAATAATAAATTATATGATTTCATTAAATTTTTCATTATATTTTGCATATTATTCAGTTATTTAAGGTAATTGTTGAATGAAAACCGAAAATTGTTCGAAGAGATAAAAAAGAAAACAAATTTTTTAAGTAATTTTGTTTACGTGAGATTCTGTAATTTTAAAGGTAATTTATCCATTAGTGCACATATCTTTTCAGGTTATCTTTTACTATTTACTTTCTTTATTCACGATTTTGACAATAACTTCAAAGCCTATGATTCGAGTTCAGATATATTATAGAGATAACACTACACATATCATGCCCATTTTTTCATCTTATTATTTAAGATTTATATTGAACTAACTACCTATTAATTTTTTTTTATTACAACTGAGGGCAATGAAAATGGAAAAGAGTACGATATGATTTTGTTTTTCGACAATTGCTTATAAAATAAATAATCTACATTTTCATAAAATGTATGAATATTTAAATGATTCACTTTAGTATCTAATAAATACAGTTGTTAATTAAATATATTTATATTTTTTTAATAACCTCTAACTCTTAAATAATGCTATAGAGTATGTTTCAAATCTTTAGGGTAACTCTGTTTTTCAGTTACACTTTTGGTTTTTTGAACTAAATCTAAATTTATACAAGTTGTTTCTACAAATAATTCAAAATTTTTGTCCTTTTGTGAATGAACCCACGACAATTTATACATTTACTATTCCATTTTTTTAAAGGGTATCCCAAGTTTATAGGGCCATTAAAAACAATCATTGACTTTCTACGAAAAATTTATTTTTGCATTTGAAATTTCTTTATTTTTAAAAAACAATAATCTATAACGACACCATGGATTTTAAATACCATTTTTATTCATTTTTGCATTGTACTGTTAAGATTTCTCAATATGGTCATATTAATGTTTTTCCAAGCTTCTTTCAGCGCCCTCCAGCTTTGTTGAATATTGCTGAACATTATCATAAATGACACGGACTATAATGCCCCAGATATTTTTCATTGAATTCAGATTTGGAGAAACGATAGGCCACTGAAGTACAGGAATTTTTGCTTTTAACATCCATATTTTGGTGGAGTTACTGGAGTGTATTGATGCATTGTCCTGTTGAAATATCAATTTTACAAAGCAGAAACGCCAGAAGTGGAGCTTGAGAAGCTTTTCGAATACTGCTTGGTAGTTTTCTCTGTTAATTAAATGTGACATAATTTCTAGGTCAACTTTTTCGAAACCACTGTATGCTGTTTACACCATAATCGCACCTACCGCTAAAGTTCCGTGTCGAGAAAAAACGTCGTTCTTTTCACAGATGTCGCCAATAATATAAAATGCAATAATGGACATATAAATTAAATTTTTTTCCATCAAATCAAATAATTGAATAAACGAATGAATGAATACATTGTTAATTTTACTCCAACTGAAAATGATCGAATGTATGAAGTTAGTTGTGTGCTTTAGGCCATTCATAGATCCAATGCGACCTCTTTTCGATAAATTTGTAGCATACCACCATATGATGAGCCTTTAACTACGGTGCTTTTTGCGTTTTCCCGCATATCAAATTTGGAGATTCTTTCAAAATTCTATGAATCGTGCTTTTCAAGACATGATTTCATTTCCGATGCGTTTATAGTCTTTGATTGACTGACTCACAAGAACTATGATCCTTCGTTTATCTCGTTCAAAAATGTTTTGACGATGGGACACGTTTTTTCCTTTCAGTTCCGTTAATGTTCTTTTTAAATATATATTAAAGGTATTACATGAACGATTAATTAGCCTAGTTATTTCGCGAATAGATTTGCCGCATGTTTTGAATGCATCATTAAATAACTTTTCTTCTGTAAATAGCTATTTTCCTCTATTCATTATCAACTTAATATTCCAAATATAAATTTTTACTGGCAAAAGGTGGACAACTAAGTTTTTTGAACAAAGATGCCTGTATTTAACCGATCAATTGGATACTCATAGAAAAATTAATTGTATTATCACAAGCCACAAGTTTATCTGATTGAAGTTTATCTGTTTATCTGATGAATCTGATGATGGCTGGAACCATGATCACCAAAAAAGTAACGCAGAGCACATAGGTATGCAGTAAGCAGAGGGCTAAATATAAACAATTTTTTTCAGTATAAATTTATCTAACATGTATACATTTCCTTGGCAAATAGTTCAAGATAAACAAGAATTACAATATACATACAACAATAATTTGATATATACGCTTCAAAAAGCTTGAAAAATATCAGTATGGCTAGTTTATTTGTTAAAAATCAACAAATTTTAATAGCAAAAATTAATTTTATGTACAAAATATGTGTTAAATGGCCCTATAAATTTAAAACATTCCATTTTTTTCAAAAATATCATAGTAAATAAACAAATTATTGTAGGTTAATAAAAAAATTGTTAATTATATGTAGAAACAGCTTAAGTATGTTTAGATTCGTTCAAAAATATACAAAAATGTACTTGAAAAACTGGGAGGCTCTAACAACTTGTGACATATTATACTGCTATATTTAATTTGTTGTTACATTGAAATTGAATGCATTATTTATTCAAAAGACATCAACTATTTGCTTTAATAAGCCCCAACTTTCACATTGAAAGGCAAATATCGCAAAAATTAAAGTTTTATCAACAGTGATACAAAATTAAGAAAGAAAATTAAGAAAGAATGCGATAAAATATATTTGAAATAGAAATTTAAAAAAAATGCTTTACTTTTACACATTTAAAAAAAAATTTATTCAAAATTATTTAAATTATTCACATTATTTTAGAAAAAAATTTATATATTGTCACGCGTGTAAGATATGAACAATGAAATATGCAACGCATTTCAAAATATTGGGAAAAAAAAGTTACTTGTATTGGTAAAGAGATTACATAAATCTCGTGAATAAGGCAAGCAAATGCGAAATGGAATAAGTGCAAGCATAGCACAAAACTCGCGAGTCACCCTACGGAACAAGGTGTTATCTAACAAAAATTCCACACTGGACCTCGTGAGATGAACTTGCTAAGAAATAAAGTGGGGAAAAAATGTCAAAGTGCTACCAATATTTCACAATTTCGCCGTAGGTCCTAAGAGAAGAATTCTCGAATTCAGTGGTTTTCATCCTGAGTGAGTTAATGTGTAAAATTTTGGACAACGGATAGGAAGATTCTGATCAAATCAACGCCTACAGAAAAAGTATTTTGAATTGTAACAATTAGAGACTTCAACTCTTTTATAAAGCCTTAATGAGTACAGATCACGATTTTTGTATCACACGTCTATACGACTGAACTCTCTTTTTCAATTTATTGAAATAAATATTCTGTCTTTAATATATTGTCGCTGTTGATTTAGCAATTCCATATTCCATATATATAAGTTGCAGCACTTTGACCACTTTAGACTACGGCAAATACTTACCTGGAACGAGTTACGATACTTAGAATTGATATTTAAATAATACGATAAATTAAATACATAATATGTAAATGCATAAATATACAAATAAATGAAACAGTTGATTTTATTCTATCCGTATATGAAATATTTTTTCTATTATCTAATTTAAATTTTTTTTGACTCATTACTATAATAATCTATCATTTTTAACAAATATATTATTTAAAAAATTTTCATTTTCATTCATAATAAATTATTGATATCAAAAAATTCAATATAGACCAAAAGTTTCTTATATATACCTGCTTAGAATCTGAAGTCTCCGACCTCAGTTGTTGAGGTGTAAAGTATGGATAAAGTGGATTGCTTAGACCCTGGTTTCCTTCTGACGTATGTAAAGACTGACTTCTCTTTGTAGAAATATTACTATTGGCTAATCCAATAGATGATCTTGAGAATAACGGATCGAAGTCATCATCGCAATTAGTCGAATCTAATTTAATTAGATCCTGAATCTCCGGTGAACAATTCTGTAATAGAATTTTTTTTTAATAAAGAAATTCTATATGTATTTTAAATCTATATAAATTGAGTAAAATCATGTTTAATAATGACTTTTGAATTCTTAAATAAATTTTAATTTATTACCAAATATTAATTTTGAATATTTTCATATAAATGAATTCTCGCATAATTTACAATTTTCAATAATTATACAATGTTTGCTTTAAAGTTGCCAATGCAAAAGTAATATTAAAAATATCATAAAATATATTATTAAATAAATAATTTTCTAGAGAAATATAAATTATTCTTACAAAATTTTTCCTCAATAAAAATAATAAAAATTAATGAATAAAAAATTTAGTTTTTAGAGTCAAAATTATTTTATAACATTTGTTATACAATTGATTAATACTTAAATATTAAAAAATTAATTTTCTAATGTAATTATTATTTAAAATACTTTAAATTATTGAAAATAAGTATGTCAAATATTCAGTGCTTTACATTATATTATATATAATTAAAAAAAACAAAAAATATGTATTATAAATATGTCGTATATAAATATTAATTATACATCATGCTCGCAATATCAAAAACGTTGAATGTAGCATTTACCTTAGAATATGTAGAACAGGAGTCAATATTTTTTAATGGTGAAGGTGAATTTATGATTACGTTATGATTTTCTGCACAGAATAATGGATTTGGTAAACCGAAAGGATTAAAAAAATTACTTGTATCGAATGGATCGATAGTATTTTTATTTTCATGAATGTTATTCAAAATACTACCGTGAAATAAAGCCTCAAATGGATCTTTTGTTTGAGCCTCTTTAATATTTTCATCATCATATTTAAATGTATCCATCAGACACTGATCTTTTATCTTTAAACAATCATCAGTGGATTTAAAATTTAAAATTCTATTGTGAGTAAAAACATTTATTGGATTGATAAATTCATCGTTAATAACAGAATATTTTTTTTCATTAGATAAATTGTTTGGTTGAGCAAACGGTAGATCAAATAGTGAAGTTTTATTCTTTTGTTTTTTCTGACTATAAGGATTTATATCTAAAGAGTTTAAATTAACACTTTTTTGATTATTGGGTTGATATGATTCGACTAATGATGATCTATGAAGAAGTGGAGAAGAATGAGAAACATCAAAAGCTTGTAAATTTTGAAGATGAAAATCTTTCAAAAATGCAATTTCTGGAGGAGAGTTTTTGGGAAGTTGATAATGTTCGTAAGGGTTAAAATTAAGTGGAGGACCATGTCGCAAGCGTCCATTCCATCCAGGTCTCAAGCTCTCTAAACTGCGAACTGGTTTCAACTGAAAGGTGATTCAATAACAACACATACACTTACTGAATTTTCTCGATCAATAACATTAATTAATTAAAATGACTATATTTTGTATTAAAATTTCGAATATATATTATATATAGTTATTAGAATTATTATTTATAATCTATAAATACCATTTACATGATATCGTACAATTTATAATTTTTATAATTTCAATACAATTACAAAATATAAATTTTATGGGTGTATACACAATGAAAATAAAAAATTTATTAATATATATTTCGAGTAATAAAAATTTCTTTAATTTAACGAATGGTTGAAATAAAGATTTATATATTAACTGAAATTATTTTTAATATATTAAGCTTTCATGTATTTTACAAAAATTGATTTTATGTAAACATAATTATCATAAATATAATGTAATACATGGTGTGCCTGGAAAGTAATACCAATTTATTATTATTCAAGCTACTATTTATTCCTTTTTTTTTTAATTTTTGATCATGAGAAACGGCAGGATTTTCATTCGCGCGAAATATATTTTTTTAGTTTTGTATCACGGCAAGATGAATCGATTGTTGAAATAGCTTTATGTAGTAATAATTTGTTTTACGGCTTGATAAAATAATAACTTTTAAATGTTAAGAAAGTCTTAAAAAATAATATTCCATATAAATCGTAATCAAACAAAATCATATAAAGCTTTAAAGAAGGTTATCGATGATCCCCGTTATCAGTACCCAAAAACAGCCCGATTTGATTTTAACGTACAAAGTTTGTACAAAATTTTAAGTTAAAACCATCATTTAAGAATCAAGGTAATCAACAACTCCTTTTTTATAGTTTATCCAAATTTGTATAGTTACCCTTAAAAATCTTTTTTAAAAAATTTTTAGATGTTTTTTTTTCCAAATCGCATACGAAATTATATCGTATACCGCCATTCCATCAGGCAATCCATTGTACTATATTACAAAACTCAAAAAAAAATCTTTCACGCGAATGCACATCCTGCCGCTTCTAATATTCGAAAGTAGAAAAAAAACTCCGCACATTTTCTGACCTCTCCGAAATCGCAATAATAAATAATGGCTACAAAAATAATAAATTATCATTACTTCTAGACTCAAGATGTATAATATCATAAAAATATAATAAAAACAAAATTTATATTCAAGAAAATAATCATTTTTCAATGAATAAAGAGAAAAATTTAATTGAATTTGACTTCAGATTCAATTGTAAAATCACTTTTTCTATTTAAATATTAATTGAATACGATATTTTTATAATTTGAAATATTCTTATTGCAAAATCACATAAAATAACTAGAATATACCTGTAGTAAAATTATCAATAACTATATTAAATCCATTTTTTGGGATATAGTATTTTTAATATTTCATATGTAATAATACTCTTTCTAAAAAAAATAATAAAATAGATAAAGAAACAACTAACATGTACTATGCTACAACATAACATAAATGAAAATGTATTAATGTACTGATATGATATGTCGATGCTATCTTACACAAATTATTATTATATTTATAAATAAAACGGAGACATATATAGTATTTGATAACAAATTTTCTATATTATTAGAATAATACTTACACTGCGATCTACTACAGGAATTTTTGGATATATGACATCTTGTAACTCGTGCATTAAATTAATATCAAGTCGTTCGAGCGGTAAATCTTGATTTTCCAAAGAATTGAAATTCATCGAGTACTGCTTTCTAAATTAAATTATTATTTGTATTTAATGTATTTAATACATAAGAAGTAAGATAAATATATTACATCCGCTTTTTAATAGAAAAATATATTTATTTATACGTATAATAACATGTATTACATTAAAATATTAATTGTATATAATAATTAATTTAAACATTTTAACGTCTCAATATTTTACTTAATACTTCTTAACCAATATAATAATATAGCAAACTGAAAACCTTAAATAAAATATGACAACGGCTTGTAAATAGGAAATGTTGTCTTAAAATGATTGAAGTTATATGTTAAGATTAAGCCCGCGCGACGCGTTACAGCGAATTAGGTATTAAGTTTAACATCTAGCTTAAGTTTTACTTTTAGTTAGACTAGTTTTAAGGATTTAGTATCGTAAACGCAACGCGAAATTGTGAATCGACGGGGGGCTCTCCGCCTCCCGAGATCGAATAGGGTCAAGCCGCTTCGGCATGGACTCGTGGACGACCTATTCGGCGGGACCTCATCTTCAAGAAATCCGGTTGGCTGGGTCGGTGCACAAGGCTAGCCGGTCGGGCCTAGTGGGGCAGCGCACGAGCTGGGCCCGGAAAATAAGCTCGGTCAGCGATGTAGAATTGGGGTTGCCCGGTGGGGCGGCGAACGAGCCGGGCAAAACCTTGGAGTCATTTACAGTTCATAGGTGCCGAAAGTGGCACGATCAGAATAGATTATACGGCTTTTTCCGTCCGGAGGCAGGGCGGTTTTTTATGCCAGTTAAGCGCGTAATTAAATAAAGATAAGTGCGTAGTTTAGTAAAAACATATTTGTAAATTCTTGTAAAGCGCTCGGAGGAGGAGTAGTCCAGGCGATAAACCGGTGACGAATGACCACCAAACCGCTCGAGGAGTTGAAGACGAGTAGTTATCCTCCAAGTGCTCCCGAAATTTGTATATTCAAGTAATAAATTGCGTGCCCCAATATTCCTGCTGTATCCCCTTTATTTATTCCTTCACACATCAACCTGTACATTACATTATATATATAAATACGACAAGATTTGTGAGGGCCGTCGCGTCGATTTTGGTTGTAATAACAAGTCGGAACACGGCCACGTCACGTTAACTATTAACACTATTAATATTGTATTGTGAGGCAAAAGCCTCACTGCGCGCTCAGTTCTCGGAACTGAGGAACTAAGCGCAGCTGCGCGCTAGTGCGCTCCATCTCTCGCACGGGCGAGAACAGGGTATAGCTGCTGCTCCGTCGCCCTTATACGCCGCCCAATCAGGCGCTCCCGTTCTAATTAAACGGGAGTTGCCACTGACTCGCGGGCCGCGTATAAAAGGGGGAGGCGGCGCGAGCTTAGAGACTCGAACGGTAGTCCACTTAGCGGACCAAGCTCAATAGAGACCTAATAAATAAAGGATTGAACTAACCTCTTTTTCAGAGATGGTTCTTCTAAAAACCCACCTTCTTTCTTTTTCAGGGAGAAGACGGGACCACCACCGACCCCATATGATGTTTGTTATACCTTTGTTTATGTATGGCAAATAAAAGGAGTGTTTCCTTGTGAACCCGCGTTTTTTTATTGCGGCCCCTTCCCCTTCTGCTTCTTTACAGGTGGGGAAACAACCCTGGCTCCGGGGAGCCACCTCCGGGCAGTAGCCCGAGTGAAACCCGTAGGGTTTGCTTCTTTACAGTATTAGTATTGTCGACTATTAATGGTAGGTCAATTTTCTAATCTTTTAAGATGTCTAGAGTTGTATTTTATAGATATAAGTCGTTAATGAAATTTATGTCGTATTTTTCCTCAAATTCCCTTATGTTAGGTGTTTCCTTAATATGTTTATAAAAATTGTAAACTTGTGATTGTTTGGCTGAGTTTATTTATAGAAACTACTGATCAAGAAACTGCAAAATTCGTAATCCAATCGAATTACACAACTCCGTTTGGGAGAGTAAACTTCGTAAAGATATAAAAAGTTGTGAAAATTTTTAGTATGATCTTTTATTCGAAAACTCACTATGTACATTTGTAAATAAATATCAACTCTACCTTTAAACAAGTGTGGTTAATCAATCATAAAATTTCAATTATTTGGATCAACATTTGTTTGACGGTCCGGAATCGATTCAAGTAAATTAATCGCAAAACAGGAATTATATAAAATAATAAAAATTAAAATTAAAACACTTTATCAATGAGATGTAGTGAATCAAGATGAACTATCAAAATCACATTCAATTAAAAACCATTATATCAATAAAATATTGTCAAGATTTAGTGCATCAAGATGAACGATTAAAAAACGTTCAAGTAGAAAACATTATGATATCAATAAATTATTACAAAAAAATTGTAAAACAATATTAAAAGAATAAGAAAGTTTAGTAAATTAAGTGACTGATTAGGTTCATGGCACCTATAAAATAAACCTAATAATTATAAAATAACATATAGGGGATAAAGTATAGATGATATAAAAAGTGAGGTACAATAAAAAAGTTCGTTTTGATATGAACATCTTCAAACAAATATATTTTAAAATAAGTTATTATATCAAATTAATTGAGGGCTCTTCAAGCCTACAAGAAAACTAGAGTCGTGAAATTCTGCTGTTAAAATAGAATTTATCTTTTTTTCGGAAATCATTAGAAACTTTAAGTGATACAACAATTGTAATTCAAATAACGAAAATTTATGTTCAACGATATATAACTGTAATTTCATTTTTTGATAATTGTATTGTTAACATTTGTTCTTACTAATTTTTTCTAAATAAATGCCTAATCTGCAATTTCTTAACTATATGATTTATATTTTAATATAAATTGAATAAATAATAATTTTATGCAGAAAAATGACTCAATATTCATTTATATCCCTAAAACATATGGAGACGTAAAAATTAAAGAAAAAATTTTTTTAGACATATTTCTTGAAAATTATTTATATAAATCATTACTTAATTTTAAATAATATAATTTTTTTATTATAAACTACTAATTCAGCTGCTTTATAAAATTAATATTAATAATTTTGAATAATGAATACATTGTTTATTTATATATAATAACAATTTCTATAAGAATATGTTTGTTATTTAGTCCAATTTAATAAAATGTTACTACTTATTAAAATTATTATTATTATTATATTAAATACATATTAATTTTCTTCTACTAGAAAATATACTTTAATCTTTTATTCTTAATCAAATGACATTTTTTAAATAATGCGAAAAACATGCATAAAATATAATAATTAAAATAATTATTTTAATTGATCGATTATTTATCAAAAAAAATTTAGCGTGATAGTTACTTAAATAAATATTTTTAAATTATCCAGATTATATTTTCATTTAATCACATTTAATAATGTTAATCAAATTAAAAAAAATCAAGAATGACATTTTTATTTTTTTGTATAAAATTAAGTGTTTAGTACGCACTTTGCTTCAATATTACTATTACGAAGTTGAAACTCTTTCCGATAAGTTGTCGTAGCTACAACATCATTTGAACATTTTGATGAAAAAGCCAATGAAATTGATCTTCTCTCTAATGTTGGTGAGTTTGGAGCAGATCTTGGATGATGAAAATGCATAATATTCTCACCTTTACTTCCTCGACCTAAAATAATATTATGAATTAATAAATTAATTTACACTTTTCTTAATAATGATGTAGAATACCTTTCCATTTAAATCCTTTGTAAACAGTCTTCATATCTTTTCCTTTATCCCTAACCTTATGACATTATAAAGAAATTGCATTATTTTTTATTCATAATATAAAATATTTAAGATTTATAGTTCCTTACCGATTTTACTGCATTTTTTACAGCAGGATTTGCCTGCGAAACAAAAAATAAAATGTTATGATAAGATTATAATTATATATCAAATAAATATAATTTAAGTAAACTATACTAGATTTTTATTTATAACTTCAAGTTTTTTCCATTAAAACTTATATTGATATAATAATATTAAAAAAATATATTATTTATATTTTTTAAATTATAAAGAAATGCAAGCGTTGCTTTTCAACCAAGTTAAAGTCGAAGTAAGGCCCGGAGTAAATCAGCCTTAGTTACGGTTTTAGAGGACATCAAAAGATGGGATAGATAACACATGTGATTTGTAGATTGACCACGGGTTGACCAACGGTCAATTGTAGGCTCGGAAGTAAGAAAAGCTCAATGCGGAAAAAAGAGTTAGTTAGTCTTAGTATCGATGTGTACCTCGGTAGTTGCGATTGTACCACAATAACTGAATAAATGCAAATCTAAGAATTGATTTGATAAATATCAAGCATACTTTAATTTACCCTCCCCTTTATTGTAATCGTACATTACAAAAGGAATAAATATTAAAAAAATTTAATATTACGTGTAAGAGTTGATGTTTCGAATAAGCGACCGGTGACGAAGCTGCGCTAATCCAAAAAGAGAAAGTTGGACAGTTGCGGTGCAGACGACTGCCGGTTAAGCCTGTCGATAAGGGAGGATGCGCTGGAGCGTGGGGGAAAAAAGAGGGTTCAGTTTGAATATACCCGTTGTGCTGCTTGTGCATATTATTCTGAATAAAGGCTTGTTAAATTAATACGTGATTGGATTATTTATAACTCCCTATATTATATTGTTAATATTTTTGTTTCTTACATACGATGTTTAAATACAATACAATGAACAAAATTTATTACAAATTTTTAGTGACTTATTTTGTATTTCAATACAAATATGCATATTGTACTATTTCAATTATAAAATAATTATTTAGTATTATTTGATAATTAAAATTATTATTATTTTTTTCATCAATTGTGTATATTATAGTATATATTTAATTATTCATCGTTATTGTCTTTAATCACTTTTTTTAAGGCAAAAAAAGCTGCTATAAATTAGAATATCGATAATAACACGATAAAACAAATTAAAATTATACTTATGAACAAAACAATAACAGCTAATTTAAGAGGTAGTTTACAACAATCAAGAGATTATCTTACGAAAAAGTATTTTCCCTATTATTATAATCTATTGTGGTGGATGAATTCCGAAGTAAACTTACAGAGAAGAGTACCACAATAATCAAATATATAGACGACATAATGGTGATTATCTCAAGCAAGTATCTAAATATATTGAAAGAATTATTACAACAAACTCTCAACATGTATGATGGTGCAAATACAACGGTCTGGATATCAAAAATCCACAATTATACCCTTAACAGAAAATACAAAATAATAAGGGATATCCCTATAAAAATAGAAAATGAAACGATTAAACTGTCTAGTGAAGTAAAATATTTTGGTGTATGCCTAGACCAGAAACTTATTTAAATAAAACATATTAGCTATGTAAAGGATAAAGTGCCCGTAAGTTAACATATCTGCGAACAATTTTTAGAGAAAACGTGGAGGTTAAATTCTAATATAATTTACTGGATACATGTAATAATCTGCTATTATATATACTTCCTCAGTTTAGTGACTGTAAACTAAGAAAAATACAGCTTATGTATTAATAAATAAAATATAAAAATTGGCATACCTGTGCCTCACAGGGGTAATGTAAGCGATGCCTACAATTTCCATAGAAGTCATCTTTAATTTGACCTCCCGGGAGATTCTTAATTGAACTAAATTTGAAGAAGATCTAAGAATTCAAAGAGTAAGAGTCAAAAGTACGAAAATTACCTGAGGACAAATAAATATGTTAAATGTTATCCGACTTATAGAAATTTTCCTTAGATGAAACGAAAACGAAAATGAATCGTAAAAGAAACTACATAATAACAATTCCTGGTAGTGAAGAGTTGAAAAAGCTCTATTTATTAATTGATAGAGAAAGAGAAATACTAACTTGGTTTATTGGCGGATCTGTAACGAAAGAAAAAGAAGATCTAGGGAACATTGGACCTCCACGAGGTTCTGTAGATCCCTGGGCACTTAGTATCTATCAATACAGTAAGATAAACAAAATATTACTCGTTAACAGGTAGGATATAAAGTTTCTGGTAGGAGTAATCACAAGATATTATCCTGTTAACTATCATTTCAAAAAAAAAAAAAAAATAAAAAAGATAAAAGAAGACATTTGCAAATTATGCAAACTTGGAAAAGGGATTACTTATTAAATGTTAGTGAAGTGAAAGGTACTTCAGAAATCAAATTAATTATTTTTAAAAGGAAGGTGTCTTCGTATGAAATATTTAAGAGCTGCAAAGTAAGTTCAATCATTTTAAACTTCAGAAAGTTTGGAATTTATTAAAGCTGATTGGAAGACAACCGAAATTATATTAAAATGAATGATACAATAGACTATAGGTCGAAGTACCCATGGAATTGCAACGCCAAGTCTAACCTTTATATTGACTCGGCTATTTATCGTAGTTTTTTCAGACAGGTTGGAGAATGTGCGGGGAAATTTTTTCTATCTTCGACTTTTTACGATCAGTAGGAGCGGTGGAATTTATCTTTTAGCGAAGCGTGTTTTTCAGGCTTTTAACAAGGCACGTCGGAGTAACTAGTGGAACGGCGTTACACGTAAAAGTTTTATATAGCTCAAAGAACCAAGATTCATCTCCAGCTATTCAAAAGTTTAAAAATCCTGGTTCATTTTCAAGTAATTCTAATCATTTTTAACATAAAAAAACTCGATTTTGTTTTTAGCACTTCATCAACACTTTCAGCATAAGCTTCACATAAACTTTTTACATTTGTAACTATTTTATTAAATATCTTATGCACCATAAATATTGATCATTCCGATATAATCAGTTTAGCAATGGTATGAAATAAAAATTTTTTTTACAGATGCTGAACGTTGATATCAATTTGCGTTGTTTTTGGGAGTTCAAAAACATAGTATACACAAAGCACAGTTAATAAGCATAGTTATTGAGTAAAATAAGATACACAGAGGGAAGAAACGTACAGAGAAAAGTGCAGTGAAAAAAGGAGATACAGAGAAAAAGAAGCAGAAGCAGCGCAGTGAGTGAAAAAGTGCCGAGAAAAAAGAAAAAGTGTACAGGTTAGGAAAAGGCGGGATACCGGCGGGACGTGACAGAGGTAAGGGACATCAATTAACGTCGCAATACCAAAAAGCGCGGACCGCGCCGAGAGCCTCAGATAAAATTGAACGGGCGCAATAAAAACCAACAGCGATTGAAGGGAGGTAAGGATCCACACAGAACAATAGAGAAATATAAGATAAGAAGAAACACCACAAAACCAACAAAAACAGGTAACAGCAAATATAAAAAGAAATAGATACAATCAGAAAACAGATAAATATCAAATAAATAGAGATAAAAATAAATATAAAAATAAAATAAATAAATAGAAATTTCAAAAATAAGCACAAAAAATATAACATAGAAAAAAACAAAAAGAAATAACAAATTGACACAAAAGAAATATACAAACTGGTAAAGAAAATATACAGAACAAAAATAAAAAATATATGCAAAAGATTTAAAAATATTAGCAAACAACAAATAAACAGATATAAACATAAAACCAAACAAATAATAAAATAAAAATAAAAATAATTTTGTTACACTTACAGATAAAAATAAATTTTATTATTATAAATAAATAAGTTTTGCACCCTTAATATCAAACAATATTTAACAGAAAAACAAAATAAATAGATTGGAAATAAGCAAAATAGACAAATACAATAATAGATTTAAAAAAAAGGTAAAAATAAAAAATAGAGAAAAGGACAATAAATAAAAGAACAACAGAAAAATAAAACAAAAGAAACGAGGAAAGTGGATCTAAACCTACGGGAAAAAACCCACGAATGTACACAAACATGAGCGCTAAACAGGAGAAAGGCAAGGCATGAAAAAGTAAAACAGGGAAAAGAGGGAACACAGCTGACGATTGAAAGCTGTAAAAAAAGAGTTATGTATGAGGAGGATCTCATAGAAGAACAACAAATGATAATAGAGGAAGAGAAAAAAAGCAGGAAAATGGAGAGGGCAGAGAGAGAAAAATACAACAGAGAAATAATTGAGAGATTTGACAAGTTAGAAAAATTGTATGAGAAGGAAAGGATAGGGGCAAAAGAACGAAGAGACAGGATGGAAAAGTTACATGACAAAAAAATAGAGGAAGTGAAGGAAAAGCAAGAGAGTCTGAGATTGTGGGCGAGAAAGGTGGAGGAGAGAATGACGAGGAGGGAAATACTGGAGTCAGAAAGTGAGGGAGGCGAAGGGCAGGGAGAAAAGGGGAAAACACAGAGACATGGAAACACACATAATGATGAGAGAGACAGAGATACTAATACAGAGAGTAGAAAGAGCCCGCACAACTCAAAACCGAGCAGCAGAGGAAGTGGAGGCACAAGTACTTCAAGATGGAGCAGCGGAAGTGGGGGAAGCAGAAGCGTAATATCGAACAGAGAGATAGAAGGATTACGAAGAATGATGTGGGAGAGAGAACGAAAAGACAGGGAAGAAAACGTGGTAATCAGAGGAGTAGACAGGGGAGACGTGGAGAAAATTGGAATACAAAGGTGGGCGGAGCACTTCGCAGGGACGAGACTCGGATGTAAGGAAAAAATAAAATCGACATGGCGGAGTGGAAGACTGGTGGTAGTAAAAACGAAAAGTAAGGAGGTGAGAGACAGGATATGGGGGAGAGAGAAGGAAGTTGATAGGAATCAAAATATACATGGATTTTGACCTTACTTTTGAGGAGAGAAAGAGACAGGAAGATATCAGCGACTGAGTGAGGAGGGCCAAAACAAACGGCATATCAGCAAAAGTGGGACTAGGGAAAGTGTTTATAGATATTAGATGGGAAAGATGGGCAGGAAAGGAGAGAATGAACAACAACTTAGCATACGTGATAAATAAAAGTGGAAAGAGAAAACAGAAAACAGAAAAGAAAAATAAGGAGAGAAAAGAGGAGAGCAAAGAAGAAAAAACAGAGGAGGAAATTAGGGAATTAACAGAAGAAGAGATACAAGAGGATAAGGGAGACGAAAACAAAAAAGAAAAGGAGATGAATTTAGTGTAAGTAGGGGATGGGACAAAAAGAAAACAGAAAAGAAAGCAAGAAAAGTAGAAAAAAACAAAAACAACAATGAAAGAAAAGGGGAGAGAATAAATAAGGAAGTAGAGAATGGAAAAAGACTAAGAAATAGAAGGATGAAGACAGACAAAAAAGACAAGAAAGACGAGACGAACATTAGTGAAAGACAAGAAAAAGAAGAATCGGGGGAGTTGAAAATACTATTTTGGAATGTGGCAGGGGTATAGAGTAAAGACGGAATTCTGGGAATACGTCACAGGAATGGACTATGTCTACTTAGTAGAAACGTGGTTAGAAAACAAAATAGCAGAAAACTACAAAACAAAATTACCCAAAAACATGGAATGGAACATCATCGGCGTGAAGAGAAAAGAAAAGGGGAAGAACCAAAGGAGGAATCATTGGGATAATCAAAAAATCCGAGAAAGTGACCAAAGAAATGGGAAATGAGAAAGGAGGGACTAGTAAGAATAAGAATAAGAATAGACGATAATAACAGGAAAATAGACATATGGGGGATATACAGCGATGGGAAGGATATGGAAGAGAAATGGAAAATAATAAATGAAGAAAGCTACAACGGAGAAATCGAAAGGATAATAATGAGTGATTTCATTGTGAGGGCGGGAGAAGGGGAGAAATACATACAAGACACGGATTGGAGGAAATCACAATGTGGAAAAAGAAAAGCAAAGACAAAAAAAGAGACAAACAAGGGGAAAAGCTGATGTACAGGATAATGAGAGAGGGATATACTATACTAAACGGAACAATCACAGGCGACGAACAAGGAAAATTTGCATACATAGGGACAAGAGGTAGCACGGTAATAGACCTAGCGATAGTAGACAGAGAATGCAGGGAAAAGGTAAAGCAATTCAGAATAGAAAATAGAGTCGAATCGGACCACCTACCATTGGTGATAACGATACGGACAGAAAAAAAATATGGAAAAGGAACGAAAGAATAACGAAGAGAAAAAAACAATCATGATATGGGACGAAGAAAGTATAAGGGAGTACAAAAGAAAGACGGACGAGACATATGAAAACAAAGAAAGAGAGAGGGGTATTGAAAAATTATGGGAATGAATAAAAAATAAAATAAACGAAAGTGTGAAGAGGAAAGAGGTAAAGAGAAAAGAATGGAAGATAGGAGAACACAAAAGGTGTGATAAGCAAAAATGGAGAAAAATAAAGTTAAAAAGAAGCTGACAGAATGGAGGAAAGGAAAAATCACAAAAGGATACATAAAGCAAAGGAGAAAATCGAAAAACATATGTGAGAAGAAAAAACAGGAACTAAGGGAGAAAGAGGAAGCAGAACTAAAACAACTGAAAAATGAAAGACAAGTATGGAGCTATATAAACAGGGAAAGAAAAAGAAAGACAATACAAGATAATAACATAGAAAAAGAAAAGTGGAGAGAACACTTCATTCAACTACTGAACGGGAGTAAAGAAAATAAAACAAAAAAACAATACAGATGAAAGAGAGAAAACTTGGACGAAAAACATAGAAGACAAAGAGATATGGACAGTATGGAAAAGGTTAAAAAAGAAAAAAGCTGCAGGGTTAGATGGGATACCTAATGAAGTGTGGATGTACGAAGAAGAAGAGATAAAAATCAGGCTGAGAGAAATCATAAGAAAGATCTGGGAACAAGGAGAGATCCCAAAGGAATAGCGTACAACAATAATAACTCTAATCTACAACAAAGGAGATACGAACAACCTAGAGAACTACAGAGGTTTGTCAATGCTATAAACGGCCTACAAAATCTACGCGGGAGTGCTAAAGAACAAACTGGAAAAAGAGACAGATGAAAAAAGGTACTACCGAAAGGCCAAGCGGGATTTAGGAAAGGCAGAGAGCATTGACAATGTGTACATATTGGATTGGATAATAAGAAAAACACTAAGCGAAAAGAAGAAACTATCCATATTATTCGTGGACCTGAAAGCAGCATTTGACACGGTCAACAGAGGCAAGCTATGGCAGATAATGGAAGAGACAGGATACAGTGAAGAGGTAAAACATAGAATCAAAGGAATATATAGAGAAACGAAATGCAAAGTAAGGACGAAACAAGGATATACAGAGGAGTTTTGGACAAACAAAGGGCTAAGACAAGGTTGTAGTGTTAGTCCAATTTTGTTCAACATAAGCATTGCAGGAATAGAAGAAGCTATGAAGGAAAAAAACATAGGAGGGACAAGAGTACAAAATACAAGGCCGTGGACGTTGCCGTTTGCTGACAACCTAGCACTAATAAGCGAATACAGAGAAGCGATGCAAGATATGATGGAGACGATGAAGAGATTTTTGAGAAAGAGAGATGATACTAAATGTTGAAAAACAAAACTCATGGTTGTAAAAAAGGGTAGAAAGAAGAAGACAGAGAAATGGAGTTGGAAAGGCAAACTAATAGAGGTAGTGACGAACTTCAACTACCTCGGATTTGTATTCAGAAGCGACGGGAAGTATGACAGTCATATCAGAGAAAGGATACACAATGGCAGAGTGATGGCGAAAAAACATGATGCTTAGCAGAGAGACGCTGCGCAAGGGATTTTAAGCGTAGAAAAATGTTGTTCAACTACCTGTTTAGAGGTGTAATGAAGTACGGAGTCGAGATATGAGAAAAGAACGAAGTAGAAGAAATGAAAAAAATTAAAATGGAATATTACAGATGGACCCTGTCACTCAACTTCTGTACTCCAAGATACTTGGTATACGAGGAAACGGACGAAAACGGGATGGATACGGAATGGAAAGTCAGAACAATGAAATTTGAGGATAAGATACAGCAGATGGATGAGGAGAGACTAACAAAAAAATGTTTAGAAGAGAGCAGAGATATGAAAGAGGAAAGGGACATGAAACAGACGGACAAATGGATGAATAAGCTGGGGCTGAGTAAAGCACAAATAGAGAAAGCAGAGAGAAGAAAAATATACAGCGAACTGAGTAGAAGAGACAAGGACATACAAAAGCAAGACAGGATTAGTAAAATGACAAAATCAAACTACAATAGGATATACATAGACATCAGAGAAATGGGTCTACCTAGAAATCTCAGGAAAACTGGAAACGCAAAAGATATGAATAGATTCCAACAATAGATATTGGCTGAATATAGAAGAAAGGAGATGCCCATTATGCAGGGAGGGAGAAGGAGATTGAGAACATTGGGTAAAGAAATGCGAGAATACGATAGACATTTTTGAGGGTTTCAAGAAAAGCAGCAAATTAACAGACACGGACTATGCCTATGACATAAAAACAAGAATAAGCGACAAACAGAGAAAAAGGCTATAATTAAAACAATAAAAGAATTGGAAAAGAGAGTAAGAAAAAAGGGCAGGAAAACGAAAATATACAGAGGGAAAGAAACAATAATTAAAGAAGCAAGAAACCAAAAAGTACAAAAGAATGAAAAGTGTAAATAAGAGTGAAAGACACGAACAGTGAAAAAAATGTACAAATGGTGTATACACAAGTGTAAATGTGAGATATAAATGTAAAATATAATTTGTAAATAATGTAAAACTATGTAAAAACGGAACCCGTCCCCTGGCCAAATGGCTGGGACGTATGCAATAAATAAAAAATAAATTAAAAGTGTATACTCATTAAGATGTTTGATTTATTTATTACGAATTTATTGGTGTAATTATGAACTGATAAATCAAAGTTTGAATATTATTATTAAACTTGCATAAATACTTTAGAGTATTAATAATTTTATCATTGGTATAACTAATATTAAAGAAAATATATAGTATTTTTACATGAATGTTTAACAAACCTTATCTTTTACACTACGAATAAATGCTGAACCTTCTTTACGCATAATATATGTCCACTCGCGATATTGTTGTAAAAATTTACTACCAGATTTATCAGAATAGTTACACGCTTCCATTTCAAATTCATCCGAAAAACCAAGTCCTGAATTAAGCATGTGTAGTCTTTCTTCAATAAACTGAAATAAAATATTTTACTATTTTTATTACCAATCTATATAAGTATAAATATAATTATAAATATATATTTAAAATTATTTATGTAGAATTATTGAAAATTAAATAAATATATTGAGAATTATAAAGGATATAAGTTATTTGTGGATGTAATAAGTTTTCAGATTTTTATTGTTTGATTATTTTTGTATTATTATTTGTTGTCTTTTTAATTTAATAAATCAGTAAAACTTTGTACTCAACTTCGATGAAGGCAAAAAATCACTTGTCGAAATGTCACCGACAATCAAACAATAAAAATTTGGAGTTTATTGCACCTACGAGTAATTTATTTGGAAAAATTATAGAATACTAATTGTTTACAATGTTAATTTTTAAAACGTCATAATTTATAGTGATACTTATATAAATGTACATTATTTTTCTTGCGCCACTTTACAAAATACTTATAATAATACAATTATAATTATTTTAGTTCTATATGATAGATGATTTGAATAAAATCTTTATATTGTCAATCTTGTATGCGTACGCGAAATTAGTTGCTGATACACCATTTAATACCTATAAGCTATTCTCTCCTTTGCTCCTCTTGATATTTTATTATAAATATTCGAAGTCCGGTATTGATATGTCGAAAAATTCAAATGTGAGCAAGCAAATGATGTATGGTTATTGTCTGTTATGCTATCGAAGTATAAGAACGTATTAAATAAAATATTTTTTACAAGTTGTTCATTACATTTTTAATGCCCCTACAGTATATTTGATTAAATTCTTTAAGCCAATATAAACATTAACATTAATACAAATTATAAAATTTATGTGTAATTATCACACTACATCACAATTACATAATATAATAAATATGAGTTTAATGAAAAATAAATTTAATTGTTAAAAAAATTTCTTGAAGTTTACTGTGCAATCTAATATTTATACAAAAGTCTTATATTTGTATGATTTTGAAAAATTTCATGAGTTCGACCATGTAGATTAATATAAATAATATATACATTAGATCACAAAATATTTCAGATTATTTTACTAAATGTAGCATATTAAAATGGTAAAGTTGCTGAGTTATGGGGTGATTGCAGCTTTCATATCATTTTATATTTAATGAAGAATAAAAATCAAATAAGGATTTCAAAATTAGTATAATTTAACTTTGTTGGAAAAAATACTAAGCCTAAGTTAATAATTATTTTGTACTGTTAAACTTATATGTATATATATATATATATAAACTGTGAATATGTTTTAATAGCACTCTTATATTTAATGCTTTTTTAAAAAGTAATTATCTAAATCAAATTTTTTGGTTATATAAATTACCTTTAATATTATAATATAAATTAATAAAATTAATAATTGAAAAACCTGTTGGAAAATTTGCAGTTCTAGCATTTTTCTAAGAAAAGGCTGCATAGAAATAGGTCGATTCTCTACGAAAGCATCTTGGTCAAAAGTTATTCGAACATGATTATCACTCTCATCTTGTTGTAAAGTAAGTGCCTCTCGATAACCAGCTGTTAACTGAACCAATGCACGTAGAAACGCTCTCGATACTCCATCACCAAGAAGTCCAGGTGGGTTTCGTAATGCTCTTTTTAAATTGATTACCTTTTCAATTTAGAAAAGAAATATATTATAACTTTAATTGTATTTTTACTTTTAAAATAAATAATTATTTAAAAATATTAATATTACGAATAGATATATTGTACATAATGTACTTTAAATGATTTAAAAATTTTGATTAAGAAATTTTTTGATTTAACATTTTTGTATACTTCCTTATTTTACACTTTTTTATCCTTTAATATATATTTTACATACCACGTCTTGAGGTAAAGATTCCAAATCTTGAAAAGGAGATTTAATTGTATTTTCGTCTGCATTAAGAACAACAACTTCCCCTAAATCACCTTGACGAACATGCTGACACATAATATATTAATATTTAACAAGCATTGATAAAGTATATTGAACAGCATAGTTTATAATATAGAATAATTGTGTTTAAAAAAAAATGAATCACTGTTTTTCATTAAAATATTTTTACAAATGATTTTTACCTCATAAATTTCAATTTAAAAGTATTATATAATAAAACAATTTTTTTCATATAATGGTAATTGTATTCATTAAATTTATTTTAAAAAATACTAACATACCTTAAGTATTGGCGATGGTACCCCAATTAAAAATGGCATAGGAGCTAATAAATAATCAGTTAACGAAAAAGGTAAAACTGGTATGTATATGTGTTGCCAGATCATTGGATATATTAATGCATTACAGGCCTGAACACATGCACTTAATCTAGATAATCTTTTTGATGTAAATATAATGCGTCTTTCGTATAACATAGAAGCAAAAATAATCATCATATTGTGAGAATCAACAGCGCTAAAATACTCGGTAAGATTTCTCTACAAATAAAATTGTTAAATACATTATTTTGTATCGTTTTTAAACAACTATTTTGAAAATACATACGTTTTCTGGTATACTTGGCAATTGAAATTGTTTTGGTCTTTGACAAATAAACGTCTACAATTTCAAATATGTAAAATAAATAAGAAAGTATAAAATATAATGATTTCATTATCAATTATATGCATGTATATATGCATTAAATTAAAATATAAATTTTAATGTATCAAAAACAAAATAAAGCATTAAAAAAATTTATAAATTTTTTGTTTTAAGTTAAAAATGTTTGTATTATAATAATTATAATTAGAATTTAATATTGTTATTGATTATTAATTATCATTTGCTACTTTTTTTGATTTTGTAAAATAATATTTTCTTTATCATATTTTAAAAATTATTGATTTATTTTATTACTAAATCATTTGAATTATTCTTAATTACAATATCAATTAATTTTTTTTTTAACAATCAATTTGATGTTAAAAATAATTATTTTTTATGAATTTAGAAACTCACCTACACAAATTTATTAAATTTATAGTTATCTTTGGGAATACATAAAATTTTTGAAGGTCACATCTTCTTATTATTAAATTTTATTCTGTAATCTATAACAATAATAGTATATGTCACAAAAAATGAAATTTTTATATTTTTTATGAAAATAAAAATAATTTAAAAACATAAATAGTTAATATAAAAAGAAAATTAAATTTCATACAAAACTAGTGACATTTCATAACTTAAAAAGTGTGAATAATGTTTTTAAGTTTTTAATAAAACAAATAATTTCATGTAAAAGATATAATATAATTTCATTGTTACTATTTTTATTTTGATTTACTATATTTTGATTTATTACATGTATATCACGGTATATTTTCTATGTTTCTTATTCTAATTATAATTTTTTTTTTTCTTAACAAGTACAGCTTACAGTTTTAGAATCTGGTAATGGAATATTGATTGAAGCTCCTGAAAGTGGAATAGTAGCTGTATAAACATCTCCAAGAAATTTCCATAGATCCTTAGCATTATTGTTAACAGTTAAAGATGCAATATGATTTAATAGTCTACAATAAATTATAGTATATTAAAACAAATCTTTTTGTAAAGCAATCGAAAAGAAAAATTAAATATACTTATAAAATGTTTCATGCCATGGTAAAGCACTAAGAATAACTAAAGCAGTATTTGTCTTTGGATCATGTCGACAAAACCCAAATGTCCATTTTGAATCTATACTTGTGAGTACAAATGAAAAATGTTGTACTACAGTACTATAAAAATAAATTTTGTTATAATTTAAGAAAAAACTATATTATTTGTAAAAATAAAAATTATTACTTTTCTATCAGACAAGGATAAGCAAATTTAGGAACAGATTTTAATATTTCTGAATCATTATAAGACTCAGGGTATCTTTGAATTATCCATGCTTGTTTTTCTCCACTGGGTTCAGCTACTTCACAAAAGCAATCAAATAATTGCTTTACATTTTCCCTATAAACATTTTATCAAAAAATAATGATATACTTCTATGAGCAAATTTCAAAACTAAATTTTTTTTTAATAACAATACAATATAATATTTAGAAATAATTTAATAAAAACAACGGTTAATTTTAATAATTTTATTAAATAACTTAATACTTATTTAATTTTATTTTTTAACATAAAATATCTTTTTTGACATGTAAACAATAAAATATATTATCTATGAATATTTATTTTTTAATTTTTGTTTCAAATTTAATATAGAAACATTAAGAATATTACTTTAAAAAAAATATTTAAAAATGATTTGAAAATTTTATTTTAAATGCACTGTTTTTGTATTTTATTTTACTAGAATACAAATTGATTTGTAATTAAATTCATATCATATTGTTTAATTTTTCAAAAATTCCTACTTATATATAAAAATTTTTTAATCACACAATTAGAAAATATAATTTTGAAATATTTACAAATTTTTTATGTATATTTATGCTAATAATAAAATTTATAATTAAAAATCTTAACAATACACGATAAAATATTATAAATTATAGAATAATATTCTCATGTTTAAATAATATTGCAATTGATAAAAATAAATTTTACAACTTAATAAAAATTCTTACCTCAACCTGGAACCCATTATTGTCTTTCTTAAATTTATATAATCTATTGTAGTAGTTACATTTATTTATTATCATGTTTCTGGCTTAAATCTTTACTCCACATTTTTGAAGTGTCAAACAGTAGCTAAATTTTGTGTACAACAGTGTATTACATATTATGATTATTTTACACCATGTACATATTTTAAATGCTCTTAGGAATTGGTGTAAGAAATTGATCAAAGAGCTTTATATTTAATGTTTTTAATTATGTTAGATAATATGTAAATATGATATGCCTAAATATTATTTCTATTTTTGCTAACTTCATTTATTGTGTATACTTTTTATGATATATGTGACTACGGCCTGTACATATGCTACATTTTCAAATATTTTCAACGTATAAATAATTAGCAAACACTGCCATATTTACAAATTTTAGTTGAAAACTGTTACATTTTAAGGATAATATAAAAATAGTTTAAAAGAATTTATGTATTGGAATAAATTAAAGTAACGTTATTTGTATAGCTTGCTAAAATGTATATAATTATTTTATTATACCCGTGTTAATAATTTTAATATAATTTATTGTAAAAGTGCAATGACAAAAATTATAGACTACGAACTTAATATTTGGTCATGTAATAATAACTATCACTTATTGATGACCTCAAAGTAAATATGGGTTCATCAATCTACTTTTTATGTTACAGCTGATAAGGTAATGACGTCACAGGTTATTACGTTTTCATATATTTTAATAATTTATTTTCAGCTTTAATTTTTAAACTAGGGTTTTTTTTTATATTGAAAAAACTCTATAATTTTGCTTACTCCTATAGATTTAAAAAGGGAAATTAATCTTCTACATAATATCACGGATAATCATTTGTAACACCCCGCAATACCCTGGAACAAATCAATCAAAGATTAAAACCGGAGTCCTAAGATTTGTTCCAAAATAAATTGGAGCTTGTTCGTGGCGCGAGATTCAAATGTAGGGAAGAGGAATGTAAGGAAATATTAAGGTAAAACCAGGGGGGTCATACATTACATCAACATACATTTATAATTAAAAAGTACATTGTAAAGACCAAATTGAATAGTGGTATTTTGACGCTGGGAGAAATATGTTCTTTCTCTCTTGCACTTATGAGTTCTCTGATGACCACTCAAGAGTCTGTGGCCCGAGTTAAATTTTTTTATAAGTGCTTTAAAATATATTGAAAAAAACGCTTCTGTACATATGTGAAGCACGAGGGAATATATTTAGTACCACCCCCACTCCATAACCAGATGCTCGGTAGTGATGATGAATTCCTTGTCGATGTCAGGGAATTGCAAAATTGGTGGCGAGCACAATACGCGTTTTAAGTCGCCAAAAGATTCCTGGTATTCGCGATTTCATAAGAAAACTGCATTCTGTTTTAGTAAGGCATATAATGGATTGAAAATTTTGGAAATATTTTTGATGAATTTCCTATAATACCTGACAAGACCTAGGAATTATTTCACTGTTTTTTTATTCTTCGCGTCTGGAAATTATAGATGGTATCGATTTTTCGTAGATCCGGTTTTATTCCGTTTTTGTTTATAACTGGTCGAGGCATGTAATTTCTTTACGAAAAAAAAATATTTTTCGGGTTTTAGTGTCAAGCCTGCTTCTTTGATCGTCTTAAAAAATGATTTGAGTTTCTTATTATGTGTATTTAGGTCAGGTGCGTAGATGATCGCATCATTCATGTACATTAGCATTTCGCTGCGTTGAAGTCCGAAGCCAATAGTATTTATAAACCTTTGGAAAATTGCGGAGCTGGTGCTCCATAGGGGGTCTATTGAATTTCCAATATCCATAGGGAGTTGAAAATGCGATTTTTTAAATAACAAATCTAACGGTATCTATTGGAATATGGAGGCCATATCCATGATGGAGAAGTACACCGTCCACTTAATTGATCTAAAACATTGGTAATGTTCGGTAGAGGATAGGAGATATTAACTATTTTCTTATTGTAGGACCCTGTAGACTATAATAAGTTGCCAATCCTTCTTTCCATTTTCATTAATCTTTTTTGCTAATAAAAGGCATGGAGCATTATACACGGTTAAATCGAAAGCTGATCTTCGTCGCGGAGTTTTTGAAACTCTTACTCTATTATTTTCAGGTAGATTTGGGGGTGTTTATATTGTTTTAAGTTTACAGGCACTGTCTCAACAGTATCTGTTTTGTATTCTATTTTTGACGTCGTTTTTAATTTATTTCTCGATAGAGTAAATAGGTGTGTGAATTATCCTAGTATGTTTATTATGGAAGCCCTTTCTTCCTCGTTTGCGTAGCTTATATCTATAATTTTAAGAAGTTTAAGTTTTTATGTTTGTATTTGCGAGTTATCTAGTTTGTCGTCTTTTATGTCTTTAGTATGGAATTTTTTCCGTTCCGGAATTGGAAGTGTAACTTTTGCAGAATTTTCGAGTGAGTTAATCGCATAGATTGTGACAATTCCATTTTTCGTTCCGATTATGGTATCTTCAATGTGTATGCCAGGATGTGTATCTATACGTGGTAATATCTCGTATTTGAATGAACATGATTTAACTGATATTTCTATTATTGCCCGGGATCTTGTTGGTGATTCTAATGCGATGTAATTCGTGAAGGAAAATATTTTATTTGGAATTATTGTTAGATTTCCGCGGTTATCGTTAAAATGCAAATGAGAGTTTTTCTCGACGAACAAATTACTACCTATAAATCCGCCTACTTCGATGGAGAATTCGTCATTAATGAACAATCCGTGATTTTAACTTGTGACTGTCGTTGTTCGTCAGTGAGTCGCTGTTATCATTCTTAGATGTTTATCGTTTGCGAAAATAGCAGTCCTTTCGTAAATGTCCCAGTCTCTTACATTGAAAGAATTTAATATTTTTTTCTATGTTTTTATGTTCTCTTTCTCTCCTTCATTTCATAGGTGTGTAATGGTCGCGGTTTTGTACGGTGTTTGTTGTTTAAGTCATGCTGGTTTTTAAGTTTTTAGCAGTGCTTCATGGTAGTTTTAACTTCGATCGCTAATTTAATTACAACTTCGAGGAAACTTGGTTAGTATATCATCATCCGATTAACTATATTTTCATTTAAAAGTTCCGATATAAAGCATCTCTCGCTACTTTCTCCGTTAATTTCTATTAATACGCGAGCGTTTTTATTATCAAATGATCCAGAAATTGATTTGCCAGCTACAGAATTACACCGATCAGTGTAATTTCGTACCATTTCGTCTTTATTCGTAACACTTTTATCTAGTTGCATATTTAATTGACTATAATTTAGGGACTATCTGAAATATTTTCTCAGGTCTTCTAGTAGAAGTCTTCCAGTGTTATGTATTCGTAAGTAGCTAATAAGTATCAGTATTTTACTTTAGAAGTTGGAAAAAATCTGTTCTTATGTAAATAAAAGGACAGAGTAATAAATATATTACTGTATCTGTACCCTGTTTCAAATTTAAAATTGGTTGCATATAGATTATTAAAGTATTATTTTGTCTTTTTACTTACCTAAGATAAGATTTTCTCTAACTTTCACATTAAAAAACTGATATGTATTATTTTAAAATATTTGATGTCCAATAATGTAACTATCTATATATTTATTTATACACAAATACAATTTTATTTGTATATTCATATTAAAAATAATACGTTGAAACATATAAAAAAGAATAGTACTTGAAAAATGCTAAAATTTCTTTATTGTTTTCATATATAAATGTAAATTTTTTTTTATAAATAATTTTTGTTGTATTTAAAAATATTTATCATTTCCAGTTTCAAATTTTTAATGATGATTTAAAAATATCTTTTTTTTCTATACAAAAAAAAAATTTTTTTATAAGCATTTCAAAATCTATTAAAAAAAATACTAAAAGTGTAGATAATATGAAGCGCAGTTACACAAAACATCTGAGATATTTTGAAAGTTAAAAATAATTTAATATAACTGGAAAACATTTTTATTAATAACATTATTAATAACATTATGATTTTTATTTTCTTATATTTAAAAAAAATATTTTATCATTAAAATGTAAATTATAATCATATTATAAGATATGTCCTTCAGTTGTGTTAGTTTATTTTCAACAATCAAAACATCTCAGATGTCTTTTTATTTAACCCGTAGGTCATATTTCTATATGTACCTTTTTTAAAATATGTTTTGAAATACTTATGAAAAGTTTGCTTTAATTTTCCGTGTGTCCTCTGGGGTCGTTGAAATCGCTTTCTAAGTGCGAGATAAAAAGATATTGTAACCACCATGTTTGTTTATTATGTACAGCATTTAACTTAACATTCTCTTCATCTCTGGTCTGTGCTACATACTATTCAACCCAAATCGATTTTTTTACAGTCCCATTTTAAAAATAATAAAATCTGATGTATTTTTTGTTACTCGAATTTGATCTACAAAAATATGATACTTTGTCCATTCCTCAAAAATAAATAAAAACTATCTCGATTTATCAAACTCTTCAATCATAGATAATTCAGAAAAATATCTTATTTACGGCCATAAAACTAGTATAAATTAATTGATACTAAACATCCCAAATTTGATCCACCAGCTCAAACTTACGAGCTTCTATAATTAATTTATTATTTATATATAAAAAAATATAACCTAACAACTGAATCTACTTATTCTTTTACCATATTTTGTAGTATCATTAAAGTACAATAAATCAATTCAGCTCAAAAAAAAATAAGATGGCGCGAAAACACAGACTTTATAATTTCGTCGACTAAAAATCAAAATTCTGCAATCGGCATCAGTAGAAGTACGCATGGGCACAACACATACAATGTCTTTTAATATTTTTTGTTTTTGAAGCTGAATTTAGTTTTGGACGACGAAATTATAAAATCTGTATTTTAGCGCCATCTTCTTATTCTCTCGTACTTTTACAATCGCTAATTTGCATTCACTAATTCTCACTTGCTCTTTCTCACTCTCAAAATATGTCACGTTTATCTCTCTCTGTCCCTCACTAGAGTTCGCTCATTTCAGTGCACGGATTGTGTCCGTCTTACTTTAGCACTTGCACATGCTCTCCCTCTCTCTTCTATTATAATATTTACAAAATGCCTCTGATTAAAAATATATCTTATTAACAAAAAACTATTATTCATAATGTTTTATCATTTTTAATATTTTAAATATGTAGTACATTATTAATATTTTTTCAAACAACATAGATTCCTCCATATGCAACTCTTGCACTGCAGGAGGGAGATGTAATTAACCAGGAAGACTTCACCGATCAAAACAGGCCCGTTTAGAAGAGGAGGATTAGCGATTAGTGTAATATTCTAGATGGAAAATTCCTGCGGAAGAAAAACTACGCGATTAATTTCTCTTAATCCTCCGTTGCAAGCATTTTATTGTTTAAAATGATGTGTCATCACCCAACCAGTTTGCATTATTATGTCATTGTTATTGTTTATAATATTAAATACATAATCCATATATAAGGTGAAAGTTGAGTTTACAGGTATTCATTAAGCTAAATTTTTACGCTAATTGTAAATTATTTTTATTAAAAATTCCAAACATTATTGCTAGTTAAAGAAAGTTTATAGTGAAACGAGAAGAAAAATACATCAAAAATTTTCAGTTCTAGTCAGGTGCAGCGAAAGTAAAGTTCTTTTGGTTCATCACCGATTTAAAAAATCAGTTATCTTCTCAACACCGAACAGTAAAGAAATAAAAAAAAGCTTGGATCGCTTTCATTACACGACTCTATCATCGACCTCTCGCCCAAGTCGAAGCAAAGGTACGTAAGTTAAGTCGCCACCACAATGAATAAGTACAGTGAACGCGCAAAACAGCCAGTCGCGAGTACCAACTCAAATCTTTCTCTACGTTTATCAAGGTTCGTTGCGTTTAATGTATTCATTATAAAAGGAAAATTAAAATAAAAGCAGAGATGAATTGGGAGATTGCGCGATAGCATAGGCAAGCGTTTACACAAGATTCAGAGCAAGAAGTTACTGCCTCTTCCGGATGCCCATTGATATGCCCATTGGAAGCATGGTGGGGATAAGAAAAGGCATAGCGGTATTCTTCGTATGACCAGAGATGAAAATTAAACACGAATTTGTAGAACAAAAATAAAAGACGATCGGTTGAGCAGAAGCAGCTTTTTCAACAAAAACACCTACGCAACGTTTTGTACATGTATTTACGAACACAATAAATGCTTATAGCTATGCTAAGTTCACTACAACCAAATTCTAACATTATAATTCATTTGTATAATATTGAGAATAATTGTAAATTTATATAAACATGAAAAAATAACCGTAATTGTATCAATTATTAAATTAAAATTTATTTATTTATACCGCTTTTATTCTTTTCACATCCAATCTTATTAAAAAATAATACAATTGTCTTTAACACTTATTTTTTTTAAAAGTAAAATTTATGAATAATTATTTAAAATATTTTATTAAAAATTATATTTTATTTTTTTTCAAATAATAAATTAAATTTAAAAAGTAATTATTTGATAAATTGTTTTTTGCAATACAAATGCACATGTATCCATACGTATAAGCATCCACTTATTTCGTTTATAATATATATTCATTTAATAGCAATTTTTTGTAGTACTTTATTTACAATTAATTAATTAATTCGAACCATATTTTAATGATATGTCTATCTTTCTCACTCTTACAAGCTCTCCTTCTTTCTCACTCTCAAGCTGTCAAGCTATGTTGTGTCTATCTCTCTCATTCTCGTGTGTGCCCCCTCTCTGTTTCCCTCAGTCTCAATATATGGCATACCTAACTCTCTCGCTCTCATTCCCGGATCCACTCATTCATTCTCGTACGGTCTCTCTATCTCTCTCTCTCTCTTTCTGTCTCATATTCACGCATCGAGTTCATTCTTAAAATTATAAAAACATAATTAAAATTTTTTACTTATACAATGATACATGTCTAGAAATACTATTTTAAAAATCCAATTGGTAAGTTGACAAATATTTTTATATCTAGTATGTTTTAGAAAAACTTTTAGCCATTTTTCATCAACTGAAACATTTGAATTTACAAGTACAAATTCAAAAAATCCGTGTATTTATAAGTATATGATAACCACAAACCCAACTGATATTGTTAAAAAAACAACGCTTTACATGATTTCTGCATTTATTTATTTCTTACATTATAAATTAAGAATATTATTAAAATCTATAAAACGATTTAGACATTTCAGATATAATATCCATTAATCTTTTAAGTGTAGTTTAAAAAAATGCAGATATGTATAAAGGTATGGGAGTCCTCCGCGATTATTTTAATAATAAACTATATCAGACATCGATTCTGCCACTTTTTATAATCTGTATATCTATATCATGACTCTTTTAACTATATAATATTTTATATTTCATTTAGATCTCATCTGCGTCAATATTAATTTGGTTTTATCCTTACTAAATAATTGACCGCTAATGAATAATCATCAGGTACAATTCATGTATGCTTCGAAATAAATATTGTTATACATTTTTTTTCAAATAAATACTTATGTTTTTTTTCATCGTACATAATTGTCCCTTTAAATCACTTTCAACTATTGCTTCATGGTTTGGAAATATAAAATTGCTGTCCCTTTAAATTGTTTTCAATTAGTATATGTAATTTGTGTATGTTTTTATGTATATGTAGCGTTATGTTTTTGTTTTCAAGATCACAGCTACTCTAATGACATTTTAGACGAGCAGTACTATCTTACGTTGGATATTTTCATTTGTTATTGTTTTCTATGAATCTAAATTTTACATTATATAGAGTGGTGACGGTTAATTCCAAGTACCTTTAAATTGTATATGCATATAAACGTTTAGCGTCTCCGTGATTTAAACAACAACAAACCCGTCATTTTCAATTGTGCTTCGGTGAGTGGTGAAGGCTTTAAATTTTTAAATTTAAAGTTTTATAAAGTTCATAAATTCTTAATAATTAATATAATTTTATTATTTTTATCATTTTATTATATATCTTTTTAAACATTTTTAAAATAAAGAAAGTTAGTGTATATGATAAGTGCCAATATTTAAATTATTTTAATACAACAGACAATGTCAAACTATTTAGATTTCCAGCAACACTTGTGCGTCAACAAATATGGATAGAAAACTTAGGTAAATAATTTTATTTTTTAAATATTTTATAAAATAGTACAGTCAATAGGGAACTATGAGTACATGATAGAGAGAGAGGAAGAGTGCACGAAAATGAGTGAATTCTAAGGTGAGAACGAGAGAGATAGACACAACATAGCTTGACAGCTTGAAAGTGAAAAAACGGGCATGAGCATGAAAAAACGTCGTCTAGAGCTTGTAAAATTGAGACAGAAGAAGAGAGCTTGTGCACATGTCAGAATAAGACAGAAAGAGAGAGAGAGAGTAGCTGTGTGAATACACGAGAATGAGTGAGCTTGAGAAAGAAAAAGACAATCACGACACATTTAAAAAGATTGTGAGAGAGAGACAATGTGTGTACACGATAGAAAGGCATTGCTTTATGATATAAATGTGTATATATCGTTCTATTCTATAAAAATAAATTTTTCATTTAGGTAATCAAAAACTTAAAACGTAGACACGAACATCGGTAAGGTATGCTGGCCTTTGTATCAAGCATTTTAAGGATGATGATTTATTTCAAGGGAAAAAATGCGTTAGAATTGAATTGAATTCAAATCCTATTCATTGGACATCAATTCAAAATTTATTACAAAAATAGGTATATATAATTATTATATTTTATATAAATTGTATATGTTGTAATTATAATATAATTATATATATAATTATATAATTATAGAAATATATAATAATGTATATATAATTATTTTAAAATTTAGATAATGTTGAACTTATCATTTTATTTTATTTTATTAATAAAGGTGGATGAACAAGAAATTGTATCAACTTCTTCAACAATATCTACAATGAAAATCCAATAACAACTATCAGTTCAGCAACGTGACGAAGAGAATCGTGGATTGTTACCCGAAATGACAGCTTATGGTAATCAAGTATCCGAAAAAGGAATTACACATTTAGATAAATGCGTTTTAATAAATTATAAGAAACCTCTGAAGGTGTATTTATCACCTTTACAAAGAAAAACATGTACAAGAAAATGTAAATCATTTCTTTTTAAATTAAAAACTACTAATTTACATTTAAAAAATAAAGTAAAACAATTAAAACATAAATTAATTTTAGAGAGAAGAAAAAATTGTGGACTACAAAAAAAATTTTTTAAAAGTTTTTTATGATTAGTTTGATTTAGACAAATTTATCCATAATAAGGAAATAAAATCGAACGTAAAAACTATGATAAAATTACAATTGCATGACAATAAAAGATACACGAATGATGAAAAAGGTTTGGCGAAACAAATGTATTTTTATTCAGCTTCGTGTTATTCAAAATTACGTTCAGCCGGTTTGAATTTACCGCATGCAGCGACTGTTCGGGGATGGGTTTCAAAATTGAAAGTTTATCCAGGTATAAATAAAATTATTTTTCTAAAATTGCACGATTTTTTAAATAAATTAAATAACGATGAACGGATATGTGGTTTGAAATTCGATGAAATGTCGATTAAGATATAGATTTAGAATCGGATCGTAGAAGCCGTTCGGTGGCAAAACATGCTATATTATTTATTATTGATAGTTTAATTGCACAAAATCGGTGGAGTCAATTTGTAGCTTTTTATTTTACGGAAAACGGGATTTCGTGTGAGCAATTAATAAAAATTCTTCCCAACATTCTTAATGAATTATGAAAATGCGGTGCTGATGTGCGGCCCATTACTTGCGACCAACACGTCGTAATGCAACAATTATTTAAAATTTTTAATGTTACCGAGGATAAACTTTTTTTTTATTCTAATGGTCAAAAATATTATGCAATTTTGAATGGTCACACTTAATTAAAAGATTAATATCTCAGTTAAGAACGCATAAGAATATATTTATAAATGATTCAATTATAGTTCCTTATAATGATTTAATTTTGACATGGGAACATGATAAGTCCCGAACCATATCGAATTTATTGAATCATATATCCAGTATACATTTTTTTCCAAATTCATTTAAATCAATGAAAGTTAAATATCCGTTTCAATTATTAAGCCAAAAAATGGCTTGTGCAATTAAATTAGCTGCTGAGGATCCAGATGTTTTGTCAAATTCAGATATTTTAAGTGTTTCGGCCGATTTTACCGAAAAGATGGATCATGTAATTGATGAGTATAATTCGTATTCTTTGCGAACAGTTAATAAGAAAAAACGTCCATTGTCAAATAATAGCCCTAAAATTCAAACGACATTTAAAAAATTTGTTAATTTGTCCAAACTATGGACAATTAACACTAATTCTAAATGTAAGAAGCCACCTTATTTTCCGGGAGTTAAACAAACTGTAAATGCTTTTTAATCGGTATTTGAAGATATTAAATTCATTTTCTCCAATTTTGAACTAGCAACAGCGCTTTGCAATCAAGATTCTGTAGAGCATGCTTATTCAAAATTACGAGTAAGGGGTGGCTCTAATCCGAATCTCATTTGCCGTATGTATAAATTAGCCATTAGGCATATTTTATCAACAAATTTGATTTCCTTAAGTAAATATTCTAATACTTTTGTAGAAAATATCGATAATACAATAAATAATATTAATATTATTAGTGTCACTTCTAGCCATTAGCGTGGCTCGTAGCACAAGGCACATAGCTTTCGTGCGGGCGGGGGATCGCTCGTGTCGCACATAATTGACATGTCGAGCTCTCGTTCGCCGTTTGCGAAAACCCGTAAATGAATATTAATATTATTAATAATCAAGAAGTTGATATAACTTTCGAATTAGATACTATAGAATTAAATGAAGCTTTTTAAATAAATGAGGTGGTTGAATTAATGAATTTATTTGATGAAATGGACGAAAATAATATAGATGAGATAGGTGAAAAATATTTATTCGAAAAAAATGCGATAGTATTTTTTGCCGGCTATTTAGTAAGAAAATGTATTCAAAAATATAAGTGTGACGAATGTCGATTTTCATTAACAAAAAATGCAATTGCTGCTTTAAATATTAATGAAAAATATATATCCTTTAGAGAATATTCGCATTCAATTCATGAAATTTCTCATTCTTCATATTTAACTCGACCATCAGATGAATATGTTGAAATTATAAATAGTCAACTTGAAGCTTTCACACTATATCATGAAAGTGTTTGGCAAAAAAGAAATTTATTAAACATATTACAAAACTTAATAGAAGAAATAGAAAATAAAAAATACCCACAATTAAGAAAGTATCAATAAAGAAAATATTTGTTATGTACATAGATTATATGCTTTATATTTTTTGTTGCTTGTAAAACTTCATGCCACAGCACAAGATCATAATAATAGTAGGAAAGCTTCAAGAAATAACTTATCAGATAATAGGAAATTAAAAAATATTATATATATCACAATAAATTATAATTGTTAAGTTTATTAGGATAATGTTATTTGTGTATATTAAAAAATAATGTATATTATAGTTTGCTAAATTATTTATGTAAATTATAAATATATGTAAATTATAAAATGTACATAAATCATGTGTAAATAAAACAAAGAAAATTTATGCCATATTTTAGAATAATATAAGTTATAACTGTAAATACATGTTTACTTTTTTTTATGTAATACATTATATGTTTTATAAAATATCTTATCAACGTATCTATGTGATCAGAATTTTTTTAAGCTGATGTTAAATATAAGAAATATACGTCTAACCTGCAAGCTACCCGACATGTACACAATTTAAATTATTTTTTTTTTGTTAAATATTATGTAAAATACAAATGATATTCTCTTTGTAATGTTTTTGTAATGTTTTTAAGTTTGTAAATAATTTTATTTATTTAACACTGTATAACTATAGTATTACTTTGTATTTTTCATAATTGTAATTTCTTTTAATATCACATGTATAATTTGAAAGTGATTATATATACATTATGAATATGTTTTATAATAAATGTAATAAGAAAATCTATTGTAAGAATATTCTAAATGAAATTGTGATAGAGTAGTAAAATTTTTTGTACACAAAGATTAATTAGTATTGTAAGAATGTACCAGTAAAATAAGTTTGAACTATAATCATATGTCACTTTTGTTATTTAATACATTATTTTATTTTTTAAATATAATCATTGTTTATAGTATATATAGTGTTATAATATTTACAAAACTTTCGTAAAAAAAATACAACACATTAAATAAAAAATATTGTTCATAAAAGTTTTTAAACATAATCACACCACAATACTTAATATATAAATGTCACAAAAACACAATATTTCGTAATGTAATTTTATTCATAATATTTATATTTTATAAAAATTATTAAGTTACTTAAATATTTTTGATTTAATTATTTATCTTGAATAAAATGAAAATAACCTATACAATGTACATTGTAAAAAATCATTTATGTACATTTGTGGACACATTTGATTATGAATGAAAAGGTTAGAGATGTGCATAAAGAAATGTACATCGAAACTGCCTTCTTCCTCTATTCATAATAAAAAGTTGTGGTGGGGATTTTACCCATCATTTTATTCATTTCTTAGGGGCATTTCTTTTGTACATTTGAAATCAACTAGGCTTTCAGCGATCACCTTGTGTACGCATTTTTAACACGTAAGGCTTGATCTCCTTTTTATTCTCTGACACGGGGCTTAAAATTCTGTAAATGTTCTGTGGTTTAGGGTTTAAGAATTTTTAGTTTTTTTTATTGTAAATATTCTTTTAATTAAAATTTTAGCGAGGATACAGTTCATGTTGGCGTGGGTGTAGTTGTTTAAAAAAAAGTATTGAATAGAATTATGAAGTATTAATCGAGTTATCGCATTTACAAAATTTATGTTGTTCAAAATCTTTACAAATTTTTTCCTCAAAATATATGGGCAGGGTGCAGTTGAAAAATAAGTATTTTCGGAGGGTGCAATTGATGATCTTCCCTTCCATATTTTTTGTTTTAAAATTCAAATGTTCGTAAGCTAGCGTGGGCGATGATAGCGATCCCACTTATAATCTCTGATGATACTGCAGAATATGATAAAGGGATGAAAAGATTCCTTTTTTAGGTTATATTTTATATGTATTAAAAACAAAAAAAGAATAAGTATTTAACAAAATAAACTGGTGGATTAATTTGTAACTGTAATAAAACAATTTTTTACGCCAATTTCATGGCCGTAAAAGAGAATATTTTAAGAAATATCTATAATCGGAAAACTCGTATAATTATGATGAGCTTTATTTATTTCTAAGGAATGGCTTAAGGACTAATTTATTTTCAAATCAAATTCGAGAAGTCATTAATACATCGTTTTATATTGTTTTTAACTTAAATCTCAAAAAAAAAGCTGCTTGTTAAGTTCTAAATTACCATTATATATACGATCATTTCATTTATCTCTGGTGCAATAAGTAAACACTTATTACATACATAATATTTTTTTTAAATGAATATGTCTATGATCAAATGGATCGTTTCACGAG